>OZ018333.1:90982206-92182206 GCA_963969495.1 Ceratothoa steindachneri
CCATCATGACAAAGAAAGGAAGATGCAAACGAATGCACGGAAGGAATTTGAGGAAACAACAGATAAATGAAAAAACAATAGGGTGTACATTCTGATCAGAAAATCAGTTAATTCAGTCTTAGAGAACACCTGAAACGGTGTACTCAATATGGTAAAAATATGCACTAAAAGTCAGACCCTGATGATTTGCCAACTGAAATAATTAATCTAGCAGAGGCATCTACAGTTGGTCCAACTTCATCACCTTTCAAAAGAAGTGCAAGCTCAATGTCAAATACTTCTACAAAATCAACAGTGAGGTGTCTTCTTGCCCTATGGTTCAAAGGATTGACAAATTTGTTCACAAAACAACAGAAGCAGAGAAGAAACTTCTACATCTACAATTTGCTAGAACATTTTATGCAAACAATATTCCTTCCAATGTGGCTGATAATGATCATAGGAAAAAAAATGATAACAATGCTCAGGGAGGTTCATACAAACCCACTAACAGACGTGATCATCGTGGATATTTGCTCGCCAAGGTGAATGAGGAGTGTGAGAAGGCATTAGCAACTGAATTAGAAGAAAAAAATGTGACGCTTATTCAAGATGGTTGGTTAAATGTACATAATCAATCGATCATTGTAACATGTCTTCACCCTGTAAGAAGCTTTCTTCATACACTCAGTGGACACAGGTTCCGAAAAGAAGACCGCTGAGTATTGCCGCACCATTGCCGAAAAAGAGGTTGATTTTTGCGACGAAACCTATAAATGGAAGGTGAGATAATAAACTGTATTTTCATGTTGAATTACTTACTATTCACCAAGGCTATGTACAGCGTATAGCATTTTGGCCGTACCTTTGATGGTACCAGCATAGGCCCTGATGGTTGAGAAGGTGGTGAGAATAGTTAGAAAAAGTTTGAAAATATTGCTTCCTCTCACCTTTTGCATCGGGATGCCCTCGTTGGTTTCTGTTTTGTGAACCAGAGCGGGACCTGCGCCTTTGATTCCCCAAACCCTGCCTGTGCTTGCTCTGTGATCCCTGGGGCAGCATTACCCTTTCGATGTCGGCTTCCATCCTCCGTATTGAGGCCTCGAGTGACCTCGATAAAGATGATGAAACCTCTAAACTCTCGGCCTGGTCGTCAGAGGAGCTCCACGTTCCTCGAACCTGAGAAATAGAAATATTATTAGCTGGGTCTTTGCCCCAATTCACGTAGGGATTCATAAATAATCTATCGCGGCTATGGCTATCTCCTCTATATCCGAGGGGTTTGAATTTGAAATAAGCGGCCCGACCTCCTCTGGGACTCCCCTCATGAAAATCTCAGTAAGGAGAGGGCTAAAAAGGTCGGTTTGCGCACCTTTTACTCTAATAAGGTCCTTTAAGTGCTTTAAGAAAACCATAGGACTCATCTCCCATTTCCTGAGTGTTCAGGAGCTGTCTTAGGTTGTCTACTTGGGACCTGCCGTACTTCGTATGAAATGCCTCTCTCAGGCAGTCCAGAACGCCAGCCTGTTCCCCATTAATCAAAATCTCCCTAAATTCAATGAATATACTCATGGGGAGACTGTATGATTGCAGCAGTCTTTTCTTCTTCCGTAATACGCTGGGGCTTGAGTAGAATGGACGATACCTCCAGCCATACTATGAGATTTGAAGCATCAAAAGTGGGCAGCGAGAGATATGCACGGGGCTGTCTGTTGGTGGCGGTGATCTAGAGATGAGGACCTTTCATTCGGTGAGCCGCTTACGGAAGTACTTCGATGATGGTTCATTATAGTCACTACTGTGTATGTGTGTGTGTGTGCGTGAACTGCAGTCACACGAAGGAACGTAAAATAAAAATCATTGGAAAAAGAAATTTTATTCAGTTGTTTTATTTATATAGATATAATAAATTTAATTTAATAAGGATATTATTAATTCAATTAAGGATGTGATTGGAAACTTGGCATTACAAACTAACACGTGTTGAGAGTCGACGCTCGGAAAATGAACGCGTGAGTAAATGACTCGAAAAATATGAAACCATGTGACTGAGTTGAAATTTTATATTTAATTTTATAAGTAAGAATGGATGAACGTACGGGAGATAATTAAACAAATTATGGGCACCAATTTATAGAAATATGGCCATCGTGGTATGAACCTAGATAGATACTTCACAACAAACCTATATCTATAAGTTTTTGAGGAGAGTTATTGAATAGTTTAAAAGGCTCGAGCGGCTAAGCTTATGGCGAAGTTAGGCTTAATGATTGGACACGAAATCGTTAAGGAATGGATGAAATACAACGAGTATAGAACAAAATATATATTATTATAGATTAATAAGAATGGAACATATTTGAAATTATAGTGGTTGAATTTGAATTTAATTATACAAAATGAACATGAGTTTAATATAACTTCGCTTGACGGGATGAAGTGCGACGTATAAATTTTCTTAATAGATGTTGAATGTGGATTGATTTTTATGTAGCGAATGCAATTGTTTTGCTGCAGCGACTATAATTAGTGAATTGGGTCTGTAATGAGAGTGTGAATGGGAATTAGGATCTCTCTCTAGTATTGGGTGATTTTAGAGAATAAGTGAAGAGGGAACTGACCTTAATATGACACCGACGAGAATACAAATGAAAGAGTCTTTTCGCATTATTTCACAAGTGGTGAAATACGTGTTTATGTAAGTGCGTGAAATTCTAAGAGATGCTGTTTTTATCTGTGCGTTAAATGAATTCAGTTTCTCGTCACACAATGATTGAATTATTACAGTTAAGTAAAATAAATGAATGAATTATTAAGTTATACATAAATTACATGAATGATTTAATTGACAAAAGTTAAGTAAAATAAATGAATGATTTGAATTTTATACATAATATATATATTTAAGTTTCCCAGGAGGATTTTATTATAGGAATGCCCAGAAGGCATTGCTATATGCCTATAGGCTAAGGTATTTATTTGTATATAATTTTATGTCTTGAATTCCCTCTATTTCTATGTAATTAGGCTAAAGTTGCTCAAATGTACTTTAAGGCGTCTTAATTTCCCTCTCTGGTTCAAATAGTTGTTAATAATTCATAAAATTTCATTAAAATTTAAAAGATGATTTTTGTCTGCCAGAGTAATTTTGTTTTGTCAAATAAATGTTAATTTTTCATGTGCTTCTCTTTCATTTCATCACTTAATAATGATGCGGGGGGATGGGGGGGCTAGGGTTAGCATATATGTTGATTTGAGGCAAAAAAAACAGTGTTTTTTGTTTTATGAGCTTCAAAAATAAGGGTCGGTGTTTCCCTGCAGTAGGCGAACACCGACCTAGGTCCCCCCAAATTTTGAAGTGCCAAAAATGACACTTATTTTCTGAGTTAAGGATTTATGAGTATACCATATGTGGGCCATGTTGTGAAGTTTGGTTTGGGCACAGTTTGCCCTTGCTCAGGTACAAAATAGAATTTTTATGCAGGTTTTTCTACTAATAGGTCGGTGTTCCCCAACCCCACCGTTCTCTGGGTGGGTTCGTTCACATTGACTTGTGGACTTAATGACTTTTTTGAGGAGGCGGCGGCCTTCTACCCTTTATTTAACTAGTTTTGGGGGGGTCGTTTCCTTCGTACGTTCCTGCGCCGGGGGGGGAGGCAAACCTCTCCCCAACGCCGGAGGTTGCTTGCTGCTTGTTGCCCTTGTTCTCCTTTTTCCTTTTTTTTATTATTCTTGTTGTTGTTTTAGTGTTTTTTGCTTTGTATATTGTTATTTTAAAATAGCCTAGTCCTATTCTATCGTGATTACGGTGATTTATGCCTAAATAGGCAGTCGCCAGACTGGCCTCTAAAATAAAAAAGATTTCTTAAAAGATGGCCCCGCTTCTCCTCCGACCGAGGCCTGGAGGGCATATTGCTTCAATGGAATTGCCGAGGATTCCAGGTCAATCGGGAGGAGCTGCGGAGGCTGGTTTCTTCCCGTTTTGCCGGAGACTATGCTGGGAGCATTATCCCCCCTGCCCACCCTCCCGGAGTATAGCGGTATTTCGACCCTACCACCATGGAATGGGGGCTGTGCAGGAGGATGCGCCATTTACCAACGTAGACATCGGCATGATGTCTCCGCTGTTTTCTTTGCATTGAATGCCTCCTTTCAGCTAATAGCAGCGCAGCTCCACCTATATAGGAGTTATACTGTTATTTCTGTATACATTCCACCATCAGTTGAATTCTACCCCAAGGTCTTCCTCTGCATCATGGCACAGTTGCCGAGAACCGATTCCGGCGGAACCCAACCTTGTGTAACAAGGTTAACCTAAACTGAGCTGTGTCAATTTGTCAAAGAACCCTTCCTCATCCTTCTCATTGATCTTCACGTCGTTGCTACATTTGATCGATTTCCTCTGAGACCCTACCGCAAAAATCTTGAATAGGATTAACAAGATCCAGGCTTGTTTTGCCAGCCATAATACCCCAAACCCCAATATGCATTGATCTTGTGATTGACAGCTAGGTGGTCAGCAACCCTTTGACCAACTATTTTTTTTGTCGTCAGCAGTATCAGCCCTCACAATAAGGCTTTTCTATTCTATAAATCAAACGATGTCTTGTTTCCTCAATTTTGGGACAAACTCTAACTTTCCGTATAATTTCTTGTTCTCCATCGACAAGATGCATGCTGCATTGTCCCTTTGTGTGTCTTCTTCTTCTGGCCTTCAAGGCAACATCTTCCTCAAAACTCTTTCCTGTTTTGCCTTGACTTATACAACATTATATAGGTGAAGGATTCTTACCCATCATCATGGCACGTTGGAATTGCCATTCACTTTGTCAAACCAGACAGGCACAGATTGGACTTGGACATGGCCATCTTGTTTCGAGTGGTCTTGAATCCCCCTTGCTGCCGTTTTTGTGGTGTTGACCAATCGGTTGCCCACCTTCTATTGGAATTTCCCTATTTTGCTATTTGTTTGTTGTCCTGTGTTCTCACCCTTTCAAGTGTACCTCGCCTGTCCCTCCTTTATTTTATACTGGCAGAATTTTTTAAACACTCATTTTTAAAACTTTTATCTCGTAGTGGTCTACTCCTTCTTCTATAATTAATTCGTCCCTTTGTTTGTGCTGCCACATAGAATCCACTTGGATCGTACAGCTGTCCATTTTGTTCCTAAAATCCGTATTGAATGATATGATTTACTTTTCAAAATACTCTTGAACGCACCTAAAAATGGTTTCTTCTTTCAAATCAGTTTTTAAAGATTTGGAAAAATGTTGTTAGCATGACTAAATTTGGCTTCTATGCTGTCTCCCCTCTTTTTTGAAGTTGGAGGTGCTCAGTCGAGAACTGCGGCTGTCTTCACAGCTGAGTTGGTTGCAATTCATTACTCTCTATTTAAGATTATGCATTGTAGCTGCTTCAGAAACAGAATTGAGATTTATATTGACTCACAGAGAGCCCTAAGTGCTCTCGAGACATTAGAAACTTGGTACTTCCTGGTTCTCAGTATCTGTGACACCATGGCTGTCACCTATCTGAGATAGGTCAAGGTTATCTTTTCTTTGGTTCCTGAACATGTAGCATTGTAGGAAATGAGACAACCTGAGGGTTTGCAAGGACTTGGCATACAGCCCACCATTTGACTCCGTACACTAATTACATAACAGAAATCAGGTCATTCCTTTGACCTAGCTGGCAAAGAAGCTCTAAACTGGCAAACGAAACCTAAAGTTCCATCCTTCTCCCTGCGATAGTTCTCATGGACCAACCTCACACTAGTTCAGTGGCTTCAGTTCACTTTGTCATTTCTGAAACAGTTGCAAGGATGGCATCTTTTAAGGAAAACAAAAGTGATATCTGGACCAGACACATTCATGGTGCACACCCCATTTGATGGAGTGCTGCTCCCATGCACCTTAAAGCAGTGACTGAATGGTCCCATAAACTGTCCAGCACATTCATTCTGACGCGTCTCAGAATAAACATGGTGGCTGTTGATTGTCTCTTATACTTATGATGGTTAGATTCATCCACACCCAACTGCAGCATCTTTTAATTTTTGGAGTAGGCAGTCCCCCCGCCCCAGTCTGGGGGTCTTGGCCTTTGGAGGTTTTGTTTCTTTTTTGTATTTTAAAATAATCTAAATATAATTATGGCAACTGCTCCTGTTTGCTGTTATCAAGTGCACTAATTAGCTATCACTACCCTCAATCAAGAGTAGAATCTTGCCACTTTCATGCCATACATTCACTCTTCAGCGGCCAACAAGAGCCTATTTACAACGCTCTCTGATAGGCTACCCTCAATGCCCAAGCCCCTAGGCCCCAGAATGAGTGAACATATCTCCTGTCAGGGTGTCCCTGTTTTCCTACCTGTTCCAGTCCACCCTATTTGGCCTCCCCTACACCCCATAACTGGCACAGCGATTTGCTTTTTTTGCCCTTATGATGACGGGACTCAGCGCCTTGTTCAGCCCCAGCTTAGCATCTTCTCCTCCTTTCTGATACCCTTTCTTCTTACCCCCTCTTCCTCACTTTCCTTACAACCTCTCCCACAACTTTTTCTAGTAGACCTCTAATTTCACAGGGTAGATACCCACCAGCCTCTTCTCACCCAACCTTCATCGATCCGGGCTGCGGGGAGGGGCCAATGCCCCCTTACCCCTGAGCTCTGGTTTGGGGTGTTGGGTTTTTAACAACATGCATCACCCCCAACACTACCTCACGTACCCTTTCTCTCTCATTTCAGGGTCTATTAATTTTACGACCAGCCAAAGGTAGAGGCGCCATGCCGATGGGCTGCCTGACTACTGGACGGGAGGAGTGGTCTTGAGTGGCGGTAGCTGGCTATGCTGGCTATGCCAGCCCCATATTCACACCTCGCACAGGGGCCTACTGTGTGTGGTGATGAGCGTATGCGTCCCGTGCTACAAAAAGGGTCACTTTGCGCAATGATGAGGATTTAAATAGTACTCTCCTTCTACCACAATCGTGTTCGCCCTCTGGCAGCTCCACTTCAGAAAAGGAGCCCCCTCCCCCTGTGCTTTCTCAGGTGATCTACCAAAGGTATTTAAATGTAGAGGAGGCTTACTTCAATCCTATACCTCCGGGTGTTGGCGAATCACCCCCTCACTGCATTCTCCGGAGTCGCTCTTGGCCGGCTCCCTTTTTTGCAACGGCAGTCGCCTCTTTACTTTCATAGAGTACTACCGAGAAATCACGCCGGTGGCCCATAATTGACTGCTCCCAGTGGGAGAGGCTTCTCAATAACGCCAACTCCCTTAGAGGGGGGGCAAGGGATGACATGGCTCCTCGTCTCGCGCCCTCTGAAGTCCTGCTGGCGTGCATATCAAATTTACAGGTGATCACTGAACGAATGAGCTCCGTGAGGTCTTGCGGTGAGAGTATGGACAAATGGAGGCCCTCTTGATAGAGACATGGTTCTTGAGATCACCAAGTCCAACATGGTAGGATCTTACGTTGGGTCGAACCCGGGCTCGGTGTTAAGCACGCCCCTGTGTAAGCTTCTCACATGGCCGCACTCTACCCTGTACTTCATGAAAGGAGTAGTTTACCTTAGAGCCGTCAAAGTCGAACGTGTGATGATAAGAAAGGGGGGAATGCTTCGAGACCCTCCAGTATGCTCTTCGTCACGTTCGACTGCGACAAGCTCCCTGAGTAGGTGCGTGCCGATTGGTACCGCTACCGCGTGAAGGCATTCGTGCTACTGCCACAGAGGTGCTCCTATTGCCACCGCTTCGGCTATACGAATTGCTTCTGTACACACGCAGAGTCTAAATCGTGTGTGGCCAAGTATGTCGATTGCGGACAGCCGCACCCCGCTTCTTCGAAGCAATATGGTGCGTATCTCCTTGAGAAGGAAATCCTAGTCGTTCAGGGTTGGGATCGTCTCTCATTTCGCGAGGCTAAGGATTTAGTCATGTCGCGCCGGGCGCTGCCTGAGACGTCTTATCCCTTAGTGTTACGAAAGACCCTCTGCTCCTAAGAGCACGGTCGTTTCCGTTGTCATTCGTTGTCCTTCTGTGGGTTGAACAAACTCCGGGCACTCCCCTGGTAGAGCTGGCGGCATAAATGGTCCAAAACCAGCCGCAGCTAAAACCATAGCTCCCCCTCCTACTCCCAGCGTGAGTCGTTAGACTCATAGGAGGCAACACCATTGAAGTTGGTCGTGAGGCCATCTTCCGGGGTTTCTGAAGGTGCCTCCTGAATGGAAGACAAGACTAAAAGAGTTTTGGCTCCTACGCCCACATCGACTGATAAGCTGGGTGGTTTGAAGGCGGTGAATCCTCCAAATAAGGGATCCCGGCTCTGAAGCAGCCCTGCTCGTCTAAGGTTTCGAGGCAGCGGAAGAAAAGATTAGCATGGCGAGGCCAACTCTGCCTAATGAGTCCTCAAAGGCGACATCGCCAGGGGTTTTGCCTCAAAGAGCGTACGGCTATTTCCTTGAGAGTCTTCTCTTTGAAGAAGACCCACGCATTTCCTCCGAGCTAGACCTCAAAAGAATTACCGGGGACTCCGGGCCTACTGGGAAGATCTGCTGAAGCCCGTCTCGTCCCGTTTTGCCTTAGATATCCTTTTGCAAGTGACCATTCTGTGCGCGTGCGCCCTGCCCACACTCACAGAGTATAAGAGTTTTGCGACCCCACCATCATGGGAAGGAGGCCGGGCAGGAGGATGCGCCATTTACACCTGGTATGATGCCTTCGTTCTTCTCTTTGCTTTAGATACCTCCTTCCAGGCAGTAGCTGTTCAGCTACATCTGGGTAGGAGGTATATGGTTATTTCTGCGGACATTCCACCGTCAGCCAACTTGCACCGAGGGACGTCGTGGCCCTTTCTCTTGCTCTGGGATATGATCGGTTATCATATCCCAACAGTCAGGTCTTTGCTTACCTGATCGACGAGATGGAGATGGGTGTCCTAGATGTGGATAAGTTTACGCATTACTTCTCGAGAGCCGCTTCATTTTCCTGTCTCGATCTATATTTGTGACCTCCAGTTGCACAGCCTGATAATAGAAGTGATCACCTCTCCATTCTTATATCATTATTTTAGGCCGCTCCCACCTGAGAGCCCGCCCAGGTAGTAGTGCTTCGCGTGGGTGCAGTATTCCGCATTTCAGGAAAAGTCTGATTTTTCTATCTCAGTCAAGAAGTTTAGGTCGGTAGATGAACCCGTTGAGTTCTAAGCCAAAATTGCCGTTGCCCTACGTACTATTCCTAGAACATTTGGCTGTTTTGCCCGCTTACCGCTCCCGTGGTGTTCAGGCGAGTGGGAGGTGGGCCTTAAACAGAAGCGGTATGCATACATCCGCCATAAGCGACTCCCTAGCAATTTTACTGTCAGTGAATTTCGTGGAGCTAGGGCAAGGTCCCGATATGTTTTGAAGCACGCCCGCCGCTCTTTTTAGCGGGCATACGTGTCTTAACTTAACGGGAAGGCACATCTAACAGAAGTGTGTAAGCGAGTCAAAAAGATTTGGGGCAAGTTCTTGCAGGACCCCCCTCCCGTTCTCCAGGAGAATAAGACCTCAATCTAGAACACTGCGATATCCGCGACGCTACGGTTTTGGCAAGCCAGGTGGATATCGAGATTATCTTCTGCTTGGTTCCTCGACATGTAAGAATTGGGGGGAATGATGGCGCCAATGAGTCCGCGAGGACTGCGCAACCAGACCAGCGTTTCGCTCTTCTTTACACCAATTAAATGGAATGAACTCAGTGTGGTTGACAAAGAAGATGAGACCACTGAAGAGATTTTAAAGTTGCCTGCCATTGCGTCGCAACTGTCCCTATGAACCTACCCCTTAATCCAGCGACGGCTCTAGGTTGCTCTCTGTCGTCTCTGAATTTAATGCATTCGCTGGACGCACTGCCATTATATGGAGCGCTTACCCCGATCTTGGGTCAACTGAGTTGGCCCCTAGGCTGTTCGGGGGAGGTGGGCACTACCCCCGATCTTGGAATATCTTCTTATTTGTCTTTTGCATTTATATATATATATATATATATATATATATATATATATATATATATATATATATATATATATATATATAATATGGTGGGGGGCAGATTTTTATCTTAGCCTCTGCTCCTGTTTATCTGTTTGTTTTTAATATAGCCTAGTATTAACCTGTAGGGTAGTTGCAGCGACTTTTGCATTAGTAAACCGCCGCGAGTTAGGCTTTTAAAATTTTAAAAAAATTCTTTCTCACACCCACTACATTGCAGGAATTCACACACCCCTCCGGACAGTGTTTCTTTATATTTTTTCTTATTTTTTTTGTTTTTTTACCTCTTTTTGTATCTTGGTTATTTAGTTTGTATGCTGTTTTTTTGTTAATCTAGCCAATTATTAGGATGTACCGTAATTACGCCCTCCTGAAGCCGCACTGACTGGAGGAGAACCAGTGCTCCTTCAGGAATCTCCGTAGGTGGATCTTCACCATACGTTCTAGTATTTTTGCCTAAGTGCTCTAAGAGAAAAATAGGCCTGTAATTGTTTGATTGTTTGGGGTCTTTGTCTTGTTTTGGTGGTAAAATGTGTGAAGCCTTGAATATTTTCGAAAAATAACCTAAGGTTAGGGAGGTCTTGTAGAGGTGAGTCAATGTTCGGCAGCCGGTGATGTATAATTATGGTTGGAAGGCCGGAGGGGCCAGGCGAGCGTTTATGTGTTGCTTTGATGTATTGTTTTGGTTCCTCAATGGCGATTTGAGTGTTTAATGTTGTTGTGTTATCGAGTATAGCAATGCCTCTGGGCATTCCTATAATAAAAAACCTCCTGTGAAAATTATATATGTGTATATATATATATATATATATATATATATATATATATATATATATATATATATATATATATATATATATATATATATATATATATATATATATATTTATATATATATATATATATATATATATATATATATATATATATATATATATATATATATATATATATATATACATCAATATGTAAAATTCATGTTATGCATTCCTTTAAGTTTGTCAATTTAATCATTCATTTTTTTATACTTTAACTTTGTCAATTTAATCTTTCAATTGTTTTACTTAACTTTTGTAAATTGAGTCATTTTATGTTAAACTTAATAATTAATTAATTCATTTATTTTACTTGTCAATTCATTTAACGTATACTGTTCCAAACAACATCTCTTAAAATTTTACACACAAACAAACAAACACACTCTTCAAGCTCGACAAAATAGCACACTATTCCTTCTTAGTTAACTCGCTGCTTTCTTCGTATAAAGGTCGGTAATCATTCTTTTACAATTAATCATTTACCTCCAAACAAATCATACTTAGTTAATTCCATTTTCTCTCACAATTCTTCCTTACTATATTACTTCTCATATTGTAGCCCCTAATTCACAGTCCATCATAGTTACTATATTATTATTTCACCATATTATTCCACCATATTTATTTCACATACTTCCATTCTCTTCGCACCTTCTTACTGTAAATCATATATTACAGTATCTTACATTGTATACCTAATCTACTTATCTCATTGTACATTCGTTGATTCTATGAATATATATATATATATATATATATATATATATATATATATATATATATATATATATATATATATATATATATATATATATATTCTATGAATATATATATATATATATATATATATATATATATATATATATATATATATATATATATATATATATTTGTGTAATTGTCTTTCTTAAAGCCCAAGTCATTATTCCAAAATTTATTTCGCTGTCGCCTTAGGCCAAAACTATCGGCAGACAACTTCGATCAAACAAATTTATGGTTATGGTTTTCGAAACGCTATTTAGGCTGATTTATTAACAGAAGATAAATCACATAGATAACCATATACTACACGAGGACTTCTATTTCGATCAGGGAGTGTGGTTCCGACTCGTTGGCATGGGTCGGCACCATTTATTGACTTCTTGGAAGTGCTCCTGTGCACGTAGTGTTGGTTGACTGTGTGCGTTTGCTTATCCCAGTGTGACCTGAATGCATCGAGGATATCATCTATGTTCGTGAGCGTTTACCTGTAGTTTCCTGGAAGGGGAGGGTACGTGCCCAACATTCTCTTGACTCAGCGCCAGAAGAAGGAGGGTTAAGTGCAGCGAGCATCATTCCTAATGCGGATAACTTAGCCCCACTGACGGTTCTCGTCTAGCAGTACGCACTGTAGGATGTAGGGCACGGAGGAGTGTAAAGTTCCTTGTCGTAGTGATTGTTATATATTGTGATGAATCTTTGTGTTGTATTTAGAAGGTCAAGTGTTTATCGTGGCGTGTATACGCTTTGGGCTGTTTTTATGGTGTCCATAAAAACCTTCCATTGGTTGTCTAGTTGTGAGTACATGGTCTCATGGAGGTTGAGGTTGCGTGGTGTATGTGTGGTTATGTGGTTCCCGAACTCTACCCAGCTCGTATTTGTCTAGTCGTATAGAGGCAGTGTGAGGATTAGTATTTGAGGGGGATATAGTAAGAGACAGATAGGGATGTGGTCGGATAGTACATGGGGACCAGAGATTATGTGAGTGTAGCATCTTGTGTCGTTGTCGTTACGGAGGACCATAAATGGGGACGAGGTCCCGCCGCGCGGGCTGAAGAATGTGATGAAGGCCGGGCCGAAGTGTTCACAGCGAAATCTCTGCAAGGCACGGACCAGATAACTTCCCACCTCATTTGCTATGTTTGAAAAAAATGTAGCATTGCGTGTGTTTAGGTCCCCATATTATTATGTAGTTAATTAGTATTTATTTAACAAGATAGCGAACATAATTTTGGAGAAGAGAATTAAACGATGAATCTAGGCCTACTCAGCGCGTGGATTGACATTTAACGCGTTGAGAAATTAGAAGGAATGGAAGAATGAACGATAGCGAAAATTAAATGTATTTAAGAATTCACAAATGAAAACAGGATTGGTTGAATATAACTTTGAACAAATTGGTATACACGAGTGATGGTTTAGTGGATATTAATAGGAAGTTGAATAGGAATTTAAATATGATGTTAAATAAAATAGCATAACAACACGATATTAAATTGGATGTAAAGCGGTAGTGTTAATAATAATGGATCACAATGATATATAAAATAGGTTGTACGATAAAAGTATGTTAGCGAATCACAATGAGATATTATATATGATGGAAATTAATAGTATGTTAGCTATCACAATGAGATATTAAATAGGATTTAAATTAATTGTTTGTTAGTTGTCGCAATGAAATATTAAATTGGAAGTAAATCTATAGTTTCTTAGCTATTACAATGAGATATTAAATATGGTGTAAATTAATATTGTTAGCGAATCATAATGGTAATAGAAAATTGGGGCTAAAAAAAATTAAAAAATATCTATAAGTAAAGTACTCACGCATGAGATGAATTTAGAGATCTGAATAGTTAAACATCTTTTGATTTGAATGAACCTTTTTAGAGGGTGACGCGGGCGAGAGTGGAAGATTTCCGATTACACATTTCCTGAGTCTTTCAAGTTCCATTATTGGAACATATATCGAGAGAGTTTAATATCTATATACACACACACACACACACACACACACACACACACACACATATATATATATATATATATATATATATATATATATATATATATATATATATATATATATATCAAAGTTACTTCGAATGATAAATTGATTTTAATTATTTTGAGTAATCTAGAAATCATTATATACACGCACATTATTTTGTTTATTTTGGGAGTACTGCAGATTAATAAGAATCATGCAATGCTACAAATACTCCCCACCAAAGAAAGTCCCCCCCCCCCCTCTTATTTTAAAATATTGTCTTGCTAATCCTGATAACGCCGAGCTCTCATGACGCGACCGTAACGTCTCACAGTGACAGTGGTTTGGCTGCGAGAACGGGAACCCGGAGTGGAGGTGATCTGCTTCTTTGTCCCTTCCGAGATGGCATCGAACGGGACGTGGGAGTATCGAGTCTAGTTTTCCGCTGGCTGGGTGACCTGTGGTGGAGAGAATTGCTCCTGACTGACCACTGCCGCCGACGAAGGTCCCTGCAGCACAAGAGGCGGAGGCAGCAAAACGGAAGGTAAAGTTTGTATATCAAGGGTTGTTTTGGGGACGGCCTGGACTTTAAATGGTTATAGTAGGAGATGAAGTAGGACGAGGGTCTTCAAGGTGAAGTTTTTCAATAAAGCGAGGTTTTAAGCGGTCTATGAAAACAGCATCTGGCTTGGTGCTAAGCTGAAGGACGAAGAACTTTGGCTTCCTAGAGATGGTGAGAAAGGGTCCATCATTGACAGGTTGGAATGAAGAGCGAGTTGAATCGCGACCGACAAAAACATGGGAACAATTTATCGTCTCTTTCGGTATGAAGGTTTTGAGATTGTCAGGCACTGTAGTGGCTGTAGGCTTAACCTCAGCCATCACCCGTATAAAATCGTGTACATAAGAAGTAGGATCGAGGTGGAAAGGTATAGGTCGGTCAGAAGAAGAAAAGAATTGACCACGGAGAAGTAGTTGAGTACCGTAGACAAGTTCCGCCGCAGAGCAGGCCAAATAAAAATAACAAGAGAGTAATAGAAGAAAATAAAACACGTAAAGAAAAATATAGAGAAGATAAGGTAGAAAAATACAGATTGAAATATTACTTAGAACATGACTTGGATACGATCGAAACGGCATTAGACGAGGAAAACCTACAAAGACTCTACATCCGAAGCAGCATTTTGAGAACAGAAAAAAAAGTTAGAAATCTTCACAGCGGGAAAAGAAAACACGAACTTAAATGCAAATAAGAAATAGCAGAAGAGTAATAGAAGAAACTAAAAGACGTAAAGAGAAGTAGAAAGTAGAAAATAAGAGATTAAACCCCCAATTCAGAGCTTACCTGGATCTCTTAGCGTTTGTGCAACTGATGCTTTCTTTACTTGTGTCGGTTGTGTTCCCTTCCACGAGTTTGGTTCAGACATCTTTATTCTGTACAGTGGCGCAAATCTCTCATGTGTTGGTGGGGTCACAGTGGGACTGTGGCTCCGTGGTCATGTGCTTCCACCTCTCGTTTAACTCTAACCCTGCAGTGGGGTGCCCTGCGTAGCCTGTTAGCCACAGCAGCTGAACAGTCCCCCAGCCTGAGTGCAAATTAGAGAAGCCGCGTCCTTGGGTTCCCTTGAGGTCTCTGATGGGGTCCGGGAAAGTTGTTGGTGCGCTTCTCCCTCTCAGTGCTACCTTATCTTATTTATTTATTTATGTATTTTATTAGTATTATTTATTTATTACTTAGTATTATTTTTATTATTATTTATTATGATTATTTATTAATCTAGCCAATACCAACTTTATTGTATAAGGTTTTTTTCAGTTGATGCACGACAATTTTGATGCGCTGAATCCTAAAAAAAATCACATTGGTTTTGCTCAATTAGGTCGACTTTTTATTTATGTCCACATCGTGTTTTTTTACGTATATTTTACATATACGGTATTTTGTATTTATATGATGCAATAATCTTTCTTATTTCTTTAAATAAACGGATTGTGAATAGTTTACGTGCGGCAATTTTTGAATGAGTGGTATTTTTCTTTTTCAGGTGAATGAAATGAATTCAACAAAAAGATTTGGCAAAAATAAGCTCGATGTATTCTGCTCCATCGGCGCCAAATACACTTCCAGCCACAAGTTTCATAAAGTGTTCTAACCATTCTTAACCAGGATAAAGCTTGGGCGCCACACATAGTATGTACTTAGTATCTGCGGCGATGAGCAATGGTAATGAGAGTCGTCTGAAGTTTAGAATTTCCATGGTTTGGAGGGAGCGGCCAAACCATGGCACTGACTGCTACTTTTGAGCTATTGATTTGAATAGGATAAACCGAAAACTGAGGTAGTCTCAAGTATCCTGATCTTCAATCAGCACGTCGTCCTGTAGCTCAGTGTGATGGGATTCCAGGACCTATATTTGGAGGACTTCCGAACATTAGTGAAGAAGATTCCTTCAGGGTTAAGAAAAATGCAGAAGAAAAATGTTTTTTTGCTGATGAGGTTCCGAATCCTTTTCCTCAAAAGGAGCCAAATTATCTAGTTTGCGATCTTAGCCTTTTCACAGTCATCTGCCGAACTGTTGGCATCATCGAGATTGAAAAAAAAACCCTCCTCTCTGAGAGTGCGGGCATCACTTTTTATCCCCAAAGACATCAAAAGCACCTCAGTTTATTCTCCCAAAGAGGAGAACTATGTGTACCATACATAGATTGAGTAGTATTTGAACAAGTTTGGAAAGCCACAGTACCAACCCAAAGATTGGAGACTGCTCATTGACGGCAACAACAATTGTTCGCTGAAATGTGTTCTGCAGTCAGTTTTCCTCTGTACCCCTTTCTCAGTCGACTCCACTGAAGTAATAATATGAAGAGGTGAAGTACATGCTGGGTGAAATTGGTTATGATCCTTATGAATGGTTGATTTGCGTATATCTGAAGATGGTGAACTTATTGTATATATATATATATATATATATATATATATATATATATATATATATATATATATATATATATATATATATATATATATAATATATATATATATATATATATATATATATATATATATATATATATATATATATATATATATATATATATATATATATATATATATATATATAAATATATATATATATATATATATATATATATATATATATATATATATATATATATATATATATATATATATATATATCCCCCTTCCCCTTAGGAGGAACACACGTGAGGCCCAAAATCGACCACCTCGATAGGCCACTTCATTTTACTTTTTCGTGAAATATTCAATATCTTTTCTTTTGATCTTTGTCTCACAACCGAGTTTATACAAGTCATGGCTCGGTTGTGTTTGGTTGGTTGTGGAGGAAACTGATTCCGATCCAGCGCCTTATTTTCACAAGCTCCGGACTTTGTTCTTCCTTTCCATTTAATTTATGATGGTGATAAAAGATGGAAGGTTTCGATGCCATTGAAAGGATGTGGGACCAGGATCAGGAGGAATATTTCCCAGGGATCAATGACTTTAGACGTCAGGTTTACGATAGAGCGATTCCCTTCGATCGATCGACGACTCGGGTTTCCAGAAGCCCAAGACTTGAAACCATAAAAGAGAAGAAGAAAATTAGGACCATCTCGGCTCTGTTGTTTTCGGAAAAGAGAGAGAGAGAGAGAGAGAGAGAGAGAGAGAGAGAGAGAAAAAAAAATCAAATAAAGGATGAAAATACAAAGGAATAATAATAATAGAATATATGTGACCAACTTTATTAACTCGCACTTAAAGAAAGTGGGAAAGCATAAATAAATAAAAAGGAATAATGAGAGTAGATTTTTGTAATTTTAAACTGAAATCACATTTTTTGTATATTTATAAAATGACCTCCGAAAATATCTCCCTTTTTCTAAAATCAATTCTTTTAATTTTGGTAAATGAAAATTGGTCTTTTAAACAGCCTCCAGTTGTCAAAAACAAAAAAGATTTATACCCTTCATTTTTGGACAGGTGAAAATGCCGTCACCCGTTAAGGGAACCATAAGGAAACCGTCACCTACCACACCGGGTGATGGGTGGTGTCATCCACCCTCCTCCTTAGTGGACCCGTCAATCTCTATTCCTCTTACAATCAAAAGAGCTTTTCCACACATTCTTCCTCTGAAAGCCACATACCAGTCAACCAGGCTTTGAGCGGCAGACGCCCTTGACCAAGTGCCTGGTTTTCCGTTGCTAGGACTAAAGTGATGTAATTATCCCACCTATCACGGCTTCAATCCGTTTAGGACTTGATCTTAAATGGTAGGGTCGACCTTTACCTTGACCTTGTTTGCGACCGAATGCTCATTCAGGAATCCCATAAATGCAAGCTCTAGCATCTCTTACACCCGCGCCCGTGACAGGGTTCGATCCCTCAAATTCAGCCCCCTGGATGTTGATAGCGCAATGCCTCCCTTCATTTTCTCGAGGAAACTCAACCGATGCCAACCAATTTCATGCATCCGCAACAGCGTGAATTGGGGAAGGTTTAGAAGATCAACCACACCGGCCCTTTTTTTCGCAGCTGTTTAACCTTCTCTAATTGCTAGTGGTTTGGGGGTTTAGCCCTATTGTATATTTGCCTCTGGGTGAGGGTCACCCAGAGGCAAATATACAATAGGGCTAGACCCAACACAGAGGAGACCTTCACTCTGGGTACAGCTCTATGGGAAGATGGTGTATGCCCGGCCCTTTTTGCGCCCTTCAATTACTACAGCTTCCTGACCTTTCCTTGCCCCTCCCCCTCCTTCTATTGCCACCCCTGGACCCTGACCTCTCCGGGACAGGTCACCATTTCTAACTGCCTATAAAACCACCGGTAGGTTTTGGTTTGGAGTTCCCAAAGAGAGGTAGGCATGGCGTATACTGCCCGTCCCAGTGCCATCTGCCAGGGCATCCAAGAAGACCCACTTCGAGATACCTTGGTGGGGTCAAAGTAAGGCCATGGTCAGTAAATTTTTAAATAACCATCATGTGCAACTTGCACCCCCTCCCATTCAGTCTTGGTGAAGGGGCTCCTTTATCACGACTACTGATTGATAAAGGGGCGTTTCCTCTTTTATGACTTTCGGAGGCCCACTCGGCTACCTTCACCTCTTCTAAGATAAGACCCCCTGTGCCCTTTTCAGAGGCCCCTCCAAGATTCTTCTCGCTAAGTCATTACCATCTCTCCAATATCTACGGGTTCGGAAGTTTTTCTCCTTACTTACCCATAGAGTGTACCTTCGGGGATCTATGCTAGTATCGGGACCCCTATACTTCATCAGTGCCACGCCTAAAAGAGCCCTAGCTGAGAAGGTCTCTCTCTCTCTCTCTCTCTCTCTCTCTCTCTCTCTCTCTCTCTCTCTCTCTCTCTCTCTCTCTCTCTCCTCTACCGACGGGATTAGTGTTCTCCTCTTTACTCCGTTTTGAAGGTTTACCACCAGGCGTCTCTCCACATGCCGCGAGTGCCACCTTTTCTTTCTCGCAAACCGGGAAGAGACCCCTCTAGACCAGCCTGTTTCTACTCAATCTCTCTAAGCTCGTGAGGGTGTGCAAGTTAATGTAGAAATTGGTAAATGTTTTAGATTAGCCGTTTGTCTGGACAGCGGTGGCCACCCGTCTTCTCCACTGTTTCCTTAGTCTTATTTTGACCAATGCCTCACCGGAAAGGCTCATATTCACATCCTTAGGGTAATTTGCGCCCGCGTTATGGACTTGTCTTCTTTCCGTGAGATTCAACATCTGGGGTGCTGGTAGGGCTACTGCCTTACTTTTCCCCTCAATCCTTTGTTTGTTTGAAGCTTGACTAGGGATGAGAGTTTAATGTATCTATAACCGAGCGTGTATGGCATAAGTTGGACTCGATCCACCACGTCGGCCTTCGCCTGGTGCCTTCCGCACGTCCCCCATCGATAGCCTACTTCGGGGTGTTGGGGAGAGGCCACTCGCTCTGCGCCGTGCACAATTCGGCTGTACGCGCGAGCCCGGCGCCTCCCTCAGTTGCCAACAGCTCTCATTACATCCGCCACAATCATACCCTAAGCCCTTTGGATTTAGGGCCAGGAAACTACTTAGAGAGCTAGGTGTAGCTCTCGGTCCGGTGGCCCACTAAATGTATTCAGGTGGCCACCATAGGGGGTACCACCTTTGACTATTTGTCGACATGCCTCTGCTCCCAAATCCTCTGCAACGCTAAGAGTATTGCGTTCGAGCTTTTGGAGGATACTCGTGTGTCACGTTGGAACCTTGTCAGGTATATAGATGGCTCCAAGTCCCAGGAGGCGTTCGGTCTCGACCCTGTATCCCGTCTTTAAATCACTAGGACTCTGCCAGGTACCCCGTCTTTCTTCATGGCGAGCTGGTTGCAATGCACTGTTCGGTACGGGAGATAACGCGTTGTGCCCGTTTCGGAAAACCGTATTGTGATCTATAGTGACTCACAGATCGCCTTAAGTGCTCTCGAGTCAGTGAAATCACCGAAACTTCTGGTTCGCGATATCCGTGACGCCACGGTTTTGGCGAGCCAGACAGATGTCGAGATTATCTTCTGCTGGGTTCCTGGAAATGTGGGAAATACGGGGAATGATGTCACCAAAGAGTGCGTGGTGACTGAGCGACCATACCATCGTTTCGCTCTTCCTCAAACCGATTACATGGTAAGAATCAGGGCAGCCTTCCGGGCTCCTTGACGATGAAGATGGACCTAACTGCAATGTCGCGACAGCTTCCGTTTGCTTGTTGTAGTCTCACAATTGGACGCATTGCCATTGGATGCGGCGCGCACCTGTACCATATTGCGACGACTGCGTTGGTTCCCAGACTGTTCGGCACATTGTTGTTCAGTCCCATTCTGGGTGATCTTCGCGCAAGTTACTTGTCCCGGTAACAGGATGAGCTATCTCGCTACCGCTTATACTCAGGATAGGTTCGCGTACACAGATCTGCGGACTATATGACCTTGTGGAAGAGGCTGGCTTCCTCCACTTTATTTGATACTATTGAAAGTCGCATGTTCCTGGGTCAAGGGCAGGTGGGCCTAGCCCGACGCCGGAGTGCGCTTCCTTCTTGTCTCCTTTTTACTTGTTTTTTAATTATTATTTTAGCTTGCTTCTTACTTTGTTCCAGTTTTATCTTTGATATTTTATTAAATGCTACTCTTTTAATTAAGCCTTTATTAGTCTGTTGCGTAATTACACTGACTTTCGCCCTAGTAGGCAGTCACCAGATGGGCTCTTAAAATTTAAAAAAAAAACAGAAAAGGACTTTATCGATCTCTACAAAGTATATGACTAATGCTAGTTCGACGGACTTGGTGCTTCTTCAAGGGGTATAAACGCGTTCTCCCTTAAAAAAGAACAGAGCAAAAGGACTACGGGTTCTTCTCTTTTCGCTGGGGATCTCGAGACGGACTGGCCCGCTGTCGTTTCTGTAAGTAACCTAGTCAAAAGCGACATGTCCGGCTCCGAGGCGCCATCGGACGGGAAGACCTAAAATAAGGCTGGTTAAGATGACACCTTACTCGACCATGAATTTCTGAAAGGGGAGGGGGAGTAGTTATGCGAGGGAACTCTTGAAATAATCCTGGTAAGATATCTCTGAAGATGGCTGACCAAGGATTGGTCAAGGTCAAACATGTGATGAGAAAACGGTGCGTGCCGGTTGGTATAGATACCCTCTCAAGCCATTCGTGCCAATGCTTCAATGGAATTTCCACGGACTCCGGCCCAACTGAGCATAGCTGTAGAGCCTCTTCTCCCGTTCGCTCTCTTTCTGTAGGAGACCATGATAGACACACTACCCCTGACCATCCTCACGAGGTACAAGGGTTTTGCAACCCTACCCCCACTGGATGGGAGGAGGATGCCATTTACGCCAGGCATGATGTCTCCGTTCTTCTATTTCCGATAAGTACCTCCTTTGATGCTGAGGCAGAGCGACAACACCTGGATCAAAGGTATACTGTATTTTCTGCGCACATTCGCCAGGTCAGTCGACTTTGAAGCGGGAAACATCCGCCGCGTCGTCGCACGGTTGCCGATGACATATAATAACACCTATGGCAAAATTATTCCATTCGAAAGAACCCATTCTTCGGATGATCAACAACACCCCCCGGTGTCTTTAATTGTTGCATACCTTTCTTACCACTTGGGTGATCGTACGAGTGACTCAAGAGACCGAGGTGTTCGAAGGGTTCCCTGATACGACGTCCAAAAGAGGGTACTCACAGGAAGTGAAGAAATCCGTGAGGATCTTGAAGACGCCACCTATACCTGCGTACTAACCGATTTACTCGATACCGCACCGGTGACAAGAGCCCCGCCAAGCCTCGAGCAGGCAGCTAAAGCGCACCAGGGTTTGGCATTCTCGGACTCTCCTGCTTCGAGGAGGCAATCACCGAAGATAGATCCCATCTTCAAAGCAATTCTCCATCGAGAACACACACTCCGGTAGCCTTTCCATTGCAAAAGGAGTTGCCGTAACACCAGGACTCCACCGAGAGAATCAGCCCCTCGAATACCAGCTAGAGACTTAACCCGTTTGTCCTTAGTGTTAAGAGATAACGACAAATATCCCTTACCCTACCTTGAAGGTCACTCAACTTCTCATCTTCTTCTCCCTTCGAGAACCGTTGAAATACCAAGCCTTGGAAACTCGAAGCTTCTTCATTACCCAAAGAATTAAATTTAAGTCATTTGAAATTCATTTCTTTTCTAAAGAAATTTTTTTAGCAATAAAAAATATATAAAATACCAGGCAATGGCCTCGCCACTTCCCTGCGCTTCGCTACTAAGATTAAAATTTAAAATCTAAAAAAAAGCAGCCATGGTTAAATTTTTATAAATTTTCTGAACTTCGCCAATTATAATAATTTTAAAAAGGAACTCTACACTAAATTTCCCCCCTTTCAAAATAACACTTTGCTAAAATATAGTTATAGAAGATATATAAAAATAAATTTTCTAAACTTCACCATTTGTAATTCTTTGGGTTTTAAAAAAGTCACAAAATTTTGATACTTATATTTATTTCTGAACTTCACCATTTTGTTTTTTAATGTTATAAAAGAATTATAACATTGAGGAAAAAACATGAGTCATAACCAAACTAAGATGAAATTATTATTTAAATACACAAAAAAATCCCCTTCTTAAATTATAGAGTTAGTGACCCGTCTTTCGGAAATTGAATTACAAGATGAGCTCTAAATGGTCATTTAAATACCCTGATTTGAGTTATGATGTAGCAGCATGGGGCACTCACGCATTCTTTTCCTCTTGTCTCCCCCAACTTTCCCTCCGAGCGTCTACCCTCACAATCCATGACCGCAAACAATTCCTTTTGAACGCACAAACGTACACATGACCGCAAACAATTCCTTTTGAACGCACAAACGTACACATGACCGCAAACAATTCCTTTTGAACGCACAAACGTACACATGACCGCAAACAATTCCTTTTGAACGCACAAACGTACACATGACCGCAAACAATTCCTTTTGAACGCACAAACGTACACATGACCGCAAACAATTCCTTTTGAACGCACAAACGTACACATGACCGCAAACAATTCCTTTTGAACGCACAAACGTACACATGACCGCAAACAATTCCTTTTGAACGCACAAACGTACACATGACCGCAAACAATTCCTTTTGAACGCACAAACGTACACATGACCGCAAACAATTCCTTTTGAACGCACAAACGTACACATGACCGCAAACAATTCCTTTTGAACGCACAGACGTACACATGACCGCAAACAATTCCTTTTGAACGCACAAACGTACACATGACCGCAAACAATTCCTTTTGAACGCACAAACGTACACATGACCGCAAACAATTCCTTTTGAACGCACAAACGTACACATGACCGCAAACAATTCCTTTTGAACGCACAAACGTACACATGACCGCAAACAATTCCTTTTGAACGCACAAACGTACACATGACCGCAAACAATTCCTTTTGAACGCACAAACGTACACATGACCGCAAACAATTCCTTTTGAACGCACAAACGTACACATGACCGCCAACAATTCCTTTTGAACGCACAAACGTACACATGACCGCAAACAATTCTTTTTGAACGCACAAACGTACACATGACCGCAAACAATTCCTTTTAAACGCACAAACGTACACATGACCGCAAACAATTCCTTTTAAACGCACAAACGTACACATAACCCCCAAATAGTTTTTAGTAAAGAAATTGTTCTAAAAGTTCAGAGTCGAGAATGGAAATAGAAGTCGCGGCATTGATTATAATGGAGGGAGTCTTGAAAAGTGCAAGTTGGACAAGGAAAACTTGGATGTTGGGGCCTGGAGGGCACACTAGTCTTCAGTCTTCGAAGATCCTCTTGCGCAGCCAAGGGAGGTGGGGCATGATGCAGTTAGTCCCTGAGCAGGGTTCTTGAAAACGTTTCGAGGGGAGGGACCTATGTTCTTAATCTCCCCTGCGAAAGAAAGACGACTAAACCTTGATAGTGGCCGCTGAGGTGAGAACGGGGTCAATAGCGGTAATGGGCGGGTGTGTCGTTACCAAACAACCTTGCCATGTGAAATAAAGGACAATCCAAAAGAATAGAAATTAAGGAGAGAAAAGTGTATTATTTATATCCATGGAAGATTTTCACACCTGAAATGATAAGGTGTGAAGCATCATCGAGAAGCCCATTTAGAGCCGCCACCCAGGTTGGTAACCAGGCATGACTTTATAGTGCCAACGACCAAGTACCAGGACGGGACTCGAATGAGGACATTGGAGGTGTCTTTCATAGAGGTCATTCCTTTCACCAAATCTGAATTTAAGTTTAATATATTCATGACGTCGCTAATTCGAGTGGGACTTGATGAAAATCGCAGCAAAATTAGAATCAACTCGAGAATAAGGGTCCAACTCAAGATAGGTCAATCCCGGAAGGTCATTTGAAAGGTCGCTAATAAGAGGAGATGAATCCAACTCTGGAAGAGAAAGCTAAGTAAACGTATGCGATCGCAACGTCGCAGGAAACGACCAAATCCATTAGGTGAAGGAGGGAAGTCACCTGACAGCTCAAAAGCCTCCAGATTTGGGTACTTCCTTGATATGGCATCGAGGACCGGGTCGCCTAAATGCGGTAAGTCCAGGAGACTGAGTTTCTTAAATGTAGGGGAGGATCTCACAAGAGAATCTGATGAAAAAAGGCTGATAAAAGTAAAGAAGAGAGATGTCAAGGATGACATCTTCTGGATCAATTTCAACGAGTTATCAGTAAGGTATTCACAATCAAGACTCAGCTCGGAAAACGCGGTGCATTTTGATATGAGCATAACGTCATCGTCTTCGATCGTAGCCAGCCATCTGAGAGTCTTTAGGGTAGTGGAGTAGTGACTCAGGAGGGTTTTAAGGTATTGTTTATGGGAGCTGAAACTACTATGAATATTAATGACTTCCAACCTGGAACACTTTTCGAACAGTCGAGTTAAAGATACATCTCTATAGTGTAAATTCAGGTCGATGGAGGATAATTCCGTGAGCTCGAAAATAGCATCGACCAACGCTTGTGTCGTTTTCCCTTCCACTTTAACACGTCGAAGAACCGGGGCGCTTTTAATAATACTTATAATCGTGATCTCCAGCTTCAAATACATGTCGTAGAATAATAGGGATTGCAATCGAGGTAGGCACACTTTTATTTCAGTCAACTAACGTGACGAAACTCTTGGAAAGGAAAAATTGATCATCAAATGTTCCAAATTACGACACTTCTCGAAGACCTTTAGGATGAAGTGGGTACCAACTGTCTCGTCCTCCAGACGGATGAACCTAAACGAGTTCCAGACAGAACAGCCTCGAATCAGGTCATTCCAGCGTTTGTTAACAAACTGGACATTATTAACTAGGAAGGACGGTTCTAACAAGGAGAAGATTCCTTCCATGACCAAGTTAGGGAGGTCTCCAATGCTCCCTGTCATTTTCTCTTCAAGGGCGAGGTCGAAGTGCCAAGGGTGAAGAGCCAACAGGGTGGTGACCAATTGGGGCCGAAGGTAGTTAGTTCTCAAGCAGAATTGAAGCTGTCAGGAAACGGCACCTACCAAACACCTAAAGCAAAACAAAAGCCATCAATTTACAGTGGGTGAGGATTCTACGCATTTTCACAGTTAATAAGAAATAGCGCCGGCGTGTTGTGAAGTGCGCGTCGTGGGAGGCGACTAAATATGAGGGCGTGGATGCATGAGAGGCAGAGACCGAAAGTAGGGAACCTCGCTCTTTTGTAGCTGGCGCCTGGGAAGCCTCCCAAATCCTCTCAATCAACCCATTTGGTGATACTCAAGAAGGGGGGGGGGAAAGGCACTTTCCTCCATACTCAGGAGTGAGAATGATGACAGACAGGAGAATAACCGAGAGAAATCAGAGAGACAACAGACTTCACCCATGCCTCACATGAGGGTTACCGGAGTGGGGGTGGGGGGTCTGTATGCAACGCCCCCTCGAAACAGAAGATTTCGGTGCTTTTATGCTGAGAGCTGCTACGCTCACTACTCCAACCACGCCTAAACCTGTAAATATATATTATCCTATTTCCTGCATCGGGACCCTTTATTCTTCAAATGTGTATACCCAGTATAATTATGGGTGAGAAAAGGAGTATGAAACTTGTTTTTATATTTCTGTTATTTGCATATATTTAATATGCCAAGTATTATGCTCTCACGAGTAATCTGCGACTTTGGCCATCGTAGGCAGTCGCCAGATGGACTCATTAAAAAAAAATGTTGTTCGTCGTTCGGTAGAAAGTGGTCCGACAGATGGGAAAGTTGAGAACCTTCTCAAAAACCTTTCTAATGATCTCCAGGAAGCACATATATCTGAAGTTCACATCTCCTAAAGAGGCGGATTTGCAGGCTTGAGGATGAAAATCATCTTCGAAGTATTTAAGCCGTTAGGGAAATATCATGAGGCTTGAGTAGGCTTTGCAGTGTGATCCAAAATCTTTCAGGTGCTTGAGTGTGATTTAGCGAGGCGGGAGGAAGAGACTGCCGTCCGAAATTCTGCTCTGGGGACGCTGTCGCCCTCTTGTGAATTCCTATGGAGGCGAGTGAGGTTCGCAGATCTAATTGGAATAAAACTGTCTTCCCTCGTCTTCCTGTACTGAAGAACCTGGTCCTCAAAGACTAGGAGATTTTGAAAACATCCTTCCAGACTTCATCGAAGAACCCCCCTTTCTCACAAGGAGCGATCGCCATTGTGCAATTGTGCGATAGTGTAGTTTAGCCGTGAGCTCTTCTTGTTCCTTCAGCGTGTTAATGGCCAGCAGAAAGACTTCGGATCCCTTTCGGTGTCTAATCTTTCGATTAGACGGTTCCACTTCTTTCTTACTTTATGTGACAGCTTGGTGTTCAGCTGTCTCCTGGGTTGGTGAACGCATTGTAGGTCCATGGGGCTGGTCTAGCCCAAGTAAAAGATGCGGTTGTAGGCTGCGGTGAATTTTTTTTTAAGGACCACTCTCCGCTGTGTAGGGTTGATTGGCAGCAGAACTTTGGAAAAGGTTTTCGGGATGGATAATGTGTGTTCGTTTGAAATGCAGTCGTTGATAGCAGACAGCTCTTCATCAAAATCTTTAGCAGTTGCGCCGTCCAGATCAGAGAGAAGTTTTTCCTCGCTGCACCGAGGATAGGTATAGAGGCAGCTGCTACGATATACGATAATGGCCATTTTATCTCTTGGGGTTAGTGGCCATGGTCGGACTAGATGGCGAAATGGGAAGTTGAGGTTCGTTAAAACGACATTGGGCTATGTGGTTGTCTTTGGATACATGAATGTAGTAAAGTCCAGCCCGATGCGTTCTTCGATGTCCCTTCTTAACAGGTTTAGATTTGTCTCTTAAGTCCGCATTTGCGTAGCCTGCCATCCTGTTCGTCGCGTTCAAGTCCACGGCGAATAGTATTGGGTGCTCCTTGAAAAGGGGCAAACATGTCATGGATGGTCAACTAAAGTGGGCAGGATGGTTGGTAGCTGGTGCCTATGTCATTGTCACCTAGAGAGGAACTTATAATTTTTGAGAGGAACCATTATTCCATTGGTTTCCAAGTCTGAACTGCAGATATTTCTTGGCTGCTTATCATTGAACCGTCGTATCTCTTTCCCATAACGTTCTTTTGGAGGAGTTATACCTAAAAACCTCTGCTTATCTTCGTCTGTGATGCCAGTTTGTGATAGCGGAAGAATATATGTGTCTAGTTCTCTGTATATATTAGACAACTGGTGCATGTACAACTGCCATCCATGTAGGTTATTATGCGCTAGGATAGATATTCCTGAAGAGTTTGAGCCCTGCTTCTTTGGCCTCGACTGTCATCTTCCTCTCTTGAAACACGACCTTGAGCAGGTGCGTGAGATTGAAGAATTTGGAGACTTCTGCCACCTTTGCTTATTGTTGGTTTCTTTTATTTTCCTCCTTGATCTCTTCTGCTGTCCTTTCGCCAACCCATGGGTCGACCCATCTGCAGCTAGTGGCCTTGTGTCCAGAGCCAGCGATGGCTTGGACTCCAGCCCTATTTTGCTCAACTCCTGGATGGATGTTGATAAGGTCAGCTTTAATAAATCCATAGTAGATTCCCTGGCAACCTCTATTAGCCTTTTTCCAATTTCTTTAAGATCGTCTCAGTTCCGCTGATCCTCAGAGGGACCCGAAGGTCGAGTGATACACCTGCACGGTTCAAGGCTGGGCAGTCTCATTAAGTGGGGCAATATCCCAGCTCCACCTTCCCTGTTGCCCGTTACCTTCTTCATTGGCGAGGTAGAAACAGGAGGAAGCTTAAATTAGTCTACCTCAGCCTGTTTAGTTCCTGTCAGGGTCCTCAGAAACAGGAGTTATCTCCAATCAGTCTGACAACCTTGGAGTAGGGCCCTTAGAGTAGGGGTATTTGAGACCTGGGTCTCAGGTTGCAACTTCTTCCCCAAACCATTCGGAAACAGGAAGAATCACCAATGAGTCTACCGCTCAGTAGCAGAAGATGATGACAGAAGCAATGCCAAGGTTCCTCGTCTCCCTTAGAGAGCATTTTGGACCTTGAGGCACAGATGACTGGTAGGAGATACGCTTGACTTCAGCGAGGATGTAGTCGTGTTTAGGTTTCCTGGGAAGAGGGCGTGGGAGGGTGTCCTTGGTGGGTGGCGACAGCTGGGGGTGTGGTGGACGGGAGGTGCGTATCTGCTTTTCCGGGCGTTTGGTAAAAAAAAACAACAACATGGGAACAGTGTTTTGACGAAGCAAATGACCCCGTTGGGGGGTCGGGGCCCTTGTTCCGGAGATCGGGACTGTTGTCAAACGACTAAAATCCTGTGTTGTTCGGCGGCGAAAAAAATCCTTTCATGGTTCCGATGCCTCTTCCACTTAGCCTTGCCTGCCTTACCGGGTTCTAGCTTCAATCTGCCTCGTTTGGCTAGAAGATTTCTATTTTAATGGATACAAATTTTTTTATAAAGATACACGCACGAGGAGGAGCCATTTTAAACGTTATAGTTTTGGGTGCTGTTATTAAAGGTAAAACAGATATTTTAGTAGTCGCTATAGCTGTCAAAAATGATCATTTTAACTTTGCTGTACTATACAGACCCCCGGCGCAAAATGAAACAAAAGGCGGGTTTTAGGTAGTGTTGCTTGACATCGAATGAGTCATATGTGTCGACTTTGACTTTTTGTATTTATATTTTAATGACTAAAAAGCTGATGAGGAAATAGTAAACGATCTAAAGTAAGATATTAATAAATAGTAGTTGCATTATTCAAATCACTCGTGCGTCCACAACTTGGATATGCAGATCAGTTATGTTTTCCTTATCTGCAAAAGGAGATAAGTGCATTAAAGAGCAAAGGGATGGACAACGAAGCTCAGTCCTAAGTTGCGAACAGAACCTCATTATGAAAAGAGACTTAAAGAATTAAAATTGCTTTCGCCCGAAGATCAGCGCCTTCGCGGACAATTCATATAAGTTTTCCGAATTATGAATGGTTTCGATATTTTAAAATTTAGTTCACTTTTTGAACGCACTGAAAACATTACACTCGCAAATGGACAGAAATTGTAATTAAAATGTTATTATACGAACATCTTGGGGGGAAACACCTATTTCCATTAAATACACGGAATAAAACGATATTTATTTACTTTTTATTCTAAACCTAGCGAGACCGACCTATCCTATCTTGCCCACTCTTTCATGACTAGCCAAAGAGTAGATCTTAGGGTCTTTGCTGGTCTTGATTCTATAAATATGCGGTGGCTAGAGTAATAGTCAATTTTCCTACAGAATATGTCCTGTGAGCCGTAAATAAATATATTATTCAACACAGGAAAGAGTAGACTGCGCTTCGCTTCTAAGGGCTAATCTACACTCGCCTGATGAGAGTTTAAAATCCTACTTACTTTCTAATCCGTATTTCGACGTGAAATGTAGGTGATGAATTTTTCGTGCTCATCACGACGGCTTACATCTCTGGCCCAGTGAAGAGGTTATAAGCGCGCGCGCGAGAATGGGGAAAATCCCCGCGCCGAACGCCACTTTCCGACTTGCGATTGTCCCTCTCCTAAGAACAGCAGCACATCTCGAGTCCTGATAACTTTTCTGCCGATTAAAACCTGTAGAGACCACTGGTATCTGGCCTGTCCGAACCCCGGAAGGAAGCCCCATATGAGGCCCGAAGAAAAGGGCCCCATTCGGGGCGGAGTGGTTAGTACTGGCAGGGGGGTCCTGGTAGACACTTGATATAGGTATGGCAGAGAAGGTGAATTGATCTTAGAAATACGGACACATCTAAGATAGGGGCCTGGTTGGCTCCAGAGCATCCCTAGAGGATCGTCAATGACGACCCCAGGGGACAGAAGAAGATCCCCCTCTGGGTAAAAGAAAATTGTCCGAAACCCTCGAGGGAAAAGGTGTTTGCGACTATCTTCGACTCAATAGAGGTTACACTATGCCAATGAGTCAACCAAACCTACGGCTATCTCGCAATCTGCGACACTGACCACGGCGTAGACAGGCTTCTCAGTGTGAAAGCACGAGCGAAGATCGAGGAACTGAACTTGACCCCGAAGATCTCTCCCCATGTCTCTGCTCAGAGATCCATAATTTGTCGCCGCCTGGATTCATGGGTCGGCTCCCACAGCATCGAGGATATAAAAAATGAGATAGAGGCAAGGCAAACCTGGGAAAAAGTCGAAGAGGTATATAAGTTCAAAAATCGTGAAGGAGGCGAATATTCCCATCTATTTAAAGCCACCTTCCAAACCTCTGAGATGGCCGCTAAGGTATCCGAAGCTGGTCTCGACCTATTTTATACCAAAATATCCGCTTCATGCATCGAGAGGGAAACCTTCGTATCAGTCCAGGTGTGCTGCTCGTGCTATCCTCTGGAACAGCACGCCACTAGACATTGCACATTCCAAGGAAAGGTCTATAGTGAATGCGCCGGAGATGGTCACACCTGCGGAGAGTGTACGAATGGGGCTACCAAAAAATGCCTCAATTGTAGTGGCCCTGACTGTACTCTATCGATGTCATGTCCCATGAAAAAGACTAGTCAATAACAAGAAACGGAACATCCAAGAGGAGAAATACTGCAAAGCAAACACGACCTATTCACAAGCGACCAAGAGCCAGGAGAAGGAGAAGACTCTTCTACAATTAGACCCTACAATAAATCTGGGCATCGTGATGTGTGCTGTGCATGCTCATTTCGTTAACATCGCAGAGTCGGAAAGCTACGCTACCGAGTTGAATCGTATGTTGACGCAGAATGGGATGAAACTGATGTGGGTTCCTGATCACCTCCACCCCTCCTTTAACCGAACTTTACCAAACCCAGACAGGAAGCAGGCCTACCGCTACTGCAAGAAAACGCTCAAGATCTCGAGACCCAAGACTGAACAAACCAAGCAAGTCTGACACCCCTACAATAATGGAGACTGACCAACCTGAACGGGAGGATAATTATTTTCAAAAGGCGAGCCAGAAAGGCAGGAGCCCCAAGGAAACCAAACAATCCTCGCCAACTTACAAATCTACCGACCTAAACCTACGAGTATATGCCTCCCCATCGGCCTCACTGCCAAGAACGGCAAAAATTAAAGACATCTTTGAAGGAATGTTCAAGGATAAAGTACAAGTGAGATTACGGTTTTGACATCAGAAAGGAAGAAATGCTTTCGGCACTCAAGGAAGGCAGGATCAAGATCCGTAGCGAATCATGTCTTAACCTATCCTACGATCAATTCAAAAGGAAGAGATCCGCCAGAGTGAGGTCGCCTGCACGCGTTGAGCCAGCAAAAGTATCTGTAGGGGTGCGAAGATGTATCAGAGAGAAAAATTCCTTCGAAAGCGAGAATATAAATAGCCCATTAAATTACCATGTCAAGACGGACTCGCCGTAGCGTGACGGCAGAGTGCTGGCCTTTGGATGCAAAGATCCGCGATCGATTCCTCAGTCCACAATTTTTACGGAGAAAATCACAGAAGAAAACGGAAAACGCTTTAAGGACAACTCAAGAAATCGACTCAAGATAAAACCGATGTCAAGGAAAACGGAAAGAAAACGATTTCAAAGGCTAACTCATCACGTCATTAAGAATTTGGAAGGAATCATCACATCAAGTTAATTGGAAGTAATATAAAGATACATCAAGAAATAAAAATCGAAGATCAAGAACTAACCCAGCCAACAAGAATATGGAGTCAAGATAAATTGAAAGGCAAATGTTTCAAGGGGCAACCTCAGTTAAGAAAGAAGTAGCTAGATTGGAATATAGAAATCTCAAGATGGATAATGATAAAAAAAGAAGAAAAGAAAGGTTATAGGAATATGCCCCCCCACCCCTCATATATCAAACCTTCACGGAGATTTATATGAACTACGTGACGAGATTCATCAATAAATTGAAGATCTTTTCTTTAAACATAAATGGCTGGGAAGGCAAAAAATTAATTTACCACAATATAATCCGTAAGGTAGACCCAAATATCGTCCTCATTTCTGAACAGGGGCTTAATGCAGGAACCGACCCTATAAAACTACACAACTACATTACCATCATGCCTAGCCACTGGAATGGAAGATACGACGGCGTCGCTCTCGCAGTGTGAAAGGGAATCAAATTCAAAGAGATTAGTAACTTGGAGGAATCATACGAGGAGCGGTCAATAAGTTTTGCGATTTGGTATGGCAAAACAGAGGAAGGGGGGTGGCTGTTTGTAGGGGTGTTAGGACAAGTTATGACAAGTCAGGACCTGCAGCTGCACGCTCCTGCCTCGTCTATTTAAGAAGCAGTAGCTGATCGCAGATCGTCAGTCACAATTTTTTCAACAATGGAGAAGGTTGAGCACCGCGCAGTGATCAAATTTTTGATCAATGAAGGCAAGAATACAAAAGAGATTCATGAACGAATGTTTGCAGTGTACACCAACACCGCCCCTTCCTATGCAACCATTGCTCACTGGAATAGGGAGTTCCGCCATGGTCGTGAGTCCCTTGAAGATGACCCCCGTCTAGGACGCCCGCCAGACGTGACCGACGAGGACAATGTGGCCCGTGTGGAGAGGATGATCCTCGCAAATCGACGGGTGAAGGTCGAAGAAATCGAGCGAGAACTTGGAATATCACATGGAAGTGTTATCAACATCATCCACGACAATTTGGCCATGACGAAGGTCTCTGCCCGTTCGGTTCCTAGAAATCTCCCGCTCCATGATCGACTTCAACGTCGTCAAAGTCCACAAGGCGAGAGCTGCACAAGCTTCTCTGCACGAGTGCGGATTCGAGGAGCTCAACCATCCCCCCTACAGTCCAGATCTGGCCCCTAGCGACTACTTTTTATTCTACCAGCTCAAGGCTGCACTGCGTCGACGCCGGTTGGGGGATGATGAAGATGTCCAGCTCGCCATCCAGGAGTGGATTGAACAGCAATCGGGAGATTTCTGGTTGTCGGGAATTCAAAGCCTCAGCGACAAGTGGCGCAAGTGCATTGAAGTCGAGGGAAGTTATATTGAAAAATAATAAAACACTTTTCCTCATATCTCGTTTCCTTATATCCGAATTGCAAAACTTATTGACCGCCCCTCGTACCTCGCGATAAAAATTAGCACGCTCATCGACGATCAAGTTATAGCTGTAGGGTACCAGCCACCAAGAAGACCATATCTGCCCATACCTAATTTCCTCGGCTTGTTCAGAAGGAACTGTTTAGTAATTATATCGGTGAACTAAACGCTCGTTGCAAGGAAACAGGCTACACCACGACGTTCAACGGGGCAGGTACTTCCCTCAGGCTTCTTATGGAACGCGGTGTGGTAAATAGAGCATGCTCAGACTTCGCTACATTCCTAACAACGAGATCCTCTACCACTCCCAACATTATATAAAGAAATCCTAATTTCGCTCTGAACCAAAATACCATCCCTGGCCCTTATTCTCCATCTGATCACCTTAGTATGATTACCCCAATCTCAGCCTCACCTATCCAGGTCAAAATCCCCACCCCCAAATGCTTGACCAAGGCAGACTGGACCGAATACAAGAGAGTCCTCCAAGAATATTGATTAGAACCGTTGAATGGGTCCACCCTCAAAGACATAGATCGACACTTCGAAGACAAAAACACCAAGATTAAGCATATAAGGTTTGAATACAAAACTCTCCCGGCTCCACAATGGAATAAGAAGATTACGTCAAGGAAAGATAGGCTGGAGGAACTTATTACTAAGATAAACGAGAACGGGAACACGGCGGAACGATACCGTGAATTAGAAACCTGCGCATGGAAATCAAATATCTTATTGCCGTAGAATTGAAGACAATCTGGGACGGCATCGTTGATAGAATAGACCTAGAAGCCGCCCCCATCCAACACTTTGGTCTCAGATTAGAAGATTAAGTGGCACTCAGCAAAATAAGATCACTATTAGCAACCCAGCTGAGGGGAGAACAATCACCGAGGATTAAGAGATAGAACGCCACTTCAGAGAGCACTGGAAGAGAAAATTTGACATCACGGGGGAGGAAAATGACCATTTTGACTGGGAATATGAGGAGAGGGTCTTGTCATACCTGGAAGAGCGAGGTTCAACCATAACACCATACCACTACGTCGATAACACTCGACGAGCAGAAGCCGAAGGAAAACCCTTCAGCGTATGAGACAGCCTTAAAGAACTTTAAGCAGAGGGCCCCTGGCATATCAGGCATCACCAAGTGGCACTTAGTGAATGCCCTATGGAACACCGATGAAGACATACTAAGTCTTCTTAATGCCTGTTTAATTTTTAGCTACTTCATAGATATACTTAAAGGGACAGAATGATCTTCATCTTAAAACCAGGGAAGCCAAAAGGGGAAGTAAAAAGTTATAGGCCCATATCTCTACTTGAATTTATTGGGAAATTACTAGAAAAATTTCTGAACGATAGGCTATAAAACCACCTAGAAACAAGGGACAGATACAATATGCAGCAACACGGTTTCCGTAGACACCTCGGTACAGAAACTGCCCTTGCCCTAATAACATCATATATAGCAAATGCTAAGGCTGAAGATGAGAGAATAGACGTCGTACTCAGGGACGTGGCCTCTGTATTTGACAAGGTATGGGTACCTGGATAAAAGAAGAAAATATGTAATCTTGACATGGAAACCAATATCACCAGAATCCTCTGTGAGTACATAGAGGATAGATAGGCAACCATAAAGATCAACAATCACGAAGGGCAACCCTTTTCGATGAACGCAGGGGTGTCTCAAGAGGGATGTCTAAGCCCAACCATGTATACCATCTACATGAGTGACCTCCCTTTTCCTACTCAAGATTAAGCTATCTATGTCCAGCCCACCCGATGATATATTCCAAATAATCGCAAGCGACTACCGAGCTCTTATAGACGTCGCAAACAGGACAACTGGTGAAATCAATAATCTCAACCTTTATGAGAAACGAAATAAGACCCGCACGAAATGGATAAATTTAAGATTCTCCCTATCGGACGTACCAAAACGGCCGACATTCTGGAAAATGGTGAACAGTATCCATACACCCGAGAAGGCCGAGTTCTGGGAGTAAAAATCGCATCAAATGGTTATAATGACCATATCAAGGAGAAGGTCTCGCAAGCCAAAGTAAGATTAAGACAACTAGACAGGTTCAGAAGACTCTCCTTCTGCAACGAGAATAAATTATATATGGCCCTAGTCAGACATATCTTGTTATACCCTACCGTCACATTACATCTGGCAAGCAAGACGCAAATTCGAATGGAACAAGTAGTACAAAATCAAGCACTACGCCTCATCTTGGACATCAGTTTACTGGACCGCATACCATCAATTAGGCTACACGATCTCGCGGGGATCGAGACCCTGAACGTAATGCTACACAACAGAGCGACAGCAATATGGAAAAATATTCATGAATATTTACCAGAAAGGATTATACAGACCATAAGAATACCCGAATTTGACCACCCGAATAGACGCTACCGCCAAGGCTTTGCCAGCAGCCAACAGCAGTTGCAAGAAGAGATTGAACCAATTTATAGATGAATACTCACCGGAAAACGCTTAACATAATATCCAAGTAAATAAGATGTTAAACTAAACCTTAAAAAAAGATTCGTAGTAACACTAAAATAATTAAATTAAACAAAAAGATCCGTAGTGGACAAAAATAATCAAAACAAGAATAAAAAGATCCGTAGTAGACATAAATAATCAAAACAAAATAAAAAAATCCGTAGTGGACAACAACAAATCAAAGCAACAATAGAACAAATATAAACGATTTAAACATTCGTAAAGAAGAGAAAATTTATGTACGAATACTCCAGAGACCGAGTTATCTTTATCTATACGAAAAAAGCAAAACTCAAAAACAAAGGCTCGAATGCTCTAATCAACATGCAGGGAAGCAACACAGAAGCGCATGGAAAGCGATAGCCAGATGAACTGGAACACCATTCTCCTACTAAACTTTTCTAACTTTTACCTCTCCTACTATCGCACCCATTTTTTCTCTCTTTGAAGTTCATAAATCATAAAATAAAAGAGTCAGAAGCGAATGAATAGTGAAAGTAAAGATAGAAGAACTAGATAAATGGCAACAGTCAACATATTTTAGATTGGTCTCTGCTACTTGGGTAAATGCTGTTGTAACCTATTAATTTTAGGGCGCTGACTCCAAATATGTGTTCAGTTTTGTCCTACCACGTAAGGTTCATGAGTTATGTAACTAGGCTATATGGCTCACTTTGTCACTTTGGATCAATTAATGATATAAGTATTACGAGGTTAAGAAGAATGAGACGTTTCTGGGTTTGGAATCCGGGCACCCTATTTGACATTACCTACGTCCTTTTGCAGACCCACACAAGATATGAATTACATATAAAAGAGGTAGTACTCACCTAACTATAAATTTCTTCAAAAATGTTTGATACGCTTGCTCTTGCGCTCGTAAGTGGATATAGGATCCTCCCGGTGTAAGAACCAGCAGTAGTCACCCATCATGTTTTCGTTGAAGCGGCCTTGATAACTGCCTTCCAGCATTGCGATATCTCAGTGGAACCTTTCCCCATGTTCGTCACAAATATCCCCCATATTAGATGGAAAGAAATCTAGATGCGAATGCAAGAAATGCATCGTAAGAGACATCCGACACCCCATTCGTTAATAGGACTTTAGCATGTTGTTTACTAGTTCTTCATAGTTTTCAACCCTATGATTACCGAGGAAGTTCCTCACTACATGGACAAATGAATCCCATGCTGCCAACTGAAGTGGAGTTAGTTTATTTCTGAAATTCCCTGTCACGTATCAATTCTCTGATCTCTGGCCCTACAAAAATGCCAGCTTTAAGTTTAGCAGCGGTTTTCTTTGCACCAAATTTCTCTTTGAGATACTGGAATCCATCAGAATCATAGGCCATTAACTTAACAAAATTTGTGATAAGGTCAAGTTTGATATGAAGTGTTGGATGGTAGATCTTCTGTGGATGTACCAAAGGCATGTGCTTCACATTGTATCGATCAAATATGTGTTCTTCTCTTTCGGGCCACTTTTTGACAGTTGTAATGATTCCTGTCGTCACGGCTGTTCTATAGGCATAAGAAGCACATATTCTTTGTATATCCTAGCTGCAGTGCTAGAATTAAAGAAATTACCTTTAGATCACCACAGACATTTCACTTATGATGCGAGTAATGAACACCTTCCAAAATAAATTTCATTGAGTCATATGTCTCTATCACCCCAACAATAAATGCGACAGGAATTGAAGGGTTTTTGTTACTTTTGTGTAGCAACACAGCTTTGAGGTTAGCAGTGCTCGCATCGATGAATAGTCTCCTTTCATCAGGTAAATGGTTGTTTCCTAGCGGATTCATGAGTCCATTAGCATCAATACAAAAACAAGCACCATCTTCTTCTTTATAGAAGGCAGCTCCGGCCTCATGGCGTTTACGAAAAGTAGATATTTTTGCACTGTCCTCTAGAAGATTCCATTGCTGTAGTCTGGAATTCCCTCACCAAATTATTAAATTTTTCTTGATTTATCAACTGGATCTTTTTTTCCTTAGAATCACCCTCATACATTTCATCGTCATTGTTATTCTCCTCTTCAAGCGATCAACCATCTTCTTTAACTGCACTAGCTGATGGAAGAACTGTGATTGGAATCTCCATATTACGGGGGACTAGTTTTATAGCTGACTTACAATTTGAATATAAAATTTTAACTTGTTATTATTTGAGAATCCTGCAATATTTGTCATACAAGAGTAGCAATTTTCGGTTCCATCTAGACTATTTTCCAGAAAATTGCGGAGACTTCATTGAAGAAAAGGGTGAGCGCTTTCACCAAGACATCCGTGTCATGGAGGATCAGTATCAAGGCCAATGGGATGTGAAATTTCTGGCTGACTACTGTTGGTGCCTTAAGAAAAATGTGGCGTCTGCTCGGCACAATCGGAGGTCACTGCTGAGACCATTCATCCATGAGTAGCTTATTTTGTGCATTGTACTATTCATGCTAAATTAAAAATATTTTGTAAACCTTCTCTGAGTAAATCGGTCCAATATTTGCTATTATGTGTTTCATTCCTAACAAATATTTGGAAATATAGGAGTTTTTGGTATGTGCTAATATTTTAAAAACCTGACCTGATTGGGTAAAATGAGCATGATTTTCAGATTCAGCGCAAAAAACTGAACCAAAATCAGGTATTATATATTTGACCTTGTAAACAACGCAGACCAGTGTTATGTTATTATAGGACTAATTTAATTGAATTAGACTTGTACAGCATTTAATGTATCACATTATGTATAATTTTGAAGTGAATTTTTTTATGAATTAAAATATGATATGGGTACGTTAATATCAATAAGTTTTAAAATAGCATTTAGGGGTGAGACCTAAGCGTTTGATGTGAAAGATGGTGGTAGAAAAACTAGAACCACATTTACACTCTCTGCTTACAAACAAAGCACATAACATAATTTCACGGGATCTTCGTGATATCTTCTGAAGGAATCGGACGTTTTTGATCGCTCTCACTTCGTCGTCGAACTTTATATTACCTTCTCACTCACGGTCGCCCGCAACTACAATCTTCTAAAGGCTTTCGGCCCCTACTAACCTCTTGGAGTATCTCTAGCCTAGCTCTGGGAGACCTAGGCCGCCAGGCCCAGGTGAACGGTCCCCCAATGGAAGTTTCCCTAACCCCTAAGGGCAAACGTGGCCCCAGCCCTTCCGCCGAAGCGGACCCTCGTCCGACTTCACGTCCTCGCTTCAATCAAGACGTTCCAAGACCTAATATTCCTCGATCTCACCATGCCTCCAACTCAACCCTGGCTCCAAATGACAACTCTGAGTCTCAGAATGTTGTTCTCATTAGATCATCTGAAAACAAGGCCATATTTTCCCATCCATTAAGAGTCACAACTGCCCTAAACTCATCACCATTTCATAAGCTTATAAAAGAGGGATCCTGCCGAATCTTGGGAAAAGGTACAGCCCTAAGAATTGAACTCTCTAATATAAATAAACTAGAGGTAGATTTTGAAGATGTCTCCACCCTGGGGGAATGGCCAGTCAAGTGCTGGCGCCCGGAAGATGCCTCATTAGGCAAATACAAATATGGAAGGATCTCTGGCCTTCCAGTCTCCCTACAGCAAGAAGACCTCAGAAACAACCTGCGGATCCTTGACTCTAACAGCCTGTCCAGTCTTATGGAGATTTCTAGACTACCTTCCCATCCTGAGGCTTCCACCTACTCAGTGCGTCTCAAATTTGCAGGAGGACTACCAGAAAGAATGGCTCTGGGCTTCACCTCCTACTCAGTTCTCTCATACATTCCCCCCCCTCTGAGGTGTTTCACATGCCAGCGTTTTGGCCATGGATCACTGACCTGCAGATCCACACAAAGATGCAGCAGATGCAGTGGTTTTCATGCAGGCCAAGAATGCTCAAATCCCCCCTACTGCTACTTCTGCGACGACAACCATCGCCCCTCCTCCAACAACTGTCCATTCTCAGAAAAGGCAAGGCAGATCCAACGCAAATCAGTGGATGATAGTATCCCTACCTATACCATCCATGCCCAGCTCCGCTCCATCTACTCAGCCCCAAAAGACTCCAGGACAACTTCCACTACCTCCAAAACTACGCCCTCACTATCCTCCCAGGATATCCGCTCTTCTCCTAAAACTCCCCCAAGAAAGCCCCTCTAGACCCCCTCCTATGCAGAGATGGCTGCTGCTCCCATCCCACCAAGGAACCTCGGTAAACCAAATCCACCTGTAACCTCCTCCTCTTCACACAGAGCCAACAGAGAGACCACTCCCAAGAGGCCCTGCCCCAGCCAATACTATCACCCCAAGAGCCCTTCTCCAATTCCTCCTCCATACCCACTTTCCCCAGTCATCCAGAATGTGCCTCTTCACCACCGCAAAGGAGCACCCTCAGCTCAGCCACTCATAGTGAAGATCACAAATCTCCTAAAAGAATTCGTCACCCTGCTCCAATCTGGCTCTCCTGTCCAACAAGCCCTTATCACTCTCCTCCCTAGTGTAATCAATCTGTTCACTTCATCCTCTCATAATGGCTTCAATGCACAGCCCTATAATTTTCTGGAATGCCCGCTCCCTTCGTCACAAGATGAGAGACCTCTCTCTACTCATCAACTCTCTATCACCCAATATAGTTGGCATATGTGAGACCTGGTTCCAGCCTGAAATCTCACCCTCATTCCAAGGTTACACTGCACTCCGCAGAGACAGGTCAAATCGGGCAGGTGGTGGCCTCCTCCTTCTCATTAAACATGGATTGACCCACCGTCTCCACACACTCATACCATACCCCCAAGGCCTTCTAGAACTGCTGGCAGTGCAGATAGCCATCGGCGGAACCTGGTGTGACATTCTCATCTGCTACAACCCATGCCTCCCGGTCACTGAGCGAGAATTTAACCACTATTTTGACCAACTCCCCTACAAGCCTCATCATGGGAGATTTCAATGCCCCCCTCCCCCACTGGGATCCATCAGCCATCACAAGCCGCCCAGGCTCTGCCCTCTTTCAAGCCCTCCTCTCCTCGACCCACCTCTCCCTTCTCACCCCACCAGGCCTCTGCACCAGGGTGGACCCAGCAAAAGCCGTGCCTTCAACCCTGGATCTGTGTATTGGCAGTGGGTCCTTCACCTCTTCAGTAGTTTCTACCGGCCAATATATGGGAAGCGACCATCTACCAGTGATCATCTCAAATGGCCTCACAAACCCTCCCCCTAGGTCAATCCGCCCTCATTGGAAAACAAACCCAGGAAAATGGACAAAATTCCAAGCCTCACTCGAACCTCCCCCCCCAAATCTCCTCTCAGTTGAAGAAAAAGCCAACTGGTTTTCAGAATCCCTCAAGGCAGCTGGGGAACACACTTTTCTCCTAACCACCAGTCGCTTCAATGGCCGCCCCCGCTGTCCTTGGTGGACAGAAGAGTGTGCATCAGCCATCCGCCTCAGACGACTAGCATTTGCAAGATGGAGACGTCAGCCCTCCCAAACTAACAAAATTGGATTTAACAGACAGGACGCCAAGTGCAAAAGGATCTTGAGGCAAAAAGAAACTCCTGGCATAGATTCTGTAGCTCGCTTTCCTTTTCCACCCCCTCCACTAAAGTCTGGACTTTCTTCAGACACATGACCTCACCTTCAAAGCCCAATTCCTATCCCCTCTGCTCAGGTGGCTTCCCACTAACAAATGAAAAAGACAAGGCTGAAGCCTTTGCCACAGAATACAGCCGACTATACAGCAGCAAAGCAGACTCTCTCTTAACCAGACCTCAAGCCAGGCTTCTCACAGAGAGTATTTCCAACACCACAGATGACCCACTTGCATCCCCTTTCCAACTCAAAGAATGTCATGGGGCACTTTCTTCCATGAAAAAAGGCAAGGCCCCTGGCTCCGACATGATCCTCTCTGACTTCCTAAGTCACTTGTCTGAAGTTCACCTAAGCTTCTTACTGGAGCTATTCAACGACAGCTGGACCCAAGGCCAATTCCCCTCCCCATGGAAACTTGCCCTCATCCTCCAGATCCCCCAAAAAGGAAAAGACCCTAGTGACCCGGCATCATACAGACCAATTAGCCTCCTTTCCTGCACCAGCAAACTCCTGGAAAAAATGGTCCAAAAGCATCTAGCCTGGTGGCTGGAATCCCACCACCATCACCACCCTAATCAATATGGCTTCCGACCAGGCCGCAGCACGACGGACGCACTCATACATCTAGACCACCTGGTGCAATCCACCTTCAAGGAACATCTAGTGGCAGAGGCCGTCTCCTTTGATCTGTCAAATGCTTTTGACACAGTTAACCATGAGGCCTTGCTGCACAAACTATTGAACCTGGGAATGCACGGCCCCCCCCTCTCATGGATCAAAGACTTCCTCTCTAACCGTCTCTACACAGTGCTGATAGGGTCAACCCAAGCTTCTCCCCGCAAGATCAACCAAGGAGTCCCACAAGGATCCCCTCTGAGCCCCCTTCTATTCACAATATACATAGCAGACATACCGGACAGTGTGCATACAACATCTCTATTATATGCAGATGACATATCCATCTTCTGCACCGCCCAAACTCCCCAACTGGTCCATGACAAACTCCAAAACGCGGTAAACGACCTCACAGCATGGGCTCAAAGCTGGAACCTGCACCTAAACAAGACCAAGTCCAAATCTCTCTGGTTCACTCGTCGCCATCTAGGACCACCACCACCCTTGCTCATTTCTGGCACACCTATTGAACGGGTGTCCGCCCATAAGTTTCTTGGACTATGGTTAGATAGCCCAACTCTAAGTTGGAACACCCAAATCAACCAACTGCGAGAGAAATGTTTCAACTGTCTCGCCTTGATGCGCCGCATTGCTGGTGTGAAATGGGGTGCCTCCCGGGAAACACTCCTTCAATTCTACACAGCCTACATCCAAAGCAAACTAGACTATGGTTCGATTGTCTACTCTGCGGCAAATAAGACCCAGCTGGCAAAACTAAACCCTATTCAGCACAGTGCAATGAGAATTGCCCTAGGAGCCTTCAGATCATCCCCCATTTCAGCGCTTCATGCAGAAAGTGGCATCCTTCCCTTAGAATACAGAAGAAAGAACCTCCTTGGAAAATGGCTCTATCGGACTACATACCTACCAGAAGACCACCCTCTTGCAACAATCATAGCCTCCCACGCATATCTTCAACCCTGGCCAACTTCTTCACATCGCCCAGTAGCAGTCCGTGCAGCCCAGACTTTTGCTCAATTTGCTTTTCCTCTCCCACGGCAGGCTCCACTTCCAGCAACGCCTCCCATTCCACCTTTGATATCACTATCCGCAGTGATATCACCCTCCCTCCCATGTCAATGGACAAAATATGACCCACCCCACAAATTGAGAGCAATCTTCTGCAGCCTAGAAAATGCCACTTACAAAGACTACTTAGCCATATTCACAGACGGCTCCCACCATACGGATCCCCCCTCAACTACAGCAGCAGTCATCTGCCTAGAATGCCCATTTGAATTCACATGGCATTTAGATCCCCTGCACAATATCGTGGTGGCTGAACTGTATGCCTTGTTCCATGCTCTTAAAATAGCCCGGACACTAGTCCCCTCCAGGAAAATAATCATCTACACTGACTCAATGTCCTCGCTTCAGCTTCTCCTCTCCTCCGCACCCCTCACCCACCCACAACTCTGCTATGAAATTCAGGCATTGCTACTTGACTTCCTCATCCACCCTCTATGGCATGTGAAGCTGCAATGGATCCCAGCCCACTCTGGTATCATCGGCAATGAAAAAGCGGACAGAGCAGCAAACCAAGCTCACTCCACTCCCATTTTGGGAACACTTCCCATCTCTCCAGCCACACGAACCTCCCTCTGGAAGGCACACACCAGAGCTACATGGGAAGAAGACCTCCGCCAACAGCTCCATGGATCCTTCAGATCCATCCTTTATGAGGACTCTGGCACTATACTTTGGTCAAGGTCAATCAATCGTCGTCTTGACTCTGCCCTCGTCCGATTGAGAATTGGACATTCTGGTCTGTCTGCTCATCTCTTCCGCCTGGGTCTCTCTCCCTCTCCAGACTGCCCCTGGTGCCCCAATCAACCAGAAACCATCCAGCACTTCCTACTAGAATGCCTGCACCATCATTCCCATCGAGTACTACTCCGTGAAAAACTCAGAGAAATTGGAGTAATGCAACTCACAATCCCAGTCATCCTCAACGGAATCGGTTACCCCATCCCTATCCGCCAAGCAATTTCCAATTATCTCCAGTTCTTTCTGACTAAAACTGGACAGTTACATAGAATATAAATCATAGATCATCCCCTCCCTCCTGTACTAACATGGCTTATCTCCTGTTAGATTGCTAAGTCAGCCCAGCAAGCAAAGTCCGCTAAATCTTTCCTAAGCCAAAGTACAGAGAAATATAAACGGCATTGACCTTCTCCAGGGCCCATAGTGCTGACCCACGCACTCTCTGGCCCTCAATTTACCAAATTACCAAATTCGTGATATCTTCTGAAGGAATCGGACGTTTTTGATCGCTCTCACTTCGTCGTCGAACTTTATATTCCTTCTCACTCACGGTCGCCCGCAACTACAATCTTCTAAAGGCTTTCGGCCCCTACTAACCTCTTGGAGTATCTCTAGCCTAGCTCTGGGAGACCTAGGCCGCCAGGCCCAGGTGAACGGTCCCCCAATGGAAGTTTCCCTAACCCCTAAGGGCAAACGTGGCCCCAGCCCTTCCGCCGAAGCGGACCCTCATCCGACTTCACGTCCTCGCTTCAATCAAGACGTTCCAAGACCTAATATTCCTCGATCTCACCATGCCTCCAACTCAACCCTGGCTCCAAATGACAACTCTGAGTCTCAGAATGTTGTTCTCATTAGATCATCTGAAAACAAGGCCATATTTTCCCATCCATTAAGAGTCACAACTGCCCTAAACTCATCACCATTTCATAAGCTTATAAAAGAGGGATCCTGCCGAATCTTGGGAAAAGGTACAGCCCTAAGAATTGAACTCTCTAATATAAATAAACTAGAGGTAGATTTTGAAGATGTCTCCACCCTGGGGGAATGGCCAGTCAAGTGCTGGTGCCCGGAAGATGCCTCATTAGGCAAATACAAATATGGAAGGATCTCTGGCCTTCCAGTCTCCCTACAGCAAGAAGACCTCAGAAACAACCTGCGGATCCTTGATTCTAACAGCCTGTCCAGTCTTATGGAGATTTCTAGATTACCTTCCCATCCTGAGGCTTCCACCTACTCAGCGCGCTCAAATTTGCAGGAGGACTACCAGAAAGAATGGCTCTGGGCTTCACCTCCTACTCAGTTCTCCCATACATTCCCCCCCCCCTCTGAGGTGTTTCACATGCCAGCGTTTTGGCCATGGATCACTGACCTGCAGATCCACACAAAGTTGCAGCAGATGCAGTGGTTTTCATGCAGGCCAAGAATGCTCAAATCTCCCCTACTGCTACTTCTGCGACGACAACCATCGCCCCTCCTCCAACAACTGTCCATTCTCAGAAAAGGCAAGGCAGATCCAACGCAAATCAGTGGATGATAGTATCCCTACCTATACCATCCATGCCCAGCTCCGCTCCATCTACTCAGCCCCAAAAGACTCCAGGACAACTTCCACTGCCTCCAAAACTACACCCTCACTATCCTCCCAGGATATCCGCTCTTCTCCTAAAACTCCCCCAAGAAAGCCCCTCCAGACCCCCTCCTATGCAGAGATGGCTGCTGCTCCCATCCCACCAAGGAACCTCGGTAAACCAAATCCACCTGTAACCTCCTCCTCTTCACACAGAGCCAACAGAGAGACCACTCCCAAGAGGCCCTGCCCCAGCCAATATTATCACCCCAAGAGCCCTTCTCCAATTCCTCCTCCATACCCACTTTCCCCAGTCATCCAGAATGTGCCTTTTCACCACCGCAGAGGAGCACCCTCAGCTCAGCCACTCGTAGTGAAGATCACAAATCTCCTAAAAGAATTCATCACCCTGCTCCAATCTGGCTCTCCTATCCAACAAGCCCTTATCACTCTCCTCCCTAGTGTAATCAATCTGTTCACTTCATTCCTCTCATAATGGCTTCAATGCACAGCCCTATAATTTTCTGGAATGCCCGCTCCCTTCGTCACAAGATGAGAGACCTCTCTCTACTCATCAACTCTCTATCACCCAATATAGTTGGCATATGTGAGACCTGGTTCCAGCCTGAAATCTCACCCTCATTCCAAGGTTACACTGCACTCCGCAGAGACAGGTCAAAATCGGGCAGGTGGTGGCCTCCTCCTCATTAAACATGGATTGACCCACCGTCTCCACACACTCATACCATACCCCCAAGGCCTTCTAGAACTGCTGGCAGTGCAGATAGCCATCGGCGGAACCTGGTGTGACATTCTCATCTGCTACAACCCATGCCTCCCGGTCACTGAGCAAGAATTTAACCACTATTTTGACCAACTCTCCCCTACAAGCCTCATCATGGGAGATTTCAATGCCCCCCACCCCCACTGGGATCCATCAGCCATCACAAGCCGCCCAGGCTCTGCCCTCTTTCAAGCCCTCCTCTCCTCGACCCACCTCTTCCTTCTCACCCCACCAGGCCTCTGCACCAGGGTGGACCCAGCAAAAGCCGTGCCTTCAACCCTGGATCTGTGTATTGGCAGTGGGTCCTTCACCTCTTCAGTAGTTTCTACCGGCCAATATATGGGAAGCGACCATCTACCAGTGATCATCTCAAATGGCCTCACAAACCCTCCCCCTAGGTCAATCCGCCCTCATTGGAAAACAAACCCAGGAAAATGGACAAAATTCCAAGCCTCACTCGAACCTTCCCCCCCCCAAATCTCCTCTCAGTTGAAGAAAAAGCCAACTGGTTTTCAGAATCCCTCAAGGCAGCTGGGGAACACACTTTTCTCCTGACCACCAGTCGCTTTAATGGCCGCCCCCGCTGTCCTTGGTGGACAGAAGAGTGTGCATCAGCCATCCGCCTCAGACGACTAGCATTTGCAAGATGGAGACGTCAGCCCTCCCAAACTAACAAAATTGGATTTAACAGACAGGACGCCAAGTGCAAAAGGATCTTACTTCAGGCAAAAAGAAACTCCTGGCATAAATTCTGTAGCTCGCTTTCCTTTTCCACCCCCTCCACTAAAGTCTGGACTTTCTTCAGACACATGACCTCACCTTCAAAGCCCAATTCCTATCCCCTCTGCTCAGGTGGCTTCCCACTAACAAATGAAAAAGACAAGGCTGAAGCCTTTGCCACAGAATACAGCCGACTATACAGCAGCAAAGCAGACTCTCTCTTAACCAGACCTCAAGCCAGGCTTCTCACAGAGAGTATTTCCAACACCACAAATGACCCACTTGCATCCCCTTTCCAACTCAAAGAATGTCATGGGGCACTTTCTTCCATGAAAAAAGGCAAGGCCCCTGGCTCCGACATGATCCTCTCTGACTTCCTAAGTCACTTGTCTGAAGTTCACCTAAACTTTTTACTGGAGCTATTCAATGACAGCTGGACCCAAGGCCAATTCCCCTCCCCATGGAAACTTGCCCTCATCCTCCCCATCCCCAAAAAAGGAAAAGACCCTAGTGATCCGGCATCATAAGACCAATTAGCCTCCTTTCCTGCACCAGCAAACTCCTGGAAAAAATGGTCCAAAAGCGTCTAGCCTGGTGGCTGGAATCCCACCACCATCACCACCCTAACCAATATGGCTTCCGACCAGGCCGCAGCACGACGGACGCACTCACACATCTAGACCACCTGGTGCAATCCACCTTCAAGGAACATCTAGTGGCAGAGGCCGTCTCCTTTGATCTGTCAAATGCTTTTGACACGGTTAACCATGAGGCCTTGCTGCACAAACTATTGAACCTGGGAATGCATGGTCCCCCCCTCTCATGGATCAAAGACTTCCTCTCTAACTGTCTCTACACAGTGCTGATAGGGTCAACCCAAGCTTCTCCCCGCAAGATCAACCAAGGAGTCCCACAAGGATCCCCTCTGAGCCCCCTCCTATTCACAATAAACTCCCCAACTGGTCCATGACAGACTCCAAAACGCAGTAAACGACCTCACAGCATGGGCTCAAAGTTGGAACCTGCACCTAAACAAGACCAAGTCCAAATCACTCTGGTTCACTCATCGCCATCTAGGACCACCACCACCCTTGCTCATTTCTGGCACACCTATTGAACGGGTGTCCGCCCATAAGCTTCTTGGACTATGGTTAGATAGCCCAACTCTAAGCTGGAACACCCAAATCAACCAACTGCGAGAGAAATGTTTCAACTGTTTCGCCTTGATGCGCCGCATTGCTGGTGTGAAATGGGGTGCCTCCCGGGAAACACTCCTTCAATTCTACACAGCCTACATCCAAAGCAAACTAGACTATGGTTCGATTGTCTACTCTGCGGCAAATAAGACCCAGCTGGCAAAACTAAACCCTATTCAGCACAGTGCAATGAGAATTGCCCTAGGAGCCTTCAGATCATCCCCCATTTCAGCGCTTCATGCAGAAAGTGGCATCCTTCCCTTAGAATACAGAAGAAAGAACCTCCTTGGAAAATGGCTCTATCGGACTACATACCTACCAGAAGACCACCCTCTTGCAACAATCATAGCCTCCCACGCATATCTTCAACCCTGGCCAACTTCTTCACATCGCCCAGTAGCAGTCCGTGCAGCCCAGACTTTTGCTCAATTTGCTTTTCCTCTCCCACGGCAGGCTCCACTTCCAGCAACGCCTCCCATTCCACCTTGGATATCACTATCCGCAGTGATATCACCCTCCCTCCCATGTCGGGGGTTTCGGGGCTGCATGCGCAATATATAGCCTTTAAGGCTACTTAGCCTCTGCACCCTAATTGTTGGCGCATTACCTGCTCGTGGTGCCCCTGCTTATACAGAAATTGTGTCCAACGACCGAGTGCCTGGCGGTATAACCTGGCTGGGCAGGTGGAGCTCATAGTCTTGGTTGACATTCCACCTAGGAGAGGGACAACTCTGATTTCAAACCCGGGCAGATGTCGCTCGTTAGCCATGGTAGGCACCCCGTAGAGAGCGCGGCGATTTGCCTTCTTGGCCGCCGTGCTGACGGGCATCAGCGCCCCGTCCGGCCCCAGCCTAGCCACTTCTCCCCTTTCTGCTAACAACCCTTTAGCCTTATCTGGCAATTTCTTTCCCAACTCTACTACTCCCTCTCTTCAAAGTCTTTGTTCCGATGGGATTGGACTTCTCTAACTCGCGTTCGAGCCTGTGCTAGTTCCAGGCGGCGAGAGGTCTGATTCTCGGGAGTCTGTCCTTGCTTGATCCCCCCCAGCAATACCTGCGGAATATTGGCGGCTACCAAACCATCCCCTCCCCCCCCATTTTTTTTGGCCACCAAGAAGGGGTAAAACTTCACAGTTGGCGTTCGGTTCGCGGGACCGGGCCGTGGCCAGGGTGGACTAGGAAAGGGTTAAGACCCACCAGGTATATCCTGCATGGTCCGCCAGGCTTACCCTGAGGTCACCTGGCGGTGAAGTCCATGGCCACCTCTGTAATTGGCCCCGCGCCCGCGCCTACACGCCGACTGCGTCGTTTAGAACCGGCCCGTTGTCTGCGCCAACTCGTTTAGTGGATCTGGCAAGACGGTACTTTCGCGGGCGGTAGATTCCTGTTCATGTTCCAACAAATTCTTTAACAAACCCCTCTTAAAAAAACCCAATGAAACCAGCAAAGAATGTCTTAAGCTGCGCATCCCCTCCTCTTTCCCCACCCCCTTTACTTCCCAATCTATCGAAGAAAATGGATACAAACCTACTAACTCGAGGAAAGAAAAGAACACAAGACGTGGATAAAACTGGTGGGAGAACTTTAACAACAAGATCGCCCCCCAAAACAACTGCACAGATAGAAGAAAATTGCATAGAAACGAGCAAAGTCTCAGGAAATCAAAATTCACCACCGCAAAAACGAACAAAGTCGGTAAGAAATCCGCCGGAAGTTTCAAACTCCCAGCAAGCAGCAGGTCCAGGACGATCCACCAAAACGCTACCTGAACTGCTCTCACTGCAGGTACTCCCAGGACAATTTGTTGATCGATCTTTCAGAAGATTTTACCTAATAAAACCAGAAAGCCAACAAACAAACCTAATGAAGACATGCATGGTGAAACAGAGTAAAGATTTCCAAAAACTATTTCAACTTCCCAGATCACAATTTCCACCTCTCTCGCCTCAATCAGATGGTAGTATACTAGTCGAAGTTAAAACAAAAGAGCAAGCAGAAAAAACCTTATTATTAAAAGAACTGGCAGGAGATAAGGTAATAGTAACACCACATCCCTCCTTTAACATGCGTAAAGGCGTAATAATAGAACCAGACTTCGCCCAATACTCAGAAGCGGAATTAATTGAAGAATTAAGCGAGTACTCTGTCACTCAAGTACACAGAGTACATAAAACTATCAACAACAGCAAGATACCAACGAACACTTACTTCGTCTCATTTGACCTAGATATCCTACCAAAATATATATATTTAGGATGGCGCCGCTTCACGGTTAAAGAATTTAAACCTAGCCCCAGAAGATGCTACTACTGCCAAACTTTTGGGCACTCTACAAACACATGTCGTCGCAAGAATCAGGGCTTTGCGCCCACCTGCGTCAACTGCGCAAATGCACTACACCCTGAACAAATCGAAAATTGCCCAACGAAATGTGTAAACTGTGGAGAGCCCCACCCAGCATCAAGCAAAAAATGTAATGTCTACAAATTCGAAGAAGAAGTAGCATCCATACGTGAAAAAGAAAGACTAAACTTTAGAGACGCCAGAGAAAAGGCACAAACCTCTATAGGAACCAGAGGAAACTCTTATGCCTCTGTAGTTGAAATGAGCAGAGTGACCAGACCCCCATACCACGGGGTTAAAGCAAGAACTCAACCGCCCCTTCCTGAGGAGCCTGCACCACAGGCCCCGAATATTAAACTCCCCAACTCCACGCATATGGTCGACAATCGACCATCTCCCCCGCCCCCCCAAAAGCAGTTGCCGCATCGCGAGGCACCTGCACCCGATACCTCGATGCTAAACCCCATCCCTAGCAGAGAGGTAAACCTAAAATCGCAACCACAGCAAATCCCGAAGCACATCGACCCCCACCCCGAACAAATGGACACTCAGGTTATACCAGAGATCGTCTGCCCACAACCTCGGTCACCCCGTGACAGCGTTTTGCCACCACCAATAAAAATGCCTACCACTGACATCATCTACGAAGAGAAGGTAGAAGAGGAAAAAGAGACCCAAGACCCACGTGGAACAGACTTCGTCCCCACCAAACAAATTGAAGCTCGAACCATACCTCCAACGAGCCACCTCCCTCACCCACCAACAGAAGCCAAAAAAAAGATAATCCGTCCTCCTATTATTGACGGAACACCAACACCGCCTCTAACAGTAGATACCCAAGACACAAAGAAGAAAAACGGTGACAAAGAAGAACCAAAACCTCAAAGACCAGTCCTCACCAGACTCCAGTGGCCACAGGGCCCTAATAAACCAATGGGCACCACGACCTCCGCAAAAACCAAATTGCTCACTTCTCGAACCAAACCAAAAGAATAATGAAAATAATCCAGTGGAATATCCGCGGAATCAGAGCCAACTGGGAAGAATTAAGGCTTCTTGTAGCGGACGAGACCCCCGCCTGCGTCTGTCTCCAGGAAACCATGTTGGGAATACATCCACCACGAAAGCTACCGAATTACAGTTGCGTAACCACCTCAATACCAAATGATGGCAGCACATCCGGCGGCTGTGCCATATACATCCATCAAAATGTCCCCACATTACCCATCAGATTAAATTCACCTTTGGAAACAATCGCCGTGACCATGTACATCAAGAAACGATACACGATCGCAAATGTCTACCTCCCACCCACAGGACCCCTTCCAGTCACCGCCTTACGAGACTTGATCTCGCAACTATCAACTCCATTCATTATAATGGGGGACTTTAACAGTCGTCATATTGAGTGGGGCGACAGAATATGCAACGCCAGAGGAAATGAGCTATCAAAGCTAATTGAAAACCAGCAACTTGGAATCATGAACCAGGGCGAAGGTACTAGATTTAACATACAAACAGGTACCCTATCAGCATTAGATCTGGCCCTCTGCTCACCCGACATCACAGCGGACTTTGAATGGAGAATCTTGGATGACCTAAAAGGAAGCGACCATTACCCGATCATCCTTTCCTCAGACGAGGGTTTACCCACCTCGGGTATACCACGATGGAGACTGGACCAAGCAAACTGGATAAAATTCAACAAAATCACTGATATCCAAGTTGATGACATCCCGGAGACGGAGGAAGCGCTGGAAATCTTTACATCCATTATATATCAAGCAGGTAAAACATCCATTGCAACCAGCTCAGGACAACCCAGTCAGAGATCTACTCCATGGTGGAGCCCAGAATGTTCTGCCGCACTGAAAGAACAAAGGAAAGCCTACCGAACATACAAACGATGGCCAAATCCGACGACTAAAATGGAATTTAATAAAAAGAGAGCTAAATATAGATACATACTTAAGCAAAGCCGCCGGAAATCATGGAGAGCTTATGTCTCGACGATAAACTCTAAAACCCCCATACACCGCACATGGAGCAAAATCCGAGGGATGCTAGGTAAACCCAGCCGAGACCCTACCCCCGTACTTCGGATAAATGGAAACACTATCTTAAACCCAATCGATGTAGCAGACACGCTAGCGACTCACTTCGCCAAAATATCAAGTAGAGCGAACACAACCCCCGAGTTCGCCCACTACCGGTTGGAGAAGGAGTGCTCACCTCTAAACTTCGCATCAAAAGAGTACAAATGTTACAACGAAGAATTCAGCAAAAAAGAGTTCGATACAGCTCTTGCATCATGTAGAGACACTGCTCCAGGCCCAGACAATATACCTTATGCAATGCTACGCCACCTAGGGGAAGGGGGTAAACGCTTCCTCTTAGATATATTCAATAAAATATGGATGGAAAATGCCTTCCCAGACACCTGGAGAAGGGCTACAGTTCTAGCTTTCCGGAAACCAGGAAAAGACCCAACCAGTCCCCAAAACTACCGCCCAATCGCTCTAACCTCCTGCATATGTAAGCTCATGGAAAAAATGGTGAACGTACCCTTAACATGGTTCCTTGAAACGAAATCCAGCATATCCCCATCGCAGTGCGGATTCCGAAAATTTCACTCGACCACGGATGCCCTTATCCGTCTGGAATCGGCGATATGTAACGCATTCGCCAGGAAACAGCACGTAGTGGCTGTTTTCTTCGACCTCAACAAGGCATATGATACATCATGGCGTTATGCCATCTTAAAAGCCCTCCATAACCTCGGATTACGCGGACAACTACCAATTTTCATCCAAAATTTCCTAACCAACCGCACCTTTTCTGTAAGATTAGGTAGAGCGAAATCCAAATCATTTATACAAGAAGAAGGCGTTCCACAAGGCAGCGTCTTAAGCGTACCCCTGTTTGCTATAGGAATTAATGATATCTCACAAAACCTCCATCAAGACATTAAAGCCAACCTTTATGTAGATGACTTCTCTATCTCCCTAGCAGGTTCCGAAATGGCAACAATAGAACGTCGCCTCCAGATCGCCATCAACAACATCACGAGATGGTCTACTACCCATGGCTACCAATTCTCAGCTGAAAAGACCAAAGTGGTCCACTTCTGCCGTCGTAGAAGATGTATTAGGGAACCTGACCTATACCTATACCAAAAGAGGATTGCAGTCGTTGAGAGCTATAAATTCCTAGGGCTAACATTTGACAGAAGGTTGACATGGGAACCACATATAAGAAGCATTAAAAACTCTTGTAAGAAAGAAATGAACGTCCTACGTACAGTATCACGCCACGACTGGGGAGCTGATCGTGAAACACTTCTGACTCTCTACCGCTCTTTAGTGCGACCCAAACTGGACTACGGATGCGAGATCTACTCCTCTACTTCCAAGAGGCGCCTTGCACTCATCAACACTGTGGCGAATGAATGTCTCCGCATGGCTACCGGAGCCTTCCGATCATCACCCATACCGAGCCTACAATGCGATACCGGGGAGACACCACTAGACCTCCGTAGGATGGAACTCTCTCTACGCCTCTTTAGCCGCATTCAGCGACTCCCAACATCGCCGACTTCGACCGCCATCATGAATGACCAAATGGATAATATTTTTACAATACGCCTAACTCTCCCACGACCATTTGGAAGTAGAGTGCGACTATGGATGGAGGAAATCGGAGTAATGATGAACCCCATCCATCCACTTGCTTTCCCAGATATTCCATTTTGGAAATCAACTTTAAAGATATGCCATGGTAACATAATAAAACAATCAACAACTACTCCCCTGGGAGAGAAAATTCAATTCCTTACTCACGCAGCAACACATATGGGTATACATATATACACCGACGGATCAAAATTCATAGACGGAACAGGATTTTCGGTGATATCAAATAACTACACGTTCTCTGAAAAACTACCCCAAACATTATCAATCTTCAGTGCCGAGTGCTATGCCTTAAAACATGCAGTACATTGGGCATACAATAACCCAACATCAGATGAATTCACAATCTTCACCGACTCCTTCAGCAGCCTACAAACATTAGAACGAATGACAGACATCCATCCAATTCTGTTAGAAATAAGAAACTACGTATATAGAGCAGCATGCGAAAGAAAGAAAATTTCCTTTTGCTGGGTCCCAGCACACGTAGGGGTAGCTGGAAATGAGCAAGCTGATAGAGCGGCAAAAAATGCCGCCCTTCGTCCAATCAGGCCCAATGACATCCCAATACCATATGAGGACTACATCATTTCAATAAAGGCCGCCATTCGGGAAAACTGGATGGCCAGATGGGCAGATTTATACGGACAAAATAAGATGCGACACATTTTCCAAAAGTTATCGCCATGGAAGCCTCGAGAACTTACCCGCCGGCAAGAGGTATCCGTATGCAGATTACGCATCGGACATTCACTACTCACACATGGATACCTAATGGAGAAAGGCTATCCCCCCTACTGTGAAGATTGCATTCTACCCCTCACAATTGCACATCTCATCGCGGAATGCCCAACCTATGGAGAACTCCGACGAAGATACATACCCATTGATGGTGGGGGTACCCTCGATATCCTAAGATTTGCACTAACGGCTGAAAATATCCGCCCTGGCAGCGGAATCATCCGCTACCTCGAGGAGACGGGACTATTGAAAAAGCTATAGATTCGTCTCCAGTACACGATCTAAATTTTAATGAATTTTAATTATTTTAACACATTACCATACCATTTATTCATTTAGTACTTCAATCATCACTGCATAATCACAACCTCATGATATCAGACACAACTTTTATAACTGGTGTTTAAAACTTCTACTACAAAACAAATTACGGTGCAATCACCTCGCAGTGAGCACCAAGGGACTTGTAAATAATCCATCCATCCATCCCTCCCATGTCAATGGACAAAATATGACCCACCCCACAAATTGAGAGCAATCTTCTGCAGCCTAGAAAATGCCACTTACAAAGACTACTTAGCCATATTCACAGACGGCTCCCACCATACGGATCCCCCCTCAACTACAGCAGCAGTCAGCTGCCTAGAATGCCCATTTGAATTCACATGGCATTTAGATCCCCTGCACAATATCGTGGTGGCTGAACTGTATGCCTTGTTCCACGCTCTTAAAATAGCCCGGACACTTGTCCCCTCCAGGAAAATAATCATCTACACTGACTCAATGTCCTCGCTTCAGCTTCTCCTCTCCTCCGCACCCCTCACCCACCCACAACTCTGCTATGAAATTCAGGCATTGCTCCTTAACTTCCTCATCCACCCTCTATGGGATGTGAAGCTGCAATGGATCCCAGCCCACTCTGGTATCATCGGCAATGAAAAAGCGGACAGAGCAGCAAACCAAGCTCACTCCACTCCCATTCTGGGAACACTTCCCATCTCTCCAGCCACACGAACCTCCCTCTGGAAGGCACACACCAGAGCTACATGGGAAGAAGACCTCCGCCAACAGTTCCATGGATCCTCCAGATCCATCCTTTATGAGGACTCTGGTCCTATACTTTGGTCAAGGTCAATCAATCGTCGTCTTGACTCTGCCCTCGTCCGATTGAGAATTGGACATTCTGGTCTGTCTGCTCATCTCTTCCGCCTGGGTCTCTCTCCCTCTCCAGACTGCCCCTGGTGCCCCAATCAACCAGAAACCATCCAGCACTTCCTACTAGAATGCCTGCACCATCACTCCCATCGAGTACTACTCCGTGAAAAACTCAGAAATTGGAGTAATGCAACTCACAATCCCAGTCATCCTCAACGGAATCGGTTACCCCATCCCTATCCGCCAAGCAATTTCCAATTATCTCCAGTTCTTTCTGACTAAAACTGGACAGTTACATAGAATATAAATCATAGATCATCCCCTCCCTCCTGTACTAACATGGCTTATCTCTTGTTAGATTGCTAAGTCAGCCCAGCAAGCAAAGTCCGCTAAATCTTTCCTAAGCCAAAGTACAGAGAAATATAAATGGCATTGACCTTCTCCAGGGCCCATAGGGCTGACCCACGCACTCTCTGGCCCTCAATTTACCAAATTACATAATTTCACGAATGACAAAAGCCACAAGGTCCTATCCGCCAAGCAATTTCCAATTATCTCCAGTTCTTTCTGACTAAAACTGGACAGTTACATAGAATATAAATCATAGATCATCCCCTCCCTCCTGTACTAACATGGCTTATCTCCTGTTAGATTGCTAAGTCAGCCCAGCAAGCAAAGTCCGCTAAATCTTTCCTAAGCCAAAGTACAGAGAAATATAAACGGCATTGACCTTCTCCAGGGCCCATAGTGCTGACCCACGCACTCTCTGGCCCTCAATTTACCAAATTACCAAAAGCCACAAGGGCCTATCAAAGGTCATCTGTCTCCGTCAAAACCCACCCACAAAAAGCACCATCACCAGGGAAAGACAAAATCAAAGTCCCCCACAATATAATATTTACCTTGAATCCCGGTCGATAGGTACCCTCTTGGGTAATGAGACCGTACTGTTGTTTTGTAGTTGATGTATGCAGAACGGATTTTTCAATATGTGAATATATAACTGTGTAGGTCTTTGTGGTTTTTCCATTCTTTTTCTAATCTTGACTTAAAGATATTTACAGTTTTGCTGGTTACAGTTTCTGTTGAGAGTTTGTTCCACATTGAGTTGACTCTTGTCTGGAAGAAATTGGCTCTTGGACCAGACGAGCTCTGTACTTGGTACTTAAAGCAGTGTCCTCTTGTTTTTAGTCGAGAGACCCGGAGCAAACATTGACCTGTCCCACAGCTTACAGTGGTTTCCTATTTGCAGTTTGTCATGTCCATGTGAAATCTTATATAGTTGCATAACATCTGACCTCTGTCTTCTAAAGTACAGGGTAGGTAGATTAAGGGCTTTTAGTCTCTCTGAATAGGAGAGATGAGAGATACTGTGAACCATGCGTGTTGCTCTACGCTGTACCCTCTCCACCATATCTCTGTCTCTTTTAGTTTTTGGAGACCAGATTACTGATGCATACTCCAGATGGGGTCGAATAAGACTCTTGTACAGGGGGAGGAAGGCATCTTTGTCTAGATATTGGAATGTAGGCTTAATTGTCCCAAGTATCTTGTTGGCTTTGTTGACTTGAGCTTGGATGTGGTTACTAAAGCTTAGATTGCAATCAATAAGGACTCCCAGGTCCTTCTCTTCCGTGGTGTTCTGTAGTGTGTGATCTGTTCCATCATCTCTTGTCATTTTGTACTTGTGCTGGGGGTTGCTATTTCCCATTTGCATTACTTTGCATTTATCAGGGTGGAACTTCATTTGCATTTTAACTGACCATTCTTGTAGCATTTTCAAGTCTGCCTGTAAACAGTTAGTATGGGAGTTGCCTTCACAGTTTTGGACAGCTGCATATATCTTTGTGTCATCTGCAAAGAGTGATATGAAGTTTTGTAGTTTGTCAGGTATATCACTGACAAATATCATAAAGAGAAGGGGGCCCATCACAGATCCCTGTGGTACGCCACTTGTAACTGGTTTCCAACATGATGCTGTACCACTTACTACCACTCTTTGCCTACGCTCCATCAAAAAACCACGGATCCACTGCAGGAGGTCACCGACGATACCAAGTGACTTCACTTTTCTAAGTAGTCTTTCATGTGGGACTGTGTCAAATGCTTTTGCATAGTCCAGGAAAATGATATCCACTGGTAAGCAGTGACTGAGAGCCTCTGTCCATATATCCAGCGCTTCTAAGAGATTTGTTACTGTGGATTTCCCCTTAGAGAAACCATATTGTTGGACACATCTAAGATTATTGGCTTTGATATGTTGTATCATTGCCTCGGAGATAATTCTCTCTAGCATCTTGCATATTATTGAGGTTAGAGATACTGGGCGATAGTTGGCTGGGTCAGCCTTATTTCCCTTCTTGTAAATGGGAGTGATGTTCGCTTCCCTCCACTGTTCTGGAAGCTCGGAGTTGGTGATGCTGGATTGGAATATTGCTGTCAGAGGTTTGGTTATTTCCTTTGCTACTTCTCTAAGAACTCTAGGGTGTAGGTCTACGTTTCCTGGAGATTTATCAGTTCGAAGTGAATTCAGTTGCTTAAAAATCATGCTCTCTGTAATTTCTATTGTTCCTAGTGCCTCATACTGGAGGGGTTTAGGCTCAAAGTCTGGAATGTTAATTCTGTCCTCCTGTGTAAAGGTCTTAAAGTATTGCTCATTTAGTGTTTCGGCTTTATCCTTATCGTCACTTACAAAGTTACCATGTGTATCCTTAAGGTCACCTACGTCAGTTCGAGTTTTCCTGCGGTTGTTGACATAGTTCCAAAAGGCTTTGTTATTGGTCTTGGCCTCCTTTGCTAATTTTTTTTCAAATTCCCTACAGATTACAAAAGCCACAAGGGCTCATCATAGGTCATCCGAGTCAAATGGCCTCTTTTTTTCTTTTTTTTAAGGCACCCAAACTCCCAGGAAAACTACATCCAAAGGATTGTGTCCAGAAACAAGGGTATCACCAATCAAGGCTTGTCAAGAACTAAATCCTGCAGTAATAAATATATACAAAAAATATTAATATATACAAAACTTAGGAACCATTGCAAACTTCCATCCTCATAAACTCATCCAACCTACTCTTAAATACATTTAGATTTGGACTACCTACTACCCTCGGCGGCAATTTGTTTCAGAAGTCTACCACTCTATTGGTGAAAAAATATTTTCTTAAATCCAACCTACACCTTTGCTTTTTAATTTTCAAGTGGTGACCTCTAGTCCGATTTCCATCATCTAACTCACAAAACTTGCTAACATCCAATTTATCTATCCCAGAAATTTTTTTAAAGAGCTCAATCATATCCCCTCTCACAACCTACTTTCAAATGAGAACATATTTAATACCCTCAGTCTATCTATATATTCAAGGTACCTCAGGGAAGGAATAATCTTTGTTGCCCTCCATTGTACTGACTCGAGAAGGTTAATATCGTGTCTAAAATGTGGGGACCATGCCTGTATACAGTACTCTAGATGTGGCCTAACATAAAAGTTATAGAGTTTAAGAATAACCTCCTTACTTTTGTAACTGACATTTCTCTTAATGAAACCCAGCACTCTATTTGCCCAATTTCTTTCTTCAATACACTGCTTAGAAAACCTTAATGACTTATCTATTACTACTCCTAGATCTTTCTCATCCTCTACTGAGCTCATCCAATGCCCATCCATTTCATAGTTAAATTCTCTATTATCTTTTCCCATGTTAATAACTTTGCACTTATCAAGGTTGAAAGTCATTTGCCACTTATGTGCCCAGGATAACAATTTATTTAAATCCCCCTGCACTTTAAAATTATCATCAATATCTTTAACTACAGCTGCTAATTTGGTATCATCTGCAAAAATTGACACTATTATTAACTGACTCCCCAAGATCATTTATATAGATGTCAAATAATAATTGACCCACAACTGATCCCTGAGGAACCCCACTGATAACATCCCTCCACTCTGACTTTACACCCTTTAGCACTACCCTTTGCTTTCTGTCTTTCAGCCACTCAGCTATCCAATTTGAAACACCCCCACATATCCCAATCATTTTTAATTTATGAACTATTCTCCTATGTGGTACCTTATCAAATGCTTTACTAAAATATAAGTAAATTATATCTACATTCTCTCCCTTATCTAGTAAATTAGTCAAACATGATCTACCTGATCTAAACCCATGCTGAGCATTGCTGATTAACCCCTCCCTCTCTAGATGTTGGCAAATCCCTTTTTTAACTATTTTCTCAAGAATTTTACAGACTACAGGAGTTAGGCTAACCGGTCTAAAGTTATTTGGATCCTCTTGAAAATGGGGACTACATTCGCTCTCTTCCAATCATCAGGTATTTCTCCATATTCCAGTGACCTAGTATACAACTTCTCCAGAGCTATTGAGATACTTTCTTGTCCTTCTTTAAGTATCCTAGAATGAATATTATCAGGGCCGGAGGCCTTGGTAGTATCTAACTCACCTATTAGTCCTTTTATCGTCCTCCGATCCACACTAATGGTAGTAAACACCTCTTTCCCTGACCCATGAGTACTATACATAAGACTATTTAGTTTCTCCTTTGTAAATACTGATGCAAAATGACCATTTAGTACCTCAACTATTTCCTCATCAGTTTCTCTCACAACCCCTTCATATTTGATAGGTTGCTATAAAATACTCCCCCATTTCACTCACCCCCAGGAACAAGTTAATAAACGATAAAGATTTTAGAAAAAAAGGTGAATCATTATTGGATAACAGGATGAAAATTCAGAGTTGATAATATATAAAATTATTGCAAAATTAACTCATTAGTCACCCAGCTAATTCGCTCAAAATTATACTAGACAAAATCACAAATTGTACGCCATTATCAAAAATAAATAAAATAAAATAGTTAAATTTTTTGGTAATACTTCAGATTCAGGCTGCACGGTAGATGGCGCTGTTAGTAGGCTACAATTTTGGGCTACAATATATCGCTTATGATGTCTGACAGTAGCTTCAGATGTGACCAATCACAGCATTATATTTTTTTGTTGTTTTGGGGATTTGTAACTTTTAGTTTGTATTATTTACTAATTATCTCCACTTCTACTCATAGTGTTTTCTAAGTTAGGTAAGGTTTCTTGATGTATTTTATTGTTTTTTGTTTTGTTTTCATATTTTTTGTTTGCTGCAAACGATAACAGCTTCTTACTGGCAACGTCGTAACTTATAAATTAGACCCATTTTGCAAATGTTTTTTTTTCATTATGGTCTTTTTGTGCTCTCCATGTGCTTCTTCGTTATTCAAATTCAGCTTTATTTTGTATAATCGCGAAAAACTTTTAGATTATTTAGAGGCGCATAAACTAATCAAGAAACCTATAAAAGTAAGTATTGTTTGTCATTAGGTTAGGTTTTTCTGCCAGTAAAAAGCTGTTGGGGGGGGGGGGAAACCCCAGTAAATTCAAGGGGACTGCTTGTGTGGGAGATATCACTGCGGGGGGACCATCCTACGATGATCCTGAGTTTCAATCATATTTACTCATATACAAAAAAATATAATGCCATAATTGTTCATATCTGATGCTACTGTCTGACTTCATAAGACATATATTGTAGCCCTAAAATTGTTGCCTATAAACAGCGCCACCTACCGTACACCCCAAAACTGAAGTGTTAACATTTTTTTTATAAATCAAATAATATATCATTTTAATTGAAAAGAATTTTTCTATTGATATAATTTAAAAATTATTAATAACCTATTTTTAATTGATTGATAATTCTCAGTTCTTAAACAAATTTTTGTTGACTCTCCTGGGACTACAGTCTTTTGAAAAATTTGTTCTTACCTAATTTTTAACGTATAAAGTGGTCAAGGTTGAACATGTGATGAGAAAACAGGGAGGGGCCTCGAGACCCACCCCTATACTCTTCACGTTCCACTGTGACAAGCCCCTTGAGTTAGTGCATGCCGTTTGGTATCACTACCACATGAAGGCATTCATGCCGCTGCTGCAGTGTTAATAATGTCACTGTTTCAGCCATACTAATCACCCTGTAGCTTGCCACGAAAATTTCTACTCTAATTCCCAATCGATCCAACCCTGTTCCTACATTAAATTAGATGTGAAAACCCGAGGGAGAATAAAATGATTGGATGTAGTCCTTTATTCACAAAAAAATTACAATAATATTTGCAAGAGAGATGGGGTAAATAAATTTGAGATCTCATTAAAAATAAAAATCTTATCACCAACCAATAATTTATATACACACAAACTCCGCTACAAAAGAGGCCTAATAAACTCACTGGATGCAAACAACCAAAGAAAAGGCTCACATGCTACCCCCAGAGAGAAGTCCTGCTGGCTGCCACTTAGGTGTTCACAATTGTTGCCTAGGTCTTACCATAAAAGGCTGGCACCTCTGAGCTTGGTATAATATAAAGCGATCTTGTCACAGTATTGAAGCTATATGTCAAGCAAACCTCCTGTCCAACCAATCATTAACCAGTTAAGGATAACAATTTCAATTATATTACTTCCTAATCTTATAAGGTCGGCCACTCTTTACATAGGGAAGTAATATTTATCTATTGGAATTTAATAGAGTGGTGGCAAAAATAACAAAAAATAGCTGAGGAAGAAAGAGATAAAAACACCTTTAGACAAAACATGAAATCAAATAAATATATATGTATATATATATATATATATATAACGTCTCTCCATTGACACACACATTCTTACACAGTGAGGGAGAGGGTATTGGAAAAGGGGTGGGAGAATGGCCCTTCACATACACACACATTTGCTCTACTGCACCCTTCCTTCCCTAGGCCATTCGACCACAGTCACTCTCAATCCTTTCTCACCATACCTTTTATACTCAATTGTGCCCTTCTGCACCCATTCTCACTTGTCTACTCATTCCTGGCTATGTGTAGCAATCTGTCAGGGTTTGTCAGTCGTCCTGTCAGTCTCGTCACTATTGATCATGTCATCCACTATACACTTAGCCTTTATCACTAGCTCTCCCATCTCTCGACAGAACTCTTTCATACTCTTCTGTTAAGAACCTTCACTCTTCATACCCCCATTCATCAGCTCCTCACTCACAGCTTTCATCCAACTCAAGGTACACTCTTGCGAAACAGACAAATCACTCACATCTCCTCCACTCTCAGTGGCTACACTGGAAACCGCTTCAATTAGTTCCCACCAGAAGCTAGAAAAGTCAGTCACCTCCTCATTCTCCACATTGAACTCACCTCTACCCTTACCATTCTTAAAGCCAGAAAAATCTGCCACACTAGGTTCATTCTGCCCAAACACACTATCATTCATACTGTTCCCAAAAGCAGAAAAATTAGTCACAGGCAGCTCACTCACTCATCTACCTACATCAGCCAAATCACTCACCTGCTTATGCAAACACTCAATCTCTCTTTCAAGCTCCCCCATACCAGAAAGACTGCTCTATCTTACTTTCATTCATACTTTAATACTTACCCTCTACCATTGCCAGAGCTGCATTCGGGCAGCTCCCCCTTCTCTGGAGTCACCCTTGGGTAAATCTCTCTTTACAGCCACAGTTTTCCCTTTACTTTCCCATCGGACTGCCAAGAAAGCACACCAGCAGCACATTTTTGACTGCTCCCAGTGGGAGTGGCTCAATAGGGCCAACCTCCTTAGGTAGGCGAGGGTTGACAGGGCCCATCTGCCCATGCCCTACAAAGTCCCACTGGTGTGCATTTTGAGCTTACAGGGGGTCACTGTATGTGCCCCTCTCTCTTCCCTTATTGATGCCCAGAATAGGACAAAAGGTACCTCAAAGAGGACCTGTGATGTCTTGGGAGGGACAACATGGTCCATGGGGTGACCCAGCCTCAGATGGTAGGATCTTTCATGGGGTTGAACATGGAATTGGTGCCTCAGGTGGCGCAGGTGACAGAGGCCTCACAATGAGGGGATGGATCTCCTCCCCAGGCTGGCACCCCTATGACACCCACGACCTCCATTTCAGAGAAGGATCTTGCTGATGCCAGCCCCTCTGGCCTTGGGACTCCTGCAGTGGATCGGAGAAGAGGGTTTATTCCCTGCCCTCTCATAAAAAGAAACAAAACAGGATAAGACAAAAAAGAGAGGGGGGCTCCATTCAGTCTGCAGTGATGCACAGGGCCCCTGCACTTAGTGGAGCCTCGATTGCATCAGGGCCCCTCATTCAGAGGTTACCTGGGATTTTTTAGCCCACTGGCTTCAAAGGTTTCTCATTATTTGTTTCACTGAAAGGAGCATGATCCATCTGAGGAGAGCTCTGGTTAGCTTGATTGGTAGAAAACTGAAGGTGACCCATTTCCCAGATAGGAGCGTCCTGGAAATTGTGTTGAGAAAACAGGGAGGGGCCTCGAAATTCAACTCTACACTCATCACATTCGGCTGGGGCAAGCTCCCTGAGTCGGTGCATGCTAGATGGTATCGATACTGCATGAAGGCATTTGTGCCACTTCTGCAGAGGTGCTACTACTGCCACTGCTCCAAGGCTGTACACGATAGGTCCAAATCATGTGTGGCCAAGTGTGTCAATTGCGGAGAGCCATAACCCCCTTCTTCGAAGCAATGTAATGCTTATCACCTTGAGAATGAAATCCTGGCTGTCCAGGCCCAGGATTTCATTTCGTCTCTCATTTTGCAGGGCTACAAACTTGGGGCTAATACACTGTAATATATTCATCTTCTTTTGTTCATTTCTTTTAATTTTTTCCTTTAAATATTTGGATTAGATTATTGTTAGAATATTTTTAATTAAATAAGTTCCTTTAGTTTCAGAGAAGTTATCTGATAATTACCTTTGATTCTATTAAAGCCTCCCAAACTGGAAATATTTGGTAATCAACTTTATAAGTTAAATGCTCTGAATTAAGATTTGAATCTGTAAGGACCCCAAAAAGTGGTAAGTTATTTGTTAATTTTGAACTTATCTATTTTATTATTTACCTGTTAAAAAAATTAGATTATTTAAATTTGTGATTTCTCTTAATTTAGTTAAATTTTGCTGACTGTTTTTGTGCAAGACGAAGGTTTCTTCTCCTCTTCATGAAGTTTTCTGTTGTAATTAATAAGCCATTTATCGCAATAGATTTACATTATTATATTATTAAATTTATAATCCTTGCCTCCATTTCATTATTAAATTTTTTTTAGAAGAATTTGAGTCTCATATGTTAATAAAAAATATTTTTTAGGTTCTAGTCTAGGACAAAAGCACTAGTTCTAGTCTTGGACTGAAAAGCCTCTAATTGTGCCAGTTTTGGACACAAAAGTTCATTCCAGTCTTTGGTCTATTTTGTCTAAAGACCAAAAAATCTCTGATGCTGCTCCAATTGTAAATATTCTTTTGTATAGTAGTTAGTTCTTAAATTTAATCTATTCTAACAACCGTGTTGTTATTAGTAACCCAATTGCTAAAAAAAAATAAATCTTAAGCTCCTGCCTCTTGGTTGTCTTCTCTTAAGTCTGTCCCTTGCTCCCTGATTTCTCCACTTCTGCATAACCTTTAATACTGAACTGTTCAAGCCTTTTTCCATTCCACTCTTCTACTCTCTCTTTTCCTATTTCCTTTCTGAATACTCCTTCCCTGAGTTGTCCTTTGGGCTGGATTTATGCCCCAGCCAAGAAACCATTTGAATAACTCAACCTATCATGTTCTGTTCCACTGACCCAATCTGTGCAGCCACAGCACCTAGTGCTGCCTGGGACATCTTATACTGCACTGTTAAGAAAGAGACCATCTGGTCCTGGCCCATCCAGGCCTACAAGCATGTTTTTTTCCATACCCATTTGGAACCCTTCTGCAGGTTTTACACACCTGGGCATCCGCTGGTAAAGCTTATGGCATAAAGGGTTCACACCCAGCCCTGGCTAATACCAGGACTCTCCCCTCCTTCCCCCAGTGTGACAGTTTCCTTTAGGCAAAACACCTGCAAGCCTCCACCGAGTTATTAGACTCACAAGAGACAACACCCCTGAAGTTAGTTGTGAGGCCATCTTCGAGGGTTTCTAAAGCTGCTTCCTGAAAGGGAAGCAGCACTATAGGAATTTTGGCTCCTACACCCACACCAAGGGCTATGTTGGGTGACTGTAATGCAGTGGATCCCCCAAAGGAGGGCCCCCCACCTCCAAAGCTGCCCTGCTTGGTTCATTTGTAATAGATTTCTGCCCCATTGACCTTATGATTAAGATAACTGTTCAATTGGAAAAATCTCAGAAAAACTTAGTAACTAAATCAAATATAACTGGACCATTATTATAAAAATCCCTCTACTACCGTAACCCGGGGTAACATTGACTAATTTTCAACTTTGAAAGTTAATCATAATTAAAATATTAAAGCAAAACCAAATGTTAGAGTATTCATATAATAGCTCTTGTACTTGGTTTATCTCACCAAAGGCGTCGATCCGATATATCTTCAAGTTTCATTGCAGCAACCAAAAAATAAAGCGGTCAAAGTTATACTGATCTGGGGGTTTCTTTGACTGCCCGGTCAATGCCCCCCCCCATCCTGACTCCAAATTCTGCACTGTGCTTTTAAAATAATATATATAATTTTTTTTAAGGTAAAGTTTGTTCAAATTTTTAACTTAGGCATATTTTTAACTCAGAATTTGTTAATTTTTTTAACTTAAGTTATCGGTTTGTTTTTAACTAAAAATTTGTTCAATTTTTTTAACTTAAGGTACTGGTTTGTTTTTAACTCAAAATTTGTTCAATTTTTCAACTTACACAACTACTTATAAAGTACATTTCTTTTGCATTGCCACTTATGCAGACGCATTAAGGGCAGTGGCAAACACATACTGTCCCCTTGTATTGATTTAGTATTTCACTTTTATCACTTCTACAACATCATCAGGTGAATTATCATCTGGGTTATGAGTGAACATAGTGTAATTCTCACTAATAGCTTTGAAGAATGAAATGAAGTATCCCTTGTCACTAACCATGCCTATTTTTGCAATGAACCATTTGAAGGTAGTATCAGTCTTCTTCCCTTATTGAATTTGCGCTATAACAAGATACTTCACTTTAATTCTTTTACCAGTATCAGTTTAGGCCATAACAGGAGCGGTGGGTCATCCTCATTTGTGTCAGAAGTTAACAGGGATTTTTTCTGGAGTGCTAAGGAAGCCATATTCAGAGTCATCATCTGTAGAAGAAGGAGAACTGCCAATATCTAGCGGCCTTTTTGAAAGGGGTCTCCTGGTGGTAGTGTTGTCTGTTGCTGCTTATGCGAAAGTGGCTTCAGTTATTGCTTGGCCAGGAATCACTTTAGCCACCTCTGCCTCAAGTACCGGTACTTGTAAAACTTTCCGAACATGGTTGTTATGACATCATCGGGAGATTCCAAATGAAAAGATTGATCACGGGTACCAGTACTCCCTGATTCAGACTGTTGGCTGATGGAAGGTGTTTTTGGTTCCTCTCAAGTACTCGGCAAATGTTTCAGTAAGTTTGGGAGGTTTACCAGATATATACCTGTGACTCTGAAGCCACCCTTGTGATTGTCCGAAATTTTAGGCTTAAAGGTTGGATGATTTAACAGTTTAGTAACCATTTCAGGGAAGTATCTTTTATCCACAATAGAATTGAGGGGATACTTAGTCTTGAAATCGATCAGAAGTTTCTTCCAGGCCGCCTTCATCGGCCTGAAGAAGGCAACGTTTAGTGCCTGTGTTTTATCCGTGGAATTCGGGGGCAGGCAAATGAACTTTATATCACATCGTTCCACAGCTTGCAGGATAACTTCCGAGAAGTGAGAGCTTAGGTTGTCTCCAATGACAACTTTGGTGCTCTCAAGTTCGTTGCAGTGAGGTAAGAGCACTTTGATGAACCACTTTTCAAAGGCATGGGTGTCCATCCACCTACTACTGGTGTTGCGATACATTGTTGCATTTTTGCAACATCTTTTCTGACAGCTAGGAGCTCCTTTTGGGCCTCCTTGCATCCATGATGTATAAAGATTGTCACTCTTATAAACTATAAATGGTGGCAAAAGGGTTCCATCTGCTGTTCCACACATCTTCAATGTGATGTATCTCTTAGTCATATTGATAACCTTGTCAGGGTATTTCACTCCTCAGTGGAATAAGAATTTCTCTGCTGATGTATTGTGAGCCAGATTAGTCTCATTATAATTCAATATATTTTGAGGTGGACACCTTCAAGTTCTTTTGCAAGATTGGCATGATACTCAGTGAGGATCTCTTTACTGACAGCAGACCTACTTCTCTTTATGTTATTTGTGATTTGGGTTGAAAGACTGCGGTGGTGCTTCAAAAAACCTGAAGCCCAATCTGGCCCTGGAAGGTTCATAGAGAAATCTGGGGGTGTCTTGCCTATTGCATCCAGGTAGCTTTTGATGATGACACAAAGATCCATTTGTGTTAAGGGGAAACTGAAGTCACTACAGTTGATTGGCCTTTTCACAATCAACTCTTCCTTGGTTGACAACTGCGTGGCAGCCCCCACTTTCTTAGTATACTTTCCATGAATTCGGTTAATGAGAGTTCCCTTTGCAGTTTTGAAATCTTTGGCAGCCTTAGTGATATTTCCTTTTCCTTCTTGCACAGCTTTTACAGCATCATCTAAAACCTTTCCTCATAATCTGCATAGCACTGACTTCCTTTTTTTTTCCTGTACATCCTTGGCATCCGGCTGGTATACCGTCATCATCTTCTGTACTGTATTACCTGTGGTCAATATGTACTGCTAAGGTACCGGTATCTAATTACTGGAAAATCTGAAAATATTAGTATAGCTGTAGCAGTACTAGTATTAATCATCATTAAATACAAAAATGTATAAAAAATAATAATAAATGTAGTAAATAATGTAAAATTTTAATTTTATGCAGTAAAATTGATGACAATGGTACCAACAACGATGCCTCAATGAACCTTCCAAATTGTAAAAGGAACTTTCATGAACCGGATTCAAGGAAAGTATTCCAAGAATGCAGATTATGAGGCAAAGATTTTAATTTTATTCAGTAAAATTCAGTGGTCAATGTTACCCACAAAAGGCCATTTTGGGGTGGTCAATGTCATCCCTTTCCCTTTGACAGCCAATGTAGAAGAGACGGTTAGCTTTAGGAGATTTTGACAAAAATCATGTGAAAGTTGAAGATTTATCTGTTTTTAGGTGTATAAGAACACCCTTGCATTTCATTTTTTCTAGAAATGCAAAATACCATTTTAAAATATAAAAAAAATGAGTTTTTTTTTCTTCTTAATTTTCAAATGACCCAAGCACTTCTCCCACAGAGCCTGTGAGATTACTTTTTATATCTCATTTTATAGGTTTGTTTGTCTCCTTCAAAAATGTATTTAGCATGCTACTTTGCAATATTTCAAATAAAGTCGTTTATGCACATTTTCTGAAAACTGCAAATTAGACAATCTCACCCCGGTTTATGATATATTTAATGTTTTATGTAACCACACCAACTTGAAATGAGCATATAAAAAAATATAGATAAATCCACCACTTTAAAGTTGTCTCATGTCCTTCTGTCATGTGTAATTCAACGTAACCGATTCATATCTTCAACCGACGGATACGCTACTCATCCATCGAGCATCATGCCTTCTCCAGCCATAAAATGGCATAATTTCCTGATCAGTCATTTCAGACTGGTCCGACTATCGTGCTTTCTCTATTCATAACAGGTAATGTTATAAGCTATAAACTGGCGTAATCTTCCTCACTAGTTGTTGCAGACAACCTTCCAAGCATCGTGCCTACTCCAGTCATAACAGCCAACATTACCACCCGTAAATTGGCATAATCTTTCTCTCCTGATGTATCAGATGACATTCTAAATATTGTGACTTCTCCAGTCATAACAGACATTACCAGCAGTGAACTGGCATAATCTTCCATACCAGCCATAACACATTGTCCAGCCAACATTGCCCAGAGTTCTTCCTCCGTGAAGTGTATGTTCATTCCCACTAGGCCTGGAGAGCATATTCTTTCAATGGCATTGCTGCAGACTCCAGGGATATGGGAGGAGCTGCGGAAATTTGTCTCCTGTTTTCCCTTAGCTATCTTTTTGCAGGGGGCCATACTGGGCATGTGCCCCATGCCCATTTCGCCTGTGGCATAAAAGTTTTGCAACCCTACCACCACAGGATGTGGGCTGGTGGATGCATCATTTGCACCCTGTAGACGAGTTTACTCATCCTTGCTCGAGAACTGCTTTATTTTCCTGCCTCAATCTATCTTTGTGCTCTCCAGACACACAGCCGGATTTGAGGTTGGGTTAATTGATGACCTCATTTATAGTGATCACTTTCCCATTCAAATAACATTTTCTGGGCTGCTGCTTCCTGAGAGCCCACCCTGGTGGTGCTTGGCATGGGCACGGTATTCTGCATTTCAGGAAATGACTGATTTCTCTATCTTAGTCGAGGAGTTTAGGTCTGTTGATGAGGGCGTTGAGTTCTTCTCTGGCAATCTCATCTCTGTGTGCCTAACTACTATTCCTAGAACATCTTGCCAGTTTGCATGCCAACTACTTTTGTGGTTTTCAGGCAAGTATGAGGCAGCCATTAAACAGTAGCATTATGCCTACATGTGCTATAGGTGCCACCTGAGTGACTTCACTATCAGTGAATTTCATCAAGCTAGGGCTAGGTTCCTGTATGTTTCAAAGCACACCCGTCTCTGTTCCTGGTGGGTATACATATCTTCACTTAACTGGTAGGTCCCTCTAGCAGATGTTTAGAAGAGAGTCAAAATGATTTGGGCCAACTTCTCGCACGACCCTCCTCATCTTTTCCAGGAGAATGGGGCTGCAATCCGGACCCTGCATCTGTGGCGGAATCCTTTGCGACCACTTTTCACATTCTCTATTCAAGATTCTGCTCCTCCAGCATTCAATGCACGTCGCTTTTCGAAGAAGCCCGCTGACTGGAGTTTACTTCGAGAGGTGGAAGCCCTTCATCAACAGGTTTACTTTGAGTGAGTTGCATTCTGCTATCAATTTGAGTGCGGACACCACCCCTGGTCCAGACAATGGCCCGTATGTCATGCCTAGATGCCTGGGTGAGTCAGGTATGGCCTTTCTATTAAATTTGTAGGAGAATCTGGTTAGAATGTATCCTTCCAGATTCCTGGTGAATCGCTACTGGGCTCGCTTTTCACAAACAGAGGAGAGATCACTCAACCCCAGCTGGTTTCCACCCAATCTCTCTAACCTCCCGCATGTGTAAATTGATGAAGAAATTGGTAAATATTAGAATAGCCTTTTTTCTGGACAGCAGAGGTCACATCTGTCATCTGCACAGTGTGGGTACTGCAAGTTCCACTCCATGTTGCATGCTGTGCTATGACTGGAAAATGCTAGGCCTTCCTTCATAGAACACTACACCGCAGTGTTTTATGATCTGAAGAAGACTTATGATACTGCATGGTGAAATGGTATCATTGAGACTTTCCACATGAAGTGCACTGGCTTCAGTTTTCCTTGGACAAGACTAAGGTGTTGTACTTCTAACATCATCCACGACTCCACCCTAACCCAAATTTGTTTCTAAATTGGGTTTACCTGGAAGTGGTGGACTCGTACCATTTCCTTGCTCTTGTATTTGACTGACGCCTCATCTAGGAGGCTCATATTCACAGCATCAGGGTGTTTTTTGCCATGGATATTCTTTGCTCTGTGACACTTAGTGCTGATAGGGATACTCTTTTACCTTTTTTAATTATTTGTTCATTCAAAGCTTGACTATGGATGCAAATTTTATGCAGCTGAGTGTGTATTGTGGAAGGTGGACTTGATCCACCATATCAGCCTTCCCCTGGCAACCAGTGCCTTCCATATTTTCCTCATTGAGTGAGAGCCTACTTGTCTATTCTGTGGAGGTACCACTCCTTCTGCGCTATGCACAGTGCATCATTCGCCTGTATGGGCAAACCCACTGTGTCCCTCAGTCGCCTACAGCTCTCATTGCATCCGCAATTGATCTCAATGGTGCCTATGCCACTGAGAATTAGTCATACTCTAAGCCCTTTGTGTTTAGGGCATGGAAACTCCTTAGAGAGATTGGTATAGCTCTTGTGCCAGTAGTGACCCATGTTCTGCCCTGGATGCCACCTTGGAGGGTACCACCTCTGACTATTTGTCACCACGCCTCTGTTCTCAAAGCTTCTACAGCGCTGGGAATATTGCTTTTTGCCTTTTTGGAGCACAATTTGTGTCATGCAGGAACCATGCCAATGTATACTGATGGCTCCAAGGCCGAAGAAGGGGTCAGTTTTCACACCATATCCCCTCTGTTTGAAGTCACTGGGGAAACTGCATCTGTCTTCACTGCCTAGCTTGTTTCAATACACCTTTCAGTACAGGAGATAATGTGCTGTGCCCAGTTCAGAGAATGGATTGTGATTTATAGTGACTCACAAAGCTCTGCATCCCCTGGTTCACAATATCTGTGACACCATTGTTTAGGTGAATTGGACGGATGTCAAGATTATCTTCTGCTAGGTTCCTGGACATATAGGAGTTGCTGGTACTGAGGGTGCCAAAGAGTCTGTGAGGACTGGGCAACCAGATCACCTTTTTTGCTCTTCCTTGCATTGATTACCTGGCAGGAATGTGCGGGGCTTGGCAAAGAAGATGGTTGAGGGGAAATTAAAGTTATGTGCCATTGTGCCCCAACTGTTCCCATGGACCTTCATCCCCCCTCCATACTGAGATGGCTTCAGGTTGCTTTCTCTCATCCTCCCAAATTGGACACACACGCAGGATGCACCGCCTTGCCTTATTATGATGATGACATTGTCCCCCAGACTATCTGGCACATTCTTGTTGAATCTCCCAGTCTGGGTGATCTTTGACCATATTACCTGTCCTGGTACCGGGATGAGCTTGGTCACTACTGCTTATCTCTTGTTCTCGGGACTGGATTGTGCATTTGGACTTGTGGATTATATGACTTTTGGGGAGGGCTGGCCTCCTTCACTTTATTTAAAACATTTTTTGTGTGTGTAGGTTGCATGTTCTTGTGCTCTGGGGAGGCAGGCCTACCCCTTAAAAGGGAGTGAGATTCCTTCTCAGCTTTTGCCTTTTATTTTTGTTTTGTATGCTCTTTTGTGAGTATGGCAACTTCTGCCCCAGTAGGCACTTTCTAGATTGGCTCCTAAAATTAAAAAGTAAACAAAACTTAGTTTCCTTTAATGTTTTTAATGCCATTGATATTTTGGGTTATGGTGGTTTTATCTGGTATTTCTTGAGAGGAGTTTGGGTTATATTGTATGTTTTTCTTAATGGCTGTGGACTGAAGTGTATCCTAGGCCTTGTTTATACCACTCATGGGTTACTAATGAGCCTTGTTGGAGATTTTATTTTGTATCGTTTGTGAGGAAGACCCAGTCAGGTATGGGCTTATCAAGGGTTATTCATATAATAATTGGAAGGTAGTCAGATGGTAATGCAATATGGGGTTGCTGGATTGTTTTGCTTGCTAGGTTAGATGAGCAAAGGATGACATCTTGGGAAGCCTATTGGAAGTGTGTGCTTGAAGGGTTTATAGTGGTAGAATGGTTGTCCAAGATGAATAGCTGGTATTAGTGTTTCATAATGCTATAGATCTTGTGACTAGATGAACAATCAAGATTCCTACCTGGCTGTGTTGAAAAGTAATCAAGGGCAGCTTGTAGGTAGGATTGAGGAGATGGTATGTACTGATTTGTGAAAGTTAAGACTTTTTGGTCTATGCTTGATTGGATAATTGTATTTCATTAAATATTCGTTAGGGAGAAGGGTTGAAGTGCCTCAAGTGATATTGATGCAGGGGATGTTGTCTCTGATGTCTGTTATTTGGGTTGGATGATGATTTTTGGATGGTTTAGATGTATGTTGTGGTTGATTAGAGTTGTTTGAGTTCATTTCTTTGTTGCATATACTGTTGATGTTTAGTTGAAAGATTTGATCACTCTTCTAATGTTTTTGAACTCATTTGTGTATGTGAAGGGGATACACCCCGTAAGGGGTGCGGCCATTTGCTATCCTGGCCGCCATGCTGATGGGATCCAGCGCTCCGTCCGGCCCCAGCTTAGCCTCTCTTCCTTCCTTCAGATAGCCTGTATTTCTCCCCTACTTCGTTGCTTTTCATACAACCTCTCCCACAACTTTCTCTGGTCAGCCTCTAATTTCACAGGGTAAATGCTGACATTCTTCTCAGCCAACCGTCTCTGATCGGGGCTGAGGGGGGATGGGACAATGTTCCCTAACCTCTGAGCTCCGGTCTGGGAGGGTTTTTTTTAAACCGCCTGCTTCATCCCCACCCATACCTTCCTCACATCCCTTTTCCTTTCCTCTTCACACTATCAATTTTACACTGTGTCTAAGGTGGAGCCGCTATGCCGATGGACTGCCAGTCCACCAGGCAGAAGGGGTGGTCCTGAATGGCGGCACCTGGCTCTGCCAGGCCTGTATGCAGCCCTTGTTTCTCTAACTAGAGAGGAGGCTTACTCCTCTCCTTTGCCTACGGGTGTAGGGGACTCCCCTTTACCCCCTTCTCTGGAGGTGCTTTCGGGCACCTCCCTTTTTCCAGCGGCAGTCCCCTCTTTTCTTTCCAAGGTGACTGCCAAGAAAGCCAGCATACAGCTCATAACCGCCCGCCCCCCAGTGAAGCGACTCGGTAGGGCAAACCCCTTTAGGGGGGAGAGGGAAGCCAGGACCCTTCGGTCGCTTCCCTCAAAAGACCTGCTGGCCAGAATACTAAACCTTCCAGGGTCAAGACCTGTGCCTTCCCACACATGACTGGTGACGCTGCCAAGGGTACCTGTGATGTCCTGCGAGGTGATGGCCAACTGGAGGCCCCTCCTGTGATTGACATGGTCCTTGAGGCAACCCAGCCTCAGACGGTAGGGCCTTCCATGGTGGGGAATCCAGGCTCGGCACCAAGCACCGAACCCGAATCCGCCCCTATGCAAGGTCCTCCTCGAGGGCTGGGGCCTCCGAGGCAGTACAAGGAGGGGAGGGATCTCCTCCAAACGGTGTCCCTGCAACCACCAGGACCTTCTCCCTCTCGGAGAAGGACCTGGCTGAGGCCGGTCCATCTGGCCTAGGGGCTTCTGCCAGCAGAGGGGAGAAGTGGGTTCATTCCCCGACCTCCTCTCCTAAAAATAAAAAGAACCCAAAAGTGCACAGGGCATGGCTGCGATAACATCGGGGCCCCTCATTCAGAGGTTACCTGGCGTTTTCGAGCCCGCTGTCTTCAAACGCTTCCTCATTATTCGCTCTACTGATGGCAGCATGTTGGCCAAGGGTAAGATGATCCATCAGAGGAGAGCATTAGCTAGTGCAATTGGTAGAGAGTCGAAGGTGACCCGTTTCTCGGACGGGAGCCTTCTGGCGAATCCCGTCGAGGCGGCCAAGATAAGTGCTCTTTGTACACTTCATGGCACCCCGGTGAGGGTGACGCCGCACTCTACCATGAACTTTATGAAAGGGGTAGTTTATGCGAGGGAACTCGTTGACTAATCCATAGAGGAAATCACCTTAGAGCTGGCCGACCATGGGGCAGTCAAGGTCGAACGTGGGATGAGAAAACAGGGAGGGGCTTTGAGACCCACCCCTACACTCTTCGTCACGTTCGACTGTGACAGGCATTGAACCGCGTCTCTCGCTATGCCGAAGCCCACAGGTTTCGGTTTTCTTTGGCCAAGACTAAGGTGGTGCACTTTTGCCGCCATCCACGGCTCCACCACGACCTAGATTTGTTTCTTAATGGGGTTCGCCTGGATGTGGTTGATACGCACCGTTTCCTTGGTCTTGTATTTGACTAACGCCTCACCTGGGAGGCTCATATTTGCAGCCTTAGGGTCTCTTGTACCCGCGCCATAGATATTCTCCGTTCCATGACGTTCAGCGCTTGGGGCGCTGATAGGGCTACTGCCCTACTTTTTTATCGATCCCTTGTTCGTTCGAAGCTTGACTACGGATGCGAGTTTTATGCATCCGCTGCCGAGCGTTTATTGCGGAGGGTGGACTCGATCCACCACACCGGCCTTCGTCTTGCGACCGGTGCCTTCCGCACTTCAATCATTGAGAGCCATGGTCGATGCTGAGGAGATGCCACTCGCCTGTACGCCCGAGCCCGGCGCCTCCCTCAGTCGCCAACAACTCTCACTGCATCCGCAGCTGATCTCGACCGTGCCTATGCCGCCGAGAGACGCTAGTCATACCCAAAGGGTTTAGGGCCAGGAAACTCCTTCGGGAGCTAGCTATAGCTCTCGGGCCGGTGGCACTCCTGGTTCTACACAGGACGCCATCCTTGAGGGTACCACATTTCGCTATTTGTCGCCACGCCTCTGCTCCCAAAGCTTGTAAAGCGCCGGGAGTATTGCGTTCGACCTTTTTGGAGCACACCTCGTGTCACGCTTGAACCCTGCCAGTGTATAAGGATGGCTCCAAGTCCAAAGAGGGGCCGGCTTCCACGCCGTATACCCTCTATTTGAAGTCAGTGGGGCTCTGCCAGGTGCTGCGTCTGTCTTCACGGCCGAGGTGGTGGCAATACACCACTATGTACGAGAGATCTCGCAACGTGCCCGGTTTGGAGACCGGATTGTGATCTATAGCGACTCACAAAGCCCCCTGAGTGCTCTCGGAGCATTTGAATCTCTGCATCTCCTGGTTCGCGATATCCGTGATGCCACGGTTTTGGCGAGCTGGGTGGATATCGAGATTATCTTCTGCTGGGTTCCTGGACATGTAGGAATTGCGGGGAATGAGATTGCCAAAGAGTCCACGAGGACTCTGCGACCTGACCAGCATTTCGCTCTTCCTCACACCGACTACATGGCAGGAATACGGGCAGCTCTTCGGACTGCTTGGCAAAGAAGATGGGAGACAGTCGAAGGGAACTTAAAGTTGCGTGCCATTGCGCCGCGACTGTTCCCATGGACCTATCCCCCAATGCCGCGATGGCTTCAGGTCGCTTTCTGTCATCTCCGAAATGGGCACATTCTTGTTGAATGTCCCAGTCTGGGTGATCTTCTCGCATGTTACCCTTCCCGGTACCGGGATGGGCTGGGTCGGGTCGCTACCGCCTGTCCCTTGTACTCGGGCCAAGTGCGTGCACATTGACTGGTGAACTAGTTGACTTTTGGGGGGAGGCCGGCCTTCTCCCTATTTTTTATGCAGGTTTTTTTTTGTTTTTTCAGCTCCTTGATGAGTCATGGAATGGAGGAGGTGTTGGCAGTGGTGAGTGGGTCTTTCATGAAAGCCCAGCGATTTTTGATGGGGTTTAGGTCGGGGCTGTTCCCAGGCCACTCCAAAATATTGATATTGTGGCCAGCAGGGTAGTTTTTTACCTTTCTTGAGGTGGATCAGGGGGCCCTCTCTTGCATAAAAAAATATGCGCCTTGAATAGCATAAAAAGGCAGATGATATTCTACAGAACGCTCATGTAATGATCACTATTCATTGTAGTGTTTCAAGGTAAAAAAATAAACCACTGCTCCCATCTTTTCCACTAAAAGCCCCCCACACCATCACCTGGTTGAGGCGTTTAACAGTAGGAATGGTATAGCATTGGATGTAGCTGCTGATGGTGGAGGATCGTTGCACTTTCCTGCCTGCTCCTCAGATACACTTAAAGCAGCTTTCATTCAAAAACATCACTTTCATCCAATCATCTTCAGTCGTCTGAAGATATATCCTCATAAAATTGAGTCTGCTTCACCATGCTTGTGGTGAGGAGAGGTTTCTTGGCAGTGCATCACTTGGGATCATAAGGTCCTTCTGCAGGTGATTTTGAATGGGCCTAATTAACACATTTTCTAACTGCTTGGGATGATTCTTTTTCAGTTTGGCAGGTGTAATAAAGGGATTCTTCAACACCTCCCTCCATAGCACCAGATCAGTCTTCCTGAAGTCTTCATTTATCTCCCAGTCCCTGAGTATCTGTAAACTTCGAGTTGTGGCAGCCACCATCCTGATGGTTATTTCACTTCTTCCTGTCCAGCGCTATCTCTTTAGTAGACAAATTCTCCTCCCTCAAAGCAAGTATCCTTGTCTTTCCTGCCTCATAGAGGTGCAGTGAATGTGAGTGTGTGTATGAAGGGCCATTCTCCAACCCTTTTCCACTACCCTCTTCCTCCCTCTGTAAGAATGTGTGTGTGAATGAGAATGGAGGGGTTTTTTTTTTGTACAGTAATATAAATTGATTTTCATGTTTGTCTAAAATCTTTTTTTTCTTCCACCCAGCTATTTAAATTTGATATTGTAATTTGCCAGGCCACTCTAAGACTTAGTTTCATATATCATTATATTGTAAACAAAGCGCCATATTCTGGAAAGATAGACAGACCTTGTAAATTACCCCTGTAATAAAAGCTAACTATTTATTATTGTTAACTACCAAAGGCCACTAGTATTTGACAAAGATTCAAGGCTGTGTTTTGTCTGACTTGGTTGAGTATAAAATAGAATAGCTTTAATGAAGGAGGGCTTATAATAGCCACGCAACCATGACAAGGTCAGTTATCTTACACCGAGCTCGGAAGCGCTAGTTTGTTTTGTATACAAAGATTTTGTTGTACCACGTGAGACCTTTTTTTGTTGTTTATTGACTGTTGTAGTTCAAATTTTATTTGGGTTCTTCAATTTTTTTTATAGAATTGTTTCTTAGTATTTATAAGAGGATATACTTTTTTGTATATAGGAAAATTAGCTGTATATTTTTTGTGTGAATAGTAACGAGATCTCCAATTTAATCACCCCTCTCTATTGTAAATATTATTGTACTTTTTTGTTAGAAAAGGGACTGTATATACAATCCGTTTCATTCCCTTTCAATTTCTCACGTCCGAATTAGTGTAGGAAGTGGGTTGGATTGATTGGGCTTAGTCTATATTTTTGGCCTGCTACAGTTTCGCCTCTTCCTATCCAGCGATATCTCTTTAGTCAACAAATTCTCCTCCCTCAAAGCAAGTATCCTTGTTTTCCATGCTTCAGAGAGGTGGTCAAACATCTCTAAAATCACACACTAAAATAATAGTTACCAACACAATGAAAATAACCCAACCGAGCAGAAAACTAGCGGCAAAGCAACACATGCTACTCAACAACTGAGAGCTGGTATCATTTTCTTTCAAACTATTGCACTGTACCGAGCTCTCAGATGTACATGTGTGTAAACAAACCGTTCATATGCTCTGAAAGGCAGCCAAATTTGATCTCACTCTTTTGTGCATTTCTAGCGCAACCCAATAATTTTCCATTGTGGTGACTGTAATGCCACTACCAGTAACCAGTAACCAGCATAGATTTTATAACCATGAGGTAGGTCAGAAAGTGGAGTGGAACATAATGCAGTAAAAAAAAAGTCTTTTTTATGTACAATAATTTTCTGCAATATTTTGTATTTTATATAAATTTTGCTCTGCATAACTATAAAATAAGCATGTTATATAAACTAAATTGTTTAGTACCAAGATAATGCTTACAAAAATATATAGAAATGAAGGTGATATAAATTCTTAAAGTTTCTATAGAGTTATGTATAGGAAGATATATATATTTTTTTAAAGTTACTCCCAAATGGTACCACACTTACAGAGGCAATCACTCCTATAACCAGAATAATAATTCTCTTGTCCCTTCTTTTATAGGCAACAAACATTTCATTGAGGGACAGAACAAATTTCCCCAAAGAGGGGTGAAGAGGCAGAAGCTTTCTCCTATGAGAACTTGCCCAGAGTCTTAGGCATGTATTGATATTCCCTGTATAATGGGTGAGAATGGTAGCTATGGATTTGGTTGGACTTAATGAGTCCTTCTGTTTGTGAACCAGGTCTGTAGTGTGTTGAGGCATAGTTGGAGTATGAGTAGCTGTATCTTTGTAGTGGTGTATGCTTGTAAGAAAGTATATGTATCTGTGTTGAGTCTGATTTAGCTATGTCATAGATGTAGAGATGAGTATGGAGGCTTTGTAAAGTTTGCCTTGCTTGATGGCTAGCCACCAAGTATCATGTGTGTGTTTACCCTCCAGATAGTTGGTAACCATCTTTTTGTTATTATTAAGCCTGTTGGTGTTGTATATTTTGTGTATGAGGTTGTGGTGTAGGATGGCATTGAAAGCTTTGTTGATGTCCATAGTTACTAGTAGTATCCATTCTAGTGCTTAGTTGAAAGTATCATAGATTCTTTATATCAGGTCTTTAAGAAGATTGGTTGTTGAGTAAATTGGTCTGAAACCATCTTGTATAAAATAAATCATGTCAACAAGGAACTCTCTAGCTCAAGGAGTGGATTATGGGTGAATTTTATGATAGAGTAAATTATCTTTAATGTTTAAGGTGTAGGTGGCAAGGGAATGTGTGAAGTGATCTGATTTATGATGAGGTGCTTAATGACTTGGATAGGGTACAGAGGAACATGAATGGACAGTGTGAGGAAGTAGTATTGGTTTGGGGATCATGATGATTTTATAATGCTTCAAAATTTGGGGCATTTCATTGTGTAAGTAGCTGTAACATTAAACTCTTCTAACTTTTATTTTATGTGTACTCAGGTCTGAACTATGGGCAGCTGAGTGCTTGAGGTTGTGGATGATTTCATCTGTTTTGTTAAAGCGTGGAATAATTTGTTTATATTTATAGCCTTAGGGTGTCTTATACCTGAGCCATGGATATTTTTCACTGTGTTGTTCTGCTAGGTTTACGCTTCTATCTTCTAGTGTTCCTTTGTTTGCTCAAAACAAGTGTGGTTGTAAGATTTACTACTGTATATCTGAGCAGCTAGTATGGAAAGTGGATTTAATCCACCACTCGCTGGTCTATGCTTGGTAACTAGTGCCTTCCTGCTATCCCCAATATAAAACTTCCTTGTTGATTAAAGGGTGTTGCCACTTACTTTATGGCATGCACTATGCATTTGTACATGTGATTCCAGCATCTCCCTTAGTCACCAACATCTTTCATGGCCAATGAGAAAGCCTGATCATATACCCTAAGCCTTTCTGTTATTGCCCCCCCCCCCCCACACCATGTTTTGTCAGAACATTCTTTTTTTGTATAACTATCCTCTCAATCTTGTCTCTAGGCTAGACCTATCAAGCTATCCCATGCTGTGTCAGAAGAGAGGGTTTGGAATCTCAATAAGCAATGCCCACAGGTCCCAAGGGACAGGACTTTAGGGACCCTGGGCAGTGAGGCATGATTAATTGGAAGATTAGTTTATTCCCAATAACCAATCTGTATGACCACCTCCTTTTAAGGCTATACATTCTATGGTGTGAGAGCTTTCCTGCCTTGTTGGCTACCAGGCCAAGTAAAAGTCTCAGATCTTGGCTGTTCTATCAAGGATTTGTCTCTCTTGTTAAGGAATTCTAACCTATTGGACTATATCTCAGGCTGCTTACTTGGCAGATGCAACCTTTGGTTGGAGACTGGTCCACTGGGCAACCCCTGCTCACTGCACATGTCACAAACACTTAACACTCAAAGAGTGGCCATTAAAAACCTGAAAACCCTAAATAGCAGTGGCTGGACACAGGATATAGCCAACCAAACCGTTTCTTTTCAGTGATCACAACACCCCCAATCTATGTGTATTAAGTTTATATAAGGTTTACAACATTTTGGAACTGTTGTTGGGAGAGATGAGGCCCTTAAAGACAACAACACTGATTGGAGGAGGGGTGTAAAGACAGTTACTTTCACCTTAAAGCTAAAAATGGAGTCTATGTTGTAAAATTTATTCTCTAATATAGTAGATAAATTGGACCCTTTGCTCTTGCCATTATATGGTTCCTGGGGATAGGTCAAAAACTAGAAAGGACAAAACCTAAACATTATTTCCCATTTAAATACAAGTAATTAAAAATAATTTTTTCTGGGGCTTAAATAGTTACCCTCACAATTAAAAATATATATGAAAATTTTAATGCATATAGAAAATGTAATTCATAAAAAATCCTTCCAATAAATTATGAATCTATATTATTCAATCCTCTAATAACATCTGCTTTAATAGCCTGTTTATTTTTTACTTTGCTGCTAAAGGCTATTATGACCTTACCATATTCTTCTTCAACTTCATTCAATCATTGGCCTGTTCATTCTTTGCTATACTTTTTTTAATTCAAAAGTTGATTTTGTGTTCTTTTGGTGATGCATGGCTACTAAAGTTATCACTAAAAATGCACTAAATTTAACATATTACAAAAGTAACAAAAAGAACAGCAATTTTCAGATACTACATGAGGCAAAACTATACTTTGCACAAGACTGATGCCAATTGAATCAGCCATGTGTAAAAGCACATAACAACAATTTGTGAACACCAGAAGATATTTTTTCATTGAAAACTCTAAAAGACAAATATTGATATGTATAAAAAGTGAAGGTTGCTGTAAATTGTTTCATTATGTTTCACATTAATATTTAAGAATGAGTTTTATAAATATTATAACTAAGATGTGATGTTTAAAAGTTGGTTACCTCATATTTACCTTTTTGAAAAGTTAATGGCTCCACATCTCCAGAACCACTTAAGAAGCTAATAGGTACTATTTATCTTTTCTCATTCATGTCAATAAACATTAATAAATTTTAATGTGGAAAGACTAAATCAATCTCATCCCAACCATCACCTTGCAAGAAAACTACTTTCACCCATCCTCAAAATGAATCACACGACCAGTCCTACCAGTAGCAGCATAATGGCTTTGCTCTTTCCTCTCCAATTCACAACTTATTAAAACAAATCCACTCTACCCTCTACTCACAGACACTTAAATAAACTTCCACCAAACAAGACTAAATGAGCTACCATTCAGAGAAATTCCCACACATGTCAGAGAGAGCACTTTTAGCATAACTAAGCTTTTATTTGTTATAGAATTTCTTCAGAGGTTACAAAAATGGAAGAAATGAAAAAGGAAGTTATTGAATTTCCTCTTAATTTTCATCTAGATGATAAAAATGTAAGCATCTCAGGATTTTCTTATATATATTAGCATTCAATATCATTATTTTGTATGCATTTTAGTTAATATACTTTTACCTATCTAATGATTAACCTGTAAACCTTTACTTGCATATAGTTACAGAAGTAAACAATTATTTTTTTATAATAGGATATTTATAAAGAAACTGCCATCAAAGAAATGAAAGAAGAGTTGTCTGATTCAGATCATGGAAATGAAGTAAAATTGATCACAGGTCAAGAAGGAGCAGTTGTTGATGGTTCTAATGAATTGCTGTTAAAAGAATGCCCAGTCAAAGAGGTACTTGCAATGAGGTGCTTGTTATAATATTTAGCAATGTTCCCAAGGTAGCTTAGTTTCTCTACAACCTATTATTGGTTAAAGATAAATAAGTCAAGAGTGTTGAATTTTATCTCATCCTTTATTGAAAGCCATTTCATGAGAATTATTTTCAGATGCCAGCTAAGTGGTCTAAGGCACTGCTTTAACTGAGATTAAAGTGGTGCTTGTTTCTCAGTGTTCTTGGTTCGACCATGGATTTTGGTAATAAGGAAACATGTTTCCAGAGAAAAGAAATCATTTATCAATTTCTTTATTTTATTTTATGACTTATTTCTTAATTCTCACACCCATCCTGTAAGAGGCATGGCAATTTGCTTTCCTGGCCACAATGAAGACAGGACTCAGTGCACCCTCTGGCCCCAGCTTAGCCTCCTCCTCCTTTCTGAGACTCTCTCTTCTTACCCTGCTTCCTCGCTTTCCCTACAACCTCCTCCCACAACTTTCTTTGGTCCATCTCTAATATCACTGGGTAGATGCAGATCCTCGATTGGGGCTACGGGGGGTCCTCTCCCTGCTCAGCTCTGGTTTAGGTTGGTGGTTTTCTAACAAACTGACTCACCTCGATCCTCCTCGGGGTTGTCTGGCCACTGGGTGGGAGGAATGATCTCGAATGGTGGCAGCTGGCTTTGCCGACTCCGAATTCACCCCTTCCAGAGTGTGCTACTGCGTGGCATGATTAGTGTTTGCATCCCATGAACGCGATAGGGTCACCATGCACATTGATATGACTTTTTCAACCAAGTCTCATCCCCCTCCTTTCTCTTCCACTCTACCATCGTCGGAGCTGCTCTCAGGTAACTTCACAACAGAAAAGAAGCCACCCCTTCCCCAACCTGTGCTTTCTCAGGGGCGCCTTCAAACTTCTCTGACGGTAGAGGACTCCTCCCCTTCCCTTGTAACGTAGGTCCGTCACAGTCTTGGAGGTGACCAGGCCCTAGACAAAACCAGAGTTCACCCGTGTGCTTGCTTAGGCCATGGAAAGAGATTAGCAGGTTCATTCCCTACCTTCCTCTCCTAAAAAGAAAAGACAGAGGAACAAAGCCAAGTGCTCTTCTCCCTCCGCGAGAGCAATGGGAAAGGCCGAGTCCGCTGCCGTTTCGGCAAGCAACAAATGAAGATCGGCACATCTGGCCCTGGTGCTCTCCAGTGCGAGGAGTCCCTGATAAAACCAAAAGCTCACATTCAGAGCACAGCTAGGATTACATCAGGGGCCTTCATTCAGAGGTTACTTTTCATTTCCCATTCTGCTTGATTTAAACGCTTCCTCATTATTCGGTCAGCTGATTGCAGCATGTTGGCTAAGAGCAACATGATGCATCAAAGGAGATCTCTAGCTAGTTCTAAATGGTAGAGAGCCGTAGGTAACCCGTTTCTTGGATAGGAACCTTCTGGTGAATGCGTTGAATCCCTGTGAGGTGGCCATGATTAATGCCCTTTGGACAGTTGATGGCACGCAAGTTAGTGTGACGTTTTACTCTACCATGAACTTTGTAAAATTAGTTTTTTCGAGTCAACTCGTGGACTACATAGATGACATCTCGATAGAGCTGGCTGACCATTGAGCAGTCAATGTCGAGCGTGTGATGAGAAAACAGGGAGGGGCCTCGAGACCCACCCTTACACTCTTCGGCACATTCGATAGTGACAAGGTTCCTGAGTTTGTGCATGCTGGTTTGTATCGTTGTCGCATGAAGGCAGTGTTTCAACTTCGGTGGAGATGCTACTACTGTCATTTCTACGGCCATACTAATCGCTCCTGTAGACGCACAACTTCAGAGTTACCCGAAGTGTAAGTTGCTCCAAGGCCGCACAAGTCCAAATGTGTCAATTGCGGAGAGCCACACCCCCCTTCTTCGAAGCAATGTGGTGCGTATCTCCTTGAGAAAGAAATCCTGGCCATTCAAGCCCATGTTCGACTCTCATTTCGCGAGGCTAAGGACCTGGTCCTGGCTCTGCCTGGGATGTCTTTTGCATCAACGTTAAGCAACACACCTTCTGCTTCTGGTCCCTACAGGCCTACGAGTGATTTCGTTTCCGCACCCATTCAGAGCCATTTTGTGACTTCTACCCACTTATGCCCAAGTAGGCAAACACCTGGTAGAGCTGACAGCATAAATGGTTCACACCCAGCCCCGACTGGGAGGAGGAGCTGCGGAGGCTCATCTACTCGCATTCCCCATTAGCTATCTATTTGCATCATACCCTGCCTGGCTTGTCCTCCATTGCCCGCCCACCCTGGATATAGGGGTTTTGCTCACCCACCAGCACAGGATGGTGGCTGAGCAGGAGGATCCGTTATTTACACCCAACAATTGATGTCTCCATTGGTCTGTTTGGTTTAGATACCTCCTTTCATGCAATAGCTGTGCAGCTGTACCTGGATAGGAAGTATACTGTTATTTCTGTGTACATTCCACCATCAGGCGACTTTGACGTGGGCTACTTCCGCTGCGTTGTGGCACAGTTACCGAGGCCCATTCTCTTGCTCAGAGATCTGAATGGTAGACACCTCCTCTGGGGAGACTACTTGTTTAATCCTAGGGTTGAAGTCCTTGCCAACCTGATCGTTGAGCTGGATATTGGTGTCCTAAATGTGGATAAGTTTACGCATATCTGCTCGAGAACCGCTTCTTTTTCCTGTCTTGATCTTGGTGGTCTCCGGATGCACAGCCTGATTTTGGTTTGGGGGTTAGGGGTGGTCGATGACCTCCATAGCAGTCATCATTTTCCTATTCCAATATCATTTTCTGTGCCACTGCCGCCTGAGAGCCGGCCCCAGTGGTGCTTGGCACAGGCGCAGTGGTCCGCATTTCAAGAAATATCTGATTTCTCTGTCTCAGTCGAGGAGTTTAGGTTCGTAGATGAGTCTGTTTAGTTCTTCTCCGACAACCTCATTGCTGTGGGCCATTTTGGTGAGTGTGAGACAGTGCTTAAACAGCAGCGTTATGCCTTCCTGCGGTATAAGTACCGCCCGAATGACCTTCCCATTTCCCCTACAACCTTTCCCACCCCTCCCTGAGGATCACCATGTTGTGGTAGAGGAGGCTTGCGTACTTCAATGACACAGTGAGCTGTGTCAGTGAAGACTGTGATGGATATTATTGTCCAACAGTCTGTCTTCAGAGGACCTACCTTGCTGAACAGGTCACTGTTGAGGAATCAGACTAAAGATCCTCACACCTGTATGTTGAGTACTGCTGTACGGGTTGCCGATCATGTTCGCCCGAGGTATCACTTTGAAGGCTCAACTTGTTCTGGGGCTGATAGCGGTTCACAGTGTGGGTCTTAGCATAGCCATCGTCAAACTTCCATTCATGACGTTGCACTGTTTTTAAAATAACAGCTGTAGTGTGGGGGAGGGCTACCCTGAGGACAGTGTAAACTACCTAGTCTGGGGGCAACGACAATAACATGACTCCACTTCCCCAGGGGTACATGTCCTTTTAATACAAATATTTATTGGTAAAAATAATATAAACCTTTCCCAGAGGCCCCATGCTTCTGATCCCTGTGCCACCAATGACCGTGATCTTGATTAAGATAGATTTGTAGTTTTAAAATCAGACAATGATACACCAATAAGTAAAGTAAGGCTGACATTTTCAATGTCTATGAAGACTTTGTTGCCAAATGTGGTGAACCTTCCAAATGTGGCTTCCTTGTGGAGTCCTCTTCATTTGATCAGCGTCAAAAAAAAACAAAGCACTAGCTTCTCTTGCTTGCCTTAATATCTCCTCTTGAGCCCATCCTACCTTTAACACCTTCAAGGCGGTTATCAGGTCCAGGGAGCTTATTGAATATGATGTGGGCTGGCTTGTTGTTAAACTGACTTCTCAGAAGGTAGTTGGTGCATACCGCGTCACTTGTATTGTTAATGGCACCAGAGTTCCTCCCGCTACTATCATATTAACTTTCAATAGGTTGGAACTCCCTAAGAATATCAAGGCTGGTTATCTGTGTATTCCCGTGAAGCCCTACGTGGAGAATTCCCATAGGTGCTTTCATTGTCAACATTTTGGACATGTCAGCAAGGACTGCAGACAGGAGAGGGTATGTGTCAATTGTTCCTCTGATTTCCATGGAACACCGTGCCCTCGGCCCCCTTGTTGTGCCAACTGTGGTGGCGATGACCTAGCCATCTCTAAGCAGTGCACCTTTTTCTTGTATGAGAGAGAGGTTGTTGCTCTTTGGAATAAATTCCGAATTAGCATGAAGGATGCTAGAAGGAGAGCTAAAGAATAATATATACAACTAGGAGTGTGTTTTGCAGACGCTCTTAGAGTGACCAGACCACTCTGTAACAGACACCAGAGACCATTCAGACCTCCACTTTTACGGCTTCAGAATATCCAACAAGAAGCCACAATAAAATCTCTCCCTCAGAATGATGCTCCTCCTCCCTCTCCAATCATTAGGGAGGTTCCGGCTTCTCCTCCATCAGCATATAACCAACCATTGACATGGAGGCAGATTCCGAGGATGTTTGTTTGGTATTCGTTTCACCTTTGGACATCCACCCTCCTCCCAATGAATCTGCCTTGAGTCATCAGTCACAACTAGCCAGCCTATTACATCCACAGCATCAGTAACTCCAGAAGAAGCTGAATGGATTTTTTCTGATCCAGCTTTGGCTGTGGCCCTTTTGGAAGAGGAGAAATAGCCTTCTGTGGTTTCTTCACCCACCCCAGCTGACCCACCATCCACCTCTCAGAATGACTCGGTACCATCTCTCTCAACATCAATACCTACCACTTCAGAGGACCCAATATCTTCGGAAGCATCTTTGCCAGCAAAAACCACCCTGTCATATTCACAACTGAGAGATGGTTCTTTGCCATCTAATAAAAAAGCGATCCCCAAAACATTCAAACTACCTATACCTCAAATGTTAATTACACGTAAAAATCAAAAAGCTTGAAAACCCCAGTCACCTTCATCAGGTGCCAAGAAAAATTTAGTTACCCTTAAACGATGAATATGTTTCCAAATGGGAAGAATTCAAACTCCTTCTTCATGATTACAACCCTTGCTGAATAGCATTGCAGGAGACCCAATTGGGTATTCGTCAATTACCCAATATCCCCCACTATGAGCCATATTTTAAGAATCCACCAGAACCCATTCATGGTACGGCTATTTTTGTCTGTGAGGACTGTTCTCACTTAGCAATCCCATTGAGAACAGACCTTCAAGCAATGACGATACCAATCATTTATACACAGTCTGCTCCCTGTACCTCCCTCTTGGTGAAGTAGTTGCTTCAGATTTGGCTAACAAATTAGCCAATCTCATCTCCCAACTCCCGACTCCATTCCTACTAGTTGGAGACTTTAATGCAAGACACCACCGTTGGGGAGACTATGATGAGACTTATGGAGGCCACCTTGGATGTGTCATTATTTAATGATGGCACTCCAACATCCTTCCATGTCCAGACTAACAGCTCTACCTGTGTATATTTGTCACTTTGTTCCTCAGACTCTAGAACAGATTACAGCTGGTCGGTGGATCCTGATTTGAGAGGAAACGTTCGCTTCCCAGTTGTTCTGACCTCATGCGGGGTAATAGGTGGAACACCAGGAAAGCCAATTGGCCAAAGTTTAAATACCTTTCTCACCATTCTAGACACTTCCCTCAGGGCGACATTGACATGGTCCTGGAGAACTTCCATGATCATGTCAACCAGGCGGCAAATTCTCCCACGTCCCTCTCCAAAACTGCTTCCCACAAGACCCATCTCCATTTTTGGTCTGAGTAATGCAGCAAACTGGTTACAGAGTGTAAGCGAACTTGTCGCTACCATCAAAACCCTACTGCCATCAATAAGTATGCTCATAGCCAAGCCAGGCCAGTACAACAGCGTACTCTCCGCCAGGCTCGACGAATCTCCTTAAAAGGGTACATCAACCCTATCAACCACCAAACTCTACCAGACAAAGTCTGGAAAAGAGTGAAAAAGCTCATGGGCAGAGCAAGTGGTTTCTCTCCCCCCAATATAGTTGAAGCAGGCGAGCTTTTGGGAGACTTGGCCATAATTTCAAATGTCTTGGCAAAGACATTTGCTGACATTTCCAGCCTCCTTGTATGGATAATGAACCATACAATATGCTCTTTTCCATTCATGAACTTTGAAGTGCTCTTAAAAGATGTGGATCCACCGCACCTGGTTCTGATGTTATCCCTTATATGATCAGGAATATGCATTCAACACTCATTTCACATCTTCTCAATATATTTATATCTGGATTAAGGGCTTTTTCCCTTTCAATTGGAGGGAATCAATCATACTCCCCCTTCGTAAACTAGGAAAGGAAGGGACACTTCCCACCCACTATCGCCCAACTGCCCTTACTTGTTCCTCATGCAAGCTTTTTGAAAGGATGGTGAATGCCAGGTTTGTATGGTTTCTGGAGAAACACAACCTTATTTCTCCCTCATAGTTGGATTTTAGAAAGAAATAATGCACCACAGACCTGTTGGTCAGGATGGAGGATTGCATTCGACAAGCTTTCTCAGAGACACTCCATTGCTGTCTTTTTTTATATAGAAAAAGCATATGATACCACCTGGAGGTATGGTATCCTGAAGCAACTATATGACTTGGGTATCAAAGGCCATCTTCCTAGGTTCAGACAGCAATTTCTTGCTGGACGCACATTCCGTGTTAGGGTAGGAAATGTCATATCGGAGCCTGTTGATCAGATAGAGGGCGTGCCACAGGGAAGCTTTTTTAGCATCACCTGCATCTCAGTGGCTATCAACAGCATTAATACTGATATTCCTGCAGAGCTAATGACAACCCTTTATGTGGATGACTTGGCAATTTTATCAGCATCACCTCGGCTGCCATTTGTCATTCGTAAGTTTCAACTGGCCATTAACATCCTTGCCAAGATTGCTGCTGCAAAAGGCTTCTGACTGTCACCTTCAAAAACAAAGGCAGTTTATTTCTACAATTTTAACAAGTTCACTGGGAACAGCTAACTTTATCTTTGTATGGCTCCCCCATCTCGTTTGAGCCTCATTGTAAATTTCTTGGGGTTAACTTTGACTCAAAGCTCTCCAGGGTCTCCCATTTAATTGCCTTGAAAACATCCTGCTTGAAGAGAATGGATATCTTAAAACTTCTATCACATGTTTCGTGTGGAAGTGATCAATGTACCCTGTGGCTTTTGTATACAACCTTGATCCAGTCTAACCTGCATTACCTTTTCAGGCTGCAACAGCTCTCACACTCACCTGTATATGAGTGCACCTATAATATTCACTCAGTGGCCTCATATGACATGCTTCTTTCGCTGACTCGCCCCTTTGCCCTGCGTATGACTGGAGATACAGATCAACTGAGGGAATTATCAGTTATTCTATATCAGATCCCTAAAGTAGCCTCATAGCTATTGCCACCCATGAGGGTTTGCAAGGTATTGGCAGGCGAACCGAAGGCACTTTGTGCCACAAATCAAGCACTTTTATCTACAAAGATAGATCTAAATCCTCTGAAGGGGTAGGAGCTTCTGCTCTCTTCCCCTTCCCTCCTGTGTCTGTGTGCCTGCCCAATACAGCCTCTATCCTCACAGCTGAGCTTGTCGCGATACTGGCTGCACTGTATACCATCGCGTCTTCATCACTGGGATCTTATACAATATTCTCTGATTCTCTCAGCTCTTTGGAGGCTTTAGTCTTTTTATTTCCAGATCACCCACTTGTTTCAAAGATCCAACGGTGGCTTTTTTATTTATCCTCGTTCCACGAAGTTTTATTATGTTGGGTACCTAGCCACATAGGTATAAAAGGAAATGAGAGAGCAGATGCTGTTGCCAAGGCAGCTGCACATCTAGGAACTTCCACCCCTGCTCCTCTTCCTTTCCTTGATGTCGTGCCATACATCCCTGAGTACGTGGTCGGCCAGTGGCAGAGGACATGGGATAAACTCCCCCCAACTAAACTGCATGCCATCAAACAGTCAACCCGCCCCTGGCTACGCACTACTATCACCCGTACTCAGGACGTTATTCTATGCCGTCTGAGAATTGGGCATTGTCCTCTGACACGTGGCTTTCTGATGGAAGGCCTTCAGCAGCCTCCAATGTGCACTCGCTGTGGAGTACCACTGTCTGTACTCCACCTATTTGCTAAATGCCTACGTTTCCATACTCCGAGGCAAAGGCTTTTTCCTTTTATTTGCCAAGGGATGTGTCCCCAGCCGGTCCTGAGGAGCATCTTTTCCGAACATGAGCGCACCTTAACATGTTTTAATGTTTTATCATTTTGAGAACCAAATAGAAATGTTGTGTCTTATGATTTTACAGCATTGTAGAGACATTAATTTGTCTACATTTTTACTACTCCCTCTCCCTTTGCTTATATATATTAATATATATATATATATATATATATATCTCTCTCTTTTAGAATGTTAACCATAGTCTATGTTTTTAAAGGACATTTGAAATTTTAATGAATCCTCTCTTTCTGAAAATGGCTGCGATCTTGCCCACCTGGACTTAGGCAGCACCCGTCTGTTTTGTACCCTTCATTCATTCCCTACAACCTCTCCCACAACTTTCTCTGGTCGGCCTCTATTTTCACAGGGTAGATGCTGACCTTCTCAGCCAACTATCCCGGATTGGGGCTGAGGGGGGGGGGGCAATGTTTCCTAACCCTTGAGCTCTGGTTTGAGATGGTTGGTTTTTAACAACCTGCTTCATCTCCACCCATACCTTCCTCGCATCCCCTTTCCTTCCCACTCTATTCTTTTTACGCCATTCCCAAGGTGGAACCGCCATGCCGAAAGGCGGGAGGGGTGGCCTACAATGGCAGCACCAAAGCCAAAAACCTCCACATAATTTTCCCTTGGGCAGTTCCACTGAAAAATTGGAGGTTCCCCCCACCCTTGTGCTTTCACAAGGGAACCTCCAAAATTCCTTGACCGGAGAGGAGGCTTACTCCTTTCTTTTGCATACGGGTGTCAGGGACTCGCCCCTCACCCCTTGTCTGGAAGTGCCCTCAAGTGCCTCACTCTTTCCAGCGGCAGTCCCCCCTTTACTTTCCACGGGGACTAACAAGAAAGCTATCAGGCAGCCCATAACCGACTGCTCCCCATTGAAGCTGCTTGGCTGGGCAAACCACCTTATGGGGAAGAGGGAAAACAGGGCCTATCTGCCGCTCCACTCTAGAGACCTGCTGGCTCGCATACTAACCTTAGTTGGGGTCAAGGCCTGTTCCTTCCCATACTCTACTCGTGACACCGATGCCAATTGGGAGGGATGGCCACATGGAGGCTCCCCCCCCTCATGAGATAGACATGGTCCTTGATGCAACTCAGCCTCAGACTGTAGGGCCATCCATGGTGGCGAATCTCTGCTCGGCGCCAAGCACCAAACCCGAGTCCGTCCCTATGCAAGGTCCTCCTCAAATGACTTGCGTCTCCAAGGCAGTACAAGGAAGGGAGTGATCTCCTCCTCCGGCCGGCGCCCCTGTGACGGCCAGGGCCTTCTCCATCTCGGAGAAGGACTTTGCTGAGGCCTGTCCATCTGGCCTGGGGGCTCCTGCCGGCGGAAGAGAAAAGCGGGTTCATTCCTCGCCCTCCTCTCCATCTGCGAGGACGGATGGGTCTGCTGCTTCGGTAAGCAACCAAGCCAAGATCGGCACGTCCGGTCCCGCTGCCCCCCATCCCCGGGTGCAAAGTTTCTGACAAAGACCAAAGGTACAAATGCACAGAGCGGAGCCTCGATTACGTCGCGGCCTCTCATTCAGAGACTACCCGGCGTTTTCGAGCCCACTGTCTTCAGACGCTTCCTGCTTATTCGCTCCACTGATGGCACCATGTTGGCTAAGGGCAATGTGATCCATCAGAGGAGAGCTTTAACTAGTGTGATTGGTAGAGAGCCGAAGTTCACCCGTTTCGCGGACGGGAGCCTTTTGGTGAATGCGTCGAATCCCTCCGAGACGGCCATGATTAGTGCCCTTCGGACACTTATGGCACTCCCGTGAGTGTGACGCCTCACTCTACCATGAACTTGGTGAAAAGAGTAGTTTATACGAGGGAACTCGTGGACTACTCCATAGAGGACATCACCTTAGAGCTGGCCGACCATAGGGCTGTTCAGGTTGAACGTGTGATGAAAAAACAGGGAGGGTCCTAGAGACCCAACCCTACACTCTTTGTCACGTTCGACTGTGACAAGCTCCCTAAGTCGGTGCGTGCCGGTTGATATCGCTACCTCGTGAAAGCATTCGTGCCACTCACTCTACCATGAACTTGGTGAAAAGAGTAGTTTATACGAGGGAACTCGTGGACTACTCCATAGAGGACATCACCTTAGAGCTGGCCGACCATAGGGCTGTTCAGGTTGAACGTGTGATGAAAAAACAGGGAGGGTCCTAGAGACCCAACCCTACACTCTTTGTCACGTTCGACTGTGACAAGCTCCCTAAGTTGGTGCGTGCCGGTTGATATCGCTACCTCGTGAAAGCATTCGTGCCACTGCCGCGGAGGTGCTATTACTGCCACGGCTTCGGCCATACTAATCGCTCCTTTCGCTGCCAAAGTCGGGATAGCCGAAACCTGTGTAAGTTGCTCCAAGGCCGCACACGATAAGTCCAATAAGTGCGTCAATTGCTGAGAGCCGCACCCCGCTTCTTCGAAGCAATGTGATGCGTATCTCCTTGAGAAGGAAATCCTGGCCGTTCAGGCTCAGGATCTTCTCTCATTTCGCGATGCTAAGGACTTATTCCTGGCGCGCCCGGCCCTGCCAGGGACGTCCTATGCCTCAATTTTGAAAAAGACACACTTTGCGCCTGGCCCTTCCAAGCCTACGAGTACGGTCGTTTCCGCGCCCATTCGGAACCCTTTCTGTGGGTTCTACCCACCCAGGGCGCTCCCCTGGTAAAGCTGACGGCACAAAGGGTCCACACCCAGCTCCGGCTAAAACCAGGGTGACCGTTTCCCGAAGGCGACAGCGCATTGTCTGGCCAACAGCGCCCTGAGATCTGACCCTGGGAAGTGTACGGCCATTCCCGTGAGGGTCTTCTCTTAGAAGAGGGCCCCAGCATCTCATCCGAACTAGTCTTGGAGGGCATATTCCTTCAATGGAATTGCTGCGGACTCCGGGCCAGCTGGGAGGAGTTGCGGAGGCTCGTATCCTCCCGTTCCCCGTTAGCTCTCTTTTTGCAGGAGACCATGGTGGGTGCATTCCTCCTGTCGACCCTCCCGGGGTATAAGGGTTTTTCGACTTCACCACCACGGGATGGTGGCCGGGCGGGAGGATGTGCGATTCACGCCCAATTGATGTCTCCGTTCTTCTCTTGGTTTTAGATAACTCCTTTCAGGCAGTAGCTGTGCAGCCTCACCTGGATAGGAGGTATACTATTATTTCTGCGTACATTCCACCGTCAGGCGACTTCAACCCGCTGGACATCCGCCGCGTCGTGGCATGGTTGCCGAAGCCCTTTCTCTTGCTTGGAGATCTAAAGGGTAGACACCCCCTCTGTGGAGAACACCACTCTATTACTCCACGGGGTCAAGTCCTTGCCGACCTGATCGACGAGCTTGAGATGGGTTTACACTTTACTGCCCGAGAACCGCTTCATTTTCCTGCCTTGATCTATCTTTGTGCTCTCCATATGCACAGCCTGATTCTGACTGCGGGGTGGTCGATGTCCTCCATGGTAGTGATCACTTTCCCATTCAAATATCTTTTTCAGGGCCGCTGCCTCCCAAGACCCCGCCCCGGTGGTGCTTGGCCTCTCTATTTGTAAGAAATGTTCTCCTCTCATAAAGCTGAGTGGTCTAAGGCATTGCTTAAACTAAGACCAAATCGGTGTTTGTCTCCTGAGTGTGTTTGATTTGATTCACTTCCCCGAACAGATTCTTTTGTGGATTAGGAAAGAACATTTTTCAGTAGAAAATCGATTCTATTTATCTTTTTTCTTTGCAGTATAACATTGGCCATATGGAATTAGTAGCTGGGGTCATCTGCTAGATTTTTTTATCTTTTTGTCATTCCTTATTTATTCAATCTCCCATTATCACATTTAACACCACTATTTAGCTGTTACCATGCACACTTTGGCTAGTTTCACACACTAATCTTTACACTTTGATCCATCACTCATTTTTAACTGGAAGTGAACATATCTAAATCTCTAAAGTAAGCCATTGAAAACATGAATATAAATGTATGAAAAGAACACAACAGTGATTTCTGGATGATCTGTAAGAACTACATTTTGTGCTACTTCAAGCAAGACTTTGGGGAGATTTCATTGAAGGAAGAAGTTAGTGAAGAATTCTTTCATAGAGAGATGAGTTCTCCTGTTACTTTTGATGTATTGTGTGCAAAATCTGAAAATTCTCTACCAAACAATCCCACTGAGTTTTTGCAACAAGACCTTCACCAAGAAAAGGTAATCTTTGTTATTTTTATTTTTTGCTGAATTTATTTGTATAATGGCAAACATCATTTCATATTTTCTTCACATCAATGTTATCACTCAAGATTGCCATGTCTTAGTATTAAATAATAATAGTAGAGTTTATAACCTTATGATGCTTGCTTGAATGTCCTTTTCATGTAGTGCTCTGTAGACAGTACCTCTCCCATCTATATGAGTGGGGTTCCTACTACCTGTCCCTGGTCCCTTTCGCACACCTTTCAATTGAAAACATATTTAATACCCTCAGTCTACAGAGTCAAAGTGCCTCAGGGAAGGTAATAACTTTATTGCCCTCCTTTGCACTAACTAGCAGGTTGATATCATGTCTAAAATGTGTTAACCATGCTTCTATAGAATACACTAAATCTGGCCTATCATTTGAGTTATAAAGTTTAAGGATAACATTTTTACATTAGTAACATTTATTTTAATGATGCCCAACACACTATTTTCTTTATTTTTCTTCAAAACACTAATTAGTAAACCTGACTGACTCATCTATTACTACTTGAAAGTCCTTTTCAACCTCAACTGAGTTCAGCCCATGTTTTTTAACCATGATTTATCCATTTTAAATCCATGCTGTCAGCATCGTTGACCGCACGCTTACAAACTCGCAAACCAACTGGCCTAAAGTTATTTAGGTCTATTTCCCCTCATAAAAATGGACGCTATACTTTGTATTTTCCATGCTTTTACTGACTTCACATACTCCTCTGTCAGCATCGAATTCACAACTTTTGCTGATGTCCTCGCAACCACCATCGCCTCTACCATTTCAACCAATACCACCAGCTGTGTCAACATCGTCTGTTCCCTCGACACCTGAACTGACCCCTGGAGTTGCTTCCATCTCTGCTTCTCCAGTGAAGACAGTTCTCTCTTACAGCCACTTATCAAAATCTGATGCACCACCTCTTAAAGAAAAACCAAAGGCAAAACTCAAGCTTCCGATGCCTCCTTTCTCATACTCCAATCCTAAGGCTAGTATGACACGAACTACTTCCGCTAGTAGTTCAAGATCCAAAATCTCCTACTACTAAGGGTAGGAAGAAATCTACTGTTATAGTTAAACGGTAACAATGTTTCCAATTATTCATTGGAATCTACAAGGTCTCTTCCCTAAATGGGAAGAGTTCAAGCTTCTGCTTAAGGATTATAATCCCGATTGTATTGCTTTACAGGAGACTTGCTTGCGAGTAACCAACATTTCTGGTTTTGTGGGATATTATAAGAACTCCGGAGAACCAATTCATGGTTCTGCCGGTTTTGTTAACAACAGGGTTACCCACAACCAGCACTCTTAACATAGACCTACAGGCAGTTGCTGTTCGCCTGTTTTCCAGTCGCCATTATTCGGTCTGTTCGCTTTATCTTCCTCCTGGCGAGGAAAGAGATACAGCTGCTTTAGCTACAAAGTTAACTAATTTAATTTCTCAACACTCTCCTCCCTTTTTATTGATTGGTGACTTTAATGCTCGACATCCCCTTTGGGGAGACCATGATAACAACCCTAAAGGAAATATGATTGAGAGATTTCTTAACGATGGCAGCCACACATCATTTCACATCCAGACGAACATCCTTACATGTGTGGACTTGTCTCTCTGTTCACCAAGCTGTAGAGCTGATTTTGACTGGGCAGTGGATCCTGACTTGTGAGGCAGTGATCACTTCTCTATTGTAATAACACCATGTACAGGTGGTCCTCATCCACCACCTAGCAAAAGATGAAATACTAAAAAAGCAAACTGGCCTAAGTCCAGGCACCTCTCGAGCCATGATGGGTCCTTACCTCATGAAGATATTGAAGTTGCTATTGATGATCTTCTAGCCCACGTCAATCATGTAGCTAATTCCCTCAGCCCGCTCTCCTGCTCAACTGCCCATGGACCACAATTGCCCTGGTGGTCTGCTGAATGCTCGAGATATGTCACTGAATATAAACAGGCTTGCCGACGTTACCATCGGGGCCCCACGATGGTAAAGAAACTTGCTCGTAACCGAGCAAGGGCAGCACGGTGACGCACACTTCGACGAGCTCGAAAGACCTCGTTGGATGGTTCCATCGCCTCGATATGTTGGCAGACCCCTGTAGACAAAATCTGGAAGAGGGTCAAAAAGCTATTGGAGAAATCCAATGGCTTTACAGCTCCCAACATTGTTCAGGCAGGAGAACTGTTGGGAGACTTGTCCCATATTTCCGATGTCTTGGCCAGATCGTTCGCTAATATTTCAAGCCCAGGCAACTATTCCATCCAATTCTAGCGCTTGAGGCTCCAACACGAGCAGCATCCTCTCAACTTTATGGAGCCTAACATGGATAATGAGCCTTATAACCTGCTCTTTCCTATCCATGAGCTTCATAATGCATGAAGCACTGTGGATCCACTGCACCCGGATCGGATGGCATTTCCTATGATATGATTAGAAATATGCATCCATCCCTCCTCTCACATTTGCTGGGCATCTATAACTTCATTTGGATTAGGGGCTGCTTCCCTTCTATGTAGAGGGAGGCTGTGGTTTAACCTTTCTGAAAACCAGGAAAGGATGGGACGGAACCCATCCATTACCGCTTCATTGCCCTTACTAGTTGTCCATGTAAATTGTTTGAGAGGATGATAAATATAAGACTTGTCTGGTTTTTGGAGACAAACCATCTTATATCTCCCTCTCAATCAGGGTTCAGAAAAAAAAACTATCATCAACCTGCTTGCTAGAATGGAGTCTTATATAAGAGATGCTTTTTCAAAGAGGCAGCATTCTGTTGCTGTTTTCTTTGATATTGAGAAAGCATATGATACCACTTGCAGGCGTGGTATCCTTAACCAACTCCATGATTGGGGCCTGTGGGGCTTTCTCCCCAGGTTTGTCGAGCAATTCCTCATGTGGGGCACACTACGAGTAAAAGTTGGAAATGCCCTATCAGAGTTCATAGAGCAAGTTGAGGGTGTGCCACAGGGAAGTGTCCTCAGTGTCACCTGCTTTTCTGTAGCCATCAATAGCATTATCGCAAATCTCCCAGCTGAGATTTCCTCAACTCTATATGTGGATGACTTAGCGCTTATCTGTTCATCATCTAGACTTCCATTTGTCATCCGTAAGCTACAGCTGGTTATAAATACCGTAACTGATAATGCTTCTTCCAAGGGCTTCTGCTTTTCCGCAGTGAAGACCAAGGCTGTCCACTTTTACAATCATAGATCGGTGACATGGGACCCTGCCCATTTGTCACTCTATGGTGTCCCTGTCACCTTTGAGCCCTCTTTCAGATTTATAGGGGTGATCTTTGATTCGAGGCTTTCTTGTCTGAAGAGAATGGACATAATGAAATTACTGTCACCCACTTCTTGGGGAAGTGATCAACATACCCTGTGGCTTTTGTATTCATGATTGGTCCAGTCAAAGCTGGACTATGGGTCACAGCTGTACTCCTCTGTCTCGCCATCCATCCTTGAAAAATTATATAGTGTGCGTAACCAGGGTGTTCACCTGGCTTCTTGAGACTTCAAGTCCTCCCCTGTGTGGAGTCTATGAAGAGAACGGGGCTCTTCCTCTTCCTTTTCACAGGCTCAGGTCTAACCTCAAATATCATTTTAGACTTGAGCAATTACCATGGTTGCCAGTATATGAGTGCACATTCAATTTGTGAACAGTGGCATCATATTATAGATTCCCATCCCTGGCTCGCCCCTTTGCTCTGTGCATGTCTGAGCACACAGGACGTCTAAGTGAGTTTTCTATTATTCCGTTTTCATTACCAAAGATTCCCCCATAGCTCATACCACCTGTAGTGGTATGCAAGGGGCTTACTGGTATGCCCAAGGATCAGTTCTTGCCTGTAGCCTTAAGAACCATGTATGATCAACACTCCTCCCACCATCGGACGGAGTTGGAGCTGCTGCCGTCTTCCCATCTCCGCCAGCATTGGTTCGCATACCAAGTGCAGCTTCTATTTTCACAGCAGAACTTGTTGCCATTCTTGCTGCACTCTTTCTTATTGCTCCTATGCCATCTGGTTGTCTTACGATTTTCTCTGACTCCCTTAGTTCTCTAGAGGCACTGGTTGCTTTTGGTTCTAGCCATCCGCTGGTTTCCAAGATCCAGCGGTGGCTATTTTATCTTTCTCCTATTCACAATATTTCTTTTTGCTGTGTGCCCAGTCACGTGGGCATCCCAGGTAATGAAAGGGCGGATGCTGCGGCCAAGGAGGCGGCATCATTGGGGACATCCCCATTAGCCTCAGTCCCACTTCGTGATATCTATCTCTCTCATCACCGAATATGTAGTTGGCTAATGGCAGAAGATGTGGGATGAGCTTCCTCCGACCAAGCTCCAGTCCATAAAACCTTCAGTCCTCCCATGGCCACGTACCATGAGACCACGTAGAATGGAAGTTATTTTGTGCCTCACTCATGGGCACTTGAATGGGCATCCCCCACTTTTGTGCATCCTTTGCGTTGTGTAGCTGTCCATCCTTCACATCTTTGCCGAATGTCTCCTTCTGAGAAATCTTGGGAAGAGGGTCTTACCTTTCATTACTGGGCAGATGGCCCCTCAACAGGTTCTTAAGAGCATCTTGTCTGAGACTCGTCTCTTTGGGTGGGAATAGAATTTTTAACTTTTTAGAAGAATCTAATCTTTTAGCCAAAATTTAATATATTGCTTCATGATTTTATATTCTCTGTTCTTATATCTATTGTTGATCCATCTATAGTCTATGTTTTTATCCTTTGTCGAGTCCTCAATAGTTTATTTTTGATATCCTTTTACACCCCTTGATGGTTTTAAATTCCTCTACTTCCATTCTATTGATTTTAATTTCATAGCTATATTTTTGTATATTCTCCAGATTTCTATATTTTTATTGAGAATTTTCATGCAAATTACCCATCCTTGAATTTGCTGTGGGCTAGTCGGTTTGGGCTTTGCAGCATTTATTTTCGGCTCTATTCATTCCTTCCTCCGCCCATCCTCCCAGCGTGATCGTTTCCCGTAAAGCGAAACGGCCACGCACCTCCCCAGCTAAACTCTGGTTTTTCGAGAGCTATCATCTCAAAGACCATGACAGAATTCAAGAAGCAGGGCAAAACCTCCAGCAAGAAGGGTAATTCCGGCAGATTTTGAAGCTCGCTGAAAGAGACCAACGAGTGTTGAAAGGCATTGTGACTGCAGAGTTGAATTATCTCACTAGCCCAGTTTGGATCAAAGCTGTTAGCCGTGAGCTCAATAAAGCCGGATATCATGGAAGAGCCGCCATCAAGAAACCTCTGCTTTCTAATCAAAACATTCAGAAAAGGCAGAACTGGTGTAGAGATCACAAGGGTTGGTCCACATACCTATGGAAGCAAAAGGCCAAGGGCAACATAATCCATCAGAGGAGAGCATTAGTTGCCTTGATTGGGAAAGGGGCCAAGGTGTCTAGTTCCTCTGGGACGGGAGCCTTCTGGTGAGTGCGCCGGATCCCTCTCAGGTGATCATGATTAGTGACCTTCTGATATTTAATGTCTTCCCATTGAGTGTGACCGCTCACTTTAACATGAGCTAAGTGAAAGTAGTAATTTGCACGAAGGAACTCATGAACTACTCCATACATAATATCACCTTAGAGCTGGCTGATTATGGTGCCGTCGAACGTGTGATGACGGAGCCGCCCTTGGGTACCTCCACAGTACGAAAGGAGGTTCCCCCCTCCTGCCCTATCTCAGGGGAGCCTCCAAACTTTTCTTACTGGATAGGAGGCTTACTCCTCTCCTATGCCTACGGGTATAAGTGACTTCCCCTCACCTTTTTCTTTGGAGTCGCCCTTGGGTGAGTCTGTAATAGCGGCAGTCTCCCCTTTGCTTTCCAAGGGGACTGCTAAGAAAGCGCAAAGGCAGCCGAATATTGAGTTCAGTGCCAAGCACTGAGCTTGAGTCTGCCCCTGTGCAAGGTCCTCCTCAGACGGCTCGGGCCCCTGAGGCCTTACAAGGAGAGGAGGGATCATCTTCCCCAGCTGGTGCCCCTGTGGCAGCCAACAACTTTTCCATTTCAATTTCAAAGAAGGATCTTGCTGTGGCCTGTCCATCTGGCCTAGGGGCTCCTGTTAGCGGAGGGGAGAAGTGGGTACTTTCCACACCCTCCCCTCTTAAAAAAAGAAGAAAAAGACTCTGTCGTGAAGCCATGTTTTGGGGTTGCTAAAGCTGCCCCCTGAAAGGAGGACACCACTAAAGGAGCTTTGCCGTACTCAGTTGTAAGCTGGGGTCTCTGAGAAGGTGAATCCTCAACCCTCGCCGTTTCGAGGCGGAAGGAGGAAAAGACTTGCATGGTGAGCCCAACCTCCCCCAATAATTCATCGGAGGCGATAGCGCCTTAAACGCATTGTCGGACAAGAGCGGCCGGAGTTCTGTCTCAGGAAGGAGTACGGCCATTCCGGTGAGGGTCTTCTGTTCGAAGATGGCCCCCGCATCTCCTCCGAGCTAGGCCTGGAGGGCATAATCCTTCAATGGAATTTCCAGAATCCGGGCCAACTGCGAATAGCTGCGGAGACTCCAAACCTCCCGTTGCCCGTTAGCTATCTTTTTGCATGAGAACATGCTGGAGGCTTGGCCCATACCCACCCTCACTCGCTATAATGTGGATGAGTTTACACATTACTCGATCTATCTTTGAGCTCTCCGGATACACAGCCTGATTTGGGTTGGTGGGTGGTTGATGACCTCTATGGTAGTGATCACTTTTCCCTTCATTTTCTGGGTCGCTGACGCCCGAAAGCCCGCCCCACTGGTGCTTGTTGCGGGTGCAGTGCTCCGCATTTCAGGAAATGACTGATTTCTCTCTCTCAGTCGAGTAGTTTAGGTCGGTAGATGAGGCCGTTGAGTTCTCCGGTAACCTCATTGTCATGGGCCTAACTACTATTCCTAGAACATCTGGCTGTTTTGCCTGCCGAGATCGTCGATTCCGCATATGGGGGAGGGGGGAGCCTTCTCCGGCCCAGTAGAGCAGTAGAGCAGCGAAGTGTTCTCATTGTCGCACTCTTTGCCCTGAGCATTAACGGCATCATCTCTGTGCTACCGTGAGATTTTCTAGAAACGCTCTACGTGGACTACCTTTCAATTTCTTTTTGCGCGGCCTAGATGATAACTCTAGAGCGTTGATTCCAATAGGCATTGAACTATGTTTCTTGCTATGTCGAAGCGCATTGGCTTCCGTTTTCCTTGGCCTGGACTAAGGGGGTGCATCTCTGCTGCAATCCGCAGCCGTGCGTGTTTTTTTAGAAGGTGGATTCGATCCACCACACCGCCCGTGGCGACTGGTGCTTTCCACATTTCCCTCTTTGAGAACCTACTTGTCGATGCTGGAGAGATGCTACTCGCTCTGCGTCATGCACCGTGCATTATTCACCTGTACATGCGATCCCGATGCCTCCCTCAGTCGCCAACAGCTCACACTGCGTCTATGCCACCGAGAGACGCCAGTCATACCCTAAGCCCTTCGGGTTTAGGGCCAAGAAACTCCTTCGAGAGCCAGATAGAGCTCTCGGGCCGGTAGTGCCCCTGGTTCTGCCCAGGACGCCACCCAGGAGCGTGCCACCTTTGACCATTTGTTGCTACGCCTCTGCTCCCAACGCTTCTACAGCGCCGGGAGTATTGCGTTCGACCTTTTGGGAGCACGCCTCGTGTCACGCTGGAACCGTGCCAGTGTATACGCATGGCTTCAAGTCCCAAGAGGGTCGGTATCCACACCGTATCTCGTCTGTTGGAAGTCTGCGGGGCTCTGCCAGGCGCTGCCTCTGTTTTCACGGCCGAGCTGGTTGCAGTACACCTCTCGGTACGGGAGATTACTCGGCGTGCTTGGTTCGGAAACCGGATTGTGATTTACAGCGACTCACAAAGTGCCCTGAGTTCTCTCGGGCCATTGGAATTTCCGCATTCCCTGGTTCGCGATATCCGTGACGTCACAGTTTTGGCGAGCCGGGCTGATGTCGAGATTATCTTCTGCTGGCTTCCTGGATATGTGGGAATTGCGGGAAATGAGCGCGCCGATGAGGGAGCAAAGAGTCCGCGAGGGTAGGGTGACCAGACCAGCGTTTTGCTCTTCCTTACACTGATTACATGTCAGGAATACGGCCACCTCTCCAGGCTGCTTGGCAAAGAAGATCGTAGACGGTCGAGGGGAACCTAAAGTTCGTGCCATTGCGCCACGACTGTTCCCATGGACCTACCCCCCAATGCTGCCCCGGCTTAAGTTTACTTTATGTCGTCTCCGAGTTGGACACACTCGTGGGACGTTCTGCCATTCTCTGGAGTAGGCTTCCTGCGCCCTACTGTGAAGACTGCGTTGTACCCGAGTCTGTTCGGCACATTCTCGTTGAATGCCCCAATCTGGGTGATCTTCGTTCATGGTACCTGGATGAACAGGGTCGCTACCGCTTGTGCCTTGTACTCAGGACAGATTCATGCACACTTATTCGTGGACTTTACGACTTTTTGAGTGCTGTTGTTTTTCGTGGGTTGCATATTCCTGCGCCGGGGAAGAGGCGGGCATACCCCCGACGTCGGAGCGCGCCTCCTTGCCTTTTTGATTCAATTTCTTTATTTTTTTTAGCCCTTGTCCTTTTTATCGTTATTTGTTTTGTTTTTTTTTATTATTTGTTACTTAACATAGCCTAGTAGTAGACTGCGTCTTGTACGGCGACTTATGCCCAAGCAGACAGTCGCAAGATGGGTTCCCCCCACTACCCCAAAAAGGTATCGCTATTGCATGAAGGCATTATGCCACTGCCGCCGAGATGCTACTGCTGCCACCATTTTTGCCATACGACTCACTCACTATGGCATTTCCCTCATCAGCGCTCTCTGGTGGGCTACACTCTCTTGCCAATCCTGTAGGACACAGAATAGGTGACCATATCTCGTGTTTGGGTGTCCGTATCGTGCCCTCTCTTCTATCAATATGTCCACCCTATTGGGCCTCTCATCCAACATATATAGAGGAATATGCCATTTTCAAAAAGGATTCGTTGACCCTGTTCTACTCTTCTCTTTCTTTCTGAAACATGTCTCAGTGGTCATGCCCTCGGCGATGAGCGCCAACAGACATAGCGCTCTTGAATTAAAAAAAAAAAATCTCTTGCTCAATCCATACAGAGGGATCAAAGTTGAGTCGCAATTTGAGCGCTAACTTTGCCTAGGATATCCTCTATTTAACTGTTGAATTATATATTCCTTTAAATTTCCGCCTTATTTTTACTTTTCACAATTATATTATTCATACTGATTCTAGAACTCTTGGAATCCCTTCGTTCTTTCGTCTCTTCTTTTTCCCCTTGTCTAAGAAATTCGTTGGTGTCTGATGCGAAATGCCTCATCATATATCACTTTATATTGAAGTCATAATGAGGTGGGAGACCTAAAGAATGAATTTGGGATGGGTGGGGTCCATCCCTTTCTTCCTCTTGCAGGAATGCTCTTATGTACACCAAAAAGATCATTAATTAGAGATTGTAATATAACTTTGCCCTTATCAGGCTGCAAAGAAAACAGATGTTAGAAGACATTCAAGGACTCACAGTGGAGAGAAACCTTTCAAATGCGGCCTTTGCCCTTATCTGGCTGCAACCAAAGTTAATCTTAAAAAACATTTATATTCTCACACAGGTGAGAAGCCTTTTAAATGCAGCCTCTGCCCTTATCAGGCTGAAACGAAAGTTTATCTTAAAAGCCATTCATATACTCATGCAGGTGAGAAGCCTTACAAATGCAGCATTTGCCCTTATCAGGCTGCAACCAAAGTTAATCTTAAAAACCATTTATATTCTCACACAGGTGAGAAACTTTCAAATGCAGTCGTTGCTCTTATCAGACTGCACAGAAAAATAATCTTAAAAGACATTCATATACTCACACAGGTGAGAAACCTTTCAAATGCAGTCTTTGTCCTTATCAGGCTGTAACGAAAGGTCAGCTTGAAAGCCATTCATATACTCACACAGGGGAGAAACCTTTCAAATGTAGTATTTCCCCTCATCAGGCTGCAAAGAAAACATATGTTAGAAGACATTCAAGGACTCACACTGGAGAGAAACCTTTCAAATGCGGCCTTTGCCCTTATCTGGCTGCAACGAAAGTTCATCTTAAAAACCATTTATATACTCACACAGGTGAGAATCCTTTCAACTGCAAACTTTGCCCTTTTCAGGCTACAACGAAAGTTCTTCTTAAAAACCATTTATATACTCACACAGGTGAGAAGCCTTTTAAATGCAGCCTCTGCCCTTATCAGGCTGCAACGAAAGTTTATCTTAAAAGCCATTCATATACTCACGCAGGTGAGAAGCCTTACAAATGCAGCTTTGCCCTTATCAGGCTGCAACCAAAGTTAATCTTAAAAAACATTTATATTCTCACACAGGTGAGAAACCTTTCAAATGCAGTCTTTGCCCTTATCAGGCTGTACAGAAAAATAATCTTAAAAGACATTCATATACTCACACAGGTGAGAAATCTTTCAAATGCAGTCTTTGTCCTTATCAGGCTGCAACGAAAGGTCAGCTTGAAAGCCATTCATATACTCACACAAGGGAGAAACTTTTCAAATGTAGTCTTTGCCTTTATCAGGCTGCAAAGAAAGGAGATGTTCGAAGGCATGCATTTACTCATAGAAGAGAGAAGCCTTTCAAATGCAGCCTTTGCCCTTATCAGCGTGAGGCGGCCTGCAAGCAGAAGGATGCTGCCCTACTCCCATTTTATTTGACTCGGTGGTCGTCGCATTCTCCGGGCAGGGGAGGCTGGCGAGAAACAAGGGAATGTCTTTGCTATTTTGAAAAGAAAGCGCAGAGTTGACCAAAGAGAACAGCATGAGAGCTCTAAGAACTTGGAATAAAAATATTAACCCTAAAACACAAAGGATGATAAGACGTACACAAGCATGTCATTGAAACCAATGGTAGTTTCGAAACGACCATAATATTCACGGGAGAACGCAACCACAGTTATTCCTCAACCATCACAGAGACCAGACATGTTAGAAAGAGGCAATGCAACGCCGTGTCAAAAGAATAGGATTGGTTCCCCTCCACCAAAAAAATATAAAATAAACAAAACTACCTAAATCCACAATTCTTTTGTGGTTCAAAACAAGTCATCAATGACAAGATGGCTGCTCATCTATTTCCCGTCATAGAATTAGAAGTTTGCGGGCCTTAATTAGCATTTGCCTCCTTTTTCTAAATCGAGATATTTATAAGAATTCACCTTCATTTAGTTTGGACTGCTCCTCCATCATCCCCCGTCCTGCTCCATTCTAGAAGAAAGCAGGGCGAGGCGACGGTTCTTCCCATGTGTCCTCCGATACACCCTCCCCTTGGGGCTTTGGTAGGCTCAGAGGAAAGAGCTCCTGAGGGGCTCAAGGATAATACAGTAGGAAGTAAGGTCAAAGACATAACAGATCTTCTAGGCGGTGATGGACCTACAGTTTAAAAGATACGGAACATGGTGTTTCTATGAGTATTTTTCCCTATTTCATCGTGTTATTTGCTGCCCCTTGACCCCTGTCTTAATGCTTGGACTGAGGACTAAAGAGCGTTACAAGTATTAGAGGAAAATGTAAGGAAGAATGCGGTTTGCACAGATTTGCAAGTCTGCGTGGAGGTCAGTCACGCTAATCTCTGCCACTTAAGTTATGTGTAGATATAAGTTCGAAATGAGTAGTAGGAAAAAAGGTTTTGTCTTCGTCCTTCAAAATATTCTTAGCTTTTTCTCTATTTACTAGTTACTAATATTCTCTCAAGTTACGTCAGTTTTTGTCCTTTGTTTTGCTTTCACATCTTGTATCTTTGTTTTATCTTTATGTTTCCTATTAGTTTTATATATGTTCCTTCTCTTAGGTCAATCTTTGTCGGCTTTATTTTACTCCTATTTGACCAATCAGGTTCATTGTTTTAACTCGGTTATGGCTCATGATTCGGTGAGTTTTCGGCGGTTTTAATGTCTCATTCGGGTATTCCTAATTGTGTTTTCTACGTAAATACCCTCCGCGCCTCTCTCGTCCGCTTTCTTTGTAACAATCGGAAACAGCAGGTGTGGTCTCCGACCTGCTGCTGCTCCTGCTATTTGGTTCTTGAGTGCTTCTCCTCTTTTTTTCTGTGATTTTTCTATAATTTCCTTCGCCCTATTTCTCAATTCTTTTATTCGATGGTTCTATTTTTGCTTTGTGTAGATCTTTGTGTTTCTGTCGTTCTGCTCGTCTGGTATTGGCGATTAATAACAATTGCTTTGTTCCGTACGCGTTGCAATTAATCAAGTTGCATCTGGATATTGTGGCCATTGCAATTCTACGGTACACTAATGGAGGCTGTATCATAACTTGGTATTTTCGTTTTCTTTTTCGAATTGAAGTTTCTTAGTTTGAATTTCATTCATTCTACCCTTCTCTTTATTTATTCTTTCTGTCCGGTGTTTCTTGTAACCATTTGTTGTGATTGTTAGCAGCTAGACAATATGGCGTCATCCTTACCTTCATGTACCTTGCCCCCTTCCCCCCACTTACTTGGTGGTTCGGTACACGCCTTTTTTCATTAATTTCTTCTATCACTCGTTTTCTTCATTGCTAATTTTGAAGATTTGTTTCGTCTTCTGAGAATTACTCCAATTTCTTCTTGATTTTCTTTCACCGTTGGCATCGTCCAATTACATTTTGTTTTAATTGGGCTGCATCGCCTCTATTTCCTTTGGTGTTGCTTCCTTAGCTCGTTCTTCGATGGCTTCTTTCTATTTGTCTGCTGTTTTTCATTTATTATCATTTTTAATTCTTCTTTTGTACGGTGCATTGCATCACGGGAAGATCCCGCAATGATGCTCATTGGATTGATCTCGTTCAGTTCACGGTGCAAACCTTTCATACGATCGCTCCATTTTCCCTTTTTTATCAATTATTTAAATTATTATTATTTAAATTTGCCCTCCTATAGTTTTTTGTCTGTGATGGTAGTAGTAGTACATGGTTCACGACCACTGGGAGAGTAATTCTTATATGGTCACTACGATGAAAGATCTCGGGGGTAATTGGTGTATGTATTGGTGGCTGCTTTTTCAATGTCGGGGCCCAGCCTTGGACGATGTTTCTATCTTGGTTATTATTTCCCTCTTTTGGAGCCGCTGGTCCCTGTTGGGGACGGCTTTCCCTTTAGATTGTGACTCAAGGATTGTTTGCATGTCTGGTCCTTCATTCCTCCCTCACGGAGTGGTCCGTTTGTGGTTTTTTGATGTTCTTTTCGAAATGGTTCCCTCATAAACTTAATGAGGGGGAAGGTTTGGAAGTTACAATATCCCATAAATTATTCTATTTGCTTCATCTCTCCTTTGCCCATTCCTGACCCATATGTCCCCTGTGGTCATGGAGGCTTAATTATGATACGACCAGTCGCCCCACCCACCTCGCAGACACACCGACTTGGCTTTTAGGGTGGGAGCGAGGTATATGTTTTAGGCGTGGCCCTCCCCCACTCCTCTGGTGGGGTTTGGGGGAATTGTATATTATGTAGTGTGAGTTGAAACGAGCACAACAGATTCGACCAGGCCTTCGCTCCGTGCAGTTGTGTCGGTGTTGACTCTCTCTCAAGCGATCACCTTTTCAAATTATCTTTTCTCTTGTCAATTAACTGTAAGTTACCTTTGTCTCTTTCTTTATTTTGTTTGTTTCTTGACTCATAAATTGGTGAGAGGAAACTTTGTTTCCCTCGCACGACTCCTTCAGTCAATTGGACAGCATTGTGTTCGGATGCTAAATTGCCTGTATCGATTGCGGCAATTTTTGTGGGTTTTTTTTCAGAAGTGTTGCGGCTTTAAGTCCGTGAGCCCCAGAACACGGCTTCTGGTTCAGCTAGTGCGCGCGGGAGTGTTTTCCCACCTTAACTGGCCTCCATGAAGGCTGGTGAAGGGAAGAAAAGGAGGAGAAATAAAACGAAGAAGAGGAAAAGATCATCCGACTTCTCGACGCAGCCCTACGGAAACTAACGTCGGGTGAAACGGTAACCTTTCGTTTCAAAGACGGTTCCCAAGTACATACACTCACACACCTACACTAATGGTTTCCGAACCTTCCTCTCTAATTACCCCCTCTGGTGGAATAAAGGAATAGTCGCTACCCTAAACCTCTTTTATAACAATTATAAACAAGCCCCCCTCCCCCTCCATCGGGGAAAGTCGATAGTAACGGTATTTGTGTATGTGTTCGATTCCTTGATCCAAATTGGTGAATGAAATGGTATGGTTAGGGGAATAGAGAGTGCCTGACCATAATAGGGAGGAGACTTCTTGGGGAGTTGGCGAGAAATGCGCTGCTCCAGGGTTAGGTTCTAAGCTGTGTATTTTCCACTCAAACCTCCTCCACCATTCAGAGGTTAGTTGTAGGTCTGTCATGCATGGGCGAAGAGTGCAATTTAGATTCAATTCTTTTTTACTTTCTATTTTCCTTTTTTACCACCTTTTTCTACATTCGATTATTTCTTTTTTCTATACTTTCATTTTGGCCATGTTTTTTTAATACTTAAATGACTTATTTTCAAGCTAAATCTTAGAAACGTGTACTTTTTTTTACATTTTACTTTCCCCCATTTTTTCCTACTTTTTTTATTTCTTACCCTTCATGCATTTTGGAAGAGTCTTTTTTTTTAATTACAGACTATTTATTTAATAGTAAAAACTTACAGATTTACTTGGAACTATTTTTTGGGGTCATTACGAAATTATTTCTTTCGACTTTAGTCTTAAAAATGGCTTTGACCTTTGAACTGTTCCCGGTTACTTCTGACCACGTTGACGATCGATTATTATTATTAGACGATCCTAAACTCGTTCCTGTCACTGCTCTCGAGTGTTCCTATTTTTTGGACCAATCATTTGACATTTCCGGATTTCTCGTCAAGTGAAATTTCCCGTCAAATTTAACAAAGTGTTTTGGGGGGTCTAAAGGAAAGGACTCCTTTGACAACTCAATGCCCTTCTGTAAGTATAATTAAATTAATTTCCCCTCATTTTATTAATAAGCTTGAGTTTTCCTTATTTGGGGGCTCTTTGGCTACAACCAAAAATCGTGGCGTCAGATTCAAACGTGGAAATTAACGTCGTGATGCGCGCTGAACCAAGTCTTGAGTTTCGTCTAGGTTCTTCTGGATCCTTTGGATGTACTTTATGAAATGGATTGGGTTCACTGAACACATCAGAGGATGAAAAGGAAGAGTTATAGTTAGGTCACTGGTCTCATCTGAACAATGTATTGAGGCAAGTAGGGTGCCAAACTTATAGTTTAAATGATGAATGAAAGAGAAAGGAACACTACAAGACAAGTCTAATTATAGCCCATTGGCGTACACAAGGCAGACTTCTTGACTCGGCGAGCAAGTTTTTGAGTGACTTTTATTTTTCTTTAATTGGATCAATACTATTATAGTTATGCTGTTTACAATGTTAAAAATAATAAAGAATCCTGATATTTTGTATATATATATATATATATATATATATGCACAGAGCGCACGCAACACGTTCGTTCTACCCTCCGTCACTGGACATGCCGATGTGCTACTTAGATCCACACACGCCCGACGTGGAACGGGCTGGGACGCGGAGCTTTGCTTCTGATTGGTGTATAAACATACACCCTTTCCCCAACCAAGACCATGTATTGTCATTCTGATCCTTATGCGCATTTCATTATCCGGTCGGGGGATGTGGTCCGCGATTGAAACCGGGCTGATTATATACACAGGGGCGGGGGGTACCATGTGTATCCTCTTACACTTGGTACCCAGAGGAGGTGCACGTCCTCCCGGCCTGGGTGTAAATTAGCCAAGGATACGATATATGTATATATTTTCTTCAGGTTTGATGCAAAAAGAACTTTGCGGCTCTGATCTTGAAGCGTCCTCTCCTCTAGCCTCAACTGTTCGATTTCTACTCTCGATTCAGCACTCCAGGTTCCTCTCACACACGGCGGAACAGAGCGCCACCCGTTCCATACAGCTCCAAATTACATTCCCCTAACTTCTCCACTTCTAATACGAGATTTCCTCACTGGCTCAGCACTATCCGAGCATGGGGGTCAATGGAAATTTGAGCACCTATTTCCATAGTGTACCGAATTCTGGACCCAACCAGTGGTAGATGGTCGACCTGGGAAAGATTTTCTGGTAGCAAAGATCCGCATAACAGTGAGAAGCAGGTGGTTGAATCGCATTGGAGATGTGAAGGTTGGTAAACTTCTTGGATTCCTTTCTAGTGAAATTCAAGCATTTAAACACGTATGAATGCATGAAAGATGAGATTGAAGGCTTTAAGCCACTGGAGTTAGGGCATCAAAGTGCTTCATTGCGTCTCACCTGGGGAAAAAGCATCGGGTCTTCATTAATCATAATTATTGAACCAGAAAGAAGATTCAAGAGTTTCCAAAGGTCGAATTGGACCCCAAAGATTTATGTTTATTAATCTTATGACCTCGTCGATTGCGCTCTCAGGACAGAAACATTGGCGTGTGAGTGAGTGGTCCCCTATCCGGGTTTAGTTGTTTTATGTCACCAGACGGCGGGAATATTCGACACGTCATTTAAAAGTTAAAATTTGTCTAAAATAAACAAATAGCTAAGGGATATTTTCGTTATTTTTTATATATGTAATAAAAGGTTTCTTTTCTTTATTTGTCTTTGTTAAATCTATAATAATCCGCAGGATCGAAGTGCAATTATTAATTGGCCGCTATTGCTCATTTTTCAGTATTTTATCTCTGTCTCTCCGCCCGATGTTGACAACTTGGATCAACTTGAAGTGTTTGCGGAACAAAAAGGACCTCCTCCTCAAGCAACAGTGGAATATACAATTGAAGGGTGGAAGTGTGCAAGATGGATCGTCCTTGAAGCACAAAGGGACGGTATCTTAGAGTTCGAGAGCCTCGAAGTGTATCCTCTCTATTAGAGATGAAGAATTTTCAAACTTCTGATCACGGACCACGATGGATTGGTATTTGGGCACCGGACCACGGAAAGCACTGGGGTCCCTACACTCGAAGGAGACCTCTTTGATTTGTTTAACATTCTGCTAATACCACTAATCTTTAGGTCATCTCTTCATTTACGACTTAACAATGACTTATAAACAAACAGTTAAGAAGTGACCATCGCGATACTTTCTTCATTTTGTGATTCTTCTTTTGTCTATTCCTGAACTTGCCGAGGTAGATGTGTGTTTGTCTACCCTTTAAGTCCTATTAAAGTAAACAGGAAGCAAAATAAGTTAATCATTCGAGTGTTGCACAAAAGTGAGTTGATGAATTTGGTAATTTACAATAATCAGCATTTCAAAGCGGAATATTAATTGAGCAACGGAAATTTTCTTTAGATACGAACTATTTTTCGAGATCACAGATTAATATGAACCGATTTTCACTGGTCAGAATCGTATTTCACGGGTTAAAATAATATTAATCTTTACTATTACGCATCTTTACTATGACATTGATCTTTACTATTGCACATTGGTTTTGATTAGCTTAGCACAGCAATTACGTCGCCGGAACTTGAGTTCGTCACAAAGGAAAGTTTTCACTTATTTATCTTTGACGAGAAAAGGGAAGAGGAGATTTCTTGAGTATGAGAGCGATAGGAGAGGAGAGATTTAGATACAGGAGGTGCAGGTGCCGCCTGTAGGATCACCGGAGAAGGCGCAGGGCTGTGCGCCTTCTTCGGTGATCCTACAGACGGCTCCTCAATACTGTGATCCGTAGGGAAGCTTTCGGGGGATTTATTCTTATTGTGTGTAGTACTTAAGAGAGTCTGAGGAAGTAGAGACTTAAACCATTGAAGGTTAATAAATATTAAGCTCTAAACAGTGGTATTATTGTTACCAAATGTGTAGAAATGGTGGACAATGAAATTACAGTGAGGGAATTAAAATAAACAACTTTTTTGGGTGGCCATTAAAATTGAAGTAAAATTTAAGGTATTCGAGTTTAACCGAGAGGTGGAGGTGGAGCTGCCCGGACGTGGCTCCAAAATGACGAATGGAAAGCAGATTCCCCTCGTATAATTTAAATGAGGGGACCCCGCCTACACCGGTTGAAGGATAGTTTCGATTTCCCTCTTCCTCCACGACACCAAGTAAGGGGGAGGTCGCGCTTGGAGGAGGATACCCATGCGCTTGCGGTTGTCTGCTAGTCGCCCTCTATTTCTTTTTGTTGTAGCCATGATAATATTTTCTTAAATTCATAGATACTATGACCTCCTAATGCGTTGGGAGGTCATTTGGATTCCTATAGGAATACAAATTTAGATAATGAGCATAATTACACAAACTCGGTCCAGGGGTCCTTCGTTGTTGGGGTTTGCCATTCAGGCGAAATTGTCCTCGAGTTTTAACCATAATGAATGATGCCGGCGTCGCCACCTTCTCTGTGTACTCGAAGAGAGTGAGAAGAGTCGACGGCCCAACACACCCTGTGCCTAGTACTTGCCTTAGCCAGTGAGTTTTCGTCCTTCGACTAAGAACCCATAAGAGGGCGAAAGTGTGCCGAGTCTGTGTGTAATAAGGGAAAAGGAGAGTTGTGTGATTTGGAGCCGTTTGGACAGGGTGATTTTGAGTCTTGTGTGCCGGGCTAGTGTAGCATAGTTTAGGGTGGTTCGTTTTAGTGGTTTGAAAAGTCAGGGAGCGATCCTCCTCTTGCCCAAATACTGCTTTGGCTCGTGTTTTAAGAGCAATAATTGTCTTGGTTTATTATCTTGCTTGTGTGTTCTTTGAAGGTCATGTGGGTGTCAAGCGGGATTCCTAGGAGGGTGCTGGTTTTGTTCAAAGGGTGTGCTTGTCAATTTGGTTTAATTGTGGTGGGTGTGTTTGATTCATGGTTCATGGAGGTGAATATTTATATTGATGATTTGGCTGCGGATGCTGTCATGCTGTTTGTCATTGTGGTATATAAACATAGGAGATGTACACGGATCTCAGCTTTAAAGAGTGATTTGAGCGGTGCAGACCACCATATACACAAACGAGCAATTAACCGATGGGACGCTCAAAGGACCTTGAGCGCACACGAAGCCAAATGACGGAGGCTTAAAGTCGGTGGGGGTGGGGGGAAACTTGCGCAGGAGAGTTGCGCGTTGCGGTTACCTCGAAGGTTGTGTCCGAGGGAGTAATCCTGTCTTATTGGGGACGGAGTAGAGTCCAAAATAATATTCTCTTGACGAACGACTATTAAATGAGATGAACTCAAATCTGGCCTTCGGATTTAAAACAATGAATAGAGAATTTGACGCGCTGGATTCGGGTAACCGGCACCAATGAGTACGGGGTTGAATCACGTGAGTTCTAGGAAAATACACGGTGCTTGTCGGTTTCTGCAAGGGTTCGTGCAGAACTACGTAGCCGGGAAGATGGCGGTTACTGGCGTCCAAGTCTGGGGCCGCCCGTTTTATAGGGGTGAGGCGGAATGGCTTTTCCCCGCACCTGAAGGGGTATAGTTCCAGTTGACAGACGCTTCGACAGATGAGGTGAACTTTGCCAGACACACACCATCGCAGAAAAATCTCTGGCAGGACCTTTCGTGCTTTTAGGCACATCTCAACATCTCAGCTTTCCACGAATTCTGTCCTTCAGCCCATCACGGCCTTCCCGATTCTGCGCCTTCATTAGCGTGGATTTAAAAGATCGCCCAGGTCTCTCTCTCTCTCTCTCTCTCTCTCTCTCTCTCTCTTTCTCTTTCTCTCTCTCTCTCTCTCTCTTTCTCTCTCTCTCTCTCTCTCTCTCTCTCCCCATATCTCTCTCTCTCTCTCTCTCTCTCTCTCTGTCTCTGTCTTTTTCTCCCCCTCTCTCTCTCTCTCTCTCTTTCTCTTTCTCTATTTCTCTCTCTCTCTTTCTCTCTCTCTTTCTCTCTCTCTCTCTCTCTCTCTCTCTCTCTCTCTCTCTCTCTCTCTCTCTCTCTCTCTAAATATCAATATTAAATGAGTACCTCCTCGGTATGGACTAACTTAGTCTTCTGAGGTACTATCTTTCCTTGTAACACTCTCTCTCTCTCTCTCTCTCTCTCTCTCTCTCTCTCTCTCTCTCTCTCAGCACGGCTTCCGAAAACGACCTAGACTTTCAGAAAGCCTTTGATAAGGTACCACACCGCTGCCTTCTCCGGAAAGTGCGAGCGCTTGGCATAGACGGAAAGGTAGCCGGCTGGATCGAGAACTGGCTAAGTGGCAGACGGCAACGGGTGGTGGTAAATGGACAGTCTTCTGAGTGGGTGCCCGTTACAAGCGGGGTGCCTCAAGGTTCTGTCCTGGGACCACTACTATTCATCATCTACGTCAACGACATGGACGGTGACATGGTTGCCAAGATTTCCAAATCTGCCGACGATACCAAGCTTGGTATGAACGTTGCAAGGGATGGAAATACTGCCCGCCTGCAGGAAGATCTTGGGAAGATTGGCGAGTGGTCGGACACGTGGCAAATGCCTTTTAACGTGGGCAAATGCAAAGTGATGCATATCGGCCACAGAAACCCCCAATCTCAGTATATCCTTAAGGGCACTGCTCTTGAATCGAGTGACACTGAGAAGGACTTGGGTGTTACTATCACTAGTGACCTCAAGTTCTCGAAACAGTGCATTGAGGCGGAGAAAAAGGCTTAAAGGATGCTAGGCTATATTAAGCGCCAGTTTGGTTATCGGAACCAGAAGATTGTACTGTGTCTGTACAACTCACTTGTCCAACCGCACCTGGAGTATGCCGTACAATTTTGGAGTCCTTCATTGCGAAAGGACATCGCGAGATTGGAACGCGTACAAGCCAGGGCAACCAAGCTGATTCCCTCTATCCGACATAAAAGTTATGAGGATAGACTAAGGGAATTAGATCTGTTCTCGCTGGAAACCCGTAGACAGCGTGGTCAGCTCATCGAAGTTTTCAAAATACTTCGAGGGTTCGACAATGTTGACTACCGGGATATTTTCACACTGAGTGAGAACAGAACGCGCAATCACGGCTTCAAACTTGAACTGAAGCGTTACAACCGCAATCTGTGTGGAAATTTTTTCACTTACAGTATCTGCGGTATGTGGAACGCACTTCCAGTGGAAGTTGTCAACAGTGAATCTGTTGACCAGTTCAAGTCAAGACTAGACAAAGTCTTGAAAAGTGGCCGTTTAGGGACGCAAAACAATTGAGCAGCCTTGTGCCCGCTCGATTGCTAGTCCAAAGGTACCCTCTTTGAATGGACCGTAAGGTCTCTTAGGGTACCTTCTTTCCTTGTTGTTACTCTCTCTCTCTCCCTCTCATCGAAGTTTTCAAAATACTTCAAGGGTTCGACAATGTTGACTACCGGGATATTTTCACACTGAGTGAGAACAGAACGCGCAATCACGGCTTCAAACTTGAACTGAAGCGTTACAACCGCAATCTGTGTGGAAATTTTTTCACGTACAGTATCTGCGGTATGTAGAACGCACTTCCAGTGGAAGTTGTCAACAGTGAATCGGTTGACCAGTTCAAGTCAAGACTAGACAAAGTCTTGAAAAGTGGCCGTTTAGGGACGCAAAACAATTGAGCAGCCTTGTGCCAGCTCAATTGCTAGTCCAAAGGTACCCTCTTTGAATGGACCGTAAGGTCTCCTAGGGTACCTTCTTTCCTTGTTGTTACTCCTTGTTGTTACTCTCTCTCTCTCTCTCTCTCTCTCTCTCTCTCTCTCTCTCTCTCTCTCTCTCTCTCTCTCTCTCTCTCTTTCTCTCTCTCTCTCTCTCTCCCCTTGAAAGGGGACCCCCCACGCACGTCTTTTCTCGCTTTCTCTCTGACACGCCTCCATCCTCAGATGTAACTTCAGGGGAGGAAGTGACATCGAGAAATAATTAATAGGGGATTGCACCTTATAGTCGCGCGACAATAGCGGTTATAGTTGAAGATACCTGGAACAAATTTTCAAACGGAACAAAAATACAAAAGAGTGGAACTAGTGAGTTTTTTTTTATTTATTTTTTGTCGTACATATATACAGATTATATAATACTACAGCATGGTTGTCCAAAGATACCTTTTGTCGATGATACACTTAAATGGGGCTCACTTGTCCAAGGGTAATGTCATCCTAAGGTTATACAAAGCTAATAATAAAAAGATACAAAAGGAATTCACAATATCCAAACAAAGCCAAAAAAAAAAAAAAAGAAAGATATGTGTTTCCAACTTATACGGATGAATATACAAATTTACTATACGTAAAAATAAGAAATGTCTTAGAATTGGTTTGGAAGAGGACGTTTCAAGGGGTTTCTACTAAAACTATCGGCTATGCAGTTATCGGTGCCTTTTATATACAAAATGCGTAATTGGAATTCCTGGAGGAACAAACTTCATCACTTAAACAATCGTTATTATTTTTGACGTTGCGAAAGTAAGATAGGGGGTTTATAGTCTGTTTCCACTACAAATTCCTTTCCTACTAAATGCATTTTAAATCTTTGGATCCCAAACTATAGCGAGCGCCTCTCTCTCTCTCTCTCAAATTCTCGCATAATTTCTTTGGCGCGTGATTATTTTTCGGCTGGAAAAAGGCGACGGGAAAACTTTCGTCGTTATTCACATACTGGAAGTGGACAAATCCAATCTCATTATTACTAGAGCTGGTGTGAATGCCAACCGGTTTAAACGGGTTACGGAGACGGATGATAGGAGCTGATGCCAACTTTCCTTTGAGTTAGTTAAAACTAAGTTAACAACGGAACCAATCGAGGCGTTTGGAGTCGACTTTTTTAATAGATTGCACAAGGGGGCGAATATAGACGCGAAGTTTGATATGAAGCGACTATATAAGGACGCTGAGCCCATAAGGATTGCAGCTGCCTTTTCTTAGTGGGCAGGAGCATATCCACAATGGCCTGGATCTCCTCTAGTTGGGGACCTAACCGGCTTTTTTCTGATATGGAAACCGAGGTAATCGATAGTGCCAAAAACAAAGTGACCCTTAGTGGGGCTAATTGTCAAATTGTGCTCCCGGAGTCTATACAGAAAGTCTTGGAGGGTGGAGAAGTGTTGATCCTAGCCTTGAGTGGCCACATAGACATTATCAAAATATAAGGTGACGTTGGGTAGGCCTTCTAGGATCCCTCTTATCATCCGATTAAAGTTGCTTCAAGCCGTCACCAGACCAAAGGGCAGCCGACAGAACCGCATCTGCCTCTTTTCAGTGGGAAAAACAGTAAATTTATTTACTTTCTTCTTCATGGGAATCTGATAAGAGGCCTTGCATAAATCTAATTTGGAGATGAATTTGGCTTTCTCAAAAGGTGGAAGTTTTGATCTATGGTGGGGGATTGGTTCAGCATCGAATTCGATAACAGAATTTAGCTTCCTAAAATCAAGGCACATGCGATAAGAACAATCAGCCTTCTTAACCATGACAACCGGGGAACAATAGCTCGGCTCCGAAGGTTCAAAGATCTCCAACCTTAAAAGTTTATCGACTTCGTTGTTGAATGCTCCCCACAGATGTATGGGCAAGGGGTATGGTTTGAAACGCATGGGTTCCTGGATAGTTAATTGAATGTTGTGCTCAAAATGGGTGGTACAACCTGGGGTCGCGGTAATGACGCCACCAAAGCGACTCAGGAGCTCTTGCAATTATTTATTTTGAAGAGAGGATATCTCGTCGCATAATTTAATTTCCGCAGAAGGGGAATTATTTGTGTCGGGCAAGACATGCAACGGGTATTCCCTGTCTTGCGCCACGCAGACGACTTGAACTACGTACAAGGGCCCCAGGGGGTAACCAGATTTCATTAGAGACTCTTCGTCAATTGCCACTATCTAGTTGATGCTCGCGCGTCGGTGGTACCGCTTGATCATGTTAACATGGAAAAGCCTTCCTGAGGTGATTTCAAGGAGGTAATCAACGGGACCACGTTTCTCGACTACTTGGTATGGGCCCTTCCATTTGTTCAACAATTTGTTGTTGTCCGTGGGGAGGAATAGCAAAATTTATTTTATGGGTTAAATTTCATTTCCTTTGACATGCAATCAAAGTATGTTTTATACTTATCCAAATTGATGTAGGCATTCTGATACGAAACTTCGGGGTATTTGACCAGCCTTTCTCAAATCTAGTAGGTATGGGTAAGAAGTCAACATGTCTTGATCCAATTTCTGATTGGAGTAGAGTTTCTTTGGGATACCCAGGAGGCCTCTAACGTTCCTTCCATATAAAAGATCAAATGGGACGAATTCCAACGTACGATGAAGGATTTCACGGTAGGCAAAGAGAGCTACCGGAAGAAAATGGTGCCATTCAGTGGGTTGATCGGCACATAACTTTTTGAGAATGGCCTTAAGACTACCACTTAGCCCCTCACGAATTCCATTCCGAGCAGGGTGAAAAGGGGGTGATAAACCAACGTTTATCATCAGTAATTTCCTGAAATACTCCATCAATTCGGAGTTGAACTGGCGACTACGATCTGATAGAATTTCCTTGGGTTGGCTAACACGGTAAAATATGGAAATAAGAGCTTCGGCGCAGGAGATTCTGTTAATTTTCTTGAGCATCGGGGAATCTGGTGGCAAAATCGACCAGAGTTAAGACTTAGCTAAGGCTATCAGTCGACGGTGGGTGCATCGGCCCGATTAAACCAATAGCTGCTAGGGAGAAGGGTTCAGAGATTAGCGTCCCTTTTTTAGGCGCAGGTTTAACTCGCCCTTTTATTGCAGTCTTTTGACAAATGTCGCATGAAAGACAAACGGTAAAACTGCGTTGGTCGCACAAGGACAATAGAAATATTTAAAGATCCTTTGGGCGGTCTTCGTGTTGCTGAAGTGGCCAGAAGTCAGGCTATCGTGAGCAGTTTGAAGAATTGGAGGGACGTGGGAGCGAGGTACACATAGTGTGCGGGACTCGGTGTCGTTTTCCTCAGGGCACAAGCGATAGAGAGGATCGTCCTTGATGAGGAAGGAAATCACCTTATTCCCTCTAATGGTTTCGCACGTTTTGTTTTGAGCGTTTATCCACAGGGGGCGAAGAGACTCGAATTCCCTCTGTTTTTTAACAAAGTCACTGCTCATCGTACTCCGGTTTTCGGGGGCAATCGGGTGTTGTAAAGGTGTAGGGGCTTAAGTTCCTTCTTTGAGCTGGAACGAGTAATAACGGGTTTGAGCCACGGGGGTGCAAGATACTCGGGGGGACTGATCAATTAGGACCACACAAAACTTCATGGAGGCTGCAACGACTTCAGCCCAACCAGTAAAATATGCACACTCAATATAACACTTAACAATGGAGAATTTATTAACGCGCACCAAGTAATCAAGCACTAGGGAAAACTTATTGTAATCCAAAGCCACAGGGGGTAGTTCATCTGAAACTACAATGCAAGTGCACCCTGAATCAAGGACGAGAGTGGAGATCCGGCAACCATTTAATCCTCCAGTTTTGAATTGTAGGGTACGAGGTGCACTTTTATCAAACAAAATTTACCTGGTGGCCACCGGTCCACGGCGGATTTTAAGAAGAGGGAGCTTCATTTCGCGACGGTGGGGGTGCAGAAGTGGCACTGATTTGGTGCAGCTGGTGAGAAGAAATTCTTCTAAACTGAGTTCTGAGGCCAATTGGTCCTTAAGTGACCCTCAACTTTACAGGAATAACAAACGATGGTCCTCCTGGGAAACGACGATACAAGGGGTTTGAGACCAAAGGCATTTATAGCACGGTGGTCGGACGAGAAGAGAGGTTTGGGTTCGGCAGGTACGGTCACCTTGACGAAATTGTTTCCACTGTTAGGAACATATTTGTTCTTGCTTGATTGGACCTGGGACATGGGGGTACTTCTTCCCTCTTTTCGGATAACAGTTGTGGCTAGCCGCGTAGACGTATATCTCCTCGATGCTTTCCTTGAGAGTGTAGCACTTCCGTTCCTTCACAAAGGATCTGATTTCCAAAGGAAGCTACGCAAGAAATTGGTCCTTGAGGACGAAATCGATCAGAGCGTCGGATTCATGAGGCACTTTGGATGCGTCGATCCAAAAATTAAAGTAATGCTGCGAGCAGTAGCCAAACTGACCGAAGGTCTGGTTTGGTTGAATGAACAATGCCTAAATTTAGCTAGGTAGAATTCCGGGGTCATATTATAGGCGGCGAACATATCGGCTTTTAATGATGAGTAATCAACTCTTGCCTCTGATGGAAGGAAGATCCAAATATCCCTGAGTTGGGAATTCAGCAGGGGCAAAAATTGTGCTACACCGTCTGGGTGAGATAACACATGAACTTTTCTCCTTTTTTAAATACTGGGAATTTATGGTTACTGTCTGCGGTGCGTCTAGTCTGGAGCTTGCGGAACTTATGGAGCGAGCCTCGTTCCTAACCCTGCTCAACTCCAATTCGTGGGAGCGAATCCTCTCACTTTCTTTGCCTTTCTTTTCTCTTTATTGGAGCTCCTTTTCTCTTCCTTCAGCTCTTTTGTTCTCCCTTCGTCCTAGATGAAGGCTATTAGGTCTTTTCAATGAGCCAGAAGGACTCGCCTTGTGCCTTGAAAATTTCGAACGAAGATATGTTACCGGTTTTACGCGGAAGAAGCGACAACAAGAAATAAATTAACCCGCGACAATGAATGTGGCGGGATTACTCGTAACGCGCGGATGGAAGTGCGACCGGGTTTTACTTGACCCAACGAAATCACGAACAACAAAGGCGAAAACACTTGCGAAAAATAATGTACTTACTAGGCACGGTGCGAATTCTATCCATATGATCACTCGGGAAAAGAAATTTTGGGGACGAGATTTTACCTACAATCCCTCACTGTGATTGAGACGAGAGTTGCAGCACGCATAGTGACAACAATACATAAAAAATGCAATTTATACTCTACCTTCAACTTGAGGCAGACGAAATGGGCCTTGAAGGACAAAAATTCAATTCCGTGAAGGAATAAAATATTGGTGATGCACGGTCACGCAACATAAATTCACACACACACACACAAACAAAATGGGAATGAAAAAAATACAATTGTGCAAGTAGTTATGCAATAGTAATTCCTCACCTTTTGATCTCCAGAACCAGAACCAAGTTTCGTCTCGCTAACAATTTAACCAAGGTTAACCAATTGATTTATCAAGATTAATCCCAATAAACCTGACACTAGTTTAATACAATATATATAGATATTACTATATGTTGTAGGTTGAGGATAGATACCAACCTTTTCCGAATTCCTCAGCTCGAAAAAGAGATGCCTATGAACGGATTAGTCCGCTATGAGCGTGGGTGAAATTATAAATACAGATCAGAGTGCAATTAAGTTTCCATGTAAGTTTAGGTTGGCCAAAGCTTAGCTATCTTAGAAGGTTCTGGGGTAATAGAGACGGAGTACAAAAATATAATTTACTACAATGCAAATCATATATTTACAAAATTAAAAGGGGATTTTGATTATGTTATATAAACATAGGAAATATACACGAGTCTTGGCTTGAAAGAGCGATTTGGGCGGTGTCGACCGCCATACACACAAGGACCTTCAGCGAGCGCACGCGAAGCCAAATGACGGAGGCTTAAAGAGAGGTGTGAGAGATTGCACAGGAGAGTTCCGCGTTGATGTTACCTCGAATATTTGGTCCGAGGGTATAATCCTGCTTTGTTAGGGACCGGCAGAGTCCAAAATAATAGTCTACTTACGCAGCTCTGCTTCTCTGTTACGATAATAGGCGACACTAGTGCCGCTTTCCAGCAGGGTTTTTTTCGTGCACCCTGAAAGCCTGAGTTGAGCAGATATCTTTGAAAAATACAAATCCCTGAGTAGATCATTTAATTCTGGCTCACTCAACAGAGAAGGCTTATCACAATCTGTATCAGTTACCTCAAAAATATCAATCTGGATATATTAATCATCTGTAGTACCAGTTGATGTAATGATGGCTTCGTCTGCAATCTCTGGTAGTTTAGTAAATACTGGTATAGGTATTTCATCACAGTGCATAACTGATCGAATGGCAGAAGGGATATTTGGGTATTGTAAGTGATGTTTGTTTTTCTTATTAAAACCTTTTACATTGACAAGGCAGAATTTGCAGTTATCAAAATGGTTCGTTGGTTCTCTCCAAACCATTGGCACACCAAATTTTATCCTGGCATTCTTTCCGTGAGACCACGATCGCAAGGTTTCAACGCAAGTTTTACATATTTTGTGAGGAGTCCAGGTTTTGTCTTCATCTCCAAGTGGTATTTTGAAGTAGGCAAGATATGCTTTCATGACAAAATTACTTATGTTCAGCGCTGGATCCAAGGGGGAGCGGTGCAGGGACCTGCCATGACCAGGGGAAAATTTCACACAGTGTGCCTGACTTGAATTGCTTTTCGAGTCGGCACCTCGTGTTTTTAGTCACGGCAGACAAACGGTGCTTGCGTTTGACTCGCTGACCAGTCGGATCGCGCATCCTGAGTCACACGCCTGGCCCTTCCGCTTTTTGTCAGCTGGCCTAAGCTTGGCATGTGCTCGCTGGCATCTTTCACTTTCGGAATTAATTCCATTATCCTCTCTCTCTCTCTTTTTCTATCTCTCCTCGCAACTACACCAGCGTCATTTCAGGGTCATCCTCTCTCTAAAACACAGGAGTGCAAAGTAAATGATTTTTTATTATATATTGTTATGGACATGGCGTGATGTGATTGGCTGGGCTTTTCCATGTGATACATTAGTTCCCTCTCATTCACAGGGCGTGTGCCATGAAGCGAGCCGGCGATATGAAGATCACCTCTTTCTCCAAGACCAAAGTGGCCAAGACAAGTGGTGAATGCGAGCGTGATGTCACTGAGCTGGAACAACCTCCAACCACTTCTACATACTGTTGATCCGATAGCGAAGCCAAACTTTAGCATGAGGAACAGGAGGGTAAGGAACTCACTTCTCTTTTTTCTCATGGCACACTGACACTCCCCTCAGCTCCAGTGGACGTTGCCAACTTCATTGGAAACAAGGCGTTTATAGACTACGAGAAAGTGGAAAAAATCAACCAGACTGCCCCGTCTGTCGAATCGTTACTCTGCATTGAAGAAGGTGGTCATAAGAGGCGATTGCAATCAAGCTGGTGCATCACATACCCCTGGCTAAAGTACTCGTTTCTGAACGAGGGTAGAAACTGCGTTGCATGTGTGCTATTCGGTGGAAATAAGGATAGAGTTGGAGACCATAGGCTGTGCACTTTGATGTTAAAGTCGATGTGTAGGTCCAAAAAAGCCACCGAACTGCTTAGCAGTCACAATAAGCACAGATATCACGCGACAGCTATGACGAAAATGGAGGGGTTTGTCGACACTTTGCGAAACCGAAGAGGGCTGTCGACACCATGTTACATGCAAAGAAGAAGGAGCAACTCAAGACCAACCGGCGCCTGTTGGTTCCGATCATTGAGAGCATCCACTTATGCCGACGAAATATGCTGCCTCTCCGTGGGCATTGAGATGACGGTCCATTCGACCTCTCTATTCAGGGCAAAACGAGAGGAGTCTTCAAAGTGCTTCTGCGTTATCGAGCCCAGAGATGAGATGCCGACATCAACCGCCTTCTCACCAGCTTGGCCAGCCAAGCCAACTCCATCCTTATTATCAAAACCATTCAGGACGCACTGATCGATATCACAGGTGGGTCACACTGCAACCTCTGTCAAAAAAATAGGTCTCTTATTCCAAAAGTAGAATTCATGCTTTTTTGACATTATGAGCAAGTGTCACCATAATCATATTTCGCTTTACAGGTCGATTGGTGCTGGAAGAGGACTTAGACAGAGTGTCTGGGGTAATCGAAGTGCTAATGGCCGAGACCATGGACGTCCCTAGGAAGGAGCAAGCTACCATTATCCTTCGACACATTGTAAGGAAAATCAAGGAGGACTTTCTCACTTTACTCCATGCTGAGAAGCTCACCGGTGAAGGCCTGGCCCAACTGCTAATTCGCACCGTACATGGACTTGGTTTGTACATGGCCAACTGCCGGGGCCTCGGTTTCGACGGAGTGAGTGTCATGATGGGAAAGTTGTTCCCCCATCATCATGGAGCACTACCCCCTCGCTAAACCGATCCACTGCTTTAATCACCGAGTGAGCTTGGTGCTGGCCAAGGCCTGCGATGTGAAAGAAGTGAAACTCGCCCTTTGGTTCAACAGTAGCCTACATCATTATAGTCTGCACTACATGTGCACATTCATCATGTATGCCTGTAACTTATTCCTATGTATTCATCACTGACTAATGGTAGGATCACACATGTATTTACTCGCAAAAATATGTACCATGATAAGCAGCTTTAACAAATTTCCACTCATAAAGATCCTGGCATCGCTCCCCCTCCTTCCCTTATGTTGCGTCTTTGAGCCTTGAAGGGAAGTCACCCCAGATGTAGCAAAATATGTTTAGTTCATTACGGCATGTCCTTTTTAGGGTGATGTAGCCATAGCTGCCGTCACAGTAACAATAAAACAATTGCAATCAATGTCTATCCGCAACAAAAGCACCGCTACCCTTCCACACTGCACGCCAATCATCAACTGCCTCAAATTGTATTTGCATGCTGCTAATAAACGACGATGATGCCAGATGTCACCAGAAAAATATCCCAGCATATCTCAGAAAATAGTAATATATAATACTTAATAAATATAAATAGGAATAAAAAAAACATAAAAATTCAGCAATGTAGTAACAACATGAACTTATGAGAAAGGAAAAGTTAATATCAATGGTAAAATCCATGAAAATGGGGTATACGATAGCGCAAAAATGTGATGTGACGGAGCAAATCTAAGATCAGGTTTGAATTCAGCGCCCCAAAATTATTGCCAAAATAGATTTTAAATTTTAGTCTTTGATGGGGAAGTCATGATGGGGAAGTTCAGAGGTTGTGCCGCAGGAAGTAAAAGGTACTGGCACTTTAAAACGAGTAAAGCAAAATAGCAAGTTTAGATGATAAAAAAGTGGTGCGGATTGTTGCTTACGTATTTAAAAATATATCCAAAGGGGTGATTTTCTGTTCTTTAGGCCTAGAAAAATAATCATCGATGTGGAAAAAGATAGACCAAGTTTAAATTATTAGGAGATAAGTACTGGAAACCTTTTATTTATTTTGAGACCAAAACTCCGTTGCCAGAGCTGGATAGGTCGTAGGCCACAGACTGGTCTGAATGCGAAGTGCAAGCTGCTCTTGTAAGCAGCAGTGGCGAAGCCGCCCATCTTATAATTATTATTATTATTATCATACTTAGGTGGGTAAGAGACCTCTCACTCGCCTATTGGAATTCCACGCCCAGAGGTTTCAGAGCGTGTTGGGAGCTGACGATGGCATTTTTAAAAAATCCACATTCACCTGACCTGAAACGGGTACCGCAACTTAATGAAAACCAGTCCACCATGGTGCCTTTGTGTTTGCTGATATATTGTTATTTTTATCTTTATGTAAATTTCATTACACCGTCGGAAAATTTCTTCCGCGATTACGAAGGGACTGGTGGTGCAATTCTCCTAAAATATAGAACGAAGAGAATGAGATAAAAGACGACTGCTTCAGACCGCCTCTCTCTCTCTCTCTCTCTCTCTCTCTCTCTCTCTCTCTCTCTCTCTCTCTCTCTCTCTTTCATTCTCGTACTCTCCTGCCTCCACTACAAATCAAATTGCTGTTCATTAATCGAAATCAATCTTACCCGCAGTGTTTCCATGTTCCTGCATGTATTGAAAGAGAGTAACTTGCCTAAGACTAAGTCTACTTTGTGCAAGTCTATCGCCGGAACTTAATTGTGGATTCCAAATCCATTTGAATTCCTTAAAATCCAAGGGAATTTGAGCTCTCAACTCTGGACTAATTCAATTTTCAATGGGATTTTTAAAAACTCTTTTATACATTTTTTCTCTTTTGAGCGACACAAATTTTGGATTTGGGATTTCGAACAACATTCCGCAAAGGGGGATTTTAGGGGCAGCACTTTGTAATCATGTTGCAGGTAACATCTGTATAGTTGGATCCTCTTAAAGGCTCTAACACGCGTAGTTAGATCTGCACCTCCTAATTAATTTCCGTCTTTTCACTTCCTCCACTTAACCACTTTCTTCCCAGATCTCTCCTCGCACACATTCTGGTAGAGACGCCCTCGTTGGTTATCGCCTCTTTCTTAAACGTAACAAAAACGAATTCATTAAAAAAGTTGAGTCTTAAAATGAATTAAATGAAGCGATCGCACTTTTTCCACTCTTTGAGGACACAACTGTTCAGATGTGCTGGCGGAAGACCGGCCTCGATAAATGATGAGATTTCACCCACCTCCAAAGCCTCTTTGTACCCTGGCTCTTGGTGGGGCAGCTCAGGCAAGGACGAAATCTTCGCTCCAATTTCAAGAGGATAATTTCCATAACTGATTGAGCAACTTGTAATTGCGGAGTGAAAGTTTGAAAGACTTTTACAACGTTACTTCTTCAGGGTCGAGGGGACAAGCGTCATTGTGTATATGTAAAAGTAATAATAGGTTTTTCACGAGTTTCGAGACGATGAAAAAGAGCAGATAATAATATTTTATGCCTACAAAAGGGGTAATATCAAAGAACGATTTATCCCCCAAACTTTGAATCCATAACAAATTCTTTTAAATTAAACTTACGAATTTGTAGAAGTGTTTCGAGTCGTTACCAAGAATGATCCAATCAATAAGATTCTCACTCCTTACGCAACAGGAATTTGATCCTTTAGGAACTCACTCTTCCTTCCACTATTTATTTTAAATTGAGTCTGTATGCGAGTATGTTAGGGGGATGGGGGGGGGAGGTGATTTGCGTGGATTGATTTTGTTTCTTTTGTTTTTGTTGTACTCGTCCTAAGTTTCCCTTCTAATAGAGTCCCAACCTCAGAGGCTTCCGGTTCTTGCCGTTTCTGGCATAGTGAGACCTCGCTAGGCTTCACTTCCCTGAGTTTTTAACAAATATTTTTATTATAAATTAAATTAAGAAAAAGAAGAAGAAGGAAGAGAACGATTAATAATATTAATAATAATAATATTTTTTCAGGTATTTTTATTACATAGTTTCCCAAGCTTAAATACGAGGGATTTCTTTTCTTACACACGAAGGCATCGTGTGTATGATGAGAGATATGTGAAGAATGATGTGAAATTTGAGGAATTGAAAATGTGGAGAAGATATCTTATCACACTTCCGTGTGAAGGCAATGTGGATGACGGGCAAGCGACCTTCTAAATGTCACCTGCAACGTGGCTGTCCTTGTTATACCTGAACGAGCCGCGTCCAGGACGCGCTGCCTGAATTGGTTCTTTGGATGTTAAGTTTTCCGCTTGATCTTTGAGGATGGGCTCAAGTTGCTCAAATAAGACATTAGGAGCGGACGAGTTGCGTGGCTACTCATAGCTCACGAAAAGGTCAACCTTATAACATGTTGAGGAGCGAGAGCTTTCATACAGTGTGATTTATCATGAAAAATTGTCCCCTCTTCAACATTAAAAACACCTTCGAGTACTTTCTAAAACGGAATCACATTTTGGGCTAAGATTTTGTTTCGAAAATATGCCTCATCCCAACTTGTTTCCTTTGGTTTGATAACCAAGATAAGATTCTCAAGGGAGAAAAAGATGAAAAAAACACTCATGCTCAACGCATGACTCTTTTGTCAATACTTTCGGCCATTCCTGAGTTAATCTCAAAACCATAGGCGATCACTAATATTAAGATCACTTTTGCTCTTTCATGTCCAGCTATTTTTTACCAAGTTCTCAAACATTGGCCAACTCGAACGTGATGCACAACTACTCGAGTAATGTTTTTGCATTAGAAATTAGGAATCTAGCAGCTCTTCTCTGGACGTCGTGATGCAGCCAACACAATCTCGTTTGAGTCTTGAGACTAATTCTATGATGGTCTTCCTCCACGAAAAGACGCCTCCTACTTCGATTGCAGAACAGAGAAGGTTAGAAGATTTGTGCGCACTACCGGTCCCTAACATACCAAGGAGTCTATTAGGACTATTCTTCACATTTTCTAACATCAAATAACTTTATATTTTTTCTCACAACCATTTCTTAAAAACTTTCTGTTCGTCCGACCTGCCGTTGGTGGTTTTGGTTTTCGCTTTAATTTTTATTCCGGTGTTTTTTAGCTCCCCACAGAATTGAGGGTAGCGAATATCGAAGGATGTGAGTCGGGGAGTGACGCTTTCGAGAAGATTTCGTTCAATCAATGGAGAGTAATTCGTCGGCGCCAAACTATCCTCTATCCCTCCCCTCCTTTACTCTGGAGGATCCTACCTAAATTCGGCCTCCCATTCGCTGTATCGGCTGATCATTCAATAAGTATGCAAGTGTCTGTCGAGTCGTGCATGGTTTCCGATGGTGGCAGCGCGCTTAGGTCGAACCAGGGAGACCCGTTTGTCACCTAAGAAGGATTTTTGATCTGCTATGGTTGTGATGGTTTGCACCCAGATATTGGGTGGTTTCCCGTGTACTATGTGTGGCTTGTTTCGCGTGTGATGGAGTTCCTGTGTGATGGAAAGTGTCTTCCACTCCTTAATAAAGCAAGTTCGGCAAACCTTCATGAAACCTTCTCTCATCCTGGCACGGAAATACCTAGTAATGTTAAGTAGAACAACAGACCGCAAATTCCTCCCTTGTTATTATTTTGTTTTGTCCCAAGAAAAGTAATGAGAGAGGTGGAGAAAAGAGGGCGTTTCTCCTCCCTGAGGAAAGCTTAAATGAACTTAACAGAACTATAATCTAATAAAAAGGAAGAGTCTTGGAATCGGATATACCGAAGCTAAAATGTTTATAAAAACCGAATCCTAAACATCCAATGACACAAACATCAACAATAAAAGAAAACGAGAACAAAATCACAAAAGGAGAAAAAAGAATCGATTTTTTCGATGATTTTAATTACGAACGTTCTGCAGATTACCGAGTTACATAGAATAGTAGAAACAAAGGATATAAAGAGGCAGGCTCCCCCCACCCTCCACTCCCTCCGGCAAAAGCCGTACATTAAATAATGTGGGGAAATTTACTTTACAGGTGTAAGTAGAAAATGCATGAAGGACATTTGCATAGGATAGTAATTAAATAAGACGAATATGGAAACAAACACTTACATACACCTGAAAGAGAGTTATATTTTTTGTAATATTATTTTATTTTATATTTTTTTGATCTTTATAAATATTATGCTAAACAATTCCAATATTTTGTTCTGGCAAATTATTCCACTCATTAATAATCGAGTAAGTGAAGAAGTTTTTTATTACATCCTGAGTAGCTCTTTTACCCTGAAGCTTTAAATCATGTCCACGGGGGGGGACACTCCCCTGTCAGTGTGAACAAGTTATTGGCATTAACGTTGTTAAATCCTTTAAGTATTTTGAAGCACTTTATTTGCTGCCTCCTTAGTCTTCGTTTTCTGACGGAAAATAGATTGAGTTTTTTTAACCTCTCGTGGTGAGGTTTGTTACGTAATGACGGGATCAGATTTGTCGCTTTGTGTTGTGCAGCTTCTAATTTATCTATGTCTTTTAATAAGTAAGGGGCCCAGAATTGTACGGCGTATTCGAGATGGGGTCTGATAATAACTCCTCGCATTTATAATCAAAGTTTCTTTTTATAAATCCTTGTACTGTGTTAGCTTTCTTTGCAGCAGCTGTGCATTGTTTTGATGTTTTTAAGTTTTCTGTAATTATTACTCCTAAATCTTTAACTTGCGGGGTTGGGTTTATTAAGTCGCCTTGAATTGTGTAGTTGTATTTTTTGTTCCTTTGTTCCGCACTGAAGGATTTGACATTTATCGATATTAAATGACATTTTGCCATTTTTCTGATCATTCGGTAATTTTATTTATATCGGCTTGCAGACTAGCCCTGTCTTCTTCGCATAATACTGAGTTACCTATTTTCGTGTCATCTGCAAACTTAGATATGATATTATTTATTCCAACGTCTATATCATTGATGTATATAGTAAATAAAATAGGCCCAGGACTGATCTCTGAGGAACACCGCTGGTAACATACCCAGTCAGATTCCACGCCGTTTATTATCACTCTCTGTTTCCTGTTTTTTTAACCAGCTACTAATCCAGTCAGATTCCACGCCGTTTATTATCATTCTCTGTTTCCTGTTTTTTAACCAGCTACTAATCCACCCATATATATTACCGCTAATTTCTAGCGTATGTATTTTGATCATGGGTTTCTGTAAGAGAAATGGACGCCAAGAATAATACCCCCTTCATCTGTTTTATGAATTCCTTTCCTCTCTGTCTACTAAGTGTAACTCCACGTGGAGTAATCTCTGAATTCAAAGAGAAAAATAAAAGAAGACAGAATTTGAATATACGTCAGCCGGTTCACAGATGGAGTTAATTAAGTTGGGCGCTGAAAGCTTTTACCTCGTCAATAAAGCACTAATCTCCGTAGTTGGGAAACTGCTAGCTGAAAGTTTCCGCCCACATCGTAAAGGCCATTAAGACTTGGGTCAGGCGACAAAGCTAATCTATCTGGCCGCCGGAAGTGGTCAGCTAGTCGTCTGAGTCTGACAACGAGGAGAAACCAAAAAAAATGGCCATCATATAAATAGCCTGGGTTTTCGAATATCGGCAGAGTGAGTTTGAGAACTCGTTGCCTTCGGTTCAGATCGTGAGTCTGTTTCATCAAGTCCCTGGTATTCGCTTATACCATCGAGGTTGGATTCCACCAGGCAGATCCACCTCTTTTGTGAAGGCTTACTAAAGGATTGGCCAGGATTCCTCTCGTCTCATCTAGACCCCCCTCCCCCCTCCTCTTTCAAGGATCTCCAGTTTCCAGTGTGAGACTTCGCGCCGAGCCACGTCAGAGTCTCGATTTTTGGAGGTTGCACTTCTCTGGAGCAGAGGTGCCATCGTCCGTCTTCAAGGAAGATCAGGAACTCGTCTTTTGGTCCCCCTCCTCCTTCATTCCCGATGCCATCAGGATATTTGGCTGAGAATCACGTCCATTTTCCGTCTCCATTTTCCCGCGCTAAAGGATTCCTCTTCCTCGAGGTGCCGCCATTAAGGTAAAACGACCCTTGCTTGTATCTCCCGTTAATCGACCCACTTTCCGACATATAAATATTCCCTTTGTATAACTAATGTATAGTATCCAATTTAAAAGTTGATTAACAAGTAATTAACGTTACCTGATTGCCAATTAATCTATATTCTGTCAGAATTGTCCTTATTTACATTACCTATATTTCCCTTATATATATATATATATATATATATATATATATATATATATATATATATATATATATATATATATATATATATATATACCGGGTGTCCCAGAAAAAAGGTAACCGTAGTTTGAATTAGTATAACTCAAACACTATTGGAGATTTGGGGGTCCTGCAAAAAGTGTTTTATTTAACAACTATTTATCTGTCGATTCTGGAAATTTCATTAAATTCCCTATTCTAATGTTGATACACTAATTGGTTTAGTGGAGGCTATCAAAAATATGTTTGCACAAGGAGGTAAAATAATGAAACGAAGCCTAGGAAGGCTAGGCCACCGTGCACTTTCAAGAGAAGCGTAGGGAGCCTACTTGCCTAGGTCACTGTGCGATTCTTCAAGCAAAGATTAGGCAATTTTACAGTAGTTTTTCAGCCACGCTGTGGTATGGTCTTTTCATTATTGCTTACTAAGAAAATCAAAGCGTTTCTGGGTAAAAGTTTATTTTCGTAGAACCTTTTGAATCATGCAGTTAACAAAAAGATCAACGCGTATTTGTAGTCACAAACTTTATTAAGACTGGCAGGATTAAACAAGTACAAGATTCATTTGAACAACGTTTTCCAGGTAGGCACTCACCAAGCAAGCCCACAATTTGGAAAAATGTTGGCAAATACCAACATGAAGGAACATGCTTGAATTTAAATTAATGTCATTCAGGTCGTATGAGAACCATAAGATCAACAAAAAATATCGAAAATGTTCAGATGATGCTTCTTCAAAATCGACATGTATCAGTCAGAAGAATAGGTTACAATTGTTAAAGTCATCATTTAACCGCATTAATAAACATTACTTAAAATGGTATCCCTATAAGATACATGCAAGAATCAGCTTCTTAAAACTGATGTTCCTCGTCGTAGACAATTTGTCGAATGGCTTCTCCATAAACCTGCTCGTTTCCTGGAAACATTGTGATTGGTGACGAGGCAGCCTTTTTCATGAATGAAAAGGTAATTAGCCATAACATTCGGCAATACGTACCGCTGACATCCCCCCCTCCCCTCCCACCGCCATCATTGAACTTTGACACACTTATTTGTCAGCAGAAAGTGTCTCTGTGGATCGGAATATGCAGGAATGGCTATCTTGTCGGCCCATTGTTTTACGAGAATAACTTGAATGGTGCCTCCTACCTGAGCATGTTCAACAAAAAGATCTTCCCGGAACTCCGCCAGATTTATGTCAATTAATTCATTAGACTTTGGTGGATTCAGGACGGCGCACCAGCTTATAGACAGCTTGCTGTAAGAACAAAACTAAGAGAAACGTTTGACAACTGCATTGTCGCGCTAAATTATGCAATTGAATGGCCTCCCAAGATCCCCTGACTCAACACCGTGTGATTATTTCTTATGACAATATCTAAAGAATAAAGTGTATTCTACTCCACCACAAAGCATCAACCAGTTAAGAAATAGTATCACACGTGGAGTCAATAAACTTAAGGAAAATCACTAGTTAATAAAATAAGTTGTTCAATCAATGCCATTAAAAGGCACAAATGTGCTCGGAAAGAAATTGAGGACATGTGGAAGGAACCGGGGCTTAGAAAATTGAAAAATGAATTTGTATTAATCATATGAAGAGGTGTTTTTGCTAAAAATGGATTTAAATATATTTGTTGATTTTAAACTTCGAAGTTTCCTTATTTTACTTCTTTGCGTAAACATAATTTTGATCGCCTCCACTAAACTGAAGTTTCCAGAATCGAGAGATAAATAGTTGGTAAATTTGTTTGTTTTGCAGGACTCAAAAACTTTAATAGGTTTTGAGTTATACAAATTCAAAGTACGGTTAACTTTTTCCTGGGATACCTTGTAATATATATATATATATATATATATATATATATATATATATATATATATATATATATATATATATATATATATATATATATATATATATATATATATATATATATACACGAGGGGCAGTCAATAAGTTTTGCAATTCGGATATAAGGAAACGAGATATGAAGAAAAGTGTTTTGTTATTTTTCAAAATAACTACCCTCGACTTCAATGCACTTTCGCTACTTGTCCCTGAGGCTTCGAATTCCCGATGTCGTGGTATGACATTACATTATATTAATACCATATTATATCTTTGAGCGAGTACCAATAACTTGAAAGTGAACCAACAAAAGGGACAGAAAACCACGCGTTCAGACGGGCTGAGTAACGAGAGAGTGCAACGAGGTCAGGCAAATTATGGACAATGGCAAAGTTCAAGGTTATTTAAAGAGACATGTATAAAAATAGAGTTTTATTTACACCAAAAAAATAATAAGAGATTTGAAGGGTAAAATTATCTCAGAGAATTAACGGGTAAAAATCACATCAATAAACGAAGGAGGGGGGGGGGGATTAACTCAATTGAGTTACTGAAGGGGAAAGGGGGGTCGGCTTACGGATGTCTTCTGTACGTGAGGTGAGACCGCTCAGACTTCAGAGCGGGAGGTTAGAGTGATGACGGTTCTCCAAAAGCAAAGGGAGAGGGTAACTTCCGGTCCAGGGCAGAGGATTTCGGCTACCCGAAATAAGAGGAGCTTGGACAGGAGTTGATGAAAGAAGTCGGGAAAATCAATCGGGGCGATCTTTCAGTTGAATTACCTCCTGGCTGGGGCTAATTCCAAATACACAAAATAGCCCAGCTGTCAATTTGCTTTGTTGCTAGCACTTGACTTGGAACCATGGGGTAATCTGCGTTCTGGTGAGACTTCTCAACTCTGTGTGTCTTCCGGGGAGTCGAGCTTTATTTATATCCGAGGCTCTCCCCGGAGTTGGGGGTTAGCGGGAAACAGCTCTACTGTCGAAGGGCTTCGAATCTTCTGGCAGAGCTATTTTAGCCCGCATAAAAGTGAATCGTGGGGGACTCGATTCAAGGCTACCACTTGTGGAAGGAGGTGGGGGGGTAGACTTACCACTTTAGTCCTAGCCGGGCCTTTTGCTGCACATGGGAGTTCCTTTCTACTAAAGATCTTCCATGTGGGGATTCCCTCACACCCGACAACCAGAAATCTCCCGACTGCTGTTCAATCCACTCCGGGACGGCGAGCTGGACATCTTCATCGTTCCCAAACCGGCGTCCATGCAGTGCAGCCTTGAGCTAGTGGAATAAAAAGTAGTCGCTAGGGGCCAGATCTGGACTGTAGGAGGGATGGTTGAGCTCCTCAAATCCGCACTCGCGCAGGGCAGCTTGTGCAACTCTGGCCTTGTGGACTTTGACGACGTTGAAGTCGAACATGGGGCGTGAGGTTTCTAGGGACCCAACGGGCAGAGACCTTGGTCATGGCCAAATTGTAGTGGATGATGTTGATAACACTTCCATGTGATATTCCAAGTTCTCGCTCGATTTCCTCGACCTTCACCCATCGATTTTCGAGGATCATCCTCTCCACATGGGCCACATTGTCCTCGTTGGTCACGTCTGACGGGCGTCGTGGTCGGGTGTCATCTTCAAGGGACTCACCACCATGCCGGAACTCCCTATTACAGTGAGCAATGGTTGCATAGGAAGGGGCAGTGTCGGTGTACACTGCAACCATGCTTTCATGGATCTCTTTTGCATTCTTGCCTTCCTTAGTCAAAAATTTGATCACTGCGCGGTGCTCAACCTTCTCCATTGTTAAAAAAAATTGTGACTGACGATCTGCGATCAGCTACTACTTCTTAAATAGACGAGGCAGGAGTGTGCGGCTGCAGGTCTTGACTTGTCATAACTTGTCCTAACATCCCCACAAACATCCATTCCCCTTCCTCTGTTTTGCCCTACCGATTCGCAAAACTCAAAACTTATTGACCGCTTCTCGTATATATATATATATATATATATATATATATATATATATATATATATATATATATATATATATATATATATATATATATATTACCTAGTGACTTATTAAAATTATATTGTTGGTTTTTACTCTTTAAATATATCCTTGAACTGCAACTTGGTAAATTCATTAAACGCTATCGGCCCCTGTATTCATCGCCCTCTTATACCTCTTCACGGTACCACTTGTGCTCAATCGCACCCTTCTGCACCCATTCACACTTTTCTACTGGTCCCTGGCTACGCGTAGTAATCAGTTGGGGTTGTTCATCAGTCATCCTGTTAGTTTCATCGTCACTATTGATCATCTCGTCAACCATACTCTTAGCCCTCATTACCAGTTCTACCAATCTCACGACAGAATTCTTTCATACTCTTCCGTTCAGAACTTTCACTCTTCATACCCTCATTCATCAGCTCCTCACTCACAGCTCTCATCCAACTCAAGGTACATTCTTGCGAAACAGACAGGTCACTCACATCCCCTGTATTCTCAACAGGCATACCAGAAACCCTTTCGACTGGTTCCCACCAGAAACCTGAAAAATCAGCCACTTCATCATTCATTACATCAAACTCACCCCTACTGTTACCATTCGTAAAACCCGAAAAATCAGCCACACTAGGTTCATTCTGCACAAACCAGAAAAATCAGGCACAGGCAGCTCACTCACGTCTCTACTTATACCAGCGAAATCACTCACCTGTTTATGCAAAAACTCAATCTCCCTTTCAAGATCCCCTATACCAGAAACACTCTGCTCAGACTTACTTTCATTCGTACTTGTATTTTTCCTTTCACTCTTCTTTGTACGCTTTTTACTTCTTGAGACCAAGACAAGCTCTTTTCTAGACAGATCCATACTATCGCACGCCTTCTCATCATCAGGCACCCTATCTCTCTCTTTGCACAATTCATACACCAGATGACTCACCAGGTAGTCAGGAGGTTCTCTCCATCTCCTTAACTGACTCTGATGAGCCCGCACTCTCTCAGTCATGCCGTCATTCAAACTCTCCAAAACATACGTCACCCCATTTTCCCAAACTCTCACTCTATAAGGTCCATCAAACTTCTCACTCATCTTTGACACATTCAACCTACCCTTCACTTTTTTCACCTTCAATACTTTTGCACCTAATTCAAATGAACGGAACCTTTCATGTGCCTCATGCCATACACTCTGCTCACTTTCACTCAAACGAAACCTATTTTTCACTCGCCCTTCAAAATTCATCACAAACTGACATGGGGACATTCCAGTTGCACTATGCACAGTTGAATTATACGCCCACAACACTCTCCCCACACATACATCCCAGTCATTCACTGTCGTACTCATCATTCTCAACATCTCACACAAGGTTCTTATAGTATGTTCAGCCAATCCATTTGAAGACGGTACATACGGAGTTGTTCTCACATGCTCCACACCAATCTCTTTCAACATTTGCTCAAACACTTCTACAAATTCAGGCCGATTATCACTCAGACATCTTCTAGGCTTCCATACACACATAGGAAAAAACAACTGCTTAACCACACGCGCAACAGTCACACTCCTTTTATCTCTCACAGGCGCTGCATACACAAACTTACTTTTATGATCAACCATAACAACCATACCAACATTCCCAGCACTCGTACGCAGCAAAGACACACAATCAATCACTACCAATTCAAACGGTTCTTTTGCATCAACTTTCAACTTCGGTGGTTTCACTTGCACACCTTGCACCTTTCGCTTCTGACAGATAGTTGCAACATCATTCACAACAGTTCTCAGAAACGGATGGAACACATGCTCCTTCATACACTCCCACAGCTTAAACTTACCCATATGCCCATAATTATCATGCGCAACCTTCACCAGACCAATCATACCAACTAAGGACATCACAGGTACATACATATCATCACCACCCTTCACATGCCTCACAAAATATACAACATCCATACAAACAACAAAATCCTTAGCATACCTTTTAAAATCACTTAAACACTCTGGCCATTCATTCAAATCAACACGCGTCATTACACACCTCTTCAACTCACTAACAAAAGGATACATCTCTTGCATCTCTAGAATATCGAGTGCGACACTTACGGTTTCTGAGCAAAGTTACAGCTTCTGAGCAAAGTTAAAGCACACAGGATCGATGGCAGTATATTTAGGTGGATTCAGTCATGGCTTGGTGACAGACAGCAAAGAGTTAGTATAGATGGAGTTCAATCTGAGTGGGGGTGTGTTAGCAGTGGAGTTCCGCAAGGATCACTTTTGGGTCCCTTGCTATTCTTAATTTATATTAATGATCTTGACATAGGTATAAGTAGTGACCTGAGTAAATTTGCTGATGATACTAAGCTAGGTAGGGCCATTAGGGCTGATTCTGATGCTGTTGTAATGCAGGAGGAATTGATCATTCTGTCCAATTGGGCCGAGAAATGGCAAATGAAGTTTAACATAGGCAAATGTAGTGTACTTAGTATAGGTAGAAATAATCCATTGAATAGTTATAAATTAAATGGGAGAATTTTAGGGAGGACCGATTGTGAGAGGGACTTTGGTATTTTGGTAAGTTCAGACCTTCGTTCTAGAAAGCAATACCTAAATGCTAAGAATAAAACTAATAGGATATTGGGATTCATTAGGAGGAGTGTAAGCAATAAGAGTGCTGAAGTCATTCTAAAACTGTATATGGCGCTAGTTAGGCCTCATCTAGACTATGCAGTACAATTTTGGTCACCATATTATAGGAAGGATATTGATTTGCTTGAGCCTATGCAAAGAAGGATGACAAAGATGATTGGTGGGCTAAGGAACTTACCTTATGGTGAAAGGCTCAGAAAACTAAATCTACATACATTGGAAAGGAGAAGAGTCAGAGGGGAATTGATTGAAGTCTTCAAATGGGTAAAAGGATATAATAAAGGGGATCTGGGTAAGGTTCTTATACTTAGTGAACATGACAGGACACGTAGCAATGGGTTTAAGCTTGATAAGTATAGGTTTAGGAAGGAGATTGGGAGGAATTGGTTTACAAATCGTGTGGTAGATGAATGAAATAGGCTCACTAGACATGTGATAGAAGCCTCCTCTCTGGGTAGTTTTAAGAATAGATTAGATAAATATATGGATGAAGCTGCTAGATGGGACTGACTTTTTTTATGTACATATGTATATATTTTTCTAAGGAGTGGGGAGATTATATTTTGCGGTTGCATGAATGGACATAATCCTCTGGATGCATTTTATGTATATTGTAGATTAGATCTGACGAACTCCTGTAAAGGGTGACAATTTTGATGACATTTCTCTGGTAAGAAATCTTTTGTGTGTTGACTGGAACAGGAGCTGCCAAGTGTAGGCCATGAATGGTCTTTTGTAGTCTCCTTCTTTTCTTATGTTCTTATGTAATCAACGAATTACTCTTACGAAGTGAACGTACTTGTACGTAGCAAAGGACGCTTACGTATATTAGAGGATATATGTATATATAACTGCATATATACATATTCTCGTGGCTTTTATCTCTTTTCTCCTAACCAATATATATATATATATATATATATATATATATATATATATATATATATATATATATATATATATATATATATATATATATATATATATATATAGACGTATTGTCTGGGGAGCTGACCGTTTCCGATGGGAATTTTGTCAAGTGCTTTTTTGAAGTCTATGTATATTATATCTAATGATTTAGTATCGTTATATAGGTTGTAAAGGTTATGGTAAAAGTCAATTAGGTTTGATAAGCACAATCTCTTATACCTAAAACTATCCTAGCCATCTTGTATTAGGTTATTGTTTTCAAGGAACTCTACTAGTTTGTCTCTAATGATCGTTTCGAGCAACATTCCAAATATTGAGGTTAAGCTAATTGGTCTGTAATTACCGGCCTGGTTGTTACACCCCTTCTTAAAAAGGGGTGTGACGTTAGCTTCGCTCTAATCATCAGGGACGACCCCATGCTCGAGAGATTCGTTAAAAATAAGAGCAAGTGACTCTGCTAACTCATTCTGGACATTTTTTAAGATTTTCGGGAATAATCTATCAGGGGCAGGAGTTTTGTTCGCGTTCATTTTCTTTAATTTATCGATTAATAGTTGTGAATTTACTTCCAGGATCCTTAGTTATGGGTATCTGACCTGTATATCCTCTTTGGCATCGTTATTAGTATATCCTTTGGTGAAAACTAAACTGAAAAACTCGTTTAAAATATTAGCCATACTCATATCATCGGAAATAATTACACCCGCCTGGTTTTTCAAGGGGCCAATCCCGCTTCTCATTTGCCTATTTCTATCGATATAAGTTTAGAAATGTTTGGGATTAGTGGTGCTTGCTTTCGCTATCTCGATTTCGTATTGTCGTTTCATTCGTCTTATGAGTGTTTTCACTTTTCTTCTGCTAGTGGTATATTATTGGTTAATTTAATCGCTTCTTTTGCGTTTTAATAATGTATGGAGACGGTTTCTATCTCTAATTGCTCGTTTGATGTCATTATTAAACCACGGCGGCTTGCCCCTATTCGCGTTACCAGTCCTTGTTTTAAGAGGAACATGGTTTTCTTGGGCTCTATAAAATAGTTCTTTAAATTTATTCCAAAGTTGATTTACATCTTCTATTTCTATCAGCTGCTCGTGAATATTTCCCAGGGCTTCTCTGAGGCCCTCTAAGTTAGCTTTACTGTAGTCTGGTACTTTTGAATAGTTATTGGTAGTTGAATACCTGACATTTAGATCAAAGCGGATTAGTTTATGGTCGCATGTACCTATATGTTCCGCTACGGCGAGAGTTGATATTAAATTTTCCTAGCATGCAATAACTAGGTCTAGTATATTATTTCCTCTGGTTGGCTCCCTTATGCATTGGTGTAAATAATTAGTATCGATGAAATTTGTCATTAATTTTGCTTGTTGGCTAGTCCCTATATTCAATTCCCAATAAGTATTAGGTAAATTAAAATCTCCCAGTAATAGCGTTTGTTCCTCCTGTAATGTTTCTTGTAAGATTCTGTATAATTCCAAGTCCTCATTAAGGGTAGTATTTGGGCGACGGTAAACAGTGCTTATGTTTATTTTAAAATCTCGTAGATGTAGTTTAACACAGATCAGCTCCACTTCATTTTTTGTCAGTTCTACTTCAGTAACTTTTAATTCTGATCTTATATAAAGTCCCACTCCTCCTCCAAGCCTTCCATTAGCTCTTTCCTTATAAAGGTATCTATATCCATGTAGGATGTATTCACATAATAAGTCTTTTATACCAATTTGTAGATGGGTCTCAGTTATGGCTATGATGTTAACCTCTTCGACTGATATTAGACATTTAAGTTCTGTAATATGTTTTCTAAGGCTACGGGGATTAAAAGTTAGTATTTTGATTGTATTGATTTCTTGTGAAGGTGAGGAGGTGAGACTGTTCATTAGTTTCCCTGCCTGGAGGTGGGGGTGGGGGTCAGGGCCAAGGGAGATCGGGGAGGGAAGGCAGCGACTTGAGTGTAGCCGCGGGGTTTAAAGGGGTTGGCGACAGGGCGAGGAGTTACCTGAAAATTAAATGGATGTGAAGGTGTGGCATGGGAGGACGTATTGGACATCTGGGTTGGATTAGCTAGGGTTGGAGAGGTCCCTAGCACATGCGTTTGGTAAGGTAAGGGATGGAACACCTGTTCTGTGGCAGGTGTGGGAGGTTGATTTGTTAAGTAATTTACTCAATAATTGTACTCTTGCGTGTGACAGATGAATAGCGTCTCTGTTTATTAGCCAAGGCTGTTATGGAAGCTACTCCACGTGTCGTTCTATAACACATGTATAGCGTACAAGAAGTGGAGGCGAGCGACTTAAAAGCTTCGTTTGAATGCGTCTTTTTTGAGACTCAGGATGGCCGAGTAGATTCGCCGCTGGCTAACAGTGGTCCAGCGACGCGGGAAGCTGTTCGCAACTCACCTATGCTATTATTTTTTCTTTTCCCCTTTTCCTACTCCCCTCTATCTACACATGTTCTTTCTCACACATTTCTTTTAGGGATTCATTGATTCCCAGAGCTCTGATGTCACTGTAGTGATTGTCGTCTGTCACACGTGGCAATATTCCATTCACTCTGTATTTATTTGTGTTGCACCTCATTTCTTTTATTCGCTTGTTATACTTGGCTAATATTTCCCTCCTTGTGGCTTTACCTCCATCGGGGCCTCCCACGGTGACTAGTAGGCCGGAACTCCGGGGGAGTTTTGCTTTGTTCAGTAATTACATGTAAAGTACCACCTGGTATTACCTTGACCATTCCTTTCCATGGCCAACGCTACACCCCCCCCCCCTGACCCCTTAAAAGTGAGTCAGACAAGACCTAGGAATTACCCTCATTGCTGCTGGATTTCTCAACCCGCTTTTCTACATTGTGGGACTTTACACCTCAGGAGGGTGCCTCACTTGAAGCAGCGAAGAACCTGTTTGTCAGTGGGGGGTTTCTCGTCCCCTTTGGGAATTGGTCCTAACTTCCTGGAAACCCTTGGTTGGTATGAGCCTCGTTGGTTACTTTATTGCTCACTTTCCTTCCTTCTCCTTCTTCTTCTTCTTTAAGGTGGATGGATCACTTCTTCTTTAAGGTGGATGGATCACTTCTTCTTTAAGGTGGATGGATCACTTCTTCATTTAGTTGGATGGATCACTCCTTCTTTAAGGTGGATGGATCACTTCTTCTTTTAGGTGGATGGATCACTTCTTCTTTAAGGTGGATGGATCACTTCTTCTTTTAGGTGGATGGATCACTCATTCTTTAAGGTGGATGGATCACTCCTTCTTTAAGGTGGATGGATCACTCCTTCTTTAAGGTGGATGGATCACTTCTTCTTTTAGGTGGATGGATCACTTCTTCTTTAAGGTGGATGGATCACTTCTTCTTTTAGTTGGATGGATCACTCCTTCTTTAAGGTGGATGGATCACTTCTTCTTTTAGGTGGATGGATCACTCCTTCTTTAAGGTGGATGGATCACTTCTTCTTTTAGGTGGATGGATCACTCCTTCTTTAAGGTGGATGGATCACTTCTTCTTTTAGGTGGATGGATCACTTCTTCTTTAAGGTGGATGGATCACTTCTTCTTTAAGGTGGACGGATCACTTCTTTTTAATGTGGATAGATCACTTCTTCTTTAATGAAGGGATCACTTCTTCTTTTAGGTGGATGGATCACTTCTTCTTTAAGGTGGATGGATCACTTCTTCTTTTAGGTGGATGGATCACTCCTTCTTTAAGGTGGATGGATCACTTCTTCTTTAAGGTGGATGGATCACTTCTTCTTTTAGGTGGATGGATCACTTCTTCTTTTAGGTGGATGGATCACTTCTTCTTTAAGGTGGATGGATCACTTCTTCTTTTAGTAAGATGGATCATTTCATATTTAAGGTAGATGGATCACTTCATCTTTAAGGTGGATGGATCACTTCTTCTTTGAGGTGGATGGATCACTTCTTCTTAATAATAATAATAATAAGTCTTTTGTAATGCGCTCTTCAAGGCCTGAGGCCTTCCCAGAGCGCACGTTGTGCTGAGATGAGAATGGAAATTCAATGGAAATTCAAGAGTGGGGAGAAAGCAATACTGAAAAGATGCGTTTTCAGGAGACGCTTAAATGTGGTAAGAGAGGAAGAAGACCTGATTTCAGCAGGAGGAGCATTCCACAACTTAGGGGCACAGATTGAGAAGGAGCAGTCCCCCATTGAGCAGAGGGATGAACGAGGAATATTTAAAAGAGGTGCATGTGATGACTGAAAAGCCCGAGGGACATGGCGTGGCGAGAGGGTAGAAAAGAGGTAAGACGGGGCCTTGTTGTTTAGGGCCTTAAATGTGAAGAGAAGTATCTTGAAGTGAGTACGGGATCTGACAGGGAGCCAGTGAGGTTCATGCAGCAAGGGTTTCGAGGGGGAGAAGCGAGGGCGACGGAGGAGAAGACGGGCGGCATAGTTCTGTACAAGTTGAAGGGGGCGGAGAGAGGAGGATGGCAGATTCACAAGCAGAGAGTTACAGTAGTCAAGGCGTGAGGTGATGAAGGCATGAACAGCAGTCTCAAGACTTGTGCGATCAAAGTGAGAGCGAATGCGAGAGATGTTACGAAGGAAACATAGAGAGGATTTGCTTTCATTGCGGATATGAGGCTTGAATGAGAGATGCTCATCAAAAACAACACCTAGATTCCTAACGCAGTCAGAGAAAATGATAGTATTACCGCCCAGAGTAAGCGAGGGAAAGAAAGATTTAGATTTTTTGACAAGAGCAGGGGTGCCGACGAGGAGGACCTCAGTTTGGGAGTGATTAAGCCTGAGGAAGTTGGTAGAGAGCCAGTCAGAAATGGAGGAGTAGGCAGCCAGGAGGTCAGTGATAGAGTAGGCAAGAGACGTGGGGGATGAGGAAACGAAAATTTGAGTGTCATCAGCATATAAGTGGAAGGATAGACTGAGATTACGGAGAAGGGAACTAAGAGGGAGAAGGTAGATACGAAATAGTAGAGGACCAAGGACAGAGCCTTGTGGCACTCCAAAGCAAATAGGGCTAGAGTCGGATGAAACGTCGTCAATCACAACGGATTGGGTACGAGACGAGAGGTAAGAGCGGAACAATTCAAGCACAGTGCCTGACATGCCGAGGAAAGAGTGGAGACGATCAAGTACGACGGTATGGTCAATAGTATCGAAGACAGAGGAGAGGTCGAGTGGAACGAGGATGGAGGCACAACCCCTGTCAGCGGCTCTTCGTAAGCAATCGGACACATTGAGAAGGGCGGTTTCTGTGGAGTGACCTGACTTGAAACCAGATTGATAGGTTTCATCAATGTTACAGGCCACCATGTGAATGTTGATGCGTGACGCAACCACTCTCTCCAGAACCTTAGAGAGGAAAGGAAGTTGCGAAATCGGGCGATAATTGGAAGGGTCAGTGGGGTTCAGTTGAGGCTTTTTAAGAATCGGACGGATGTGGGCACGTTTGAGAGAAGAGGGAACAAGACCAGTTGCAAGTGAAGTGTTGAACAGGTGAAGAAGCGTTGGGAGGATAGCAGGCAGAATTTTACATAACAGTTTAGGCGGATGGATCACTTCTTCTTTAAGGTGAATGGATCACTTCTTCTTTTAGTAAGATGGATCATTTCATATTTAAGGTGGATGGATCACTTCATCTTTAAGGTGGATGGATCACTTCTTCTTTGAGGTGGATGGATCACTTCTTCTTAATAATAATAATAATAATAAGTCTTTTGTAATGCGCTCTTCAAGGCCTGAGGCCTTCCCAGAGCGCACGTTGTGCTGAGATGAGAATGGAAATTCAATGGAAATTCAAGAGGGGGGAGAAAGCAATACTGAAAAGATGCGTTTTCAGGAGACGCTTAAATGTGGTAAGAGAGGAAGAAGACCTGATTTCAGCAGGAGGAGCATTCCACAACTTAGGGGCACAGATTGAGAAGGAGCAGTCCCCCATTGAGCAGAGGGATGAACGAGGAATATTTAAAAGAGGTGCATGTGATGACTGAAAAGCCCGAGGGACATGGCGTGGCGAGAGGGTAGAAAAGAGGTAAGACGGGGCCTTGTTGTTTAGGGCCTTAAATGTGAAGAGAAGTATCTTGAAGTGAGTACGGGATCTGACAGGGAGCCAGTGAGGTTCATGCAGCAAGGGTTTCGAGGGGGAGAAGCGAGGGCGACGGAGGAGAAGACGGGCGGCATAGTTCTGTACAAGTTGAAGGGGGCGGAGAGAGGAGGATGGCAGATTCACAAGCAGAGAGTTACAGTAGTCAAGGCGTGAGGTGATGAAGGCATGAACAGCAGTCTCAAGACTTGTGCGATCAAAGTGAGAGCGAATGCGAGAGATGTTACGAAGGAAACATAGAGAGGATTTGCTTTCATTGCGGATATGAGGCTTGAATGAGAGATGCTCATCAAAAACAACACCTAGATTCCTAACGCAGTCAGAGAAAATGATAGTATTACCGCCCAGAGTAAGCGAGGGAAAGAAAGATTTAGATTTTTTGACAAGAGCAGGGGTGCCGACGAGGAGGACCTCAGTTTGGGAGTGATTAAGCCTGAGGAAGTTGGTAGAGAGCCAGTCAGAAATGGAGGAGTAGGCAGCCAGGAGGTCAGTGATAGAGTAGGCAAGAGACGTGGGGGATGAGGAAACGAAAATTTGAGTGTCATCAGCATATAAGTGGAAGGATAGACCGAGATTACGGAGAAGGGAACTAAGAGGGAGAAGGTAGATACGAAATAGTAGAGGACCAAGGACAGAGCCTTGTGGCACTCCAAAGCAAATAGGGCTAGAGTCGGATGAAACGTCGTCAATCACAACGGATTGGGTACGAGACGAGAGGTAAGAGCGGAACAATTCAAGCACAGTGCCTGACATGCCGAGGAAAGAGTGGAGACGATCAAGTACGACGGTATGGTCAATAGTATCGAAGACAGAGGAGAGGTCGAGTGGAACGAGGATGGAGGCACAACCCCTGTCAGCGGCTCTTCGTAAGCAATCGGACACATTGAGAAGGGCGGTTTCTGTGGAGTGACCTGACTTGAAACCAGATTGATAGGTTTCATCAATGTTACAGGCCACCATGTGAATGTTGATGCGTGACGCAACCACTCTCTCCAGAACCTTAGAGAGGAAAGGAAGTTGCGAAATCGGGCGATAATTGGAAGGGTCAGTGGGGTTCAGTTGAGGCTTTTTAAGAATCGGACGGATGTGGGCACGTTTGAGAGAAGAGGGAACAAGACCAGTTGCAAGTGAAGTGTTGAACAGGTGAAGAAGCGTTGGGAGGATAGCAGGCAGAATTTTACATAACAGTTTAGGCGGATGGATCACTTCTTCTTTAAGGTGAATGGATCACTTCTTCTTTTAGTAAGATGGATCATTTCATATTTAAGGTGGATGGATCACTTCATCTTTAAGGTGGATGGATCACTTCTTCTTTGAGGTGGATGGATCACTTCTTCTTAATAATAATAATAATAATAAGTCTTTTGTAATGCGCTCTTCAAGGCCTGAGGCCTTCCCAGAGCGCACGTTGTGCTGAGATGAGAATGGAAATTCAATGGAAATTCAAGAGGGGGGAGAAAGCAATACTGAAAAGATGCGTTTTCAGGAGACGCTTAAATGTGGTAAGAGAGGAAGAAGACCTGATTTCAGCAGGAGGAGCATTCCACAACTTAGGGGCACAGATTGAGAAGGAGCAGTCCCCCATTGAGCAGAGGGATGAACGAGGAATATTTAAAAGAGGTGCATGTGATGACTGAAAAGCCCGAGGGACATGGCGTGGCGAGAGGGTAGAAAAGAGGTAAGACGGGGCCTTGTTGTTTAGGGCCTTAAATGTGAAGAGAAGTATCTTGAAGTGAGTACGGGATCTGACAGGGAGCCAGTGAGGTTCATGCAGCAAGGGTTTCGAGGGGGAGAAGCGAGGGCGACGGAGGAGAAGACGGGCGGCATAGTTCTGTACAAGTTGAAGGGGGCGGAGAGAGGAGGATGGCAGATTCACAAGCAGAGAGTTACAGTAGTCAAGGCGTGAGGTGATGAAGGCATGAACAGCAGTCTCAAGACTTGTGCGATCAAAGTGAGAGCGAATGCGAGAGATGTTACGAAGGAAACATAGAGAGGATTTGCTTTCATTGCGGATATGAGGCTTGAATGAGAGATGCTCATCAAAAACAACACCTAGATTCCTAACGCAGTCAGAGAAAATGATAGTATTACCGCCCAGAGTAAGCGAGGGAAAGAAAGATTTAGATTTTTTGACAAGAGCAGGGGTGCCGACGAGGAGGACCTCAGTTTGGGAGTGATTAAGCCTGAGGAAGTTGGTAGAGAGCCAGTCAGAAATGGAGGAGTAGGCAGCCAGGAGGTCAGTGATAGAGTAGGCAAGAGACGTGGGGGATGAGGAAACGAAAATTTGAGTGTCATCAGCATATAAGTGGAAGGATAGACCGAGATTACGGAGAAGGGAACTAAGAGGGAGAAGGTAGATACGAAATAGTAGAGGACCAAGGACAGAGCCTTGTGGCACTCCAAAGCAAATAGGGCTAGAGTCGGATGAAACGTCGTCAATCACAACGGATTGGGTACGAGACGAGAGGTAAGAGCGGAACAATTCAAGCACAGTGCCTGACATGCCGAGGAAAGAGTGGAGACGATCAAGTACGACGGTATGGTCAATAGTATCGAAGACAGAGGAGAGGTCGAGTGGAACGAGGATGGAGGCACAACCCCTGTCAGCGGCTCTTCGTAAGCAATCGGACACATTGAGAAGGGCGGTTTCTGTGGAGTGACCTGACTTGAAACCAGATTGATAGGTTTCATCAATGTTACAGGCCACCATGTGAATGTTGATGCGTGACGCAACCACTCTCTCCAGAACCTTAGAGAGGAAAGGAAGTTGCGAAATCGGGCGATAATTGGAAGGGTCAGTGGGGTTCAGTTGAGGCTTTTTAAGAATCGGACGGATGTGGGCACGTTTGAGAGAAGAGGGAACAAGACCAGTTGCAAGTGAAGTGTTGAACAGGTGAAGAAGCGTTGGGAGGATAGCAGGCAGAATTTTACATAACAGTTTAGGCGGATGGATCACTTCTTCTTTAAGGTGAATGGATCACTTCTTCTTTTAGTAAGATGGATCATTTCATATTTAAGGTGGATGGATCACTTCATCTTTAAGGTGGATGGATCACTTCTTCTTTGAGGTGGATGGATCACTTCTTCTTAATAATAATAATAATAAGTCTTTTGTAATGCGCTCTTCAAGGCCTGAGGCCTTCCCAGAGCGCACGTTGTGCTGAGATGAGAATGGAAATTCAATGGAAATTCAAGAGGGGGGAGAAAGCAATACTGAAAAGATGCGTTTTCAGGAGACGCTTAAATGTGGTAAGAGAGGAAGAAGACCTGATTTCAGCAGGAGGAGCATTCCACAACTTAGGGGCACAGATTGAGAAGGAGCAGTCCCCCATTGAGCAGAGGGATGAACGAGGAATATTTAAAAGAGGTGCATGTGATGACTGAAAAGCCCGAGGGACATGGCGTGGCGAGAGGGTAGAAAAGAGGTAAGACGGGGCCTTGTTGTTTAGGGCCTTAAATGTGAAGAGAAGTATCTTGAAGTGAGTACGGGATCTGACAGGGAGCCAGTGAGGTTCATGCAGCAAGGGTTTCGAGGGGGAGAAGCGAGGGCGACGGAGGAGAAGACGGGCGGCATAGTTCTGTACAAGTTGAAGGGGGCGGAGAGAGGAGGATGGCAGATTCACAAGCAGAGAGTTACAGTAGTCAAGGCGTGAGGTGATGAAGGCATGAACAGCAGTCTCAAGACTTGTGCGATCAAAGTGAGAGCGAATGCGAGAGATGTTACGAAGGAAACATAGAGAGGATTTGCTTTCATTGCGGATATGAGGCTTGAATGAGAGATGCTCATCAAAAACAACACCTAGATTCCTAACGCAGTCAGAGAAAATGATAGTATTACCGCCCAGAGTAAGCGAGGGAAAGAAAGATTTAGATTTTTTGACAAGAGCAGGGGTGCCGACGAGGAGGACCTCAGTTTGGGAGTGATTAAGCCTGAGGAAGTTGGTAGAGAGCCAGTCAGAAATGGAGGAGTAGGCAGCCAGGAGGTCAGTGATAGAGTAGGCAAGAGACGTGGGGGATGAGGAAACGAAAATTTGAGTGTCATCAGCATATAAGTGGAAGGATAGACCGAGATTACGGAGAAGGGAACTAAGAGGGAGAAGGTAGATACGAAATAGTAGAGGACCAAGGACAGAGCCTTGTGGCACTCCAAAGCAAATAGGGCTAGAGTCGGATGAAACGTCGTCAATCACAACGGATTGGGTACGAGACGAGAGGTAAGAGCGGAACAATTCAAGCACAGTGCCTGACATGCCGAGGAAAGAGTGGAGACGATCAAGTACGACGGTATGGTCAATAGTATCGAAGACAGAGGAGAGGTCGAGTGGAACGAGGATGGAGGCACAACCCCTGTCAGCGGCTCTTCGTAAGCAATCGGACACATTGAGAAGGGCGGTTTCTGTGGAGTGACCTGACTTGAAACCAGATTGATAGGTTTCATCAATGTTACAGGCCACCATGTGAATGTTGATGCGTGACGCAACCACTCTCTCCAGAACCTTAGAGAGGAAAGGAAGTTGCGAAATCGGGCGATAATTGGAAGGGTCAGTGGGGTTCAGTTGAGGCTTTTTAAGAATCGGACGGATGTGGGCACGTTTGAGAGAAGAGGGAACAAGACCAGTTGCAAGTGAAGTGTTGAACAGGTGAAGAAGCGTTGGGAGGATAGCAGGCAGAATTTTACATAACAGTTTAGGCGGATGGATCACTTCTTCTTTAAGGTGAATGGATCACTTCTTCTTTTAGTAAGATGGATCATTTCATATTTAAGGTGGATGGATCACTTCATCTTTAAGGTGGATGGATCACTTCTTCTTTGAGGTGGATGGATCACTTCTTCTTAATAATAATAATAATAATAAGTCTTTTGTAATGCGCTCTTCAAGGCCTGAGGCCTTCCCAGAGCGCACGTTGTGCTGAGATGAGAATGGAAATTCAATGGAAATTCAAGAGGGGGGAGAAAGCAATACTGAAAAGATGCGTTTTCAGGAGACGCTTAAATGTGGTAAGAGAGGAAGAAGACCTGATTTCAGCAGGAGGAGCATTCCACAACTTAGGGGCACAGATTGAGAAGGAGCAGTCCCCCATTGAGCAGAGGGATGAACGAGGAATATTTAAAAGAGGTGCATGTGATGACTGAAAAGCCCGAGGGACATGGCGTGGCGAGAGGGTAGAAAAGAGGTAAGACGGGGCCTTGTTGTTTAGGGCCTTAAATGTGAAGAGAAGTATCTTGAAGTGAGTACGGGATCTGACAGGGAGCCAGTGAGGTTCATGCAGCAAGGGTTTCGAGGGGGAGAAGCGAGGGCGACGGAGGAGAAGACGGGCGGCATAGTTCTGTACAAGTTGAAGGGGGCGGAGAGAGGAGGATGGCAGATTCACAAGCAGAGAGTTACAGTAGTCAAGGCGTGAGGTGATGAAGGCATGAACAGCAGTCTCAAGACTTGTGCGATCAAAGTGAGAGCGAATGCGAGAGATGTTACGAAGGAAACATAGAGAGGATTTGCTTTCATTGCGGATATGAGGCTTGAATGAGAGATGCTCATCAAAAACAACACCTAGATTCCTAACGCAGTCAGAGAAAATGATAGTATTACCGCCCAGAGTAAGCGAGGGAAAGAAAGATTTAGATTTTTTGACAAGAGCAGGGGTGCCGACGAGGAGGACCTCAGTTTGGGAGTGATTAAGCCTGAGGAAGTTGGTAGAGAGCCAGTCAGAAATGGAGGAGTAGGCAGCCAGGAGGTCAGTGATAGAGTAGGCAAGAGACGTGGGGGATGAGGAAACGAAAATTTGAGTGTCATCAGCATATAAGTGGAAGGATAGACCGAGATTACGGAGAAGGGAACTAAGAGGGAGAAGGTAGATACGAAATAGTAGAGGACCAAGGACAGAGCCTTGTGGCACTCCAAAGCAAATAGGGCTAGAGTCGGATGAAACGTCGTCAATCACAACGGATTGGGTACGAGACGAGAGGTAAGAGCGGAACAATTCAAGCACAGTGCCTGACATGCCGAGGAAAGAGTGGAGACGATCAAGTACGACGGTATGGTCAATAGTATCGAAGACAGAGGAGAGGTCGAGTGGAACGAGGATGGAGGCACAACCCCTGTCAGCGGCTCTTCGTAAGCAATCGGACACATTGAGAAGGGCGGTTTCTGTGGAGTGACCTGACTTGAAACCAGATTGATAGGTTTCATCAATGTTACAGGCCACCATGTGAATGTTGATGCGTGACGCAACCACTCTCTCCAGAACCTTAGAGAGGAAAGGAAGTTGCGAAATCGGGCGATAATTGGAAGGGTCAGTGGGGTTCAGTTGAGGCTTTTTAAGAATCGGACGGATGTGGGCACGTTTGAGAGAAGAGGGAACAAGACCAGTTGCAAGTGAAGTGTTGAACAGGTGAAGAAGCGTTGGGAGGATAGCAGGCAGAATTTTACATAACAGTTTAGGCGGATGGATCACTTCTTCTTTAAGGTGAATGGATCACTTCTTCTTTTAGTAAGATGGATCATTTCATATTTAAGGTGGATGGATCACTTCATCTTTAAGGTGGATGGATCACTTCTTCTTTAAGGTGGATGGATCACTTCTTCTTTAAAGCGGATGGATAACTTCTTCTTTAAGGTGGATGGATCACTTCTTTTTTAAGGTGGATAGATCACTTCTTATTTAAGGTGGATGGATCACTTCTTCTTTAAGGTGGACGGATCACTTCTTTTTAATGTGGATAGATCACTTCTTCTTTAATGAAGGGATCACTTCTTCTTTTAGTAAGATGGATCACTTCATATTTAAGGTGGATGGATCACTTCATCTTTAAGGTGGATGGATCAATTCTTCTTTAAGGTGGATGGATCACTTCTTCTTTAAAGTGGATGGATAACTTTTTCTTTAAGGTGGATGGATCACTTCTTTTTTAAGGTGGATGGATCACTTTTTCTTTAAGGTGGTCGGATCACTTCTTTTTAATGTGGATAGATCACTTCTTCTTTAAGTTTGATGGAGCACTTCTTCTTTTAGATGGCAGTTTTCTAACTCAAGAGCCTCAGTCTCTTTCATCTTCTCTTGAATGAGGTTTTCAAGGAAAGGTAACTTTTGGTTGGTTAAACACATGCATCATCATGGCATCATGGCATCACGGCATCATGGCATCATGGCGTCATGGCATCATGGCATCATGACATCATGGCATCATGACATCATGGCGCGGGTGTCTGGGAAACCACTTGGGATAATATCTCTTAGTACACCCTCGGCATTCTATCCTCATCGGAGGCTTACTTTAGATAGTTACTAAAGGAAAGTTGCGAAAACAACTCTGTGTGTGTGTGTGTGTGTGATTCTTACTTTACTTACTTACATATGTGACCGTATTAGAGAGAGAAAGTAAGAAAGATAAAAGAGAGAGAGAGAGAGAGAGAGAGAGGCTGAGGGATTTGGAGAGGGAGATGGAAAGGTGGGAGTAGGAGGGAGAGAGAGAGAGAGAGGGGTAGAGGGAGAGGAGAAAGATAGACTCATATGGAGGGAGGGGGCAGTGAGAGTGAGAGATAGAGAGAGAGAGAAAGTGATGGGGAGATAGATGAGAGAGGAAAGGGTAGAGGGAGAGAGGGGGAGAGGTGCATAAGGAAATAGTGAGAAAGAGAGAGAAACGAGGGGTGAAAGAAAGAGCAAGAGAAAAAGAAGGAGAAAAGAAGGTGAAGGAAAGGTAGAGGGGGGGGAGAGGAAGAGGAGGAGAGAGAGAAAGAGAGCTAGGGGGAGAGAGTGAGGGAGATAGACAGCGATGGAGAGAGAGGGAGAGGTATAGGGGATGGGGAGAGAATGAGATATGGAGAGGAGAAAGGGAGAGGGGGACAAGGGGACAGGGGGAGAGGGAGATGCTAAAGGAGACGGAAAAAGGGGGTGAGCTACAAAGAGAAACAGGGAGAGAGAGAGAGACAAAGGAAGTGAGAGTGTGTGTGTGAGAGAGACCTCTTGCTAGAGAGTGTGAAAGATAGTGTGTGAGAGAGTGTGTGAGTAAGTAAGTGAATCTGTGTGAGAGTGAGTCAACCTAGTAACGAAAACTAGACCCATTGAGTGTCACCTAACATCCCCACCCCGTGAGGGGCACGGCCATTTGCTTACCTGGCCGCCGCGCCCACGGGTCCCAGTGCCCCCCCCAGCCCCAGCATGGCCCCTCTTCTGTCCTTCTCAACCTCCGTCTCCCGTTCCAACTATCCCTCATTGTGCCCCTGCTTTTCCCTCCTCCCTTTACAATCACCCTTTCTCCGCCCTTTTGTTGGCCCCTTCTTTCCCTGCCCAGGGACCTCTTCGATCACGATCCGACGCTCACCTGAACTACCGAACTGATCTCTCGTACCACAAGATGGTAGGTGTGGTGACCTTAACCTCTCAGAAGCCGGTCACCAAACTGGATCCCCCATGCTACCCTCCCTACCACCCTATCCTTAGAATTTGGTCCGGCTTTCCCTTTAAGGGGTGGCGGAGAAGGCGTATCCCACCCCGCCCAGGGTCAATCAAAGGCGCACAGTAGTGCCGCTCCCTTGTTGGGGTCAGTGTTGGCTGTCAGGGGCCGGGGTGGCGAAATGTTTCTGAATAGCCTTCGTCGCGGCCGTTTTTGGGCAGTTCCACAGGAGGAAAAAAGCCCCCCCCCCTCTGTGCTTTTTCAGGGGCCCCTTCAACCCTCCTCTACAGAAGGGGAGGCTTCAAAGGATGAACCTGTCTGCAATATAAATTAATGTTCCTTGATCCTATAGGACGAAGCTAGAATGGCCCATAGAAAAAGCACTAGAAGTTGTTGACAGAGTTCTGCAGGATTTGCGCAATTATTTGATGGGAGGTGTGACAGCGGTGCTTTCAGGTGATTTCAGACAAACTTTGCCACTGATTCCCAGGGCAATAAAGGTGAATGAATTGAAAGCGTGTTTGAAATCTTCTATTTTAAGGAAACACGTCAAAGTGTTCGAAGCTTTCAACAAATATGAGGGCCTATTTGCAAAGGCTTCATATGTAGGAAGGATTTGCCAATACAATTTTGCAACATGGAGAAGGGAGGCTAAATATGAAGGTGACTTAAATCTATTAATCAAGTTTTTCCAAGGTTAAATTACACCAATGCTGCTTGGTTGTGTGAAAGAGCAATCATGGCACTGAAGAACATTACTGTGAATGATTTAAATGAAAGACTCGTGAAAGGAGGGTAGTGGGAGCTGGAGGTGCGTGAAACGGCTTCTGCTCATCGACCGCAGGCGAAGAGAAGAACGTCGGAAGCGCCATCGTCGCCTTCGCAACGACTTCTTGAAGAGTCATGGAAATCGACTTCTCATTTTTCTGATGATAAATCCTTCACGATCGATCCAGTCATCAACCAACAGAACGACCAGACATCTTCACCCAGTACATCATGATGATGCTTGGCGTCGTAGCATCACATGGCGAGAAAATCACGAAGAAGTCGGAATAAGTCTTTCAGCAGGACGGTGCCCTGACCCTCATTGTCAATACCGCCATTGGGGTGGAACATGAACCCCTAGTTGAAGGATGATAGCCGCCGAAGTCATTGAACTTTAATCCCTTAGACTACAACGTGTGGGCACATGGGCAAGGCATGCAAGGTCCGTCACAGCAACATCGACGAGCTGAAGTCCTCTGTAAACCGTGTGTGGTCCAGCATGATGAAGGACCTCATCCGCAACGTGCTCGCCCCCGAGGACACTCGCATTAATTAATATTACAATTTAAGCACATATTTAAAATAAGACAAACGTGTCTAGGTGCATCGAAACTATCATTGTATCCTTTAATGAGAGCATCGTAGCAGGACTTTTGGATACCAGGTGTGGAGAAATGGCTACATTAAGCATCCTGGAGGAGTATAGGTACATTCAAGTCTTCCCCCCCCCTCATGAGGAGAAGCGTGGGAAAGGTAGCCGGCGAAAATGCTTACCATGTGTGATCTCCCCGCCGCTGTGGGCAGTTGGAGCTAACATCTGTTTGAAGGCGACCACCTAAGGTCCTTAAACGACGCTCTAACGATTGAATTACCTACGAGACCCATAAACCCGTGGTTATGGAAAAAAAGCGGTGCGAGTCAGAAGGCACGCCAAGTAGCGGTGCGGTTGCGAGCCTATAATTTGCGAGCTGACTTGGGCACCCCAGTGCCACCTCAGGAATTTCCTCTCTCCCCAGATGCTAACTCACCATTCGCTCCCCCCCCCCCTTTTGCCTCTGTGGCCTGGTCACTTCCCCCTTTAGATGGGGCGGCAATCCGCCTATAAATAAGCCCCGCAAAGAAAGAGAAGAGGATTATCAGAAGTCGATACGCCAGAGGTGGATTAGTTCGTGAAGATCGATCCGTCGGCCAGACAAGAGGGTTATCAGAAGTCGATACGCCAGAGGTGGATTAGTTCGTGAAGATCGATCCGTCGGCCAGACAAGAAGATTATTAGTAGTCGATTCACCAGAAGAAAGATTAGTTCGTAAAGATCGATCTTTCAGCCAGACAAGAAGATTAGAAGTCGATACGCCAGAAGAAGGGTAGTTCGTGAAGATCAATCCTTCAGCCATACAAGACTATTTCAGTGAGAAACGAGAGGATCAGATTGAGAAAATCGATCCCCCCTTTCAGGGCCGTATTAACCTAAATAGTCAAGTTTTATATCGGTGCCATACCGAAGAAGCCTTTTTAGTCTGCAAAGAAGTCCGACTGAAGAAAAGCAAAGCCGCTCACACTCGAGTGATTCTCACATCTCAAGCACCGTAAGAGTGAGAGGAGAAGAACCCTGCCCCAACGAGCTCCCGTTCTTTAATTACGTTGAAGAATCAGCCCCCGTCACAGGCGACGAAAATTCCACTAGCGACCACCACACTTCAAAGAGAGAGATAAGTCCTCCAGCGACATCCGGCAATCCCTAATACCTACCTGTAAGTTAACAATAACATTTATATCTCTATTGCGATAGTAGAAGTTTAGTACGTCCCACGTTTTAAAGGAGAGTAGAACCCATTATTCTTGAACCTAGGTCATATGTGTTTGTAGATGAGAGTACGTTAATTTAATGTTTTATGCTAATCAAATAGGGTCGTGATAAACATACTAATTGGCAATTGGTATGTTTACTGGAAGCCTACTTGTTTATGTTTTGTCATTGAAAGATCTTTGAGGCCAAAGATAGAAATGTGTTTACTGTTGGTTTGTAATATTTAATTTAAAATACATGTTTATTTTGGTAGATTCTGGTGTTTCCTCTTATCCTTATGAGTTTAAAAATAGCTCTTCCTTAAGAACTAAACCACTGAATAGCACTCTTAGAACAAAGCCTACTTCATCATAGAGGTAACTCACGCCCCTTAAAGCATACCGCTACTAAAAGGGTGTCAAAGAGTAGAGGGATCAAAACCAAGGGTCATTCCACGACACCAGGTACGAGGCAAAATCGATTGGCTATGTCCTTGTTAGAAGACCACGACAAAACCTTAGCCAAGAAACTGATTTGCAAGTGACACATCTACAGGAGAACGCCTCCACCTCGCTTCAGTCTCCTAAGACTGTATTACCCTCTTACTATTATTTGTGATCAGTAAAAAGGATTTGTCAACCATTTTATCACCCATGATATCCGCCGGATAATTTTTAATCATTAATCACAAGTCGGGTCCCTTAGGAACAAGACCCACCCTCAGGTCAATATCTCAGACAGATTTGTCAAGTGCCAGATGAGAAAAAACGTCCATGAGTGGAAGAGAAATTGTCTAAGATACCAGGAGTCCAAAACATATAGACATGCGAAACCACTCTTTACACAATTTTCTGCTCTAAGATCAAAGTTTTATACCATTCATATGGTCATATCCAGTGGTTTTCAACCACAAAAGATAGTTAAATATATCTTCAAACCATAATCTGCCGCTATTCTAAGTGGGTAAAGATATATCCACTTAAGGGCATAACTTGAGATTCTGTAGTTGAGACTATCCTTGACAACTATATATCTCCCTTTGATTGCAATTTCACCCTGGGCTATTTCAGGAATTATTACAATTCAGCTCCAAAGAACACATTTTCACCTATCCGTCAACGCCACGAGGAATGGTGTAATCGAAAGGCAAAATCGAACTATTGGCTCTTTGAGCCTCACTCTAAGAACAGGGTGTGTGTGACCAGAGCTGCACGCAGTGGTTCTAAGATCCTTGGGAGCGCAAACGAGACCACTGGCAAAATGCAATCTGCTTATTCTGCTGGACTAATTGGCAGTCGTCATTGAACCAGGCCTTGTCGGTCCGACGACTCTGAAGAGTTTTACCTGGAGTCCTTCTCTCACTTATGGAAAGAAAGTATTTCATTAAGGGCAGTTACGGACACTCGGATCAATACTGGAGTCCTTCTCTCACTTATGGAAAGAAAGAATTTGATTAAGGGCAGTTACGGGACACTCGGATCAATACTCAAAGACAGAATCATTGACGAACTAAACGACCAGATCCACAGAACCTATCCTCATCATTGTGTGACGCAAGAAAGGAATATGGAAGGATACGACGGTAAAATTACGGCCGAGGAACTCTCGAAAACTTTAAAATCCTTTCGTCAACGAGCACCTGGGCGGGCAGGACTGACACGGGAACATCTCTTAAAAGCCCCAATTAACATCTTAATGGGGCTTTTGAACATCACAAATGCTTGCCTGAACGTGATATTTATTCCCAAAACCGGTACGCCACTGGACAGTCCAACTAACTTCAGGCCTATATCTCGCTTAGGGTGAATAAGTTCCTCGAAGAAAATAATTTGCATAACGACCGACAACATGGCTTCCGAAGGAAGCGATGAATGCACACGGCGCTAGCCGTGATCACCGAGAAGTTAGCAAAGGTAAAATCAGAAACACGCCACGCAAATCTAGTGCTCTGAGACGTCAAAAAGGCCTTTGACAAAGTATGGAGAAGAGGCTTGAAATACAAAATCTTACACCTGGGCCTTGACCCCAGACTTGAAAGGATACTCTGCGATTACGTGATGGAGAGGATAGCGTATGTGCACGTAAAAGGCTCCAATGGCCCTGAGTTCGAACTCGAGGCAGGGTGCCACAAGGCACGTGTATAAGTCCCCTGCTTTGAAATATATATACAATCGACCTTCCCCAACCTCAGACCAAAGGCTCGTTATACGTCCAATTTGCGGACGACATATCGATGATTTGCACGACACCTTATCGGAATGTGAATTGCATGGCACAGAGTGCGGAGGTGGAAATCGAAAACATCAACTCTTTCGAGAGGAGATGGAAAATATCTACCAATGCCAAAAGTTCAAGATAATCCCACTATTCCGACGAACCCTTGCAGACATCCGTGTGGGGGATGTACGCATCCCATACCGCTTGGAGAGCACGGTTCTGGGACTCCGGATTACGACTAGTGGGTATGGGAGTCATGTGAAAAGTATATCGGCAAATGCACGGAGGGACTTTGGGGAATTCTACCGATTCATGGACCTAAGATCCTCCAACAAACTCAAAGTATACAATGCGTGTATCCGATCCAAACTCCTGTACCCCCGGTCCCTATAAACGCAAGTCCCAAGACCCAGATCCTTAAACTGCAAAGGGTTCAGAATAAGGTTGTCTTAATTATAACGAGAACCCGAAGGAGAGAGAAGAGAAGGCAGAGTGAGCTGCATGGTGAACTAGGGTTGACCCCCATATGCGTGGAGCTTAACAAAAGGGCAATAAAGATCTGGGACGCCGTATACTGGCACCTCCCTCCCGAGTTTGTGCTCGAGCACATGAAATTTAATGACGCAAGACACAGATCATTTGCAAGTAGCAGACTGCTCATCAACAACGACGTAAACCCAACGTTTACGAAAACCTCCGTTCACGAAACGAATTCAAACAAAGCAAACATTTTAAATCCCATTTTCGTTTGTTTTTTCCCTTGAATTAGTAAAACTCTAATTCGCCCCAAATAAAAAAACAACAAAATAAACGCAAAATTAGGACTTAAAAACCCAGATTAAAAATTCTTCACCAGCAGTAGCGGGCAAAACCCCCTTTGCTATAAAGGCTTGAATGCCTTTCGTATATATATATTTATATTATATATACTCAATACAAAAAATAACAAAAAAAAACGCAAAGAAAGCCAGAGATAACCTTTCACCAGGGAACTGTACTTTCATTCTATTTTCATTTCACTTTCCTATTATTTTCCCTCATTTTCCCCACCATTGATCTCACATAGTAAACACCTCTACTACTTTATTCCTCACTTGTCCAATGTCCGGATCAATACACATCACCTCAACTGTTAGAATCAATACCACTGCCAGGCCAGTTGGCGCCGCATATTAAATAAACCACTCGACTCATCTTTTACGCACCATTAAATACTTTTCGAACCGGAGTAAAAAGTTCGCCCCATTCTTAGGATTTAATTCGGTGTCCTGTGATTTTAGGAACGGAGTATTTCTGAGAGGAAATTCTCCTTCGGATGACCAAAGTAAGATCGCCCCATCCAGAGTTATACACGGTCTGAGCCACTTAACTGTTTTTCTCTTTAAGAAAAATCTTATTTTTTTTTTTAAAGACAAACATAGAGGAAACACTTATTGGTAGATGTCATATACCATTGGATAGGGATTTCATTCTCCTACCTGGTGGGACTAGTGCAATGCTTGCCAATTTGCTCTCTACGGAGATAGTGTTGCTTCACCGCGACGGGGTCGGACAACAATGACCCCCTTCTTCGCCCCTTGCATCCAATAATAATAATAATAGAGTTAATGCTAAACATTATATATCCTTAGATGCACAATTTAATTCTTTAAAGGTTTATTATATAAGATTGTTGTGTCCATCTCCAACAATCGCGCAGATATTATTGCTTGAACTGGCGGAAAAATGATTTTTGCCTCTCTCGCCCATTACAAAAAAAAAAAAAATACTCATCGGATTACAATTATTCTTATGCAGTTGAACAGGAAATCGTGAGGCCTTTCCAATGATATAAAAGCGACGCCATTAAAAAAATTTCAATCCATAAAGTGAGTATTTCTGTTCGAAGAGGAGCCATTTTTTTCGAATTGTCTGTCGCTGTTCTTCTTTTTTGGCCTTCGGAGAGTGAAATGCGGAGGAGTTGGGGGAGGGGATGGTTGATTCCCATTCTGTAAAAAATGAACTAGGCATCTTTTTTTATCTCTTTCTCGCTCTTGTGTTTCTCTTTCTCTTTATCTTTTTCTTCTTTTACCCTCTCTCAATTTATATCGCTTTTTGGATAAGTTACCTATTAAATACTTCATCTTATAAGATAAAAAAAATCAATAAATCTTTCCAATTTTCACTCTTTTATTACAAATTTTGATATTTTTCAAAAGTATTTTTATCTTTAGGATTTGAAATGCTTTAATTATCTAAGTTCCCTGATTGGGAACATGGCTCTGTTTGTTGTGTGAACAAACACGAATACTTTTATTTTGAATGGCTCTCTTCAAGAGAGCCTCTTCTCATTTTTGACCATTATTGTAGAGTTCAATTCTTTATCTTTATTACCTGCCTAAGTTTACCGTTTATTTATTCACTAAATTACTACGCTATCTGCTGTAGGACGTTATTGCCCTGTCTGATGTCCCCGAGTCACCCTGTGCAATTTAGTCTCTATTGCGAATCCCTCCTCGGATTCTTCTCGCTCTTATTTATGTAGACAAAAGATCAGACTACAATATTCAGGGCTCTAGGTTCCTCGCATCGACTCCAAGTCACTTTAGATATATTAAGCTTTATTAAATCGATAATTGTACTTTAAGTCATTGATTTTAGCCCATATTTATGTAGGATCAAGATGTGACCCAATGATTCCTCTAACACCACGTACTGATCCGTCACTTCCTCCTTGACTCATAATAGAGGACAATTTCACTTCTGCCTGGATGATTCTGATCCATCTGACCTCTCTTCCTACTGCCCCTTCACCATGACCTTCTGCTCCTGCAAGAGCATGGAGAGAATTTTGGCTCTCATTTCATGCCCAATCCTCTTCTCCGACCTCCCCCCGGCCTTCATACCAAGTTTGGTATGAACGTTGCAAAGGATGGAAATACTGCCCGCCTGCAAGAAGATCTCCGGAAGATTGGGGAGTGGTCGGACACGTGACAAATGCCTTTTAACGTGAACAAATGCAAAGTGATGCATATCGGCCACAGAAATCCCCAATCTCAGTATATCGTTAAGGGCACTGCTATTGAATCTATTGACACTGAGAAGAACTTGGGTGTAACAATCACTAGTGACCTCAAGTTCTCGAAACTGTGCATTGAGGCGGAGAAAAAGCCCAAAGGATGCTAGGCTACATAAAGCGACAGTTTGGATATCGGAACTAGGATATTGTACTGTGTTTGTACAACTCACTTGTCCGACCGCACCTGGAGTATGCCGTACAATTTTGGAGTCCTTCATTTTGAAGGACGTGCAACCAAACTGATTCCCTCTATCAGACATAAAAGTTATGATGATAGATCAAGGGAATTAGATCTGTTCTCGTTGGAAACCCGTAGACTGCGTGGTCAGCTCATAGAAGTTTTCAAAATACTTCGAGGGTTCGACAATGTTGACTACAGGGATATTTTTACACTTGTTGAGGGCGGAACAGGAAATCACGGCTTTAAACTTGAACTGAAGCGTTACAACCGCGATCTCTGTGGAAAAATTTTCGCGTACAGTATCTGCGGTAGTTGGAAGGCACTTCCAGTAGAAGTTGTCAACGGTGAATCTGTTGACCAGTTCAAGTCAAGACTAGACAGGGTCTTGAAAAGTAGCCGTTTAAGGACGTAAAGCATTTGAGCAGAGATGTGCCCGCTTTACTGTTAATCCAAAGGTACCCTCATTGAATGGACTGTAAGGTCTTCTCGGGTACTTTCTTTCCTTGTTACTCCTTGTTACTTCCCTCAATTCTGCATCGTTATCTATCCCCGCCTCCCTTTAGACAGGACGCTTAGAAGGCATTTTATTTCCTTAATCTCGCTGCGGGTCTTTCCTTTTTTTTATCTCGATCGGGCATTACTCTGGACTTTGTGGACCGTTGCCTTCAGGTCTTCGTGGGTTCCCCTCTTACCCCCGGCCATTTCCAGAGGCGGGGCCAGGTTCCATTTCTGGACTTTGATGACGGTGATTATATAAAGAAGACGCCAGACTCATGAGCTGTCTATGAGCTAAGTTATGTAGGGTGGGGCGGGAAGGAAAGGGAGTGGGTGGGACGGGAAGGGAGGGAAAGGGTGGACGGAAAAAGAAGGGAAAGGGTGGGATGCTAAGGGAAGGGAAGGGAAGGTAAAGGGTTGAATGGCAATGACAATACAATATGATTTGCATCTCTTCTCCGTGCCACTAAATAGAGCCTGAGGTTACCATGTGTCACCATTACGGGGCTGCAAGTGGTCGTTAGCTGCAACCCTCCTGACCACAAGAAAACTATTACAACCATCAACGGCGGTACTCGCCTTTGAGTTTTCGAACATCGATGGCGACATTCGCCTTTAGAACATCAAGGTTATCATTCACCCTCAATTCTTCAAGCATTAAGAGCATCATTCGCCCTTAATGTTAAAACATCGAAGGCGTTCATCGGTGCTTGAAACATCAAGGGCGGCAATCGCTTCCACGTCTTAAAACATTCGAAGGCGTTCATCGGTGCTTGAAACATCAAGGGTGTCAATCGACTCCACGTCTTAAAACATCGAAGGCGTTCATCGGTGCTTGAAACATCAAGGGTGTCAATCGACTTCACGTCTTAAAACATCGAAGGCGTTCATCGGTGCTTGAAACATCAAGGGTGTCAATCGACTCCACGTCTTAAAACATCGAAGGCGTTCATCGGTGCTTGAAACATCAAGGGTGTCAATCGACTCCACGTCTTAAAACATCGAAGTCGTTCATCGGGGCTTGAAACATCAAGGGCGGCAATCGACTCCACCTCTTAACAAATCGATATCGACCTTTAATTTCAATACTGACAATATCAAGGACCTTAGTTTCCTTCAAGTCCTAAAACATCACCGTTGGAATTCGCCATTAAGTAAATCCTAAAAACATGGTCGTAATTCAACCCCAACCTTAAAACCTCCATGATTCTTTCCCCCCTCAATTCCTAAAATATTTATCTCCCATCTCTTAAAACATTGAGGGCGTCATTCACCAACATACCTATGTATATAAAGAACCGTCCAAAACTAGGGAACAAAATACCAAAATCTAGTGTACCAATGCAATGTTTCCCCCAACTGGAATTTCTGTGGCGGAAGGCGGCGATTCACAGTCGAGGGGCCACATTCTACGACATTCGCCACCCTCAATTCTGTGGGGAGCTAAAAAACACCGGAATACAAATTAAAGCTTAACTCCAAACCACCAAGGACAGGTCGGACGAAGAGATGGTTTTTAAAATATGGTTTTGAGGAAAAAGATAAAGTTATTTAATGTTAATAAAGTTTGAAAGAGAATCCTAATAGACTCCTTCGTATGCTTGTAACTGGCAGTGGGTACAATTCTCCTTAACCTGCTCTGTCCTGCAATCGAAGTAGGAGGCGTCTTTTGGTGAAGGAAGACCATCATAGAATTAGTCTCAAGACTCAAACGAGATTACGTTGGCTGCATCACGACGTCTAGAGAAGAGCTGCTAGAGGAGATTCCTAATTTCTAATGCAAAAACATCCCTCGACTAGTTGTGCATCACGTTCGAGTTGGCCAATGTTTGAGAGCTTGGCAAGAAATATCAGGACAGGAAAGAGGAAAAGTGATCTTAATATTAGTGATCGCTTATGGTTTTGAGATTAACTCAGGAATGGAGGGAAGACATTTTCCTTTACTTGATTGCGAAGGATGAATTTTCTTTCATGTCTCCCAAAACTCAGATGTGCTGAATGAGAGGCTGCGGCCACTGATGAAGTATCAGATGAACAGAGGTATTGATAAAGGAGTAAAGAGTTCAGCATGAGGGATTTTTTCATCATCTTCGCTCTTGTGAAGCTTATCTTAGTTATCTTGACGTGGCTTCTCCAAGTGTAGCAAGACCAGCTATGATGCAGGTGACATCTAGAAGCTCGCTTGCCCTCGGTCGCCATTGCCCTCACATGGAGGTGCGACAACATATCTTCACAACATATTTTCAATTCCTCTAATTTCACATCATTCTTCACATATCTCTCATCATACACACGATGCCTTCGTGTGTAAGAAAAAAAATCTCTCGTATTTAAGTTTGTAAAACTATGAAGTAAAAATAGCCCAAAGTATCATTATTATTATTAATATTATTAATCGTTCTCCTCCTTCTTCTTATTCTTAATTTATAATAAAAATATTTGTTAAAAACTGATGGAAGTGAAGCGTAGCGAGGCCCCGCTAGGCCCGAAACAGCCATAAAAGGCAATGTCCTTGAGACTCGCAAAAGGCAAGATCTAGAGCAAGCCCTCGAAGCCTCTGAGGTTGGGACCCTATTAGAAGGACAACTTAGGATGAGTACAGCAAAAAGAAAAGCAATCCATGCAAATTACCTCCCTCCCCGCCCACCTACACCCGCACACAGACTCAATCCAAAATAAATAGTGGAGGGAAGAGTAAGTTCCTAAAGGATCGAATTCCTTGTTGTGTAAGAAGAGAGAAATTCGATTGATTGGGTCACTCTTGGTAACGACTCAAAACACATTCACAAATTCGTAATATTAGCCAAAGTTTGGGCGATGAATCGTTCTTTGATATTACACCTTTAATTGACATAAAATATTAATATTTAATCTTCTTCATCGTCATGAAGCTCGTGGAAAACGTATTATTACTTTTCAATATACTTTGGCGCCTGTTCAATCGACCCAGACGAATTAAATTGTAAAGGTCTTTCAAACATTTCACTCCGCAATGATAAGTGATCAATTAATGTGGTAATTAACTTCGGAAAATTACAGCGACGATTTGGTCGTTGTCTTAGCGCCCACATCAACAGAGAAGGAACAAAGAGGGTTCGAAGGTGGGTGGAACCGCGTCATTAATCGAGGCGTTTTCCGCTAGCACAAGTCAACAGTCGTGTTCTCAAAGAGTGGAATAAAGTGCGATCGCTACATTTAATTCATCTTAAAAGAAAGAGGCGATAACCAACGAGGGCGTCTCCACCAAAATGTGTGTGAGGATAGATCTGGGAAGAAAGTGGTTAAGATGGACGAAGTGAAAAGACGGAAGTTATTTAGGAGGCACAGATCCACCTACGTGTGTTGGAGCCTTTAAGAGAATTCAATCCTACAGATTTTACCTACAAAATGATGACAAGTGCTACCCCTTAAAACCCCCCTTTGCAGAATGTTATTCGAAATCCCAAATGTGAAATTTGCGTTGCGCAAAAAAGGAATAATGTTTGCAAGAGTTCTTAAAAATCCCATTGAAAATTGAATGAGTCCAGAGTTGAGAGCTCAAATTCCCTTGGATTTTAAGAAATTCAAATGGATTTGGAATCCACAATTAAGTTCCGGCGATAGACTTGCACAAAGTAGACTTAGTCTTAGGCAAGTTACTCTCTTTCAATACATGCAGGAACATGGAAACACTACGGGTAAGATTGATTTCGATTAATGAACAGCAATTTGATTTGTAGTGGAGGCAGGAGAGTACGAGAATGAAAGAGAGAGAGAGAGAGAGAGAGAGAGAGAGAGAGAGAGAGAGAGAGAGAGAGAGAGGTGGTCTGAAGCAGTCGTCTTTTATCTCATTCTCTTCGCTCTATATTTTAGGAGAATTGCACCACCAGTCCCTTCGTAATCGCGGACGAAATTTGCCGACGGTGTAATGAAATTTACATAAAGATAAAAATGACAATATATCAGCAAACACAAAGGCACCATGGTGGACTGGTTTCAATTAAGTTGCGGTACCCATTTCAGGTCAGGTGAATGTGGATTTTTTAAAAATGCCATCGTCAGCTCCCAACACGCTCTGAAACCTCTGGGCGTGGAATTCCAATAGGCGAGCGAGAGGTCTCTTACCCACCTAAGTATGATAATAATAATAATAATTATAAGATGGGCGGCTTCGCCACTCCGGCTCACAAGAGCAGCTTGCGCTTCGCATTCAGACCAGTCTGTGGCCTACGACCTATCCAGCTCTGGCAACGGAGTTTGGTCTCAAAATAAATAAAAGGTTTCCAGTACTTATCTCCTAATAACTTACTCTTGGTTTATCTTTTTCCACATTGATGATTATTTTTCTAGGCCTAAAGGACAGAAAAAACACTCCTATTGGATATATTTTTAAATACGTAAAAAACAATCCGCACCACTCATTTGTTTATTATCTAAAACATACCAATCCCACACCTCTATGCTGAAAACAACATATTACCCACTAAATTACACATATACATCAAAATGACCCAACACTTCAGCATGGAAAAAACACACCCCACCTCAACCTCCACTTCACAATTCAGCCACCACAACCCAGACAAAAAAAATATCCCCAGCACAGTAATTCCAAGCTAAGCCCAAAACCCCTCCCAACTCTCACCCAAATTACACCTCAATAAAACATGTCCATACAATCTAAACTCGCGAAAACGAGCAACCACCACAAATCCACTTCTCAGAGCAATCCCTCCACACAAAATAAACAGTACTCTTAGCGCAACACCATAATGAGCACTCAACCAGACTACAAGAATACAAACACAGAATAAAGCTCGCGAAAACACCAACATTTACTCAAGGCCATCGAGCCCCAAAAGACAGAATACACGTTCTCCTCGATTGCCCTAATCTCACATTCGCACACTTCATCACATATCTATGAAATATGTAGACTCACCCAAGAGAGTTGTGTGGTTCCTGGGGAGTCCCCCCCCCCCGAATACAATTTTAAGAAGATAAGGATTTTAAGGTTATTGCTCATTATTTATCGCTGTTAAATTCTTTTGGATCTCGTTAGAATCGAACTACAAACCTTCATTTCACAAAAACCCTTCTCAATTTCTTAATCGACTTTCATTAATTTAATTGTTCAAAATTCAACCCTGTCTCCTCCTTGAATGGACAGGACACGAATCTGTACAAGTCCTGTCTTTGTCCCCAGGACTTGACTCCTTTCCTCTGTTTCTCCCTTTTGTCTTGGCTTGAAGGGTTGCTTAAATAATACTTGTTGGAGTTCTGTCAATACAATTCCCACCTTTTCTCAATCCACCAACCTCCAACAATCTCCATTCTCTCTCTTAATTTTGGGTACCCCCATAATGAAGGGCTTAGATAGAGATTGACGTTCTACGATTGAATAAAACTAGTTGATTTGGGTTTCGAAGCTACTCACTACCGCCACTTAATTAATACTGATGTCCGCAGGGGGGTACCCTGTTGAGTCTTTTACACTGGGTACCCGGGGAGCTGTACCTGGGAGGGTAAATTAGGGAAGCCCTGCGATCCTGGGGTCACCTAGCACCAGGATAAGGTAATAATAGATGATCACCCACCCTAGTTATTAGGGAACCCGCCTACCCCCTTCCACCCCGTAAGGGGCGCGGGAATTTGCCTTCCTGGCTGCCGTGCTGACGGGACTTAGCGCCCCTTCCGGCTCTATATTAGCCTCTTCTTCTTTCTGACACCTTTTCTTCCAACCCTGCTTCCTCACTTTCCCTAAATCCTCTCCCACAACTTTCTCTGTTCAGCCTCTAATTTCACAGAGTAGACCAACCATCCCGGATTGGGGCTGGGAGAGGGAAGGGACAAAGTTCCCTCACCCCTGAGGAGCTCCTGTTCGGGAGGGTGGGTTTTTAACAACCTGCTTCACCCACACCTACATGTCTCTCACTTCCCCTTTCTTTTTCCATTCAATGTCTATAGATTTTATGCCGTTCCTAAGGCGGAGCCGCTATGCCGATGGGCTGCCAGATCACTAGGAAGGAGGAGTGGCCTCGAATCGCTGCAGCTGGTTCTGCAGGCCCCATACTCACCCCTCTCAGAGGGGGATACTGCGTTGGGTGATTAGCGTATGCATCCCGTTGCATAGATAGGGCACCTGCTCAAAGAGGAGTTAAGAAAAATAAAAATACTCTCCCTCCACCTTCCCATGTAACATCACCAGACGCATATGGATATGCGTATGGATGCAGGGGAGTCCCTCTCGCCCCCTTCTCTAGAGGAGCCCTTGGGCGACTCGCTTTGCTTTCCAAGGGACTGCCAAGAAAGCAGGCATGCGAGCCATAATTGACACCTTCATTCTGTAGCGGCTCGATAGGGCCAACCCCCTTATGGCAGCGAAGGATGCCAGGGGCCAGTCGGCCCGTGCCTCCAAAGTCATGCGGGCGCAAATATCGAACTTACAGGGAGTCACTATACGTGCCTCCCTCTCTTCCCCGACGGATGCCGGTTCGCCGGCTCAAGATGATGCGATCAAAGGTACCTCGAATGGAATCGTTGATGTTTTGGTGGGGGGATGGCCGCAGCATGGAGCCCCCCTTGAGATGGGCATGGTTCCTGAGGTGACCCAGCACCAGAAGGTAGGATCTTTCATGGGGTCAAACCCTCGGTCCAAGCACTGAAGCCGAGTCCGCCCGTTTTCAAACTCCTCTTCAGACCTCACAAGGAGAGGAGGGATCCTCTAATCCGGTTGGTAGCCTTTTGACAGCAGGGACCTTCTCCATCTCGGAGAAGGATTGTAGGGGTTTGAAAAATGTATCGGAGAAAAATTCCTTCCAACTCGATAATATAAATAGCAGATAAATTTACCAACTCAAGACGGAGTAAAGCAGGTCGTGAGGCTAGAGTATTGGCGTTCAAATCCAACGGTACCGCGTTCAAAACTCAAGAGTCCAAAAAACTTTTATGAAGCTCTGTCAAGAAAGAAAACGGAAGAAAACGGCTTGAAGGACTAACTCAACAAGAAGAAATCAAGACCCCAATATAAATGGAAGAAAACTGAAGATGCATCGATAAAGAAAAACAAAGATTAATGACCAGCCAAGAAGAATACGGAAGTGAAGAAAAAGTAAAGACAAATATTTGTTTGAAGGGCCAACTTAAAGAAATAAGGAATTTCAGTCAAGACGAAGAAAATGGATTCGAAAGACACCTTGCATCAAGGAAACCAAGTGAAAAGAAAGAATAATATTGATTAATAATAAAAAATAAAAGGGGATATGAAGAATATGTACCCATAGGATCTTGCTGAGGCTGGTCCATCCAGCCTGGGAGTTTCTTCCGGCAGAGGACCGAAGTGGGTGCACCCCCCTCTCCTAAAAAAAGCAAGACCAAAAAGACTAAGGGCATCTCTCCCTCCACGGGAGCCGCGGGGATGGACGGGTTCACTGCCGTTTTGGCAAGCGACCAAACAAAGATTGGCACGCCCGGCCCCGGTGCTCCCTTAAACGGAGAGTCCATGAACAAGTCCAAAAGTGCGCAAAGCAGAGCTTCGATTACGGCGGGGCCCCTCATTCAGAGGTTACATGGACTTTTCGAGCCCACCAGCTTCAAATGCTTATTCGTTATTTGCTCCACTGATGGCAGTATTTTGGCTAGGGGCAACATGATCCATCAGATGGGGGCAACATAATCCATCGGATGAGAGCTTTAGCTAGTGTGATTGTAAGAGAGCCGAAGGTGACCCGTTTCCCGGACGAGAGCCTTCTGGCGAATGCATCCAATCCCTGCGAGGCGGCCATGATTAGTGATCTTCGACCACTTGATGGCACGCCGGTTACGAGTGTTACGCCGCACACTACCATGAACATTGTGAAATGAGTATTTTATGCGAGGGAACTCTTGGACTACTCCATAGAAGACATCACCTTAACGCTGGCAGACTATGGGGCGGTCAAGGTCGAGCGTGTAATGAGAAAACAAGGAGGGTCCTCGAGACCTCCCCCCCTACACGTTTAACTGTGACAAGCTCCGTGAGTCGGTGCGTGCCGGTTGATGTCACCCGGAGTTCGGCCTCCGGGAAGCGTACGGCCATTCTTGTGAGGGTCTCCTCTCCACCGTCAGCCGACTTCGACGCGGGGGACTTCCGCCGCGTCGTGGCACGGTTGCCGAGGCCCTTTCTGGGGAGACTAGTCGATTAATCCCAGGGGTTAAGTTCTTGCCGACGTAATCGATGAGCTGGAGATAGGTGTCTCTGCCGGAGAACCTCTACATTTTCCTGCCTCCTCTTTTCGTTGTTGGGGGTGGTCGATGACATCCATGGTAGTGATCACTTTCCCATTCTAATATCATTTTCTTGGCCGCTGCTCCCCAAGACCCCATCCCGGTTGTGCATAGCGCGTACGCGATGGTCCAAATTTTAGGAAATGACTGATTTGTCTGTCTCAGTGAGGAGCTTAGGTCAGTAGATGAGGCCGTTGAGTACTTTTCCGGAAATATCATTGCCATGGGCGTTATTTCTACATGCGCTATAAGCGCCGCCCGAACAACTTCACAGTCGGTGAATTTCGTGGAGTTAGGGATAGATTCTGGTATATTTTGAAGCACGCTCCTGCTCTTCTTGGCTGGTATACGTGTCTTCACTTACCGGGAAGATCCCTCTACCAGAGGTGTGGAAGGGAGTCAAAATGATTCAGGGAAAGTCCTCGGAGGACCACCTCCCATATTCTAGTAGAATGGGAGCGCAATCTCGGACCCTGCGTTCGAGGCAAATCCTTCGCAACCGCTTTCTCCGCATTTTCTAGCCGGGGAGCTGCCCCACCAGCATTCAATGGGCGTCGTGATGTCGCAGAAGTACACGGAATGGACTTTACCTCCAGAGTCGAAGAACTCTTCAACGAGAAGTTTACTCTGTGTGAGTTGTGTTCCGCTCTCGCTTCGTGCGCGAATACCGCCTCTAGTCTTGAAAATGTCCCAGGGGCCATGCTTCGACAGCTGGGTGAGCGAAGCATGGCCTTTCTCTTAGATTTGTTCAGCAGGATCTGGGAATAGGGTATTCTCCCAGATTCCTGGTGAATCGCTACTGTGCTCGCTTTTTGCAAACCCTGTAGAGATCACTCTATCCAAGCCGGTTTCTGCCTAATATATCTAACCTCTTGCGTGTGCAAGTTGATGGAGAAATTGATAAATGTTAGATTAGCCTTTTTTCTAGAGAGCGGAGGCCATCTGTCTTCTCCACAGTGCGGCTTCCGCAAGTTCTACTCCACGTCGGATGCTCTGCCCCGACTAGAAAATGCCGTCTGCGAGGCCTTCCCTTGTAGACAGCACTACCCAATGTTGTTTTTCGATCTGGAGAAGGCCTATGATACTACATGGCGATATGGTATCATGAGTGACTCTCCCCATCATGGGGACAAGAGGACGCCTCTTAATACTTATATCTGAATTTCTGTGAGATATTTGATTCCGCATATGGGCGAGGGGAGCCCTCTCCGGCCCAATTCAGCAGGAAGAGGGTGTCCCGTAGGGAAGTGTTCTCAGTATCACACCTTATGCCCTAAGCATCAACGGCAGCACCTTGGTTCCTGCCGAAAGATGTTCTCGCTAGGCTCGTCTTGGACGTTTTTTCGATCTCTTTTGGCGCGGACTAGATGCGAACTCTGGAGCTTCGATTGAACCGCATCTCTCGCTATACCGAGGTCTACAGGCTTCAGTTTTCCTAGCCAAGACTAGAGTGGTGCACTGCTGCCGCCATCCACGGCTCCACCCTGACCCAAACTTGTTTCTTAATGGGGTGCGCCTGAAAGTGGTAGATTCGCAACGTTTCCTTGGACTTGTATTTGACGGAGGCTCATATTCGCAGCCTTAGGGCCTCTTGTACTTGGGCCATTGCTTACTTGTTTACCGATCATTTGTGTCTTTGAAACTGGGCTACGGACGCGAGTTTTATGCATCTGCAGCCGAGCGTGTATTTCGGACAGTTGACTCGATCCACCACACCGGCCTTCGCCTGGCAACCAGTGTTTTCCGCACTTCTCCCATTGAGAACCTGCATGTCGATGCTAAGGATATGCCACTCACTCTGCGCCATGCACATTGCATTATTTGCATGTACGGGCGAGCCCGGTGCCCCCTTCAGTCGCCAACATCTCTCACTGCATCTGCAGTTGAACTCGACGGTGCTTATGCCGCTCAGAGACGCCAATCATACCGTAAGCCCTTTGACTTTAAGGCACCACCCTAGAGGGTACCATTCTTGAATATTTGTCGCCACGCCTCTGCTCCCAAATCTTTTACAATGCCAGGAGTATTGCGTTGGGCCTTTTAGGAGCACAGCTAGTGTCACGCTGGCACCGTGCCATTGTATACGGATGACCCCAAGTCCCAAGAGTAGGTCGGTTACCATGGACCTACCCCCCAAGGCCGCGACAGTTTTAGATTGCTTTTTGTCGTCTCCAAATTGGACACACTCGCGGGACGCACTGCCATTTGATGGAGCGCTCGCCTGCCATTTATTGTGAAGACTCCGTTGTTCCCCAGACTGTTTGGCAGATTTTTGTTGAATGTCGTAGTCTGGGCAATCGCCGCGCACGTTACCTGTCCCGGTACCGGGACGAGCGGAGTCACTACCGCTTGTTACTTGAACTCGGGACGTGTTCGTGCACACTGACTTGTGGACTTTATGACGTTTTGGAGGATGCTGGCCCCCTCTACTTTATTTGACTGTTTGTTGTGGGTCGCGTGTTCCTGCGCCGAGGTGGGCCTTCCCCCGACACCGGATCGCGCTTTCTTCTTGCCCTTTTGCTTGTTTTTTTTTGTAGCCTTTGTATTTTTTATCGTTGTTATTTGTTATTCGCATATTGTTATTTGTTTTTTGTTATTTGTCTTTCAATATACTCTAGTAATAAGCTGGGTCGAGTACGGCGACTTATGCCCACGTAATCAGTCGCCTTGTCGGCTGATAAAATTAAAAAAACAACAACAAAAAATATCCCCTTCCAAACTTACTGTCTATCTACAGATGTTCTGTCTACTCGGCGTACATTCGTCCTGGTTCTTAGTCGAGGGGCAGTGTATACCCTGATTTCACTACCTTCTATGGGGGGCGAAAAGTCACTGGCTAAGGCAAGTACTAGGCAGGGGGTGTGTTGGGCCGTCGACTGTCCTCACCCTCTTCCAGTACACAGAGAAGGTGGCGACGCCGGTATCGTTCTTTATGGTTAAAACTGAAGGACAATTTGGCCTGAATGGCAAACTCAACGACGAAGGACCCCTGGACCGAGTATGTGTAAATGTGCACATTATATAATTTTTTTTTTATCCTATTGAGACTATTCTATTTACCTCCCAAGGCATTGGGAGGTCAAAGTATCTATTATCCATGCATTTTACAACAAGATTATCCTGGCTTCAAAAAGAAATAGCGAGCGACCGTAGGCGCATGGATATCCACCTCCGAGGGCGGCCTCTCCCTCCGAGCTTGGTGTCGTGTAGGATGAGGGAAATTGAGACAACGCTTCAACTGGTGGAGGGAGGGGGGCACTCATCCCTTATAACCGGTGAAGGGGTTTCTCCTTTGCTATTTTTGGAGCCACCTCCAGGCATCTGCACCTCAGAAAAGGAGGTGCCGACCCCCTTTCTCATTGGCTCCTTCAATCCTCTTCTAGCGGAGATTAAATTTACTCCTCTCCCAAATATATGGGTGCGGTACTTTTCCCCTGACCCTCTTCTTTGGAGCGAAGGACACCTCTCGTTGGCTCAGCGCGTCTTCCGCAAGTTCCACTCCTCGTCGGATGCTCTGCTCCGACTTGAAATTGCCGTTTACGAGTCTTTCCATCGCACAATGCACTGCGCCACGTTATATTTGGATCTAGAGAAGGCCTATGATACAACATGGTAATAAGGTTTCATGGAGAATCAATACTATGAAAGCTAAGGGACGCCTTTTAATCTTTACTTCTGAGTTTCTAAGAGGTCGTCGATTCCCCGACGAGTTTCCCAAAGGAGGGGAGAGTTGTGCACTTTTTCTGGGCACGGGAAAACTTATCGCTCCGGAGGGCTTGGAACTCCGGGTCGATAGGGGTTTTCAGAGGAACAGGTGCACGGGATTCCAGGGCTGCCTGTGTACGGGTAATCACGGGCTAAGCCACGGGATGGTCGTGGATTACGGAGTTCTTACCGAATAAAACGGAGCATAACTGGATTGGGGCCGCTACCACTTCGCCCCAACGGGACATATAGTCACACTCGATGTGACAATGAATTACTGGGAAACGACTGGGCCGGCCAAGGTAGTCGTGGACCACCGCAAATTTCTTGTGGTCGGGCCCAACAGGGGGGAGTAGGTCCTCAGACACTATAATGCAGGTGCACCCGGTGTCACGGACGAGGGTGGATACTCGGTGACCGTTTACGGTTCCGTCCTCGAACTTCAATCCACCAGGGTTGTTCTCATTAAGGAGAAAGTTTACCTGATTGACTGGGTCTTTGGCGGGCGAGGGAGGTTCGGGAGTCTTCTGAGGCGACGGAGGAGGATCAGGGGCGGCCTAGATTTGGTGTACTTGGTGGGACTGAGAGTTTGCGAATCGGGAGTTTTGAGGACAGTTCGTGCGGTAATAGCCGGGAACTCCGCAGGTGTAGCAGACGATCGGGTTCTTTTGGTACGGCACAACCGGGGGAGAAGAAACTAGGGGTTTAAGGTCTCGTTGTTCCGATGGATGGAAGTTTCTTGGCTTTGAGGGACTAGGAGCTTTGGTAAATCTTGGAACCAATTTAGGTGAGGTCATAGGGCCCTTAAATGGAGTTTTGGGGGGTGATTGGGAAGCCTTTTTAACATCCTTAGGGTATAAATCGTGACTACCCGCGTAAACATCGGCCTCTTCCAAGCACTCCTTGAAAGTGGCGCAACGTTTATCCTTAATGAAGGCGTAAATTTCGGGAGCCACGGCAGCTAAAAGCTGATCCCTAAGGAAGAAGTCCAGAAGGGACTCGTAGACCTAGGGAATCTTGCACGCATCCAGCCAACACTGAAGGTTTCTTTGGAGGATGTACCCGTGTTGTCGAAATGTTTGGCCAGAGCGGATCCTTTCCTGTCGGAATCGGGAGCGGTAGAATTCGCTATTCATATGAACAGCGGCTAACAATTCGGACTTTAACGTGGAATAGTCCAAAGTTGCTTCCGGAGGAAGGGATACGAGATATCCCTTAACTTGGCATTTAGAAGGGGAAGTAAGCGAGCGACGAAATCATTTTCGATATCCCATCTATTGATTTGAAAGATTCTCTCAAAGTGGGCCAAAAATGACCCAAAGTCCTCTCCATCATTGAAAGCGGGAAGGTGGACTGAAGGAGTTTGGGGAATTTCAGCCCGGGAACCGATGGACTGAGAACCCATTTGATTTTGCCTCATTACCAGCTCATGCTGCCTAATTTGTTCACGTTCTTCCATCTCCATTTTGTTCTTCTCCATCTCCATTTCCATTTCAGTTTGTTCTCCATCTCCGTTTTCGGTTTGTTCTCCTCCATCTCCATCTTTAGTTTGTTCTCCTCCATCTCCATCTTCAGTTTGTTCTTCTCCATCTCCAATTCCCTTCACTCTGCCCGTCCGTTCCTCTCTTCTTCCTGTACGTAATTTAGCAGGTCTTTGCCCGAAAGACCTAACATTTCACCCTGACTCTTGTATTTTTCGAAGGATGACATTTTTACGCAGTTAACTGAGGGAACACTGATACGCGAACGAGCTCGGACACTACCCACGCACAACGAATACTTGAATATTCGTGAAGGCCTTGATCACAAAAAATTTAAGATACAGCTACTTATCTCTGCCGTTTCTAAGCGGGCAAAAAAAATTAAAATGGTCCTACCGAAATTAGGACACCAAAGACCTTAACTCTTTTGGATTAATAACCAGGAGAGACTCCAAAATTCGAACACAATAAAAAAAATTAATTACCTGAGGTCCGACACAAAATCTAAATAGATTACGTTCCACTGCTCTTCAAATAACTTGAACTTGCCTTCTCCCAGTACAATACAAAAATTAAAATAAAAGGGATGTACGTGAATAACAAGGGAACTTCTAATGTCGAAATTAAAATGACACGGGTTCGTAAAAACCCCAACACACTTGACACCAGAATTATATAATACGTATATTAATATATATATATATATATATATATATATATATATATATATATATATATATATATATATATATATGTGTCGTGGTATGACATTACATTATATCAATACCATATTATATCTATGAGGGAGGGACCAATAACTTGAAAGCGAACCGACAAAAGGGACGGAAAACCACGAGTTTAGACGGGCTGAGTAGCGAGAGAGTGCAACGAGGTCAGGTGAATCGTGGACAATGGCAAAGCTCAAGGTTATTTAAAGAGGCATGTATAAAAATATAATTTTATTTACACAAAATTAATGAGAGAAATGATGGGTAAAATTACCTCAGAGAATTAACGGGCAAAAATCACATCAATAAAAGAAGGGAGGGGGGAGATTAACTCAATTGGGTTACTGAAGGGGGTAGAGGGGTTGGCTTACGGATGTTTTCTGTACGTGAGGTGAGACCACGCGGACTTCAGAGCGAAAGGTTGGAGTGATGACAGTTCTCCAAAAGCAAGGGAGGAGGGGGGGGAGACATTTCCTGTCCAGGGCAGAGGATTTCGGCTACCCGAAATGAGTTGGGCTTCGACAGGAGTTGATGAAAGAAGTCGGGAAAATCACTCGGGGCGATCTTTCAGTGGAATTACCTCCTGGCTGGGGCTAATTTCAAATACACAAAATAGTCCAGCTGTCACTTTACTTTGTTGCTAGCACTTGACTTGGAACCATGGGGAAATCTTCTGCGTTCTGGGCGAGACTTCTCAACTCTGTGTCTCTTCCGGGGAGTTGAGTTATTTATATTAGAGGCTCTCCTCGGATTTGGGGGTTAGCGGGAAACAGCTCCACTCTCGAACGGCCTCGAATCTTCTGGCAGAGCTATTTTAGCCCGCATAAAGGTGAATCGTGGGGGACTCGATTCGAGGCTACCGCTCGTGGAAGGGGGTGGGGGGTAGGCTTACCATTTTAGTCCTAGCCGGGACTTTTCTGCACATAGGAATTCCTTTCTGCTAAAGATCTTCCACGTGGGGATTCCCTCACACTTGTTATTGTTTTTGTTTTTATTTGTCTTTGTTTTGTTGGTTTTTCTCGTTTTAGTTTGGATTTGGTCATTTTAAAGTAGCCCACCACTAGAAGAAATTTTGATGGGCGCACTAAAAAATTAACTTGAGATCTCAGGAGGCTCAAGGTGAAAGAGGTTAACAAAGTTAATATTTCTCTCCTTGGCTTCTTCTCTTGATTAACCTTCGATGATTAAACAGAAATCCTGTCTATAATATTTATTTATATAATATAATAATTAATTACTTTTCACATAATCACTTAAGATTGAAATGCAGATTAACGTTTTCATACCCCTCTGAATGGTCTCAGGGTTGTTCTGAAACCCCAAACTAGTGCTAAAATTGGGTTGGATCTAATTTTTAATATAATTAATTGTAGTAAGACAAGTCATGGAATGGTCTATCCGAGCATGGGTGTAGATGGAAATTTGAGTACCTTTTTCCATAGTCTACCTAATTCTGGACCCAACCAGTGGTGGATGGTCGACCTGGGAAAGATTTTCGCGGTAGCAAAGATCCGCATAACAGTGCGAGGCCACCATTTAAACCGCATTGGAGATGTGAAGGTTGGTGAACTTCTTGGATTCCTTTCAAGCGAAATTCAAGCATTTTAACACTTATGGATGCATGAAAGATGAGATTGAAGGCTTTCAGCCACTGGAGTTTGGGTATCAAAGTGCTTCATTGCGTCTCACCTGGGGAAAAAGCATCGGGTCTTCATTAATCATAATTATTGAACCAGAAAGAAGATTCAAGGGTTTCCAAAGGTCGAATCGGACCCCACAGATTTATGTTTATTAATCTTATGACCTCGTCGATTGCGTTCGCAGGACAAAAACATTCGCGTGTCAGTCAGTGATCCTCTATCCGGGTTTAGTTGTTTTATGTTGCCACCCAAGTGTTCTATGGGTAACCATCTCTCCCATAGAAGATCCCCCCCCATGAGAAGCTCCCGTGATGTCGGGAATATTCAACATGTCATTTAAAAGTTAAAATTTGTCTAAAATAAACAAATAACAAACGGATATTTTTTTTTTTTTTATATATGTAATATAGGGTTTCTTTTCTTTATTTGTATTTGTTAAATCTATAATAACCCGCAAGATCCAAGTGCAATTATTAATTGGACGCTATTGTTCTCTTTTCAGTATTTTGTCTCTGTCTCTCCGCCCGACGTTGATAACTTGGGTCAACTTGAAGTGTTTGTAGAACAAAAAGGACCTCCTCCTCAAGCAACTGTGGAATATACAATTGAAGGGCGGAAGTGTGCAAGATGGATTGTCCTTGAAGCCCAAAGGGACGGTATCTTAGAGTTCAAGAGCCTCGAAGTGTATCCTCTCTATTAGAGATGAAGAATTTTTAAACTTCTGATCACGGACCACGATGGATTGGTATTTGGGCACCTGATTATGGAAAGCACTAAGGTCACTACACTGACAGGAGACCTGTTTGGTTTGTTTAAGGTTCTGCTAATCCTACTAATCTTTAGGTCATCTCGTCATTTACGACTTATAAACAAACATTAATTGATCTTTATTATTGCACATTGGTTTAGATTAGTTTAGCACAACAATTACGTAGCCGGAACTTTAGTTAATCACAAACAAAAGTGTGCATGTAATTATCCTTAGCGAGGGAAAGGGAAGAGACGTCCTGTAGAGTATAAGATTGATGGGTGAGGACGTATCTAGGAGCAGATCAGAGGAAATGTGATATCTAGGGAGAGAAGGTGCAGGCGCAGTATTGAGCCCTCTGTAGGATCACTGAAGAAGGCGCAGGGCTGTGTGAAGCGCTCGTTAGCTGAAAAACCCGCGGTAGATCCTGGCTATGTTAGAATTTAACATGTCACTGCTGTGTCGGTAAGCCTTTCCTCAAATCAGATAATGCGAATGCTGGGTGTAAACGGGGATGCGCCCCATGGACGAGCGGCGATTTGGGGTTGGTGAAGTTGTATCGCCGTACTTGGTGAACTGTTTCCGTGAGAATGGAATGGAAATGATGCGGTGGAAAAGGAGATAAGGATTTTGCTCTCGGATCCATTTTCTGATTCTGTGTTTTCGACGGAACCGAGCTAAATCGTCTCCTTTTCCCGCTTATTAATGTACACATACTTGGAACGCCTACTGGGCCCTAAGGGACCTTAATTTGTTGCCATTTTTTGGAAAACCTTTATATTCCAAATCTCATTCTGGCGATGTCCATTATTCACGTCTTTGATCCTTAAATTTATTCCAGATTATTTGAATTTGACGCACCTCGATGTCTATGACTAGTATGGATGTCTTCGGAGTATGTTGTACTTAAGTGTCTGAGGAACTATGTACTTAAACATATGAAGTTTAATAAATATTAAGCTCTAACTCAGTGGTATTATTGTCAATGAAAAGGTATATAAAGGATTCACAATGAGTGAGTTGAAATATAAACTGACCTAAAAACTTTTTTGAGTGCTCAATTTAATTACAAAAATTCAAGGTATTCAAGTTTAACCGGCAATAAAATGCTAAAGCAAGTGAGAAAATTTCGTATTATAAGTGTAGAATTTAAGGCATGTAAAACTATGGGGAAGGTATTCAACGCGAGTAATTTTGAGACGATATTATTCGGGACTCTGTAGAACAGGGGGCGATCGACTCTTCCAAATCTTCATGACCTCTCCCAGGAAGTCGGATCTTCGCTCGCTAGTTTTTGGAAGACAGGAATCTTGGTGCCACAGTGGAAAAAGACTTAAATTGGCAGATTTTGCATCCAAGTGAGTTCATTTTATACATATATCTTTACGTCAGCCCACGGTGATAAATATAGTGCTAGAGATAACTCCCGTACCATCGACAATAAGCAGAAAACAGATCGATCGTAGAGAATCGTAAGTCTGGCAGTAGAAATTGTTAGAAGGGAGGACTTTTGTTAGTTATAACGTTTTTGTTGGCAGTGAAATATTGTCTATCACCTTGAGGTTGATTTATACTGTCAGAACTTTATAGCAGCACCCTGTGCTTGAAATCCATGCAACAGCAAAAGGGTGTAAATTCAATTATAAATTAACGTCTAGAAGATTGCATTGAACATTCAATGGCTTTACCTACCTCGAGACCTACTTACTGTCTAACTTTTAAGATCCTGTAAACAAGGTCTCAAGCTAAAAGTCCTTTAGCACCATCAATTTGTGAGGTGCGTACCACTGCAACCATTATACCAGGAGAATAAAATCTACATCCCATTCCTTTGTGGACGCTAGATAACTTTTCCAATTCAGGAGGCTAAGATTTGGAATCACAAATGGGGTGGCTTCTTTCCAAAGAATCAGGGACGAACTCATCCACTCCAACCGGCTCAAAGCTACCTTTGCTTACTTGGACCATGTCACGATTTGCGGTCGTACCTTAGAAGACCATGACTCTAATCTAACCCGTTTACTAGAAAAAAGTAAAAATGTAAGTTCTTCGACGACACCGTCTACCTACTGGAGTGCCAAAATGAGTTCAGAACAGGTGCTACTTGTTTGACGCCTCAAGCCAGTAGGGTCAAAACTTTGTCATCAAATTCAACAGTTTGAATGGAGGTTAGTCATTGCTGGCCTGGGAGTGCCATGTGTAGCTATTACACCTGGCATCTATGAAGTGACACGAAGTCCCTGCAACATGTAATGATCAAACCGGCGATTTATTTATTCTTGGCATCTTATCTTGTTTTTCCCCTCTTTATTAGCCATTTCCGTACAATCTCTTCCTTCGCAAGATGCCAATCACTGTCTGGTATTTGGGCCTCAAGAAGACCCATATCGTGACATAAAGTCGACTAAATCCGGATAAGGAGGGCTGACATAAGAAGCCGCCCACACGAAGCTTTTCCCTCTTTTGATGAATGCCAACCCAGCATTGTGTTTTTTGTTTTTATAGCGGCCATTTCTGACTAGAAAGAAGTCGCTGTAATTATCTTATAGCTTCTTAATGCAAGGCTAACTTTAAAAAACCCACAAGAGGTAAGTAGCACGCTCCTGCGTCTCTCCCATCTTCTTTGCCAGGCAGCCCGGAGGACTGATCTGATGCTTGTTATGTATTTTGTGTGAGGAAGAGTGAAACGCTGCTCGTGTCACCCATTACTCGCGAACCTTTTGTCAGCGTCATCGATGCGCACATTCCCCGCAATTCCCATATGTCCAGGAACCCAGCACAAGATAATCTCGCCGTAACTGTGGCGTCACGGATACCACGAACCAGGCGGTGCGGATATTCCAAGGCCTTGAGACGTGTGCGGAAAGAGTATCGAAGAAAAACGTATCGAATGGACAAAGTATCCAATGGACAAAGTATCGATTGAACAAAGTATCAAGGACATAGTATCAAAGAACAAGTTATCGAGGGACAAAGTATCGAAAGACAAAGTATCGAAGAACAAAGTATCTAAGGACAAATTATTGAATGGACAAAATATCGAATGAAAAAGTATCGAAGGGACAAAGTATTGAAGGACAAAGTTTAGAAGCACAAAGTATCGAAGGAATATCATTGGATGGACAAATTATCGGAGAACAAAGTACCGAAGGGCAAAGTCGCGATGGACAAAGTATCGAAGGACAAAGTATTTAATGGATAACGTATCAAAGGCCAAAATACCATAGGACAAAGTATCAAAGGACAAAGTACTGAATGGAAAAATAACTAAAGACGGAGTATAGAATGATCAAAGTATCGAGTGGACAAAGCATCCAAGGGACAGCAGGTGCTGGGGTTCGTATCGAACAATATTTTCTTCGAAAAAACCGTAACCGAACACACATTCGAACAAAGCGCATTCAGGGGAAATATTTTTCGAACAGATAATGAATATTCCGAATGGACAAAAGTGGTAAAAATTATAAAATACCGCTCTCCCATACCCCAAAATAAGCTCCCCCCCTTCCCCAGAAAAACGGAAATTCTAGCGAAATTATAATTTAGGAGAATTAAATTTATTTATTTATTGAGAGGAATTAAATATATGAAAATCAAAGTACCTTTTATTATGTTATTGACAACAGGATTTCGATTTATTCTCGGGACAATTTAAATTGAGAGGGAAACCTCCGAAGCTTGGGATAATCGCGGTCGTCATTTCTCGTGTGACGTTTCGGGTCAGTAAATCGGCAAATTCATCCACCTGCGTCGAAAGTGATAATCCCTTTGAGAATTCTACCTCCAGTCATGAACATTCTAAAACATTAATAGGTCAAACTTTTCGGATAAGATAAGATCAGACTACACACTTGTCAGATAAGGCTCTTAAGGATATAAGGATTTTCGCTCCAACGTCGTAGAATCCGTTGATCACCCTAAAATTCCGCGCTTCCAACACGGATTAAGGGGCAATAATGTGAAGGAGTTTAAATAAATTTTTCAGAATCTAAATGTTAAGATGTGTGAAACCCACTTTTATTTATTTGATTTCAAACTGATAATTCACCAGGAATTGTCTTAGGTCCTCCTTGGATTACAGCCATGGGATTTTCGCTTAGATTCACCACACCCCAAATTGAACTCTAATCACATCACAACACTTTAATCTCCCTCGCATTCATTTGACTATAATTATTAGCCTTAACCATGATTCACTTCATTCTCACTTTCTAACCTCACATCGCCAAGCACTTTATTCACTAATATTTCATCTATTCCTTCAATCTCTACGTTTGAAAGAAAATCTTGCATGAAGATGAGGCATTATAATAGATCGACAAAGGGATGAATAGCCGAATGTATTGGAAGAACAACCTTTTTGCAAAGGTAGAGCAATGACGGAGGAAGACAGCATCAACATAACTAAAGAACATAGTCATCTTCCTCATAGTTCTCAAAATGAAATAATAAGAATTAAAGCCAATGCCCTGAAGTATTTGCTTCCGCTTAAGTGCAGAAGTGATACTCTGGTTGACGTGGTTGGAAAAAGGAATCTCCTTATAGCGTACGAGAAGTGCAGCCACCGGCTAACAGTGGTCCAGCGACGCGGGAAGCTGTTCGCAACTCGACTGTGCTATTATTTTTTCTTTGTTCCTTTTCCTACTCCCCTCTATCTACATCCCTAAGAGGAAGAATTCGCAATTATAATTTCACGGAAGAAGATTTGCTTCTAACAAGGAGCCTTTTTGATCCTTAAATGAACTTCGACAGCCCAAATGATTTTGAAGTCACTTCTTAGAAGATGCTTTGGGATGGAACATTTAATTCAGCTCAATTTGGAAAACCACTAAACAGCATTCATGGTCTTGTTGCTGACAATAAGACCTTACATTTGGTAGATTGCATTACCGAGAAGAAAACTTATTCCACCATTTTTAGTCGCGACTAAAGTTACTATGTCGGTCGGATGGAAACCAGTTTACTTTTGAAAGTTTTGACGGTCGTAAGGTCAGATGATATTATTGTTAATACGTTTGTTAATTAAATCTTTTTTCCTAAAATTATTAAAATAATTGAGAGCACGCGACCTAGTTTTTTGAGCTTGTTAATTTCTTGCATCAATTAAATCCTCTTTCAATAATCGTTAACTTTGAACGCTCAACCATCAATCCAATCAATTAAATCCTCTTACAATAATCGTTAACTTTGAACGCTCAACCATCAATCCAATCAATTAAATCCTCTTTCAATAATCGTTAACTTTAAACGCTCAACCATCAATCAAATCAGTTAAATACTCTTTCAATAATCGTTAACTTTGAACGCTCAACCATTAATCAAATCAATAAATACTCTTTCAATAATCTTTAACTTTGAACGCTCAACCATTAATCAAATTAATTAAATCCTCTTTCAATAATCGTTAACTTTGAACGTTCAACCATCAATCCAATAAAGCTTTTCCTGAAGCTTCAATCTGTGGTTGTTTCGTTCATTTGGGGCAGTTTTTGAGCAGACCAATTCAAACATTAGGCTCACAAGCCTCCTACAGCGGCGACCCCAATAATGCAATAATAATAATAACTGCTTTTGTTCCTCTCAGTAATGTTTACGAAGCGTTGAAAAAAATAATGGAATCTTTTGATGCATAAAGTGATGAAAAGTTGGGAGAGTTTTTACAGTAGTTTGAAGCTACATGGTTAGGTATTATTTTGAGGGAGAAATTAAGAAAGCCACTATTCGATATTGACTTGTGGTCAGTTTTCGAAAGAGTTGCAAATGATTTGCCAACAATTAAGTTAAATGGTGGCATTTCACAAAAGATTAATGATTTGTCACTCTACAGAAGATAACCTTTTGAGAAAGCTACGCGTGGAGCACTCGAAGGATTTAGAGCAACTGCACCGAGGTAGAAGAGATGTCCAAAGAAAAACCTCAAAATAGGCTAGCGTAAACGAACGACTTAAATACATTGTGGCTAGATACAACGTCACTTCTGAAATAGAATATTTATAGCCATCACCTACAAACTTTAGTTATATTTTTAAGTGCCTGGGTTAAATAAAATCTATTTATATTTTTAATAAAATTTTAATTTCTTAATTTTTTTAGTATGCACATTAGTTTAAAAAAAAATTATCTTTCTTTCATTGCAACTGTATTATCTCTCAAATAAATATTTCATTTCATTACTATTTGTTTAATTCATACGTTCCTAAATTGCCATAAAATCATCATTTATGTCGAACTTTCTTCAAAGGTATATAAAAATCACAGACTACTGCAATGATTCACAATCATTCTACATTTTGTCCATTCGATACTTCGTCTATTCGAAACTTCGTCCTTCAGACTTTGTCCTTCGATAACTGGCCTTCGATTATAATCTGTCCGACAGTCCCTCGAGAGCACTCAAGCCGCTTTGTGAGTCGCAAAAGATCGCCATTCGGTCTCTGGACCCACCGAGCATTACGCGTTATCTTCCGTATCGCGCGGTGCATTGCAACCTACTCGGTCGTGAAGAGAGACGAGCGATGAAGTAAAATCCGCTGCTTTTGAGCAAAAGAGATACAGGGTGTTGCAAAACTTCTCTTACACTCACTTATTTATTTTTCGAGAGATTTAAACGTGTGACAGAAAAAGGTTTGTCAAAGAAACTGAAAGTTCTACTTATTCATCATGTGTCAATAAAAAGGCTTTTCCATTCTGTGTAGTTTTATCGAAATGGAAGTGTAAAGAAGAGAGATCTCTGCTCTCCTGCGCGCGGGGCAAAACAAATCAGACATCGTCAAGTGGCTCACCGTCACTTGAATAACCGTCCACATAGTAGCGGAGAGGTTTAAGAACGTAAAAAAACCTCACAGATCGACCTCGTTCAGGCAGATCTAAAGTGGCAACCGTTTGGCTGAGAGAAAGGCTTTCGAAGTGTTCAGATGCTCAAATGACGACCCTCGCGAAGAAGAAGAACATCTCGGTGGCAACAGTGTCAAGTGCCGGCAAGAGCTTTAGATGCGTATCCACGAACAATCACTTGGCCTCCGTTATTATGTTCTGCGTCGTGGCTTCGAATGGCGAGAAGATGCCACCGGTGGGGTTCGGGGCCGGTTATAGGCTTACTCCAGCCGATAACAGGGACATCTTGACAACAAAAGTCCTGCTCTGGATGAGAAAGATTACGAAAAAGACGCATAAATCATTCAGCAGGACCCTGGCCCGGCCACATAGGCAAGATCGTACAGGAGTGGTTAGGGGCGAGCATGAGTCTCTTTTCGAAATACTCTTGGCTGCCGTAGTCGCTCAACCTCAATCTCATCAACTGCAACATGTGGGCGCATGTCTAGGACAAGGCTTGCAAGTTCCGCCACAGCAGCATTCATGAGCTGAAGTCCCCCCTCAAATGCGTATGGGCTAGTATGCGGAAACACTTCGTCCGTAACAGGTGAGCGGCCTTCATGGCTCAACATGAGGCGAGTGCTCGTCAGCGACGGTGGCCACAGTAAATAATATTACAATTTAAACACATTCTTATGTTGAAAAATAAAACCCTGTCTAACTTCATCAAACTATCATTACGTTCTTTGTGGTGTGGAGAGCGTCGTTACGAGTATAACAGGACTTTTGCGATACCCGGTACGGCGTGGAAACCGACACTCTCGTGGGGCATGGAGCAAGCCCAAGCACATACACCAATCTAGCGCGACAAGTAGTGTGCTTCACAAAGGCTAAACGCAATACTTCCGGCGCTGTGGAAGCTGTGAGAGCATAATGGGGCGACAAATAGTCAAAGGTGTTAGTTACCCTCCTGGGTGGTGTATGTGGCAGAACCAGAGGCGCCACTCTCCCGAGAACTACACCGAACCCTCGAAAGAATTTCCTGGCTCTAAACCCACAGGGCTTATGACTGGCGTCTCTCGGCAACATAGGCATCATCGGGGTTGGAAGCGAATGAAGTAAGAGCTGTTTGCGACTGAGAGAGATGCCGGGCCCATGGGTACAAGCGCGTAATGCAAGGTGTGTGGCACAGAGCGAGTGGCATCTTCCGGCAACGACAAGTGCGCTCTCAATGAGGGACGTTCTGAAAGCAACGTTCGCGCTCCTAAGACCGGTTTGGTGGGTTGATTCTACCTTCGGTAATACACACTCGGCTGTAAATGCGTAAAAATTGCGTAGGTATTCAAGCTTAGAACGAACCAAGGATCGATAGAAAAGTATGACAGTAGCCCAATTTTGGGTGAGTTTATACCATGATGCATAAACTCACCCACAATTAGGTCACCTATTTTCAGTCTGTCGAAGAGACAGGGTGTTTACCTTTCAAATCTCTAAGCAGAAGAAAGGGCCTCACTAACTGCTGCGAGGGTCGAACCCCGCTGGCTAGGGCACGGGTTGTGTTGGGCAGTTTACTCCGCTCACTCTCTTCCAGGACACTACTCAGGTGGCTACGCCAGCACCTGCTTTCATCGTTGAAGCTGAATGGCGGCCGTGTTTCCGAAGCCCACTTCAGCTGGATCAGTGCACCGAGGCTGTGTAAAGGATCGCATTCTGGGATTCTCTGATCCTATGGACATTTTTCTCTTCTCTTCAGTCATATGGGTGCCATAGTGTCTACTTTCCCTACCCCTTTTTTATAAATATGGTAACAATAGAAAGAAAAAGTGGGGCTGCGTATGGAGATCTGATTTCAAACATGGCCTCGCCCTCCCTAGGCTTAGTAAAGGAGGACGAGGAAAATCGACAACACCCTTGAACCGTTAAAGGAGTGGTTTATGGGAGGGAACTCGTGGGCTGCTCCTTAGAAGACATCACCTTAGAGCTGCCGAGCATGGGGCAGTCAAAGGCGACCGTGGGGGTGAGAAAACGGTGGGGAGCCTCGAAACTCACCCCACACTCTTCTTCACGTTCGATTGTAATAGGCTCCCTTGGTCGGTGAGTGGCGGTTGGCATCACTCTCACTCTGGCGCTATGTCACTACCCTGGTAGAGCTGGTACCACAAAGGGTTCACACTCAGCCTCGGCTAAAGCAAGGCCCCCCCCCCCCTCTCAAACAGCGTAAAGCAAAACGGGTGCTTGCCTCATCCGAGTCCTTAGACTCACATGAGGCAACACCCCTCAAGGTGGTGGTGATGCCGTCTTCCAGGGCTTCTAGAGTTCCCTCCCGAAAGCAGGACAGCACCAGAGGAGCCTCAGCCCGACGGGATAAGGCCGTGGAGGAGGAGGACGCGGCCTGAATGCTATCGCCGCTGTTCCTTTCACTCTAAAAACCTCTTTTCAGGCAATATCAACGCAACTGTTATTTGTGTGTCCATTCCACTTGGACGGGAAGGGGGGAACTTCCGCCCCGCCTATCATGGTTGCCGAAGAAATTTCTAAGCTCGAGGGTAGATACTCTCTCTGGGGAGACTACTCTATCAATCCCAAGGGTCAAAGCCTGCCCGACCATGTGGGTAGGTGGCCTGTGCAGCCTGTTACACTGGGTATCCAGGGGAGGGGCACGTCCTCCTGGCCTGAGTGCAAATGAGGGAAGCCCCGTTGTCACTGGGCTCACATGAACTCTCTGAGGGGTTCTGGGTACACTTTCTCCTAGCCCCCACAAAGCCCTTGGTGGAGGGGGGTCAAAGTTCCAGGGGCGGATTCCGCCTAAATGATGGTCCGGGTTGGCAAAGCTCACCGCTGGACCGGAACCTTAAATTCTGAAATTTATGATCCTTTGGAGACTCAACCATGAGCCTTTTTACCTGTTACTATCGTGATCAGCGCAGCCTCGCCCTCCCTTGGTGTCGAAGAGGACGAGGTAGCCCCACACTCCCATTAAAGGGCTCCCCCCCTCACCATCTGTAGGCGGCAAAGGGGCTTCCCCTCTCTCGGGGAACTCCACCTCTAAAAAGGTGCCCCCCCCCTCTCAGGGGACCCTCCAACCCTCTTAGACCTGGTGCGGTCGATGCCCCCACCCCTTTCTCTGGAGGTGGCCCCGGACCACTTCACCCCCCTACCAGCGGCACTCCGTCCTTTACGATGACAGGGGACTGCCAAGGAAGCAGGCAGGGGCCCCAACATGGAGAGCTCCCGGTCGGAGTGGCTTGATAGGGCCAACTCCATTAGAGAGCAAGTGATAGTGGGGTCCGCCGGTCGGTGCCCCGCTAGGGGGGTGGCCGGCCTGCCCCCTTTCCCCGGCCAGTTCGCCGGCTAGAGAGGACACGACAAAAAGTACCTCAGGGGATCCGTGAAACCTTGGAGGGACGGGGGGACACATGAAGCACCACCCCCCTCTCCCCTAAGAGGGACATGCTCAACAAATGTCGGCCATATTTCATCAAAAGTTTGAGTCTACCTCGGCTTTATTCCTTCTAGTCTTTACACATCTTTCTTTACATGTCTCGTTTGCCCCTGGGGACTGGGGGAAGGGGGTCACACCTCTCTCTTGTCTCTGGCTGTAGTTGTGGGCGTGATTCTGCCTCGTTTCTATTGCGTTTTAAAAATCGAGCCACTGATGGAGTACAAATATCCCCTATGAAAGTACTCTCATAGCCATACACCCCTAATGGGGAGTACTCTTGTGCCCAATATGGGGTACACCCATATTATGATGCTGATGGTCCATCTGGTCCTGGAGAAATACGGGTTCGTGTTGTAAACTTGTATTAGGGCGCAATTAAACCTTGAGGGGGATTCGACTCCCCACTCGCCCCCCCCCCTCCACGACCACGAAGGAATAAGTTAAAGACAACAAACGAACAAACAGCATCCCATAAAATTGGATCTTTCAAGTTAAGTTCTTTTTTATTTCATCCTGGAGTTCCCATAGTTACTGTGTGCGTGTTTATTACGCACATCAAGATCTTTGCGTTCATGGTTTGTTGCTTGGGGCGTTGTTGTTTTAGTTGGTGTGGCTGCGTAACTTTGGTTACCGCGAGTTCGTGCTTCCTCCCTTCTTTCTCCTCTTTCTTTTCAGATAATTGAGAGCCATTGTCCGATGCCTTCTTTGAAGCGGGTTCCTCTTCACTCGATTCCGAACAGATTTTCTCGTTTGTTCGGGCGATTGTGACTTGTGTGCCGTTATAATTGGTAGCGAGAGAAACACTTACTTATCTTTTCGAATTTCTCTTCCTCTCTTTGTTCGGATGGAATCCTCTTGGGTGTAACACGTCATCCTAAACCTTTAATTGTTCATTATGCGTGTTTACTTCGTGATCTGGAATCGGAATGACATCTGCAGCAATTTTTATGGAGGTTTCCATAAAGAGTTCATTTTGTATTCCAGTCATTCGTGTTTATTTGCAAAATCCTGAGCCGCTTCTTTGAATCAGGGGGGGGGGTGTTAACTAGCGCGTTAGTGTCTTTATGCTTATCCTAGGTAACATGTTTTCCTTGTCCCCAGGCTTTTTGTTCTTTGGGGGGGAGGGGGCTTTGTTTTGCTATTTGTAGCCCTCGTTTCTGTGCAAAGTCGTTCAGCAATTAACTCTTTTTTTTCATCTTAATGTTTAAAGATCTTTTCCCTCGTTGTTCCGTCCTTTTTTGATACTCTCGTTTAAGTTATTTTATTTGTTTTTTGCTTTTATCTCTGCCGTTTATGTACAGTTTATGATGTTTTTTTTAAGCTGTTCTGAGGATGCTCTGTGTGGTTACTTCCTGGGGATGCTCTGTGTGGTTACTGCCTGGGGATGCTCTGTGTGGTTACTGCCTGAGCATATCACAACAAATCCAAAAAGATTCGAACCTTTTGCTGAAGGGGAAGTCATGTAAGAACTTGCGGCCAGTGTATAAACTTCGCCCCAAGCAAAGTCTTTTTATGATCGCCACCTCCACACACACACACACACACACACACACCCCTACTTGGATTTGCGAGTACATTTGGGCAGATATGGAGGCGTGGCATGAGACCCTTGAGGGCCTTCACAAGCAGCCGACTGATTAATAGACAACGCCGCAATCCCAATTTCCCCCTGAATATTCCAATTACCTTTGCACAACACTGAACAATGCCCTTCTGCATTCAAAACAACCACACACACACACACACACAGTAAACAAAAGAAATGCAAGGAAAGATAGAGATACCCTTTAAACAGGGAACTGTCCTTTCAATCTAATTTCACATTCTTTTCTTTTTTATTTCTCCAAAATTAGTTTTCTTTGGTTAAAGAAAACAAAATTTGGAGAACTTTTGTTCAGTGCCGATCTTTATACGAAACTAATCCAAATTTTTCTCAAATTCTCAATTAAATACATTGTGCAATTGTTTATTTATTTATGTTTTTCACAGTTTATTATTAAATGAAGCGTTGAATGCATCACTAATTAGTTTTCCTCGTGCATCAACACCTACATAGCTGCTAATACTCTAGTGGTCATAGATACTGAAAAGTCTCCGCTAAATTAAATTACTAAATGCATTAAAAGAAGGTAAAAGAAGCGAGAATTATTATAGTTTAGCAAAATATAGAGAACATTAGCTAAATTTTTCACTCGCCCTAATATCCGCTCTTTGCCTCGGTAGTTGCAAAGCAGATTCTTGATGTCGCATTTACCAGAAGAAATCCAATATTCTCTCTGTTATTTGCTTCTCTCCCATTCGAAGATTGAGAATAGGTAGCCAATCCATGATTGTCTACCCCGTTAACCCCTTCCTGGCGCGTAATTATTGACCGTTCCCAGTGCCCGTTGACGGCTGCCTCTGGTAGCATCGGTCCGAGGTGACGGCTCTTTGTCCCCAGGTTGGTTGCCAGGCCAATAAAAAACCTTGGGTCGAGTCTCTTGGTGGGGAGGGATATCCATTGAACGCTGCTTCGAAATCCTGGCCGTTGTGAAGGGAACTGAAGGGAACTAGTAGGAGTTTAGTGAGGGGCGTGCTTCGTTGTTGTTCACCTGGTTAGAAATCGATGGCCCCTTGGGGGACCGTCTGTGCTGCTTGGTTGGGAGCCACGGCACGCCGAGGCTTGACGACTCGGTCGGACGAACAGCAGCACATGGAGCGTGCCTTCTGAAAGACTCCGAAACGACTCTGATCAATAGGCGGGAGCGACTCACGCGGGGAGAACTCACCAACCCCCCTTTTTATCATTGAGTGGTCGCAAAGTATTGAAAGAGAAAAAGTGTTCAAAATGACCGGCAAGAAAGGACCAGGAGCTCTAAAATACACGTGCGCAATATGCCACATAGATAAGTGGTGCGTGGACTTTCCGGAGGGGTGTTTTTCGAAATGCCACCCGGCCAGTTCCTGCACCGACTGTATTTTAAACAGCCAAATCAAGGAGCTAAAAGAAACATGCAGGGCTTCCGAGGAAAGATCCAGGAAGTTGGAGGAGAAAATAAACAGCCTCGAATTAGAACACGCTCGACTGATTCGCAGGCTAGAGGTCAGAATAGCAGAGCTAACGTCAAGCCCTGTACTAAACACTGCATCTGCAGTATTACCCACAGAGCTAGGTCCGCATGCTACGGATAAACCCTCAAAGAAAAAGAAAAGGAAGGGAAAGAAACAGGAAGAAGAGAAAGTTGTAACAGAAGATAAAGTAGAAGCTGAAAAAGAGAAAGTTGAAGCAGATGAAGAAAAGATAAAAACAGAAGAGTATGTAACAAAGGAAGATAGAGGGGGAAAATGAATAAGAAAAATAAGATGGAAAAGAAAAAGGGAACCGAGAGTTCGCTTCCGCAAGGAAAGCCTCAAACCTCTGCACGGAAATGTCCGAAGGTTACCCTTGTGGGCGATTCCCAAGCACAAGGTTTGCAGCCCCTGCTAGCGGCCCGCCTTCGCACTAGTGTGGAGGTATGCTGCCAGCCAGAACGGAAAACCCACCACATCAGGGTAGAGGCTGAGAAATCTCAGATCTCCGAGAATTCAGTCGTTGCCCTGATGGTGAGTGGGAATGACCTCTACCTCCGAGGAGGCAAAGTAGGCCCCAGCGAGAAAATTCTCAACACGCTCATGGGAGCCGTGGACGACTGCGGATTGAGAACTCGCAAACGGGTCGTTGTAGGGATGCTCCCAAGAAGAGGTCCTAGCCGGACAGCTCACTCAAGGAACGTGACCCTGAACCAGCGCCTGTCCGACCTCTGTACGGCGGAAGGGGTCTTCTTTCTGGACTCTTACCGCACCTTTTACGGTTGAAACGACCTTTACCAAAGGGACGGAGTGCACCTTTCATTCAAGGGAAAGGCTGTACTCTGTATGTGATAGAACGGGTTGAAGCCGCGTTAATTTCAACCCCTATCACATGTTATTTAAAACAACGATGCTCCCACGTGCATCTTCGCTTTGAAGCTTGGCGCCTTATCGCAGCCACTTGAGTCAATGTTTAAACAAGGAGGTTTATCTTCCCCCGTTCGCCCCCATACACCGACCTCGCCAGATTGAGTTACGCTTATGGGCAGATAAGGCATTGTTCCCAGGCTCGGCTGTGCATTCCCTCGAAGCTCCCACTCCATTGTCCCCCACGCCAAGGAAGTGTCTCGACTATTTAGATGGAAACTTTACCACGAAGAGCAGATTGGAGATCCAGATTTTCGTCGCGAAACATCACCACGACCCTCTCTCACTTTGTGCGCCAAGGGACCTCGACCTCGAGATTTACCATCACTTGTCCAGAAGGAGGACAATATCCCTTGAGTGGCAAAGTTTGAGCCTTCGTGACGCCGAGTCCACAAGGCTTCCCCCTTGTTGTTCAGAAAGAGAACAATGTTACAACAGCCATTGTTCGTTTGAGCCCGTTCGCCAAGAAACGGTTCTCACCTCCCCTGTTGTTCAGAAGAGAACAACGTAGAACAGCCATTGTTCGTTTCAGCCCGTTCGCCAAGAAACGGTTCTCACCCTTCCCCCTTGTTGTTCAGAAGAGAACAACATTAGAACAGCCATTGTTCTTGAGCCCGTAGACAAGAGACGGTTCTCCCCCCCCCCCCCCTGTTGTTCAGAAGAGAACAACGTAGAACAGCCATTGTTTTTCAAGCAGTTCGTCGAGAAACGGTTCTCATTTCCAAGACGCCACGTCAGGATCATTTTATTCCCCTCCTTCGGCTGGAACTCGCCAGCGGACCGAAAATTCCTTCACGTCGACTTCCTCTGCACCACTAGTATAAAATTACGTAAGCAGAACGTTACCTTTGAGTATTTAACCCTTTTGTCAATTCTATCCTGTGCTTTAAATGGTTTAGCGAACCATCCCATCTCTTTAACTTTATATTTGTTTTACCTTTTTAAATCGTTTATTCCTTAGATTAGCCCGAGCCCCCACGACCCTTTCCACTCTCTGTTTATGTCAATATTTTCCGTTTTGTGTATTGTTGATAGTTATTATTAATAAAACTCTATTTTATTAATGATAGCAATATTATTATCCTTGAGCTCAGTTCCACTTCTTAAGCATATCGAAGATACATAATATCGGCCCGCCAGACATCCACGAACTCTAAAGATAATTAAAGAAGTTCCCTCAACGAATAGTTATATATGGTATATCGTCGAGAGTCCATTCTACGACATATATATATATATATATATATATATATATATATATATATATATATATATATATATATATATATATACTATTTAAATTTGGTATCAGGTGTGTAAGGTTTAACGCTATATCTTTGCAAACACTGGTCTCAGTCGAGTAAAGCATAGTGTTATTCTTATAATAATAGAGTATAGTAGTTCCCTTTTGTTTTAACGATTGCTATCCCCTTTTTTGAAACTTAAGAAGCTGGAGTAGCTCAAGGAACTGTTATAATAATTTGTTTGTGTTTTTTTTGTGATTTTAGTCAGTGGTTATTTAGATCGAGAAACCAAGTACGAATAGGTCAGTGCCCATATTTAGGCAGGCTAATTTCTCTAGAAGGCATAATTCTTGTTGCAAGGAATTTTAGTTGGTTGACTAGTGCGCCCCCAAGTGCAAAGATGACTCAGTTCGAAATCTTTAAAGCGCAAGGAGAATCCTTGGGACTCCCTGGAAAAGAACTAATTGAGTACGTTCAAGAGGAGCAACGAACAGAAAGAGAAAGAGAAAGAGAAATCCAAAGAGAAGAACGAGAAAGAGAAATCCAACGAGAAGAAAGAGAAAGAGAGGAACGGATAACACAAGCTGAGCTTCACCATCAGATTGAATTAGCTCGTGTTGAAGCAGAGATACAGTCCGCCAGTTCCCGTTCCGAAGCCCCCCCCCCCCCCTCCAATCTCTCACTAAAGCTCCCCAATTTCAAGGATGGAGAGGATTTCGGAGCATTTTAAGCCCACTTCGGAAAGATCCTCGAAATCAATAATATGGATCGTGAGGCTGAAGGTGTAGCCAGATTACTTTCCCTGTGAAATTGTAAATTGCGCGAATTTTTTATATCTTTCCCATCTGAGTGTACAATTAACTACAGCACCTTAAAAGCTGAGTTATTGGCCGCTCATAATATGACTCCCGATTTCTACCGCCAAGAATTTCGAGGAGGTCGTATTAAACCCAGACAGACGTTCCGTCAATTCGGATACATTCTTCAGAGGAATTTTAAATTTTGGTTAGAATCCTCAAAGGTTGATCCGAACTACGAGTCCTTAACAGACTTCGTGTTGCGATATCAATTTTTGGCGTCTCTCCCGACGGAGATCCGCGCGTTCGTCAAGGATCGTCGGTGCCAAACCTTTAAAGAATGTACCGAAGAAGCGGATGTCTATGCCGCAAGCCATAATTTATACCCCAAGGAGAATCGAACTTCTCACCAATCCCCCTACAAGGAAAGAAGGAAGGATTCACGCCCCTTCACAGGAAAGCCGACGAAGTTTCCGAGCCCCGTAAAACCAAAAAACTTCTTTCCCCCAAACCAACAACGGGACTCCAAACCTCCCGTTAAGATTTCTCCTCCATCTCTCTTCCCGAAGCGACCAATCATATGCTTCACCTGTGGTGTAGAAAACCACATGAGCTGGAATTGCCCCCCAAATTCTAGGCTTAAAAGCGGACCAGCCCACCAAGTTCACCAGATTAATGCAACCCCGGCTCCCCTGGTGGTGCAGACCCAAGCAGAAACTTCTCCCCCTCCGTCAGGCCACCAGGTAAATTTTATTTTTGATAAAAGTTCATCGGGAACTTTGAAATTTGAGGAGGGCAGCGTGAACGGCTGCCGAGTATCGACTCTCGTCAGGAACACAGGATGTACGTGTTTCATCGTGTCCGACGAACTCCTCCCCCCAGTGGACCCTAACCACGAAAAATTTGCGGTGGTACATGACTACCTTCGGTGGGCGAACCAATTCCCCGTCGTTAGATGTTACCTGCAATGTCAATATTATGATGGCTGGGCTGAAGTTATTTCAGCACCCATACAATTCTGTTCCGTACTTATAGGACAGAGCCTCCAAGTAAGTTCCGACCCTGTGTCTCAGGCCGCCCTTCCTTGAGGCCAAACTAAGAAAGAAGCCCAGGAGCCCGTCCCCATCAGAACCCCGATACCGTCCGATTTCTCGGAGACCCCTAACCAGGACTTTAGGACGGCACAAAAGGAGTGTGAATTACTAACACCCTTAGGCGATAAGGCCCAAGACAAGGACACGGAGACTGTCCATGGACCCCAAGAAAAAAAGAACCCCCAACGCGCCCATGGAGATACCTTCGTAGAACTGGACGAAACATCGGCGCTTGAAGAAGATTACCCCGCGGAGTCCCTTAATGTAATACAGATAGTGGGCACCCAACCTGATGCCGATTACCCTCCTCCTTCCCTACCAGGCGAGTCTTTGGAACCCTCTGACCTGGATATTGACGCGCAGCTGACACCATATCAAAAGAGTCAGCTACAAGAACTATTTGAATGGAGTCACCATTTAACCACCCTATTAGCTCTTTTCAAGCGACTGCGCGAAAATGTCCTCACCATTGGCCCCCGCAAATGCCATTTTGCCCACGAAACCATAAAATATTTGGGTTTCAAAATAGGACAAAGCCAATTGGGTCCCCAAGAGGATAAGATTAAGGCAATCGCCGACATGCCCCTCCCGATTACAAAGAAGCAATTAAGATCGTTCCTAGGATCAGCTTCGTACTATCGGCGATTCGTTCCGAATTTCGCTGCAATTTCGGCGCCCCTCAGCTCCCTTTTAAAAAAGAATTCACCCGATCGTCTACGTTGGAATGATGTCGCTATTTCCCATTTTAATCAGCTCAAGAGTAAGCTCATTTCTGCCCCCATTTTAAAGTTGCCCAAACCGGAAAAATCCTTTGGGATTAAGCCCGACGCGTCCAACGAGGGCATTGGAGGTGTAATCCTTCATTACGAGGATGACGGAACGAGTCATCCAGTTGCATATGCTAGTCGCCAATTATTACCACGTGAAAAGAGATATGCCCCTATAGAGAAGGAAGCTCTATCAATTATCTGGGTCATAGACAAATTCAAAAGGTACTTGATAGGAAAAGAATTTCAGATTGGAACCGAGCACCGTCCGTTAGCCTATATTAGGAATGTGCGACACTCCAAAGGCCGAATCATGCGCTGGAGTTTACTCTTGCAAGAGTATCAATTTAAAATAAATTATATAAAAGGTTCCGATAACCAGGTCGCTGACGCACTCAGTAGGAATGCGTTACCGAATAGCGTATAGTAATTATATTCATAGGATTAGTATCTCCATGTAGGTATATACCGTCTTGTACGACTTAAATTAGATTCTCTTGTATTATAATTAGTTAATGTATATGTCTAAATTTGTAACGCTCAATGTCTATTTTTTTGTATGTATATATATTTGCATCCATTAATTACGTATAAATTATTTTGTCCCATATGTACTAATTTTATATCATTCATTGTTCCATGCCTTTTTTTTTATTAAGTTTGTATTAAAGGTTATTTTCCCTTATAATCAAAATATCAAAATAATCATATGTATTGAGGTAATACTAGTTAGGTGCAGGAAGGTACGGTTGGTACAAGAAAACGAGTTCCCCACAACGGAGCTCTATCGTTGTCCCTTCTCTCTTTTTTTTCGAAGTGACAACTTCCCCCGGAATGGAGAAGTGTGATAAAACGGGTTGAAGCCGCGTTAATTTCAACCCCTATCACATGTTATTTAAAACCACGATGCTCCCACGTGCATCTTCGCTTTGAAGCTTGGCGCCTTATCGCAGCCACCTGAGTCAATGTTTAAACAAGGAGGTTTATCTTCCCCCGTACGCCCCCATACCCGACCTCGCCAGATTGAGTTAGGCTTATGGGCAGATAAGGCATTGTTCCCAGGCTCGGCTGTGCATTCCCTCGAAGCTCCCACTCCATTGTCCCCCACGCCAAGGGAGTGTCTCGACTATTTAGATGGAAACTTTACCACTAAGAGCAGATTGGAGATCAAGATTTTCGTCGCGAAACATCACCACGACATTCTCTCACTTTGTGCGCCAAGGGACCTAGACCTCGAGATTCACCATCACTTGTCCAGAAGGAGGACAATATCCCTTGAGTGCCAAAGTTCGAGCCTTCGTGACGCCGAGTCCACAAGGCTTCCCCCTTGTTGTTCAGAAAGAGAACAACGTTAGAACAGCCATTGTTCGTTTGAGCCCGTTCGCCAAGAAACGGTTCTCACCTCCCCTGTTGTTCAGAAGAGAACAACGTAGAACAGCAATTGTTCGTTTGAGCCCGTTCGCCAAGAAACGGTTCTTACCTCCCCTGTTGTTCAGAAGAGAACAACGTAGAACAGCCATTGTTCGTTCGAGCCCGTTGACAAGAAACGGTTCTCACCCTTCCCCTGTTGTTCAGAAGAGAGCAACATTAGAACAGCCATTGTTCTTAAGCCCGTAGACAAGAGACGGTTCTCACCCCCCCCCCTGTTGTTCAGAAGAGAACAACGTAGAACAGCCATTGATCTTCAAGCAGTTCGTCGAGAAACGGTTCTCATTCCCAAGACGCCACGTCAGGATCATTTTATTCCCCCCCTTCGGCTGGAACTCGCCAGCGGACCGAAAATTCCTTCACGTCGACTTCCTCTGCACCACTAGTATAAAATTACGTAAGCAGAACGTTACCTTTGAGTATTTAACCCTTTTGTCAATTCTATCCTGTGCTTTAAATGGTTTAGCGAACCATCCCATCTCTTTAACTTTATATTTGTTTTACCTTTTTAAATCGTTTATTCCTCGGATTAGCCCGAGCCCCCACGATCCTTTCCACTCTCTGTTTATGTCAATATTTTCCGTTTTGTGTATTGTTGATAGTTATTATTAATAAAACTCTATTTTATTAATGATAGCAATATTATTATCCTTGAGCTCAGTTCCACTTCTTAAGCATATCGAAGATACATAATATCGGCCCGCCAGACATCCACGCACTCTAAAGATAATTAAAGAAGTTCCCTCAACGAATAGTTATATATGGTATATCGTCGAGAGTCCATTCTATGACACTGTAACTTAATCCAAGATGCCGTAGAGCGGACGCAAAGGAGCATCCGACCCAGAGTGAAGGCGGATATGAAACAGTATACCCGTGTCACTCCTGGAACGACGTTCTTAGATGTGGCAAAGAGGGGTACTGCCACACAAAAAAGCCGGGAAATGGAAGAGCGTAGGGAGTCCTAAACTTGGGGACTCCCTACAAGTTCTTCTGTTCAGGCGAGGTCAATCAGGAATAAGTTTCTTGAGCTCCGTGGCCTCGTAGCAACAGAGGAACCTGAGATGGTAGCCATAATGGAGACGTGGATTAAAACCTCAAGCCGAGATTTTGAAGGTAAATTCACGATTCCCGGTTACCAGCTCTTCCAGAAAGATAGGACAGACAGAGAGGGTGGCGTGTGATGTTGTATGTTAAGGATACTCTCAACTCGACGGATTGCAACATCGTATCCGACCATGAACTACTAGGTGTTGACCTAGAGATAGGTCCTGCCAAATACAGGACCCTGGTGCTTTATAGACCTCCTGCCCAACTCGTTGAAAAGGACAGAGATCTGTACCAGCTACTAGGAGAACTTGTCGAAGACAGAGTGTGTATCGTCATGGGTGATTTCAACACACAAGTTGACTGGGAAACCAGAGAACCCTGTGGCGAGAACGCACTACTCCTGGAGTTCGCGAACAACGAGTTCCTCACTCAATGGGTAAGAGAGCCAACGAGAGGAGACAATATCCTCAACTTGGTTTTCACCTCTGTAGATGACATCGTTGAGGACCTCTCTGTTGGCGAAGAGGTCGTTGGCAGTGACCACCGACTAATTAGATTTGTAGTCAAAGTCCCGAAGGCAGGGCCTGCAACTAGTAAATCGAGGAAACTCGATTTGAAAAGAGCAGACTTTGCAGGTCTTCTTGCTGGACTGACTGACGCGAAGCTAGAAGAGTGTGAGGCTGTTGAAGACTCTTGGAACAGTTTCAAAACCACATTCATGAGTCTTCAATCGCGTTTCATCCCTCTGAAATGCCCCCGTCGGTCCTCTGTTCAACTAAAGTGGTTTAATCGAGAAACCGGGCAACTACTTAGGGAAAAGAGAAATGTGTACCGGCAATCGAAGATCTTGGGTGACTTTGACGAATACCGGAGGCTAGCCAGGAGAGTGAAGTCCAGCATAAGGGCGGCTAAGCGGTCTGAGGAACTCTGAGTCGCGAGACTCTGTAAAGAGAATCCCAAGGAGTTTTTTGGATATGTGAACAGCCGTAAACCAATCCGTCAAACGATTGGCCCTTTGAGGAGTGAGGAGGGGACATTAAAGCATTCAGATGCAGAAAATGCTAACCTCCTCAACGACTACTTCTCTTCAGTGTTTACTAAAGAGTGTGGTCCCATTCCCCAGCCGACGGATTCCTACTCGGGGAAAAAGCTGGAGGCAAGGGACTTCACCGAAGGAGAAATAAAGAAAAAGATCGCTGACCTAAAGACGAATAAGTCCCCTGGACCGGACGGGTTTCTATCCAAGGTGTTAAAGGAACTGTGCGATGAAGTATCACGACATCTGTGCGCTATCTTTAACATGTCAATACGGACCGGATGCGCTCCTAGAGACTGGCGTGAGGCGGAGGTGACTCCGATCTTCAAGAAAGGAAACCCCAGCTATCCGTCAAACTACCGACCTATCAGTCTGACTTCGATAGTCGGTAAACTCATGGAAAGCATGATGGTGGACAAAATGACGTCGTATTTAGAGTCAAACCTGCTACTGAGGAGTTCCCAGCACGGCTTCCGAAGGCAACGGTCATGCCTGACGAACCTTGTGGAATTCTTCCACTTCGTGTTCAGTGAGCACGATCAGGACAAGGCGGTGGATGTGGTGTACTTAGACTTTCAGAAAGCCTTTGATAAGGTACCACACTGCCGCCTTCTCCGAAAGTGCGAGCGCCGGGCATAGACGGAAAAGTAGCCGGCTGGATCGAGAACTGGCTAAGTGGCAGATGGCAAGGGGTGGTGGTGAATGGACAAGCTTCTGAGTGGGTGCCCGTTACTAGCGGGGTGCCTCAAGGTTCTGTCCTGGGACCACTACTATTCATCATCTACGTCAACGACACGGACGGTGACATGGTTGGCAAGATTTCCAAATTTGCCGACGATACCAAGCTTGGTATGAAAGTTGCAAAGGATGGAAATACTGCCCACCTTCATGAAGATCTTGGGAAGATTGGGGAGTGGTCGGACACGTGGCAAATGCCTTTTAACGTGGGGAAATGCAAAGTAATGCATATCGGCCACAGAAACCCTCAATCTCAGTATATCCTTAAGGGCACTGCTCTTGAATTCACTGACACTGAGAAGGACCTGGGTGTAACTATCACTAGCAAACTCAAGTTCTCGAAACAGTGCATCGAGGCAGAGAAGAAAGCCCAAAGGATGTTAGGCAAATAAAGCAACAGTTTGGATACCGTAACAAGGAGATAGTACTTTATTTGTACAACTCCCTCGTTGGGCCGCACCTGGAGTATGCCGTACAATTTTGGAGTCCTTCGTTTCGAAAGGACATCGCAAGGTTGGAACGCGTACAAGCTAGGGCAACCAAACTGATTTCCTCTATCCGACATAAAAGTTATGAGGATAGACTAAGGGAATTAGATCTGTTCTCACTGGAAACCCGTAGACTGCGTGGTCAGCTCATCGAGGTTTTCAAAATACTTTGAGGGTTCGACAATGTTGACTACCGGGATATTTTCACAATGAGTGAGAATAGAACGCGCAATCACGGCTTCAAACTTAAACTGAAGCGTTACAACCGCAATCTGTGTGGAAATTTTGTCACCTACAGTATCTGCGGTAGTTGGAACGCACTTCCAGTGGAAGTTGTCAACAGTGAATCTGTTGACCAGTTCAAGTCAAGACTAGACAAAGTCTTGAAAAGTGGCCGTTTAGGGACGCAAAACAATTGAGCAGCTATGTGCCCGCTCGATTGCTAGTCGAAAAGTACCCTCTTTGAATGGACCGTAAGGTCTCCTAAGGTACTCTTTTTCCTTGTAACTCCTTGTAACTACGACAAAACCTGAAAGTGTGCTTAGGATTATCGTCCTTCTGCAAAATAAAGCTTTGACGGATAAGAAGAGTTCTAGTAGGATAACAAGTGGCTGCAAAATTGAACGAGGGACATGTTGGTCTAATTTATTTGGTGTCTCATAAAAATCTTCCACTGAATCCCGAGCAAAAGAGCCTCAAACTATCGCGCTACCTCCAGTAGGCTTCGCCCTAGCTCCCCTACTCTGATGAGTCATTCGCTCACCACTTCTCCTCACAATACCACTACGTTGGAACCCAAAAGTAAAAGTAGGACTTAACGGTCCAAATAACCCTTTCACGCTCATCGAATGCCCAGTTTTGATGCTGTTTACCCTAAAGCTAACCTTTGTTTTATTAAACGACTCAAGAGAGGTTTCTTTGCTTTCCCTTGAGCGAAAACCCCAGCTTCTCTGAGCCTCCTCTTCTTCCTTGTGGCGGAGACGCTGTCTCGCTCGGCGCTGTTTAATCAGTGAGTTCCGAGTATTTCTGGAGCTCTGAGGCGAGAACTTCGGAAACATGTCACTCTGATGAACTTATCTTGTACTTTGATGAATTCCTGGCACTTCCTGCCACTTGTGTCTTCTGGACAATTACCTTCATCTCTTCAATCTTCTTGATGCCATTCCTCACTGTAAAGAATGGCATTTTAAGTTTTCAGATGATATTTTATATGTGAGTCCTTCCTCTCGACCTTATTGATGCCATTGCTTGCTGGAATGAACGGGATTTTAAGTCTTGGGATCGTTATTCCTTCCTTGGCAGAGAGTACTCTTGGGGGGGACTACATAGCCTAGAAGAGGCCGTAGAGGGACTCTTTGTGTTGTTTTCCTGTTCCCATGGAAGGAGTTTCTTTCCTTTTCCTTGTATTTGTTTTTGTTTTTTGCTAGAGGCCGCCTCAAAGGGGGTTGCAGTACATCCCTATTCCCGGGGCTGTTCTGTTATGAATAAGTCTGTGGGATATTCTTTAAACTATCTTCCTTCAATGCCCCCCAATTATGCCCAATCATAGTTGGGACGAGGGCCATGAGGTAGTCCTGGTTCTTGGTCGCATGTCGATCGCTGGCGAGGGACAATGGAGGGACCTTAGGCCCCCATGTTAGTTTTTCTACGTATGAAAAAGGTTATCAATTTTCTTTGTTAACTGCGCCTATTTTCCTGGGCGCTCTCCGGCGGCCTGTTTGAATCTGGCTTGGGTTTTATACTCCTTGCTACGGCGAAGGAATAAGCAAATATTAGGGGGGGGGGCAGAAAATGGGGGTAAATTCCTTTCTCTACACCACTGCTTTACTTCGTGTTGCATTCCTCTCCTTGTGTGCGAAATTTCATCACAATACAATGATATTTAAAAGGTCGCCCTACTTTTAGTCCGAGACCCTCCAAGACCAACCTTACAAAGTCAAAGTGGGGTGACCTCTAAATGACGAGAAAGAGAGAAAAAAACATAATTTTTACTTTTTTGGACCCCCCTTTCGGAGATTAATCGGGGCGATACTCTACGTATCCACAAGTAGAAAAGCAAAACGTCCTTCGGATCAGTACTCGAAGTGTGGCCTCACATATGTGTTATAGAGTTTAATGATAACCTCCTCCTTTGGTCACTAACATTCCTCTGAATGAAGCCCATCACTCTATTTGTCCTATTCTATGGTTTGATACACTGCTTACAAAACCTAGGTGACCTATCTACTAGTAGTCGAAAGTCCTTCTCATCCTTCACTACATTCAGCCAATGCCCATCCATTTTATAGGGAAATTCTCACTTATTTCTTGGCATGTTAAGGTAAAGATTCACCTGGCACTTTTGCGCCCAACTTACTAACTTATTTAAGTGGCTACACTTTGAAGTTAGCCTCAACTTCATTTGCTACAGTCGTCAATTTTGTGTAATCATCTAACTTTGACTGACACCGTCCCTCTAGTGCAAAACTTTCCCACATAATCCGTGCAATGTGTGGTAGTCTCTTATGCGAACTAAATTTCATCCACATTTTCTCCCTTATCCACTTGTGCAGTTGCACAATCCATCAATTCCAGTAAGTTGGTTAAACACATCACTTCCATAACCCATGCTAAGCGCCATTTATTAAACTACCTCTTTCTCTGTAGATGCTCAGATCTACCCTTCTCAACTACCTTCACAGGAGGGAGGGAATACAGATTAAAAGGCAATTTCCGACCAGCTTCGACCAGAATCGTGTACCATCGTTCTGAATGTAACGGACAATAAGTACAAAGAAGAATAACGAGACATTAAAAGAAGAAATATCACCGAATTAAGATCTGGAATAATTACAAACACAACAAGCGCTAACAAACTACAAGAACAAACTGTTATTTGTTTCTTCTATTTTTCCAGTTCTCTTCTGTCCACTGCTCTTCTTCTATCTTTTTTCACTTAAGCCATTTCGCGGATAGGGTCCATCCTCAACAGAATCCGAGAAATCCCTGACCTTTTTTGGACAATTGGAATGCACAGTATTTTCTCTCTCTCTCTCTCTCTCTCTCTCTCTCTCTCTCTCTCTCTCTCTCTCTCTCTCTCTCTCTCTGTCCCATTATTTGATTTCCCTGATCCAAATCCCTCAGGATATTACTAAGGACCCCAACTCTCTGTAATTACTTGCCTTTTCATTGAAAAAAGGGCTTCATCTATGTCCATGTATTATAGCTCTTTCTTTGTATTTCTACTCTTTATTATTTCCTTTATGTACAGGTTCTCCAGTGCTTATCTTTCTTTTAGACACTAGTTGTACTTCCACTAGTATCTTAACATCCTCTATCCAGCCATTTAGTTTAATATATACTCCCCCTGCTCTTATGTACCAGAGCTATCACGATTTCCTTCAATCCTTTGGGTCTTTTTCTTCTTCCCATATCCTTCTGCCTTTCTGTTCCATATTATGAATTTGTTCCCCATATATTTCATCCCCTCCTTTATTGTTCCTAATTTTCTTATGTGTCATTTCGATATGAGGCGAGTAAATTTTGCCTTCTTTCATTTGCTTTCTATTCATTTAAACCATTTCGATATTTTCCATTCATGTCCCAATGTAATATTTTTCCCCCGAAGTTTACCACCACCTTAATTTGATGTTTCCTTTTGATCACAACTTCACAGCTCTCTGCTTTCTTCACGTTTCTTTCGAAATGGTTGCCGCCCCCTCCCCCTTATAATCTTAATGTGGGGGAATTTTACAATATCCCCTAAAATTATTCTATTTGCTGCTTCTTCTTCTTTCCATTACCTATTCCTGAACCACATACTCCATGTGGTTATGAAGTGCAGAAATATACAATTGTAGGCAATTGAACCTCGGACGAGGTAGAGCCGCCAGTTATTCGCCCCTCCCCCATTGGCCCCTCTTCCCACCACAAAGGAAGGCCCAATCATATACGTGTTACGACCCCCGCCTCGACTTAACTAAGGGGCTGGCTTATATTGGGGGCGTAGCCATCCCCCGCTCCTCTGGCGGGGTTGGGGGTGGATATATATTTAGTGTTCGAATGGGAGGAATAGATCCCTCTTCGGTACTCTGTTCTTTCTTTCTTTATTTATATTTCTTCTCTTTCTCTTCCATTCATTCCGTCGTTCAGCAGTGTTAGGTTCTTTATCTTTTACAATAGGCCCATGTAAAGAGGCTTTGCTCCTTGGTGGAACAGACTGAGGCCCATGTAAAGAGGCTTCCCTCCTTGGCGGAACAGGCTGAGGCGCATGTAAAGAGGCTTCCTTCCTTGGCGGCACAGACTGAGGCCCATGTAAAGACGCTTCCCTCCTTGGCGGAACAGACTGAGGCCCATGCAAAGAGGCTTCCCTCCTTGGCGCAACAGGCTTAAGCGCATGTAAAGACGCTTCCCTCCTTGGCGGAACAGACTGAGGCCCATGAAATAGGCTTCCCTCCTTGGCGCAACAGGCTGAAGCGCATGTAAAGAGGCTTTCCTCCTTGGCGGAACAGACTGAGGCCCATGTAAAGACGCTTTCCTCCTTGGCGAAACAGAGTGAGGGTCTGGAGGTGGTGGCAGAGTGGGTTGTGCACTGGCCACACATCTTCACATGTACTGAACGTTACCTGTTTTACTCTTATACAAGGCGAGTGTGCAAAGAGAAGGAGAGAAGGAAGAGAAAAAGAAGTGGAAGTGAGGAAAGAAAAATAAGAAAACTAAGGACATGAAAAGGAAAAAAGTAAGAAGGGGAAAATGAACTAGCAAAAAGGAAAAGAAAAAAATGAAAAGAAGTAAAAAAAATGAAAAATGTGAAGGAAAAATAAAATTTAAATGAATGGAAATAGAATAAAAAGGAAATTACTAATCCAGAGAAAAGAACATAGGAGAGAAAAGGAAGGGGTAAGAGATAGGTTAAAAAAATCAGAGATAAATAAAAAGAAAAAAAGATGCAAAATAAAATTGAAAGAAATTAAAATGTGAAGAAAAGAGACAAGAAAAAAGATAGAAAGGGGAAAATAAAAATAAAGCTAAAAAAATCGGATCAACTTAACAATTCCTTACCCAAGGAGATTAGGGCTAGAATTGTTAAGTTGAAGGACTCTGGGTGATGAATTGTTAAGTTGAAGGATTCTGGCTGATGAATTGTTAAAATGAAGGACTCTGAGTGATGAATTGTTAAGTTGAAGGCCTCTGGGTGATGAATTGTTAAGATGAAGGATTCTGGGTGATGAATTGTTCAGTTGAAGGATTGTGTGTGATGAATTGTTAAGTTGAAGAGTGCCTGAAGAATTTGGGGTGATATCGAAAACACTAACTCAATCTGTGAGCCTTAAGGTCGCTATACATAGTCTTATTGGTAGTAGATAGTTATAGCAATATCTATAAGGCTTAATGGTGATAGATTCTAATCTAGAAGGTAAAAATACATATTCGGGTCTGGTCAAGAGAAATCCTTAAATGGGAAAGCAAAGAAAACTTCATACATTTCACTTTTCCGCCTAAACAATTTACTACATTTATTTGTAGCCCTATGGCTGCTATTCATTTGTACAGACACACTCATGCTATGATTAATTGTACAGGAGCACACTATGGCCATAATAAGATACTTTCAAAGTAAAAAAAGTAATAAAGGATCAAAGGAATTGTACTTTTTGCAACGAGGAGATGAGTTTGTCAAAGGAGGGATATCAGTGGCGTTGCTATAAGAAACAATGGGAAAAATATGAGGGTGCCGTTTCTATCAGAAAAGGATCGGTTTTTGAGAACTCAAATTTGAAATTAAAAGTGTGGTTGCATATCATGTATCTGTGGTGCATACCAGAAACTGTAAAAAATGCTGTAACTATGGTGGGAACTTTAGACACAACTGTTATTGACGCTCTCAATTTATTTCGCGAAGTCCCCCCCTAAAATACTTTCTGAGACATCCAATTTTACTCGGAGGATTTCGAATTATTTTACAAGCGGATGAATCGTGTTTTCCCATAAAGTTAAATACCACAGACGACGCGGTCCTCAAAATCCTAGTTGGGTTTTTGGACTAGTGGTTACTAGTTGTAATCCAGCTATTGGGTTCATGGAAGTGGTAGAAAGCAGAGATTCTGCCACACTAATAAACTCTGTTCCACGACCTGGTTCACTCGTCCACACAGATGAATGGACTATTCAACGCGATCGAGGTCTTCAGCATAGAACATAGCGTTAAGTTCGTCGGTCGCCGCCACACAGGAGGAGTGAAGACTCAAGTTATTGAATCCTTTTGGAATTAAGGTGAGCAGAGTTTAAAACAAATGCGCGGATGTCATCGAACCTTATTAGAGACCTATTTATGTGGCAACATCGATTTGGAAGTGAAGCTTTTGATTATTTATGTGCTCATATAAGTGAACAATATTCATCAAATTATTAATAATATTTGTTTTTATGCTAATTTTTAAGTAAAATAAAATCCTGAAACTTATTGTTTTCCTATTCGTATAAACATAAGCATCGAATGTAAGTAGTAAATTAACTGTTTTTCACTTTGGGTGACGAATTGTTAAGTTGAAAGAATCTGGGTGACGAATTGTTAAGTTGAAGGAATCTGGGTGACGAATTGTTAAGTTGAAGGAATCTGGGTGACGAATTGTTAAGTTGAAAGAATCTGGGTGACGAATTGTTAAGTTGAAGGAATCTGGGTGATGAATTGTTAAGTTGAAGGAATCTGGGTGACGAATTGTTAAGTTGAAGGAATCTGGGTGACGAATTGTTAAGTTGAAGGAATCTGGGTGACGAATTGTTAAGTTGAAGGAATCTGGGTGACGAATTGTTAAGTTGAAGGAATCTGGGTGACAAATTGTTAAGTTAATCCATCAAAGACAAATGAAAATAAAAATAAAATATGAAATGTGAGAAGAACACGGAGGAGAAAATTGGAAGCAAAATAAAACAGAAAAGAAAAGTGTAATACAAAACGGAAAAGATAAGGAAAGAAAAAGGTCAAAATAAAAGAAAAGAAAAAGACAGTAAAATCAAAAATCAAAATGAATAGAAATTGTTTTCTCATTTCCAGCTTCTTGGACGATTTAGGGCATCCTTCCCCCTAAATTGTTCGCACTTTTGGAACCAAATCGATTTTTTATTCATTATTTCTCCTCTATTCATTCTATTGCTCTTTTCTTCATTTTATTCTCTTGAATAATTGTCTTTCCCTGAACCTTCATTGGATTGCTCTAAGCCATTTTATTATTAAGTCTGCTCTTCCTGGCATACTGAACTTGTCCTCCCTTGGATTACTCCAGATATTCCCTTATCCGATCGACTCTCGCACTTGTTCCTTCCTCGGTCGCGTTGCTAAGTAGCTTTCCCAAAAGGGCCGCCGCAGGGTTCCCTTATCCTCGTGCTAGTTCCCCCGTAGGTCTCTCCGTAGGACGCCGAAAGAAATTCGCCACAGGGTTGGTTTCCTGTATAGTTCTGATTGTTCTCCTTGGTGGTTTTGACCCCCGGATCTTACTAACTTTGATAGTTACCTGCAGCGCAAATTTGGTGAAAGAGAGGGTGCGCATCATTGCACCAACTTGAGGGGCAATAGGGTGGGGTTGGATTTGGGACTAATCTTGCCATTCCTGTTTCTCCGTTCGTTGCCCCCGTTCCTTGATACCCTCCTGAAGTGGGTTGAATGATGGCGTCATCCACCAAAGTTGGAGAGGAGTCAAAGACGTTAACAGTGGCAGGCCAAAATCCTCCAAAGGGAACAACTGCAATTCAAGGACTATACTAGTACCTTGTGGTCAATTGGTCACTGAGGAAAGAGGATGTTTGCGAATGGGGCTTAGGAAGAGGCAAACGAACATCAACAACTAATTGAATATAAAGATCATATCTAATTTGCAAGGAAGAAAGATGAAGGGATATTTTTATCAAATCATATACGTCGCAGAATTAAAGAAGGGATACAACATATATGATCCTTAATATGAGTAGGGAAAATATTCTTGAAGACATTACAATCACTGTGGACGGTTTGATTGATTAAAGCTGCAGGAGAAAAGAGAAATTATTTAAGCTTGGAAATGGGAAATTTCCCTTAGTTGTTGACCAACAACGATGGATTTTTTCCCCCAAAAAATTTAAACTAGATTCCAAGGTGCATATTGATATAGGCTTAAAAATAAATAAAGCAATTTAATTACTTCTCATCTGAGTACAAGCGAAGGAATCATTTTTTTTTTCGGTTTAAGTGGGGGGAACCAATAATGATTATTTACACTCGTGTTTAGTTTTATGGCTGAAGTCTCGTTTAATCAAATTCAGCCATACTCCTGCACTGTTTACAAACACGTTCTTCTCAAATTATGCCGTGCATTTGACCAATATCAATTAGAGCTTCAAAACTCTTCTAATAGTCACGGGAGAATGCATCATGTTTGGTTCCTTACCCCGGCAAAAACAGCACACAAAATCTATCCACTTACTAAGAACAAGCCCCCCCCCCCCAATTAATCTAATCTAAAAACCATTTATAAAGAACTGACCTACTTAGCCTACACCTAACCTAAGCATTCTTTTGATGGTTAAAAACAATCAATGCCAAGATGGCCGCAAATCTATTTATTTTAAAACATCATAATTAGAAGTTTCCGCATCTTAATATTTTAAAGAGATACATATATATATATATATATATATATATATATATATATATATATATATATATATATATATTGATATCTTTGCGTTATATATGATTTGTATATTAAAAACAAATGTTGTAGCCCCTTTGATTGCGTTTGAGGACTTATCCTGAAAAATATCTCTCCTCTGACTTGAAAATATAAAATAGATTTGTTACCCTTATAAAATAGTTTTCTTTGGGTAATGAAAGCGAATTTAAATATGCGAGACTAGTGTAAACTTTAATGGGTTACTCAATGAAATGTACAATTGTTTGCTAACTTATTTATGCTTTACATGTTTTTCACTTTATTAATAAATTAAGCTTTGTTTCTATTAATCTAATTAGTTTTTATCGTGCATCAACAGTTACATAATAACACTTAAATACAGATTTTTTTTATATACACTATTTAAAAGGCGATTGCTAAATGTCGGTAGGCCTCTAGTTTTTTACCGCGTTCCTTTACATCAGCAAGAAGCCTCACCTATGAACGCTATTTAAATCAATCTTTTTTTATTTAAAATTGATTAATATGAAATGTCCACACATAGTTTACTTTAGAAAAGAATCCCTTCAAAATGATACATAATATAATGCGATGCGATTCCAATTAACGATGTGGCTACTGGCTCCCAAGAAGGCAGTCTATGTATTGTTTCTCAAAACTTAGAAAACGAAACAAAGTATCAATTTGCACTCAAAACGAGTATTCCTTTCTAATTTGATGAGCTGAATAACATTTATTTTATAACTTTTATTGATTAGAAGGGTCTAAAAGCCCGGAAATGGCGGTGCTATTTTTTTGTTTCTTCTTTTCTTATAATCTGGTTTCAATCGCGAAATTAATCTTGTCATAGTAGGTTTTATTTATCAATTTCGAGTATTCGTCGGGTATTGTAATTTTCATGCGTAAAATGTCGGTTCTCCATTCGCCATAATGTCTGCCGAGTTCTAGAATCTTGCGTGATTCTTTGCTATTCCTCTTCTGTTAATCATATCTATATTTTTTAGTTCATTTTGTGATTCTTTCTTCCATATTATTTGTTCGTTGTTTACTTACCTTATTTATGGGCTGTAACCCTGCATCCCGTGCAGTCGCTGTGTGTACCTGTAAATAGGTACATACATTTGTTCTGCGCTATTGGAAGTCTCATCTTCTGTGTTTTTGAGACGCAGGAGAATGTGACTCTTTACAGAGCTGTTGTGTTCTTCTTTTTATTGTTCTCTTTTAGGCTCGCAACATATAGAGAGTTCTGGCTGCGCTCGACACCTTTAAATTTTATCTGAGACCTGCTTTCCCTTCTCGGTTCAAGCAATTGTCATCCCGAGTAAATTGCACTCAAAACCTTCCCTCTGGGGGAGGCCTGTCTTAAGCACAGGAACTTTGGTTCGTCCTCCTCTCCATACTGGTGCACGCCTCTCTCTCTCTCCATGACAATCACATTTTTCACTTAATCACACGCAGATGCAATATTTTGAATAAAATCCCTCAATGTCAAATTTATCAAGCAAACGCTTTTTTTATACATCCAGACATGCAATGACCATTTAACTCTCTTCCAATTTTGCTTAGGAAACTTCTGTGATGTCATCTCGAAGAGTTTACCCCCGATTTCCACAAGTGAATTTTATCAGTACATTTCCTTCTTCATTAGTGGCTTCTCGGCCCGGCTAAGAGATCATTTTAGCCGCCTTAAAAGCATCGGGGAAGTAACTTTATTCAGCCATGCAGTGAATATTCTTCTCCTTCCTCCTATAACATTTGCTAGTGCCTTTTCATAATTTAATTTAGTTAGCCCCGATTGTTCTGGGTCTTTCTGTCGGAATGAACAGAACGCGCCTACTAGTTTTCCCGTTATTATCGCTGTCTGTCCACCCGGTGGTGCGGGCGCTTCCTATCTATTTGGGTGTTTAATTGATTTATAATTTGATGCATAAATTGCTAAAGTCGTGATTTACTTTGTCAGTTATATTGAATATATATTTTCAATATTCACGGAATATTTTTATTTCTTCTTCCTCTGATTTTGTGCTTCGATCTTCTCCTTAGATTTCCATCTTCATCATTGGGAGATCCTCGATCGTCTCGTGCCATCTGTTCCATTGCTGTTCTTGGATTAATTGGCCCATTTCTTCCTTCTTTGCATAGAGTCAATTGATGATCTTCTGATGTTTATCTGATATAATAATTTCAGTTCGGTGCAAATCCTTCATGAAATCTGTCCATCTGAATTTGAGGTGGACTTCTACGTTGATTTCGGGCTGCATCTTCGATCTGCTTCGATTAACGGGTTATTTAGGTCGCCGAGTACCACGTCAATTGCTTCATCCTGTAACGGAGGAGAGTACTCTTGGAAGAGTTCATGGTACTCGTCTCTTGTTTCCCTGCTCGAGGGATGGAGGGTGGTGATGGATGGGTTGGGTTGTACTCAATGAACTGCGACTATCCGGGTCCCCGCGGGAGTGGGGGGTACCTTGTTACAATTGGTACCCAGGGGAGCTGCCCATTCTCCCGGCCCGATGACAAATTAGGGAGGCGCCGTCACTGAGGTGATTTGGACTCTCTTGTGGGGCTTGCAAAGGGGTTGGTGCGCATTCCCCTCGGCCCTTCTCAGGGCTAATTTACTCTATTATTAATATTTTTATTATTATTATTTTATTATTAATTATTATATATATTATGAATTATTTTATTATATGTATTTTATTATTTTTATTTAATTTTTATTTCAGAATTTTTATTATTTTTATTATTTATTATTATTATTAATTATTTTTTATTAATTGTATATTACTCATTATTTATTATGAGTATTTTATTATTATAAGTAGTAGCTATTCAATAGTATTATTATCAGATGTCTCACATGAACCTTTTGTAGCCCCACTTCGTACCCGGAGGAGTGTTTCTACCTGAACAAAGTTGGGTCCGGTAGCAATGGTGCCCTGGTGGACCGGTTGCCCTCCTGGGATCCATCTTCCTACCAGCGGCAGCCCCTCCTTTACTATCGCCGGGGACTGCCGAGAGAACAGGCGAGCAGCCCTAAAATGACTGCTCACGGTGGGAGCGACTCGATGGGGTCAACACTGTGATAGAACGGTCTGAGGCCGCTTAAATTCAGCCGCTATCACACATTAGAAACACATGCTACCCACGTGCATCTGCGAGAGTATGCAGAGTGCGTTATCGCCCGCCATAGCAAAGATTTAATCGAGGAGGTTCATTCCCCCGTTTCGCCTCCATACGTCGATCTCGCCAGATTGAGTTAGGCTTGTGGGCAGATAATGTATTTTCCAGGCGCCACCGGAGCATTCCCCCGAAGTCCCACACTTAATTATCGCCTACGCCATGGAGAGGGCTCCGGGTACTTATACATAGCTTTTCCCGATTGAAGCAGATCAGATCCCGATTATCTTCGCGAGGCATCACGCCGATCCGGTCTTCCTTGTGCACCTAGGAACTCTCTACCTCGAGAATTCTCTTATTGTGCAGGAGAGGACAATATCCCTTGAGTGCCAAGGTTCATGCCTTCGAGGCGCCAAGACAACAAGGCCCCCCGTGTTGTTCAGAAAAAGAACAACGTTAGAACAGCTAATGTTCTTCAAGCCTGTTCGTCAAGAAACGGTTCTCGTTCCCAAGACATCACGTCAGGATAATTTAATTCCCCCCTTTTTAACGTTCTTCAAGAGAACGTTTGGTTTCAACAATAACCTTAATTGTTCATCTAGAACATCCCCGATTTGCTGTCACAAAGATCGCTCGTACTTCCGAGCCCCACTTCGCTCTCACTCTTCGAAGACAGTCCTCTCTCTTCGTTAAGGACAACCCCTCGAAGAATCCTTCTGCTGGAAATCTCCAGTGGTCCGAAGATTCCTTCGCATCGTCTTCCTCTGCACAACAACTTTGTTTTTACGTAAGCTGAGCATTACCTTTAATCATCTAACCTTTTGTCAACGCTACCCTGTGCTTTAAATGGTTTAGCGAACCATTTCCCCCCCCCCTTTAATTTTTATTTGTTTACCTTTTTAAATCTCTCCAAATCTTAATCCTCGGATTAGTCCGATATTCCCACGACCCTTTCCATTCTCCGTTTATGTAAACATTTTCCTTGTGTGTTGTTGATAGTTAAATTAATAAAACTCTATTTTATTAATGATAGGCATATTATTACACCCTTTGGGCATTTGAAGCTCCGCAGCCCCTGGGTAGCAGTGCCCTAGACTCCATGGCTCCTGGGAATTGGTAAAAAAAAATTACCCCCTGGTCTCTTACCAACCTTGGTGGGGATGCCCTCATTGGTTTTGCTGTATATTTGCTGAAAAAAAAATCCGGTTATCCTCCGTGCCTCTACCATCCCCTCTTTCCCCGCTGTGTTTTCCGCCTCCCTCTCCCTATTCCGACTCCCGAACGGAGCTCAGATCCCTCAATCGTCAGTCACCCTCTTCCCTCTCTACCATAAGAACCAAACAAAAAGAGAAGTAATTAAATCGATTGACAAAAAAGGAAGTGAATAATATTGAGGAAAGATCCAATCGTCGAAGGCGGATTTCTTAGATATTTGATCCCATTTTTATTCGCTTAATTCAGCGATATTTTTTGAGAGAGAAAAAGAGGGACCAAAATTGAGTACTAAAAGTACTCCCCAAATGAAATATATTAAAAGCAAACTCCCCCCCCCCCTTTAGCCATTCGAGGAAGCAATCTTAGTGTATGTTGTGGTTGATGGTTGGCTCTTTCTATTTCGAGAGATTCGTCCGTGTTGTGTGGATGCTCCGCTTGAAACAGGACAACGAACCACTGCGTTCTCACACTCCTTCTTTTGACTTCCAGGACCTTCGAGAGAACCACCTTTTGGTTGTCCCTGGTACCACACATCGGTCTCTCTCTCAAACTAGAAGACTCGTTAATATTTTGGGACTATTTGCCTCTGTCCCTTTCAGGCCGGAAAGTCCCAATTATCCTACAAATAGCTCTAACGGTTTCTGATCCTTGGTCAAAATTCGTCTCCCTCCCAGGGTGTCTTCATAGCCTGGGTCCAGTGCCAGGGTATACCGGGAACTGCCTACATTCTACTAAGGCTGGAAGCTCCCTGGCTATGGTGAGTACTAGGTACGGCCTGGTCTGGGCCGTCGACTCTGCTCTCCTTCCTCCAGTACACACATAAGGTGGCTCCCAGGACCGATTGTGCTTACACGATCACATTGGGGAATTTTTATCCTATGGAGACCTTTCTCTTCACCCTTCCCCAGGTCATTGAGGAGGAGGGCAGCGGAGGCTCATGGTAGCTACTTTCCATGTGCTTTTTTTGTCCTTTTCCGATAATATGGGGACGATCGAAGGCAATCGTGGGACTACGGAATGGGATAGGCCACCAGGCACGTCTTCGCCCTCCCTTGGAGTCGGGGAGAACGGTGTAACACCAGACATTCCTTAGGGAGATAGAGAGGCTCCCCTCCACCCATCCGATGCAGCAAAGGGACTTGCCCTCTGCCATCTCTGGAGTCACTCTCGGCTAGCTCCACCTCTGTAAAGGAAGTGCCCCCCCACCCCTACGTGCTTTCACAGGGGCCCCTCCTACCATCCTCTACCCAAGGGGAGGCTTAGTATTCTCCTAGACCGACGGGTGCGGTGGATTTCTTCTCACCTCATTGTATAGATGACCCCTCGGGTGACTCTATCTACCTACTAGCGGCAGTCCCTGTTTCACTATTACAGGGGACTACCAAAAGAGCAGGGAGGCAAGGGATAGCAGGGCCCCTGCCCCTACAGCTTGCAGGGGGTCGGCGTGCCTGTCCCCGTCTCCTTCCCCATTGGATTTTGGCTCGCCAGTCAGAGACGAGATAACCCAAAGTGTGTCGAATCGGCCGAAATGGTCAGGGTCCCAGGGGTCACCCAGCCCCACATCACAGGATCTTCTTCCATGGGGTCCAACCCAGGCTCGATGCCAAACAACGAACCTGAGTCCACCCCTGTGTAAGCTCAGACGGATCTGGACCCCGTGGACGCACAAGAAGAGAGACCTCCTCCCACGGCTGGTGCCCTTTTGACATTATTTTATTTTTAATTTTAGGATCCCATCTGTCGACTGCCTACTAGGGTATAAGTCGTTGTACCCACCACAGCCTAGTACTAGGTTAAATCAAAATAACAATATGCAAAAAAACACAACAACAATAAAAAAGGAAAACCGAAAAGGGCAGCAAGCAGGATGTCCGCTCGGGTGTCGAGGGGAGGCACCGGCGCAAGAACAACAACAACAACAACAACAACAACAAAACAGTTAGATAAGGTGGAGAAGGCCAGCCTCCTCTAAAAAGTCCACAGGTCAATGTTCCAGAACCCACCCCGAGTGCAAGGGACAAGCGGCAGCGACCTCGCTCGTTCTGGTACCAGGACATGTAATGTGCGCGAAGATACCCCAGACCTGGACATTCAACAAGAATGTGCCGAACAGTCCGAGGGACAACGCAGTCGTCCCAATAAGGCGCAGGCGAGCCCCCCATCATATGTCGGTGGGCCCTGCGAATGTGGCCAGTTCGAAGGAGACAAAAAACAATCTGAAACCGTCGCGGCATTGGGGGGGTAGATCCATGGGATCAGTCACGGTGCAATGGCACGCAACTTTATGTTCCTCTCGGCCGTCTCCCATCTTCTTTGCTAAGCAGCCCGGTGAGCTGCCCGTATTCCTGCCATATAATCAGTGTGAGGAAGAGCGAAGAGCGAAACGCTGGTCTGGTCGCCACCTCCTCACGGACTCTTTGGCATCCTCATTGGCGTGCTCATTCCCCGCAATTCATGCATATCCAGGAACCAAGCAGAAGATAATCTCGATATCCGCCCTGCTCGCCAAAACCGTGGCGTGACGGAAATCGCGAACCAGGGATTGCGGAGATTACAATGCCACTCTCCCCCGAGAGCACTCAGGGCACTTTGTGAGTCGCTATAAATCACAATCTGGTGGCCAAACCGGGCGCGTCACGTAATCTCCCGTGAAAACCGACATCCTCTTGGGACTTGGAGCCATCCGTATACGCTGACACGGCTCCAGCGAGACACGAAGTGTGCTCCAAAAGGACTAGCGCAATACTAACGGTGTTGTACAATGTGATAGAACGGTCTGAAGCCGCTTAAATTCAGCCGCTATCACATGTTAAAAACACATGCTACCCACGTGCATCTGTGAGAGGAAGCAGAGCGCGTTATCGCCCACCATAGCAAATGTTTAATCAAGGAAGTTCCCTCCCCCGTTTCGCCTTTATACGTCGATATCGCCAGATTGAGTTAGGCTTATGGGCAGATAAGATATTTTCTCAGGTGCCAGCGGGATATTCCCCCGAAGCCTCCCACTCAATTGTCCCCTACGCCAAGGAGATGGCTCCGGGTATTTATACAATAGCTTTTCCCAATTGAAGCAGATCCAGATTATCTTCGCGAGGCATCAATCTGATCCGGTCTTCCTTGTGCACCTAGGAACTCTCTACCTCGAGAACCCCCTTATTGTCCAGAAGAGGACAATATCCCTTGAGTGGCAAGGTTCGTGCCTTCGAGACGCCAAGTCAACAAGGCCCCCCTGTTGTTCATAAAGAGAACAACGTTAGAACAGCCATTGTTCTTTAAGTCCGTTGGACAAGAGATAGTTCTCCCCCTCCCCCCCTGTTGTTCAGAAAGAGAACAACGTTAGAACAGCCATTGTTCTTCAAGCCCGTTCGCCAAGAAACGGTTCTCGTTCCCAAGACATAACGTCCGGATAATTTAATTCCCCCCTTTTTAACGTTCTTCAAGAGAACGCTTGGTTTCAACAATAACCTCAATTGTTCATCTAGAACATCTCCGATTTGCTGTCACAAAGATCGCTTGTACCTCCGAGCCCCACTTCGCTCTCACTCTTTGAAGACAGTCCTCTCCCTTCTTTAAGGACAACCCCCCGAAGAACCCTTCTACGGGAAATCGCCAGTGGACCGAAGATTCCTTCACATCGTCTCCCTCTGCACAACAACTTTGTAATTACGTAAGCTGAGCTTTACCTTTAATCATTAAACCTTTTGTCAACGCAACCCTGTGCTTTAAATGGTTTAGCGAATCATTCCCCCGCCCCCCTTTAATTTTGATTTGTTTACCTTTTTAAATCTCTTCAAATCTTAATCCTTGGATTAGTCCGATATTACCACGACCCTTTTCATTCTCCGTTTATGTAAACATTTTTGGTGTGTTGTTGATAGTTGAATTAATAAAACTCTATTTTATTAATGGTAGCCATATTATTCATCCTTGTACACCGTTCCACTTCTTAAGCATATTGAAGATAAATAAGCCTCTCCTTTGGACTAACCTCGGTCAATCAGATTACCACGCACTCGAAATATTAGAATAATTCCCTCAACGAATAGTTATATATGGTATATCGTCGAGAGCCTATTCTACGACATACAAACTTTGGGAGCTGAGGCGTGGTGACAAATGGTCAAATATGGTACCATCCAGGGTGGCGTCCTGAGCAGAACCAGGGGCACCACCGGTTAGAGAGCTACACCTGGCTTTCAAAGGAGTTTCCTAGCCCTAAAGCCAAAGGGCTTAGTGTATGACTCGCGTCTCTCGGTGGCATAGGCACCGTCGAGATTAGCTGCAAATGCAGTGAGAGCTGTTGGCAACTGAAGGGGGCGCGGGGCTCGCGCGTACAGGCAAGAAATGCAATGTGCACGTCACAAAGCGAGTGACATCTCCACAGCATCAACAATTAGGCTCTTAATGCGGGAAGTGCGGAAGGCACCGGTCGCCAGGTGAAAGCCGGTGTGGTAGATCGTGTCTACCTTCCCAAGCACACGCTCGGCTGCTTATAAATAAAACTCACATCCGTAGTCGAGCTTCGAACAAATAAAAGATTGATAAAAAAGTAAGTCAGTTGCTCTATCAGCACCCCAAGCGCTGAACGTAACGGAACAAGGAATATCCATGGCGCGGGTACAAGAAACCCTAAGGCTGCGAATATGAGGCTTACAGGTGAGGCGTCGGTCAAATACAAGACCAAGGAAACGGCGCGATTCAACCACTTCCAGGCGTATCCCATTAAGAAACAACTCTGGGTCAGGGTGGAGCCGTGGATGGCGGTAGAAGGGCAAATTCTTAGTCTTGGCTAAGGTATATCGAAGTCTGTGCGGTTCAGCATAACCAGAGACGCGGTTCAATGCCTGTTGGAGTCGACGCTCCAGATTTGGTATCTGGGCCGCGCCAAAAGAGATCGAAATGTCGTCCACGTAGAGTGTAGCGAGAACATCTTCCGGCTGCAAAGATGTTATGCTGTTGATGCTCAGCGCAAAGAGTGTGACACTGGGGACACTTTGCTGCGTGACACCCTCTTCCTGCTCCATTGGGCTGAAGAGGGCTCCCCGACCCGTCCGCGGAATCGACGATCTCGCAAGCCCCTTTGACAGCTACGACTTTCTCCATCCTGGAGAAGGTCTTTTGCTGCCAAAGGGGCTTGCGAGAAGGATCTCTAGCTGTCAAAGGGTCTTGGAAAAGGATCTCACTGGGGCCGGTCCATGGGCCTAAGGGATCCTTCCGCCGGTGGGGGTGAAGTGGGCTCATACCCCAAACTCCTCCCCTTCCCATAAAAGTAAGAGAACTAAAAGTTGATTTTTAATCCGCGTGGGCTCCGGGGACGGAAGTGTTCTCTTCCATTTCGGCTAGCAACCAATCCAAGATCGGCCAGTCCTGCCTTGAGGGTCCCTCTTGTTACGGAGGGGGGGGGGGGAGACCTACGTCAAGACCCCTCACTGAGACACTACCTCGCGTTTAAGAGCCCGATGGCTTCCAACAATTTCTGCTTATCTCCTCGATGATGGCACCATGTTGGCCAAGAGCAACATAATCTATCAGAAGAGACCATTAACTAACTTGATTGAGAGAGAGCCGAAGATCACCAGTTTCTCGGAAGGGAGCCTTCTTGCAAAAGGGTCGAATTCTTCCGAGGCGGCCATGATCAGGCACTTAATGCCTCGCCGTTGAATGGAGTGGGTTATGCTTATGCCTGGGATTTTCTTTTAATTTTAGTTGCCTACCTGGTGACTACCCGGTTATGCGAGGGAATTCTTGGACCTCTCGTAGAAGATCACATAATATTCCTATCGGGCAGTATACATTATTTGACAACTACCAATCCTCCCTTGAGCATTCTGTTGCACCTCACCAGCTTTTGAGTCTTCTCATTTCCTAGTCTGTTTCTTAATTTAGGGTGAATTTGACCAAAAGTGGAAAAAATTCTTTCAACTGATGTTGAAGAAACTGGCAGGGAAATTATTTCTTGCATAAACTTGCAACATTTTGGTGCAACTAGACCACTTATTTTTACTTCTTTTACTTCCATTCTTTTCCACCACTTGGATGGCGAGAAAGTTTCAGTTACTTTGGGGTAAGATGCTTCATCTTCAATAGACAAAGCCACCAAAGGTGCTATAAAATCTTCATTAATTGAGGATAGCCATACAGTAAGCACATCTTCTTGGTCAATGGATAATTATTTTCCTTTGTATTTGGGATGAACCTGATAGGTAACAAAATGAATGGAGGTCACACACTGTTGAAATTTGTTTTGATTAATTCATGGAAAGGTTGCAGAACAGGTGCTTCCTGAGGGTCTAGCCACACTTTCACAGACTCCCCCAAAGTCACTGTGAAAAGTGTTTAAGGCAATAAATACTGTCTAGCCACACTTTCACAGACTCACCCAAAGTCACTGTGAAAAGCGTTTAAGGCAATATACACTGTCGTGGTATTGTAGTTGTTGAGTTCCCTCCTATTTTCTTTGTCAGTTAGCCATATATTCAATGACTTCAGCTCTCCCGTCTGGCACTAATAATAGGGAGGGGAACAATACATAGGCTAGCCGAGTGGAACTTTTAATTACCTTATTATTGAGAGTGCCACAGCGTTTAATCTGTTTTAAGGAAAGAGCCAGCCAAACAGGTAAGGATCTAGTGAAACACCCAGAATTATCCAAAAATAAATATATATTTTAAATTTACCAATAAACTCACAAAATATTTACACTAGATTCAAAAGGGTTAATATAGTTATCTAGTTTTGAACTAGGACCTATTTCTTATGTGATTCCTTCTCAACGCAAAGAAGGTAGGCTCCACGTAAATAGACCAATTGCCAGTTAGTTAATTTATGTAGACCTTTTTGTACAGCATTTATCTACAATATACGTTCCCCTATTCTTAACTAACAATATGACAGGCATTACTAAATATTATTTCTCCTTTAGTTAGCTTGGGTACACTATTAAAATTCCTACTTAATCGAAACGAATGTAACTAGTTATTCTGACTTACATGAACTTGTAATGATCAGGGGTTGACGGATGTCGCTATATTGGCTTTATCCCGCTTCGTTGGGTTGCAGAGGCCGATTGTATTTTTTCCCTGAGATGGGGGGGGGGTAGGGGACACGATGTCAAATTTTTCGGTTCTACGTTAAAAAACAGAGGGAGGAGTTGTACTCTCTGCCTTAAGGAGTACTCTTCTGGGTAGCTCTTGAAGCCTTTTTGTATCCTAGTCTTCTTCGAGGGGTTGCCCAACTGGATCTTTGGGTATACGCGGTGATTTTGAACGTACTTGAAAAATGGAACTTCTTCGGGTATTGATTCTTCTTCTCTCTCTGTTATTGAGATCGCAATTCGAGTCACTCGGGGGTGACCGGGTCTTCTTTTCTCTTGCTTGCGAAATTCCTGTTTGGTACTAGGAATGGTGGTCCAGCCAGGCTTCTTATTAAGCCTGTGAAAGATACTTCGATATGGCACCGATACGAAAACGTGACGAATCCTAAGTTGTAGAAGAATGATTTCGAAACTGGGTGAAGGATCGATCTCCTCGATCTGGTCCTCTATCGTCTCCCATCGAATAATCCTCTTTGTCTTTCCTTACGGGCTTATTTATAGTCCGGCGCCCGTCCCACTTTAGGGGGAAAGGGCGAGGCCGCAGAGGGGAGAACGAGGGATGAGGGGAGGTTGACACTGCGGAGCCCAGGTCGCCTTCTTAATCAGAGGCACCGACGCCGTCACAATATTGGTATTCTTTTTGATCTAGCACCGCTTTGAGGGGTGCTTTAACCGCGGGCCTCGGGGCCGTGTAAGTAATGGGATCTTTTGAGAGCTGCGTAATGGCCTTTTGTGGTTACCTTGGTACAGCAGCTCGCTCCTGACTACTTATACGGAAGAGAGATCAATGCTTCGGCTGTTTGGCTGTTAGTCCGACAACTAACGTTCTCACGCCCGTCCTCTTTTAGGTACGTTACTCTCGCTGTCTCCGAAGAAGGACTTTAACGTATATTTACACATGGCCCTCTGGGTGAAGATAGGTTATAATTCCCCTATCGACACTAAATCCAGGTGCTGGATGAGGTTCATTGTTTCCATTTGAATGGTGGCATTTCTTACAGTAGATATAATGTTTCTATCAATCTCATCAGGATGCTCACAGCTTATATCAAAATAGTTCTGATAATTCTTAAGGAAAGTGTCTCTGCTTCTTCGCTCTCCCATCATTTGGTATGGGTGGACTTAATCCTCCCTTTTCTCTTAACCATGCTTGTGGTAGATGATGATTTTTAAACTATTTTTGTGCTTCCACTACTTTTGAAAGCACAGTTGTAGGGGATACTTCCTTTTCCACCAGGTTCAAATAATGTGCAGCGCACTCATACACATAAAGTAGACGCCCTCCATCTTCACTTTGGTCTCTTCTTGTTTCTTGCATCTTTTTTTCACTGTCACAACAAAATGCAATTACCTGAAATTATAAAGGAAAAAGATTTGGATACTGTGAATATGCTGTACTGTAGATTCACTTTGATCAAAATACAGTGTAGCAAGCGACTGTAAAGAAAAAATCATAGCAACATCATGCGATTGGATTAGCCTTATATCGGTATCTCTTACTCCTTTCACATGAACTACATCATGCGGCAGATTCCTTCTTACTAAGTGAACCGTAGTTCGACTAAATCCTCATGACAGGATAATTAAACACACATGACACTCACTCCGGGGGCGATCATCCTTTGTGGGGGTCGGGGATAATTTATGTTTGACCCCAACCAGCGAACAGGTACGAACGCGTCAGTGGTATGTGGATATAACTAACCATCGCCAGGATCCCTTACGAACAGAGAAGTGTGTGCATTGTGGTGAGAAGACGGGAGAGGACAGACAGCAGTGTAGAAGTCAGCTGTGTAAGATCTCCCTCCCTTTTGTCCAGACCTCTACGAGTGCTGACGTTTGTGTCGCTCTCATTTGCGATTGAACCCGACACCTTGACGTTAGAAAACTAACGCTTATCCACTAGGCGACCGAAAGCCTGAAGCCTAGTGGATGATACACCAGTCACACGCACTGGTGTTAGTTAGCATCATGAAAGTGGTGGAGTTCCTAATAAATTAAATGAACTGATTTATTTTCTACAGTAAATAAATGCACAGTAGTTAAGGTCATTATCAGAAGCGAGATGTGAGGCGGCCTCACGCTCTCTGGCGGAGCGTCGTCACACACTGTGACGTTATCGGACAAAAGACGTCACAGGAATAACGAATTTTTTTTATAACCAATTTTAGTGAAATAAAGTGACATTCATTCCATTTTGCAAATGGCAGTAGTAAACATATCAATTCGATCAAGGAAATGTGTTGCAACATATGTGGAATTTTGAACTTTGATCTGTATCAATAATTATTATCAAACCTTAATGAATATCACTTTATGTAACATTTTAAAAAATAAAAAATGTTATGAAATATATAATTTATTTGCTACCATTGCACACCGTGTTGTTTTCTGTTAATCTAAACAGATTTCCTCCACGCTCCGCCAGACAACATGATGCCTTGTAATTTGGCAGGGCTCTAACTTGACTCGTCTTGACTCTAATTGACTTGACACGACTCGATGCATTTGGTCAAAACGCAGCCTAACGGTCACAATCTTTTAAATAATTCGACATGGAAGTGTTGGTGAATAGTAAGTAATTCAACATGAAAATACAGTTTATTATCTCACCTTCCATTTATAGGTTTCCTCGCCAAAAGCAACCTCTTTTTCGGCAATGGTACGGCAATATTAAGCGCTCTTCTTTTTGGAACCTGTGTCCACTGAGCGTATGAAGAAAGCTTTAGTACAGGGTGAAGACATGTTGCAATCATCGGTTGATTATGTACATTTGACCAACCATCTTGAATAAGCGTCACATTTTTCCCCTTCTAATATAGTTGCTAATGCCTTCTCACACTTCTCATTCCCCTCGTCGAGCAAATATCCACCAAGATCTCGTCTGTTAGGGGGTTTGTATGAAACTCCCTGAGCAATGTTATAATTTTTTTCATGTGATCATTATCAGCCACATTGGAAGGAATATTGTTTGCATAAAATGTTGTAGCAAATTGTAGATCTAGAAGTTTCTTCTTTGCTTCTGTTGTTTTGTGAATGAATTTGTCAATCCTTTGAACCATAGGGCAAGAAGACACCTCACTGTAACTATCAGTTGATTTTGTAGAAGTATTTGACATTGAGCTTGCACTTCTTTTGAAAGGTGATGAAGTTGGACCAACTATAGACGTTTCTGCTAGATTACTTATTTCAGTTGGTAAATCATCAGGGTCTGACTTTTAGTGCACATTTTTACCATATTGAGAACACCGTTTCTGGTGTTGTCCAAGTCTTAAATTTTTAATTGATTTTCTGATCACAATGTGCTATAGAATTAGCTCGATCCTACAGTGCCACAAAGTAAACTAAATGTTCTTCTCTCGATGCAGTATTTATATACTGTCCATTTTTATTTTTTTTATTTCATTTTCCAAGGATTATAATTAGCTAGCTGAAATACAAATGAAACTGAGGACATAAAAATATTAATAGGTTTAAATAGAAAAGGTAAAGAATCAATAAAGAAATACCCCCCAAATATATGAAATTAGTAAATTATAGAAAACACGCATTTTCACCAATAAAACCCCGGCGTTTTTGTTTTTTTTTTAAACCTGTGTATTTCGCCAACCCTGCCTGTAGAGTATATTCCTTCAATGGAATTTCACTGGACTTGGGGCCAACTGGGAGGAGCTGCAGAGGCTCGTCTCCTCCAGTTTAAGGTTAGCTAACTTTTTGCAGGAGACCATGCTAGGCGCGTGCCCCATGCTCATCCTGCCAGGGTATACGGATTGCGGAAGGTGACTCGATCCACCACACCGGCCTTCGCCTAGCGACCGGTGCCTTCCGTACGTCCCCTATTAAGAGCCTATTTATCGATGCTGGGGAGATGTCACTCGGTCTGTGCCGTGCACATTGTATTATTTGACTGTATGCGCGAGGCAGGGGCCTCTCTCAGTCACCAACAGCTCTCACTGAATCCGCAGCTCATCTCGACATTGCATATGCCACCGAGACACCAGAGTTATACCCTAAACCCAAAGGCTAGTAAACTCCTTCGTAGCTCATTATAACTCTCGGGCCTGTGGCGTCTTTGGTTTTGCACAGGATGCCACCCTGGAGGGTACCACCTTTGTGTATTTTTCGCCACGCCTCTGCTCCCACGCTATAACAACGCATGTAGTGCTGCGCTCGGTCTTTTTGGACAACACTTCGTGTCACTGGAACCGTACCAAAATATATGGATGGCTCCAACTCCCAAGAGGGGTTCGGTTTCCACGCCGTATCCACTCTGTTTGAAGTTATCGGGGCTCTGCTAGGCCCTGCTACTGTCTTCACGGCCGAGATGGTTGCAATACACCACTCGGTACGGGAGATAACGCTACGTGCCCGGTTCGGAGAACGGATTGTGATTTATAGCGACTCCCAAAGCGCCTTGAGTGCTCTCGAGGCATTGGAATCGCTGCATCCCCTGGTTCGCGATATCTGTGACGCCACGGTTTTGGCGAACCGAGCAGATGTCGAAAATATTTTCTGCTGGGTTCCTGGATATGTAGGAAAATCGGGGAATGAAGGCACCAAAGAGTTCGTGAGGACTGGGCGACCAGAGCAGCGTTTCGCTCCTCGCACCGATTACATGGCAGGAATACGGGCTGCCCTCCGGGCGGCTTGGCAAAGATCGGACATGGTCGAGAGGAACAAAATTACGTGCCGATGCGCTGCGACTGTTCCCATGGACTTACCCCCAATGCCGCGACGGCTGAAGTCATTAAGGTTGAGGGTAGGTTTAACTACCTTAAAGAAGAGTTTAAAATCCTCCTGAGTCACTACTCCACTACCCTAGAGTCTAGGTTGTTTTTTTTGTGTATTTTTTCTAAGGGGCTATCTGGCGACTGCCCACTTGGGCATAAGTCTCCGCAAACAAACAGCCCAGTTCTAGGCTACTTTAAAATAAAAATTGTAACAGAAACAACAATAAAAAGGGGATAACAATCAGGAAGCAAGCTCCGGCGTCGAGGGGAGGTCCCCCTACCCCCGGCGCAGGAGCCTGCGACCTACAAAAAAACAAAACAAACAACAATAACAAAAAAAAACAAGTTAAATACAGGTGAGAAGGCCGTCCTCCCCCCAAAAGTCAACAAGTCCACCAGTCATGGTGCACGCACTCGTCCCGAGTACAAGGGACAGGCGGTAGCGACCCCGCCCATCCCGGTACCGGGACAGGTAAAGTGCGCCAAGATCACCCAGACTGGGACATTCAACAAGAATTTGCCGAACAGTCTGGGGGACGACGCAGTCGTCGCAATAGTGCACAGGCGAGCGCTCCATGAAATAGCGATGCGTCACACGAGTGTGTCCGATTCGGAGACGACAGAAAGCGACCTGAAGCCGTCGCGGCATTGGGGGATAGGTCCATGGGAACAGTCGCGGCACAATGGCACGTAACTTTAAATTCCCTTCGACCGTCTCCCATCTTCTTTGCCAAGCAGTCCGAAGAGCTGCCCGTATTCCTGCCATGTAGTCGGTGTGAGAAAGAGCGAAAGGCTGGTCCGGTCGCAGAGACCTCCGGACTCTTTGGCGCCCTCATTCCCCGCAATTCCTACATGTCCAGGAACCCAGCAGAAGATAATCTCGACATCTACCCAGCTCGCCAAAAACCATGGCGTCACGGATATCGCGAACTAGGGGATGAGGAGATTCCAATGCCTCGAGAGCACTCAGGGCGCTTTGTGAGTCGCTATAGATCACAATCCGGTCTCCGAACCGGGCACGTCGCGTAATCTCCCGTACCGAGTGGTGTGTTGCCACCAGCACGGCATTGAAGACAGACGCAGCGCCTGACAGAGCCCCGCTGACTTCAAACAGAGAGGATACGGCGTGGGAGCCGACCCCCTCTTAGGACTTGGAGACATCCGTATACACTCTCAGGGTTCCAGCGTGACACGAGGTGTGCTCCAAAAAGGCTAAACGCAATACTCCCGGCGCTGTACAAGCTTTGGGAGCAGAGGCGGGGCGACAAATAGACAAATGTGGTACCCTCCAGGGTGGCGTCCTGGGCAGAAACAGGGGCGCCACCGGCCCGATTGCTATACCTAGCTCTCGAAGGAGTTTCCTGGCCCTAAACCCAAATAGCTTAGGGTATGACTAGGGTCGCCCGGCGGCATAGCCACCATCGAGATCAGCTGCGGATGCAGTGAGAGCTGTTGGCGATTGAGGGAGGCGCCGGGCTCGCACGTACAGGCGAGTAATGCACTGCACGCGGCGTGGAGCGAGTGGAACCTCCCTAGCATCGACCAACAGGCTCTTAATGGAGGAAGCGCGGAGGCACCGGTCGCAAGGCGAAGATCAGTGTAGTGGATCGAATCCACCTTCTGCAATAAACGCTCGGCTGCAGATGCATAAAACTCCCATCCGTAGTCGAGCGTCGAACGAACAAAGGATCGATAAAAAAGTAGGGCAGTAGCCCTATCAGCGCCCCAAACGCTGAACGTCACGGAACGGATAATATCCATGGCGCGGGTACAAGAGACCCTAAGGCTGCAAATATGAGCCTCCCAGGTGAGGCGTCGGTCGAATACAAAACCAAGGAACCGGTGCGATTCAACCACATCCAGGCGGACCCAATTAAGAAACAAATCTGGGTGTGGGGGGAGCCGTGGATGGCGGCAGAAGTGCACCGCCTTAGTTCGTGGCCAAAAAAAAACCGAAACCTGTGCGCTTTGGCATAGCAGGAGACGCGGTTCAATGCATGTTGGATTCGACGCTCCAGAGTTGGCATCTGGGACGCGCCAAAAGAGATCGAAGGTCGTCCACGTAGAGCATAGCGAAAACAATATCCGGCAGCAGCGAGATGATGCCGTTAATGCTCAGGGCAAAGAGTGTGACACTGAGGACACTTTCCTGCGGGACACCCTCCTCCTGCTCCTTTGGGCCTGAGAGGGCTCCTACAACCTGTACGCGGAATCGACGATCTCGCAAAAATTCAGATATAAACATTGGGAGGCGTCCCCTCGCCCCCATCGTGTGGAAAGTCTCCATGATACCGTATCGCCATGTAGTATCATAGGCAGTCTCTAGACCGAAAAACACCGTGGCGTAGTGCTGTCTACGAAGGAAGGCCTAGCAGACGACATTTTCCAGTCGGAGCAGAGCATCCGACGTGGAGTGGAACTTGCGGAAGCCGCACTGTGCAGAAGACAGATGGTCTCAGCTGTCCAAGAAAAAGGGTAATCTAACATTTATCAATTTCTCCATCACCTTGCACACGCAATAGGTTAGAGAGATTAGGCGGAAACCGGTCGGACTAGAGTGATCTCTCCGCGGTTTGCGAAAGGCAAGCACAATAGCGATTTGCAAGGTATCCGGGAGAAGACCCTTCACCCAGATCCTGTTGAACAAATCTAACAGAAAGGCCATGCCTCGCTCACCCAGGTGTCGAAGCATGGCGTACGGGACATCGTCCGGACCATGGGCGGTGTCGGCACAAGAAGCAAAAGAGGAGCGCAACTCACTCACTCACAGTAAACCTGTCGTTGAACGGTTCTCTGCCTCTGGAAGTAAAGTCCAGCCGGCGGCCTTCCGTAACATCACGACGTCCATTGAATGTTGGCGGATCAGCATCCCGGCTAGAGAATGCGGAAAAAGCGGTCCGAAGGATACCGCCACGGACGCGGGGTCCGAGATTGTCCTGGAGAACGGGAGGGGGGTCCAGCGAGAACTTGCCCCGAATCCTTTTGACTCGCTTCCACACCTCTGCTAAAGGGGTCTTCCAGTCAGGTGAAGACACGTATGCCCGCCAAGAAGAGCGGTGGGCGTGCTTCTAAATATTTCGGAACCTAGTCCTAGCCCGACGAAATTCAGCGACAGTGAAATCGTTCAGGCGGCGCTTATAGTGCATGTAGGCATAACGCTTCTGTTTGAGGGCCGTCTCACATTCGGCCGACGACCATGGGAGTGGTCGGCGTGCAAAACGGCCAGACGTCCTAGGAATAGTAGTCAGGCCCACGGCGATGAGGTTGCCGGAGAAGAACTCAACGGCCTCATCTAACGACCTAAAATCCTCGACTGAGATAAAGAACTCAGTCATTTCCTAAAATGCAGGCCATCGCGCCCACGCCAAGCACCACCGAGGTGGGCTCTCAGGCGGCAGTTGCCCTGAAAATGATATTTGAATGGGAAAGTGATCACTACCATGGAGGTCATCGACCACCCCCCAATCAAAATCAGGCTGTGCATCCGAAGAGCACAAAGATAGGTCAAGGCAAGAAAATGAAGCGGTTCTCGGACAGTGATGCGTAAACTCATCCACGTTTAGGACACCCATCTCGAGCCCTTCGATCAGCTCGGACGGACTTGTCCCCTAGCATTTATTGAGTATCTCCCCAGAGAGGATGCCTGCCGTTCAGATCTCCAAGCAAGAGAAAGGGCTTCGGCAACCGTGCCACGACGTGGCGGAAGTCCCCCGCGTCGAAGTAAGTCAGCTGACGGTGGAATGTACGCAGAAATGATAGTATACCTCCTATCCAGGTGCAGCTGCAGATCCACTTCCTGAAAGGAGATATCTAAAGAGAAAGCAAGAACGGAGACATCATTCCGGGTGTGAACCGCGCAACCCATATCCCGGCAATCCCGTGGTGGTGGGGTCGCAAGACCCTTATACCCCGGGAGTGCGGGCAAGGGGCACGCGCCTAGAAGTCTCCTACAAAAAGATAGCTAACGGAAAACGGGACGAGACTAGCCTCCGAAGCTACTCCTAGTTGGCCCGTCAACTCCATTGAAGGAATATGCCCTCCAGGCCTAGCTCGGAGGAAACGCGGGGGCCCTCCTCGAACAAAAGACCCTCAAGGGAATGACCGTACGCTTCTCGGAGGCAGAACCCCGGGCGCTGTTGGCCGGACAAAGCGCTGAAGGCACTGTCGCCTACGAGAACATATTGGGGAGGGGGGGGGGGGGGTTGGGCTCGCCATGCGAGTCTTTTCTTCCTTCGAAACTTTAGGCGGGCGTTGCGGGTTCGGAGGCGGGGGGCCCTCTTTTCGAGGAACCACCGTGTCCGAGCCACTCGTCCACCACTAGGCGTAGGCGAAAGAGCCAAAAGCTCCTTTCTTGCTGTCCTCCTTTCGGGGAACAGCTTTAGGAACCCCGGAAGATAGCCTGGCGACCAACTTCCGGGGTTTTGCCCCCTGTGAGTCTAACGACTCAGTGGAGGCGCGTGGCCGTTTCGCCTTACGGATAACGGTCACGCTAGGGGAAGAGGGGGGAGCCCTGGTTTTAGCCGGGGCTGGGTATGAACCCTTTTTGCCGCCAGCTTTACCAGGGGAGCGCCCGGGTTGAGTAGAGCCCGCAGAAGAGCTCCGAATAGGCGCGGAAGCAACCGTGCTCGTTGGCCTGGATGGGCCAGGAGCAGAGGGTGCCTTTCTAACTATTGAGGCATATGACGTCCCAAGCAGAGCCGGGCACGCCAGGACCAAGTCCTTAGCCTCGCCGAATGAGAGTCGAAACCTGGGCCTGAACGGCCACGATTTCTTTCTCGATGAGATATGCACCACATTGCTTCGAAGAAGCGGAGTGCGGCTCTCCGCAAATGACACACTTGTCCCCACACGATTTAGACTTATCGTGTGCAGCCTTGGGGCAATTTACACAGACTTCGGGTGACCCCGACTTTGCACGTCTACCAGTCTACCAACCGGCAGGCACCGACTCAGGGAGCTTGTCACAGTCGAACGTGACGAAGAGTGTAGGGGTGGGTCTCGAGGCCCCTCCTTGTTTTCTCATCACACGTTCGACCTTGACTGCCCCATGGTCCGCCAACTCTAAGGTGATGTCCTCAATGGAGTAGTCAACGAGTTCCCTCGCATAAACTACTCCTTTCACAAAGTTCATGGTAGAGTGCGGCGTCACACTCACCGGGGTGCCATCAAGTGTCCGAAGAGCATTTATCTTGGCCGCCTCGGCGGGATTCACCGAATTCGCCAGAAGGCTCCCATCCGAGAAAGGGGTCACCTTCGGCTCTCTACTAATTGCACTAGCTAATCCTCTCCTCTGATGGATCATGTTGCCCTTGGAAGACATGGTGCCATCAGTGGAGCGAATAACGAGGAAGCGTTTGAAGCCAGCGGGCTCGAAAAAGCCAGGTAACCTCTGAATGAGGTTACCTGGCGTTACCTGTGCACTCTTGGTATTAGTCTTAGTCAGGGGCTCCGCAACCTGGGGGGCAGAGGATGCGGATGTGCCGATCTTGGCTTGGTCGCTTGCCAGAGTGGCAGCAGACCCATCCATCCCCGCAGCTCCCGCGGATGGAGAGGAGCCCCGAGTCTTTTTAGTCTTTCTTGTCTTCTTTTTCTTTTTTGGAAAGGAGGGCGGGGAATGAACCCGCTTCTCACCTCCGCCGGAAGGAGCCCCAGGCCAGATGGACCGGCCTCAGCCAGGTCCTTCTCCGAAATGGAGAAGGTCTTGGTAGTCGTGGGGGCACCGGTCGGAGGAGATCCCTCCCCTTCTTGTACTGCCTCGGAAACTCTAGCCGTTTGAGGAGGACCTTGCATAGGGGCGGATTCGGGTTCGGTGCTTGGAAGCGAGCCTGGATTCGCCCCCATGGAAGGCCCTACCGTCTGAGGGTGGGTTGCCTCAAGGACCATGTCTATCTCAGACATCTCAGGTCCCGTTGGCAGGATCGTCACTAGTCTTGTGTGGGTAGGCACAGGCCTTGACCCCAGCCAGGTTTAATATTCTTGCCAGCAGGTTTTTTGGGGGAAGCGACCGAAGGGGCCTGGCTTCCGTCCCCCCCTAAGGGGGTTTGCCCTACCGAGCCGCTTCGATGGGAGCGGCTGGCTAAGGGCTGCCTGCAGGCTTTCTTGGCAGTCCCCTTGGAAAGAACCGAGGGAACTGCCGCTGGTGTAGGGGACTTCCCCTCACCCCCTTCTCTGGAGGTGCCCGAAAGCACCTCCAGAGAAGGGGGTGAGGGGAAGTCCCCTACACCCGTAGGCGATGGAGAGGAGTAAGCCTCCTCTCCGGTTAGAGATATATCGAGGGTACCCTGCGCAGGCACAGGAGAGGGGGACCCCTCTATTTTTTCGGCGGAGTTGCCCGAGGGCGGCTCCGTTGATGAGCAAGGGGAAGTTAAGTGTTGATTTTTTAAATGTTCATCATCGGGCATGGTGACTCTTAATTTTCTGCGGGACGCCATAGCGCATCCCCTCTCGCAGTAGCCCGCACTGCAAGAGGTGCTTACAGGCCCGGCAGAGCCAGGCGCCGCCATTTGGGACCACCCCTCCCGCCTGGTGGCCTGGCAGTCCATCGGCATGGCGGCGAGGAAACAAGTGTTTTGAAGGAAGAAGAGGCTAAGCTGGGGTCGGACGGGGTGCTGAGTCCCGTCAGCACGGCGGCCAGGATGGCAAATCGCCGCGCCCATTATGGGTGGAGGGGGGGTTTAGATGCCAAGGATAATTAAGCGTCCTTTTTTTCTTTATCCATTACTTTTTATTTTTTAAAAATACCAAGTGAAATAAGAAGAAAGAGTGATGATAGATCAAAAGAAGGACAAGTAAGATTGACAAATGTAAATAAATCCCTATGGGAGGGTTGTAGAGACGTTAAGGATAGGAGAGCCGAGACCCGAATGGGTCCTTCCGAATCGAATAGTCTCTCCAGAGGTGGTGGCTCGAATTCAAAGCACCAATTATAATATATAGCATCGACAACCATGCCAAGACGCGGCGGAAATCCCCACGTTCAAGTCGAATGACGGGATGAATGTTCGCAGCAAATATATCATACCGCTGATCAAGGTGTAGTGTAACTGCACTGCAACAGCCTCAAAGGAGGTATTTATAGGAAATAGAAGATCGGAGACATCTTGCCAGGTCTAAATGGCGCATCCTTCTTCGCGTGGTGGCCGGGTTGCAAAAACTGGTACCCTTTGAGGCTGGGTAGGGAAACGCGCCTGGCATGGTCTCCTGCAAAAGGTTACCTAACGGGACGATAAGAGGCTCCGCAGCTATTCAAAGTTGGCACAGAAGCCGCAGCAATTCCTATGGAGCGCCATGACAGTCCTTAACATCGCATAATGAGACGATCCGCACCATAAATAGCCAGGATTTCATTCACCAGATAAGGATAAAGACCTGTATTTGAAAGACTACTCGCTTGTCTGAGTACGTAAATGCCTGTTAGGCTGACCTTTGCTTGAAGCTTGAAAGTTTTCTCACCTATGTGATAAATTGAATGTTTCTTATTATATTTTGTTGCAGCCTTATAAGGGCAAATGCTGCATTTAAAAAGCTTCTCGCCCGTGTACATATCTGAATGTTTTTTAAGATGAAATTTCGTTGCGGTCTAAGGGCAAAGCTGCATTTAAAAAGCCTTTCGCCAGTGTGAATGCGCTTATGCAGCTTAATATTCTTTTCTTGCATCCTGATAAGGAAAAAGGCTTCTGGCCAGTGAGCGTATATGAATGTTTTTAAAGCTGACCTTTCGCTAGGCCTGATAATGGCAACAGCTGCATTTGAAAGACTTTTCGTCAGTGTTAGTGCGCATATGCACCTTAATGTCAGATTTCCTTGCAGCTTGATAAGGGCAGAGCCTACATTTGAAAGGTCTTTCACCAGTGTGAGTACGCATATGCAGCTTAATTTCCCTCTTCCCTGCAGCCTGATGAGGGCAAGGTTCGCCTTTGAAAGCTACTCACTATTGTGCGTATATGAATGTTTTTTAAGCTGACTATGCGTTGCGGCCTGATAGTGGCAAAAGCAGCATTTGAAAGGCTTTTCGCCAGTGTGAGTACGCATATGCACACTAATGTCAGGTTTCCTTGCAGCTTGATAAGGGCAAATACTACATTTGAAAGGCTTCTCGCCAGTGTGAGTACGCATATGCAACTTAATGGAACCCTTTGTTGCAGCTTGATACGGGCAAAGGCTGCATTTTAAAGGCTTCTCACCAGTGTGCGTATATGAATGTTTTTTAAGCCGACCTTTCGTTGCGGCCTGATAATGACAAAGGACACATTTGAAAGGCTTTTCGCCAGTGTGAGTACGCATATGCACCTTAATGTCACCCTTTCTTAGAGCCTGATAAGGGCAAAGATCGCATTTGTGAGGCTTCTCGCCAGTGTGCGTATATGAATGGTTTTTAAGCCGACCTTTCGTTGCGGCCTGATAAGGGCAAAGGCTGCATTTGAAAGGCCTCTCGCTAGTCTGAGTACACATATGAAGCTTAATATCACCCTTTCTTAGAGCCTGATAAGGGCAAAGGCTGCATTTGAAAAACTTCTCGCCAGTATGTGTATATGAATGGTTTTTAAGCCGACCTTTCGTTGCGGCCTGATAAGGACAAAGCATGCATTTGAAGGGTTTGTCGCCAGTGTGAGTACGCATATGCAGCTTAATGTCACGTTTACTTACAGCTTCATACTGGCAAAGATCGCATTTGTGAGGCTTCTCGCCAGTGTGCTTATATGAATGGTTTATAAGCTGGCTCTTTGTTGCGGAATGATAAGGGCAAAGGCTGCATTTGAAAAACTTCTCGCCAGTATGTGTATATGAATGGTTTTTAAGCCGACCTTTCGTTGCGGCCCGATAAGGGCAAAGGCTGCATTTGAAAGGCTTGTCGCCAGTGTGAGTAGGCATATGCAGCTTAATGGCACGTTTACTTACAGCTTCATACTGGCAAAGATCGCATTTGTGAGGCTTCTCGCCAGTGTGCTTATATGAATGGTTTATAAGCTGTCTCTTTGTTGCGGTATGATAAGGGCAAAGAATGCATTTGAAAGGCTTGTCGCCAGTGTGAGTACGCATATGCACCTTAATGACACCCTTTCTTGCAGCTTGATACGAGCAAAGATGGCATTTGAAAGCCTTTTCGCCAGAGTGAGTATATAAATGGCTTTTAAATTCATCTTTCCTTGTAGTTTGATAAAGGCAAATGCTACATTTGAATGGCTTCTCCTCGCCAGGGTGGGTTCTTAAATGTATTTTTAAAGCTCCTTTCTGTGCAGTCTGATAAGGACAGGAGTAACATTTATAGATTTTCTTATTCATTCTTGCATGATGCAGCGCATGTGAATTTGTGTGTGTCAACCTGGAGGGTTTGGAGTTGTTTTCGGTGCATTTTCCTGGGCTTTCAGATCTTGAATATATACCAGTAGTCCAGTTTGGGTCACACTTAAGGGATCGAGGTGGCGATGATAAAATACCACTAACTTGTGGACTAACCTTAATGTTACTGGATGAACGCAATTTCATCTCCTGAAAAAGAAACAATTAGTTACTTTACAATCTTTCTGGTGTGCAAGAGAACATTCTTGCAATAAGAAAGGGTAGGGGCCCCACCCATCTCAAATTCATTCTTTAAGACTCCCATCTGACAATGACCTCAATGAAGTGATCTAATATCTTGAGGCATTCCGCATCAGACACCCACTAATTTCTTGGACTAGGGGATAAGAAGAGCTAAAAGAAGGTACTGATTTCAAAAGTTATATAATCAGCATAAATAATAAAATTTTGAAAAGTAAAGATAAGGCAGAAATGTAAGAGAATATGTATGTGATAATTCAACAGTTAAATAGAGGATATTCTAGGAAAGTTTAGCTGCAGAGATGATTGTGATACACCGCTGCTGCACCCAAATTGCAGCTCGACTTTAATGTTTTCGTATTGATTCGGTAAAAGGAGAATGGGATCTTCTTCTTTTTTTTTTTAATTCAAGAGCACTATGATTGCGGGTGCCACTGAGGGCATGTTTTTTTTGTTTTCAATTTAACCCATCAGTCGCCCGAGGGCCTTTATAAGTCCTCGATTCAGTGCTAAGTAATCGCCCGAGGGCCTTCTGTGACCTTTCACGTATATATTCGTATTTGCCCTGATGATTGTAGATTCTTGTTTCAAACTCTTGTTATTGATTATTCATCTAATTAAAATACATAAATGGCTTAGGGTCAGGCCTTCTTTGTTTGTAAACTGAGATTTATGAATGAGAATAACTTGACTCCATTCTAGGCCTCACCACAACATGATCACGAAAAGAGGCTTTATTACTCACATCTGTGTAAACACGCCGTTTTTGATGACTCTTCCTTATTTTTTAGGTAAATACACTTATGTTTTTCATTTTTCATCCAATTGAAAACGAGGAAATGCCTAAGTTAGTATGTTATTAAAAGCACACAAAACAGCAAGCCTATTTTGTCTGAAAAATACAGTTTTATAGGTAAAAAAATAGGCCCTGAGCAAAGTTTTCATAAAATTTAAGATATAAAATAGTACCCCATAAAGGGCGGCACTGTTTTCTATAATTAGATATTGGTTTTAAAGCGTAACTGATTTAAAAAGCATAAAACAACCATGGGGGTTGAAAATTTGTGTAAGAACTGAGAATTATCAATCATAATTATAAATAGGTAGAAGGTTAATAATAATTTTATAATTATATCAATAGAATGAATCTTCTCAATTAAAATGATATATTATTTGATTTATAAAAAATGGATTTAAATATCTTATTTTAATTATTTTCGATAACGTGTACCATTTGTAATTTTACAGAGGGAGAATTCGAGCAAAAAAGCCAGGCGACTAATGGGTTAAAGAGACCATCTCGCGGCTGGCTACTACGGAAAAGGTTGCAGTATTTAACGGAAAGCCTAATCGTAGGCTATATTAAAAAAGAAAGTAGCAGGGGCAAGACAAGAGCTAAAACAAGTAAAAACAAAAAAAAAAAACAAGTAAACGCGCTCCAGAGGCACGGATAGGCCCGCCTCCACCCCGGCGCAGTAACATGCGGCCTACAACCAATAGTAAAATAAAATGGAGGTCAACCTCATTCGAAAAGTCGTATAGGACGCGCAAGTCTGTGTACGAACCAGTCCCGATTACAAGGGACAACGGGTAGCAACCAGGCTCGTCAGAGTGCCGGGGCAGGTAACGTGCGCGATCACTCAGATGGGGACATTAAGTAAGAATGTGCCGAAGTCTGTGGACAACGAAGTCGTCACAATAAGGCGCAAGGGGGCGCTCCATCAAATGATGGTCCGTCCCGAGAGTGGGTCAAATTCGGAGACGACAGAAAGCAATCTTAAGCAGCCTCGGAATTGGGTGGTAGGTCCATGGAGACATTCGCACGCAACTTTAAGTTCCCCTCAATCGTCTCCCATCTTCTTTGCCAAACAGCCTGTATTCCAGCCATGCAATCAGTGTAGGGAAGAGCGAAACGCTGGTTTAGTCGCCCAATCCTCACAGACTGTCTGACGCTCTCACTCCTCGCAATTCCTACATGTGCAGAATCCAGCAGAAGATAATCTCGACATCCGCCCGGTTCGCAAAAACCCGACGTCACGGATATCGCGAACCAGGGGATGCGGAGATTCCAATGCCCTGAGAGCACTGAAGGCGCTTTGTGAGTCGCTATAAATAAAAATCGGGTCTCCAAACAAGACACGTCGCAATATCTACCCTACCGAGCCGTGTATTTCAACCAGTTCGGCCCTGAAGACAGATGCAGCACCCCGCTGACTTTAAACAGAGGGGAAACGGCGTGCAAACCGAAAACCTCTATGGAATTGGATCATCCGTATACACTGCCACGGTTCCAGCATTGCACGGAATGCGCTCTAAAAGGACAAATGCAAAGGGCTTTGGGTATGACTTCTTCTCTCGGCAGCATAGGCACAGTCGAGATTAGCTGCGGATGCATTGGTAGCTATTGGCGACTGAGGGAGGCGCCGTGCTCGGGCGTACAGGCGAATAATGCGCTGTGCACGGCACAAAGAAAGTGGCATCTCCCCAGCGTCGACAAGTAGGCTATAATTGGAGGATGGACGGTATGATGGCTCGAGTCCACCATTCACAATACACCCTTGACTGCGGATGGATAAAACTCGCCTCAGTAGTCGAGCTTCGAACAAACAAAGGATCGATAAAAGAGTAAGGAGTAAGGCAGTAGCCCTATCAAAGCCACATGCGTTGAATGTAACAGAACGAAGAAACTTCATGGTGCGGTTAAGAGAGACCCTAAGCCTGCTAATATGAATATCACAGGTGAGGCATCGGGCAAATACAAGACAAAGGAACGGTGCGAGTCAACCACTTTCAGAAAGTAGTCTGGGTCAGGGTAGAGCCGTGGATGACGGCAGAAGTGCACCAGCTTAGTCTTCGCCAACGGAAACTGAAGTTTGTGCGCTTTAGAAAAGCGAGAGATGTGGTTTAATGCCTGTTGGAGTCGACGCTCCAAAGTTGCCATCTGAGACGGGCCAAAGGACATTGAAAGATTGACCACGCTGAGCGTAGTGAGAACATCTTACGGCAGCACCGAGGTAATGCAGTTAATTCTCAGGGCAGAGTGTGACACTGAGGACAATTCCCTAGGGGAAACCCTCTTCCTGCTCCATTGGTCCGGTTAAGCCCACCCCACGTACGCGGAAACGACAATCTCGCAAAAATTCATAAAGATTGGGAGGTGTCCCTTCGCTCAAATCGTGTGGAGAGGCTCCATGCTACCGTATCGCCATGTGATACGGTATCATCGAGGTAAAGTCAAGTCGCGCCCTTCACCGACATCACGGTGCATATAAAATGCGGAGAAAGCGGTCGCGAATGACTCCGCCATGGACGCGGTGTCCGAGATTGCGGTACCATTCTCCTGTCGAACGAGAGGGCGGTCCTGCGAGAACTTGGCCCAAATCCTTTTGAATCGTTTTTAAACCTCTGTTAGAGGAGGTCTTCCCAGTAAGTGAAGACACTTGTGCCCGCCAAGAAGAGCAACAGAGCGTTTTTCGAAATATAACGGAACCTAGCTCTAGCTCGACGAAATTCAGCGACAGTGAAATCGTTCGGGCGGCGCTTAAAGAGGATGTAGGCCTAACGCTTCTCTTTGAGGTCCCTCTCACACTCGGCTGACCACCACGGGAGCGGTCGGCCTGCAAAACGGCCACACGTTATAGGAATAGTAGTTAGGATCACAGCGATGAGGTTGTGGTGGAGCGAATGTGTTCTTGTATGGCCTTTCTCCCACCCCTTTTCCAATACCCTCTCCCTCCCTCTGTGCTCGCGTGTGTGAATAACTGGCATTTAAATTTCTTTGTTTTTTTCTCAGTTTTTAAATGATGTTTATTTTCTTTTTTCAGAGAAAACTAGTTAAAGTTATTCAGAGGTTGAAAGCCTAATATTAAAGTGATTTTTTTTTTAATCTTGAGCATTGTTTATCTAGAACATTTACCGAGTTTGGGTATTGAGTGGAGACCGTGTGGACGCAACCGTGGGACAACGAACTTCTAGCGGATGTTGGAAAGAGGCCGAGAGCTTCTACCCCCGCCCTGATAGGAGTTTTTACACGACATCTAGTTGGAAACCATGACCGCACCTGGTTTCCCCACCCTCTCATCTTGAACCGAGAACTATACAGCCTTAGCTAGCCTTGCCCAACTCGCGAGTGATACCTCGTACCCCCTTTTTTAAAAAAAAGCATCATACGGTGTTGATTGGAATACCTCGTACCGTTGTTTTTCTTTTCTTTTTTGCGCGCACATCATTTGACCCAGTACCGATTGGTGTTCTTGTAAAAAGTTTCTCTTCGCCCGTCTTAGGTATTTTTGTATTTTGTTTTTTTAATTGGGGAATTTTGGCCTTGTTTTGTTGTGTGCACACATTTTTTTAATTGAATTCTTATATGAAAATTTAATTATTTCTTGTAAATATACTTGTAAATCTTTTTGGTGAATACAAGAAGCAGTTTGAATCGATTGGGAGTTAGAGTATAGATTTTCGGCCCGCTAAAAGGTTGCCTCATCTAGCCACCAAAACTCCTCGACTGAGACAGAGAAATCAATCATTTCTTGAAATGTGGACCACCGCGCTCGCGCCAGCGGCCCAGAAAAGGATATTTTTAATGGGAAAGTGATGATTACCATGGAGGTCAACGACTACTTCCCCACCCAAAATCAGGCCACCGGAGAGCATAAAGATTAATCGAGGAAGGAAAATAAAGTGGTTCTCGGGCAGTGAAGCGTAAACTCATCCACATTTAGGACACCCATCTCCAGCTAGTCGATCAGGTCTGCAAAGACTTGCCCCTCGGATCAATCTTGTAGTCTCCCCAGAGGGAGTGTCTACCGTTCGGATCTCCGAGCAAGAAAAAGGGCTTCAACATCTTTGCCACGCTGCTGTAGAACTCCCCCACGTCGAAGTCGGCTGACGGTGGACTGTATGCAGAAATAACGGTATACCTCATATCCAGGTGCAGCTGCACAGCTACTGCCTGAGAGGTGTCTAGAGCGAAGAAAAGAACTGAGACATCATGCTGGGTGTAAATCGCACATCGTCCTGCCCGGCCCTATCGTCTCGTAGTAGGAAAAAAAAACTTATAACCGTGGAGGGTGGGTAGGGAGGCACGCGCCCAGCATGGTATCCGGCAAAAAGATAAATAAGGGAAAACGGGAGGAGACGAGCATCCGCAGTTCCTCCCAGTTGGCCTGGAGCGCGTGGCAATTCCATTGAAGGAATATGCACTCCAGGCCTAGCTCGGAGGAGATGCAGGTGCCATCTTCGAAGACCCTCACGGGGATATCCGTACGCTTTCCGGAGGCCAAACTCAGGGTACTGTTGACTGGAAAATGTGCTGGAGGCGCTTTCGCCTTCAAGGACTTATCGGGGGATGCCGGGCTCGCCATGAAACTTTTAATTCGCTCCACCTCGAAACCATAGGCGAACGGGCCGGCTTCGTAGGCGGAGTCTGCCATCTGGGGGACCCCCCATCTTCGAGCAACCAGGTCTAGTACTGGGTGTGGGCGAGGAAGCCGAAGCTCCTTTAGTGATGTCCTCCGTTCGGTGGGCCGCTTAAGGAACCCATGAAGATGGCCTCACGACCATCTTCAAGGGTGTTGTCTTCTGTGAGTCTAACGACTCAGTGGAGGCGCTTGGCCGTTTCGCCTTCGGGGAAATGGTCACGCTGAGAGAAGGGAGGAGAGTCCTGGTTTTAGCCTCCGTTGGGTGTGAACTCTTTGTGCCGCCAGCTTTACCAGGGAAGCGCCCGGGATGGATAGAAGTCGCAGATGGGTTGAAAGTGGGTGTGGAAACTATCCTGCTCGTAGGCCTGGGGAGGAGAGGGCGTGTTTCTAACATTGAGGCATAGGACGTCGCAGCCAACGCTAGGCGAGCCAGGACCAAGTTCTTAGCCTCGCGAAATAAGAGACGATGGTGGGCCTGAACGGCCAGGATTTCCATTTCAAGGAGATACGCACAACATTGCTTCGAAAAAGCGTAGTGCGGCTCTCCGCAATTGACACACACGACTTTGCACGTCCACAGGAGCGATTAGTATGTCCGAAGCAGTGAGCGTAATACCACCTCTGCGGCAGTGGTACTAATGCCTTCACGCGGAAGAGATAACAACAAACAAGCACAAAGTCAGGGAGCTCGTCACAGTCCAAGGTGACGAAGAGTGTAGGGGTGGGTCTCGAGACTTCTCCCTATTTTCACATCACACGTTCGACCTTGATCACTCCATAGTCGGCCAGCTCTAATGTGATCGTCATCTATGGAGTAGTCCACGAGTTTCCTCTCAAAATCTACTCCTTTCACGAAGTTCATAGTAGAGTGCAGCCTCACACTTTCCGACGTGCCATCAAGTGTCAAAAGGGCACTAATCATATGCCGCCTGAGAGGGGTCTGTTGCATTCGCCAAAAGGTTACCCTCTGAGAAACGGGTCACCTTTGCCCCTCTACTACTCACGCTAGCCAAAGCTCTCCTATGATGGATCATGTTTCTCTTAGCCAACATGCTGCCATCATTGGAGCGAATAACTAGAACGCGTTTTAAGCCAGCGGGCTCGAAAACGCCAGGTAACCTCTGAATGAGGAGTCCCTACATAATTGACGCTCCCCCCTTGTCTTAGTCTGGCACTCCCCATCTAGGGGAGCACCGGAGCCGGACGTGCCAATCATGGCTTGGTCGCATACCGAAACGGCGGCGGCCCCGTGCGTCCCCACGGCTCCTGTAGAGGAAAAGAGCCGCGTTTTTTTGCCTTTTTTTTCTTTTAGGGACAGGGGCGGGAATGAACCCGCTTATCCCCGCCGCCGGGAGGAGCCCCTAGGACAGATGGACCGACGTCAGCAAGATCCTTCTCTGAAATGGAGAACGAGGAACGTCTTGGCTGTTACAGGGACACCAGCCGGGAAAGGAGATCACTCTCCTTTTAAAGCTTCGGGGGGGCCCCCCCGAGCCATATGAGGAGAACCTTACAAAGGGGCGGACTCGGGTTTAGTGCTTGGCACCGGGCACAGGTTCGACCCCATAGAAGGTCCTATGATTTGGGTTAGGCCCCCCCCCGCGCCCCCAAAGACATCATAAATTACATTTGAGGTTCTTTTTTTTTACCTTCTAATGCCGGCGAACCAGCATCCGTCGAGGAAGAGACGGGGCAGGCACACAGATTCCCTGCAAACTAGTCACACACGCCTGCAGGACATTGAAGGGCACGGCGGGCCGATGGGTACTGCCATCCCTTCCTCCCCCTAATGGGGTTGGCCCTATCGAGCCGCCCCCACCGGGAGTTGTCAATTGTGGAGAGCCTGCCTGCTTTCTTGGCTGTCCCCTTGGAAAGCAAAGTGTGTAGTGCCGCTGGAAAAAATGGGTCGCACTCCAGAGAAGGGAGTGAAGCGGAGTTCCCCTACACCCGTATGCATAGGAGAGAAGTAAACCTCCTTTCCGGTCGGAAACGTTTGCAGGGTTCTACCCATTAAAGATGTGAACCAACCCTCGTTTCTTGAGCCTAAGGAGTTGGTCCAGGCCACACCCATCGCTACCCGCGTCTTATGCATCAATTTCAAAAAGTCACCCTCTACTCCTGTTTCCTTCGGGCCTCCACTCAAGGTTGCTTCTCCACTCATTTTGAATCATTCAGGTAGATTTTCACCCTTTCCCTTAGTATACCAAGTGGCACAAAAGGTTAACACCCAGCCTTGGCTACAATCAGTATCCCCCACCCACCCCTCATATTACTGTTTCCCATTAAGCAAAATGGTCATGTGCCTCCACCACTCACAGGATGCAAACCCACTGAAGGTGGTTGTAAGAGTCTTCAGGGACTCATAAAGGTGTCCCACAGAGGACAGCCCCAGAGTAGCTTCAGATTCCCCACTCCGAACCAAGAATGGACCAGGCACGGAGAGAGACAAATATTTGCATGGCAGGTCCAACCTTCCTGTATAAGTGCCCAGAGGCGATAGTGCCTTTGATGGCCAGAAACTCTCTGCTTTTCTACCTCAGAGAATCCTCCATATCCCCAAGCTAAGCATGGAGGGAATATTCTTTCGATGGAATTGAGGGGATTGGGCAGACTGGGCCAACTGGGAAGAACCGAGGAACCTTGTCTCCTCTCATTACCTGTTAAATGTCTGTTTACATGAGAATGTCCCTAGTATAAGGATTTTGCAGCCCTTTTCCCACAGAATTGAGGCCAGCCAAGAGGATGTACAATTTCGTGCGCTCTGTGAAGGCCTCCGGCCTTGAAGAGCGCATTATAAGAATTTTATTAAAAATTATTTACACCTGTCATGATGTCGTCTAAGTTCTTCTATTTGCTATAAATACCTGCTTTCAGACAGTTTCAGTGCAGCTACACCGGGGATTGATATACTGCTCTCACTACAAACGTTCCACATCAAACAACTTTGATGGGGGGACTTACAGAGCATCATAGCAGTTGCCAAGGACCTTTTTCCTTCTCAATGACTTGAATGATAGGCACCCCTTCCGGGGGAACTACACAATCCCAGGAGTCAGCTGCTTGTCAACCTGATTGATGAAGTGGAGATGTTCTAAATGTGGATGAGTTTTGCATCACTGCCTGAAAACTGGTTCATTTTCCTATTTCAATCTGTCCCTGCACTTTCTTGATGCAGAGACTGATTTGGCTGGGAGCTGGTCGATGACCTCCATGGTGGAGATCACTTTCCCATTCAACCATCATTTTTTGGGCTGTTGCTGCCTGAAAAACTGTGTCCATCGAGTTTTGATTGGTCATAGTGGTCCACATTTCAGGAAATTACTGAATTCTGTCCCAGTCAGGTTTAGGTGTGGGGATGAGGGTGTTGAGTTCCTGCCTGGCAACATCATTACTGTGGGCCTGACTACTATTTCTAGAAAGGTTGGTCACTTTGCACACTGTCCACTTCCAAATGCAAAGATGACAGAAAAGGATCTTAAGTCATTGTGGTATTAGGGGATAGGTCCAAGGAAATAGTCATGGCACACAAATTTAAGTTCCCTTTGGTTGTCTTCTATTTTATATGCCAGGCAGCCCAGGGGCTGATATGATTCCTATGATGTACAAGGTGCAGAATGTATTTGTTTACAATTTTCAACTGCTTATTTTATGCATATTTTTGTAACCTTAATTATAGGTCTTTTACTTCTTAAAAAAAATGCATTTTTGCTTTTTGTTTTCCAGAATAATTGACTAAAACCTTTAATCATTGACAATTTGTGGAAGACACGTGTAGTCCTCCTCATTGTAATCAGCACCAGAAGGATAAACAAGGAGATTTCAGACTTCCTCAATGTCAGCAGGATGGTGGAAAAGTTAAAAAATGAGCTAGGGGATTCAGGATTCAACTACATGGCCACCAGAACGCTGGAATACTTTACTGAAATCCATCTCATCAACAATGATCCCAAAGAGTCGAAGCATGCTATTGCAAGGGAGAAAAGGTGTCGATGAAATGCTTATCAGGCTGCTGGTGCATGAGGACAACTGCTACTTTTTATAAAAGATGAGGAAGGGACAATTTCTATCCATAGTGATGGAGGCAAAGTGACTCAAGCCCACCGAGAAGCTGATCGACAGGTTGAAACACCCATTGAAGCCAGACATGACAATGTTATTCACCAATGACAAGAATTCCTGCTAAAACCACAAGATCAACTTGCAAAACAACAGGTGGGCTGATGTTGACCCTTAAGGACATGTTCAGATTCATGCAAAAACACAAATGAGGTAATTTCATGCCTCCCCACTTCTTCCCTGAGTGGCTCAAACTGAATACTGGTGGCTAAAGGAATGTTCTAAGTGAACTGGCTGGTGAGGTCATGAATCGAGCGGGTAGCTGTAGGAAGGCCTTACAGGAGGCAGCAAGACTCTACACCTTGCTAGACCAGCTGGAAGACCCAGGTTTGGATGTCAATCATGCAGAACCTGACATTTGACCTCCCAACTCGCCTAACTTCTATGTATGGGGTCGCAATAGAACAAGAGACTAATAAATCCAGGTGAAACAAAAATAATGAGCTGAAGATAGGATTACTGGGGCCTTCAAAGACCTAAATGGGAGATAGTGATGAAGGACTGTGGTTAGTTTCAAAGTTGCCCGGAGCCTGTCATTGATTTTTTTTTTTAAGAGCTCATCTGGCGACTGCCTACTTGGGCATTAGTCGACGTATTAAAACTGGCCTAGTTCTAGGTTACTTTAAAATAAAATTAAAGAGACGAAAAACACCCCAAAAAGGGTAGAAGGAAGCAAGCTCCTGTGTCGAGGGGAGGCCCCCCCAACGCAGGAGCTTGCAACCTAAAGGGAAAAACAAACAAAAGCAAAAAACAAAACAAAACAACAAACCCTGCTTAAATAATAGGGAGAAGGCCAGCCTCCCCCAAAAAGTCAACAAGTCCACCAGTCAATGTGCACGCACTCGTCCCGAGTACAAGGGACAGGCGGTAGCGACCCCACCCATCCCGGTACCGGGACAGGTAACGTGCGCGAAGATCACCCAGACTGGGACATTCAAAAAGAATGTGCCGAACAGTCTGGGGGACGACGCAGTCGTCGCAATAGGGCGCAGGCGAGCGCTCCATCAAATAGCGATGCGTCACACGAGTGTGTACGATTCGGAAACGACAGAAAGCGACGTGAAGCAGTCGCGGCATTGGGGGATAGGTCCATGGGAACAGTCGCGGCATTGGGGGATAGGTCCATGGGAACAGTCGCGGCATTGGGGGATAAGTCCATGGGAACAGTCGCGGCGCAATGGCACGCAACTTTAAGTTCCCTTCGACCGTCTCCCATCTTCTTTGCCAATCAGTCCGAAGAGCTGCCCTTATTCCTGCCATGTAGTCGGTGTGAGAAAGAACGAAACGCTGGTCCGGTCGCAGAGTCCTCGCGGACTCTTTGGCGCGCTCATTCCCCGCAATTCCTACATGTCCAGGAACCCAGCAGAAGATAATCTCGACATCTGCCCGGCTCGCCATAACCGTGGCGTCACGGATACGGCGAACCAGGAGATGCGGAGATTCCAATGCCCCGAGAGCACTCAGGGCGCTTGGTGAGTCGCTATAGATCACAATCCGGTCTCCGAACCGGGCACGTCGCGTAATCTCCCCTACCGAGTGGTGTATTGCCACCACCTCAGCCGGGAAGACAGACGCAGCGCCTGCAGAGCCCCGCTGACTTCAAACAGAGGGGATACAGCGTGGAAGCTGACCCCCTCTTGGGACTTGGAGCCATCCATATACACTGGCACGGTTCCAGCGTGACAGAAGGTGTGCTCCAGAAAGGTCGAACGCAATTCTCCCGGAGCTGTACAAGCTTTGGAAGCAAAGGCGTGGCGACAAATAGCCAAATGTCGTACCCTCCAGGGTGGCGTCCTGGGCAGAACCAGAGGCGGCACCGGCCCGAGAGCTATATTTAGCTCTCGAAGGAGTTTCCTGGCCCTAAACCCAAAGGGCTTAGGGTATGACTGGCTTCTCTCGGCGGCATAGGCACTATCGAGATTAGCTGCGGATGCAGTGAGAGCTGTTGGCGACTGAGGGAGGCAGCGGGCTCGCGCGTACAGGCGAGTAATGCACTGCACTCGGCGCAGAGCGAGTGGCATCTCCCCAGCATCTACCAACAGGCACTTAATGGGGGAAGTGCGGAAGGCATCGGTCGCAAGGCGAAGGCCGGTGTGGTGGATCGAATCCACACTCCTCAATAAACGGTCGGCTGCGGATGCATAAAACTCGCATCCATAGTCAAGCTTCGAACGAACAAAGGATCGATAAAAAAGTGGGGCAGTAGTCCTATCAGGGCCCCAAGCGCTGAACGTCATGGAACGGAGAATGTCCATGGCGCGGGTACAAGAGACCCTAAGGCTGCGAATATGAACCTCCCAGGTGAGGCGGCGGTCGAATACAAGACCGAGGAAACGGTGCGATTCCACCACATCCAGGCGCATCCCATTAAGAAACAAATCAGGGTCGGGGTGAAGCCGTGGATAACGGCAGAAGTGCACCACCTTAGCCTTGGCCAAAGAAAACCGAAACCTGTGCGCTTCGGCATAGCGGGAGACGCGGTTTAATGTCTGTTGGAGTCGACGCTCCAGAGTTTGCATCTGGACCGCGCCAAAAGAGATCGAAAGGTCGTCCGCGTAGAGCGTAGCGAGAACATCTTTCGGCAGCACCGAGGTGATGCCGTTGATGCTCAGGGCAAAGAGTGTGACACTGAGGACACTTTCCTGCGGGACACCCTCTTCTTGCTCCTTTGGGCCGGAGAGGGCTCCCCCCACTCGTACACGGAATCAACGATCTCACAAAAATTAAGATATAAACATAGGGAGGCGTCACCTCGCCCGCATCGTGTCGAGAGTCTCCATGATACCGTATCGCCATGCGGTATCATAGGCCTTCTCCAGATCGAAAAACACCGTAGCGTAGTGCTGTCTACGAAGGAAAGCCTCGCAGACGGCCTTTTCCAGTCGGAGCAGAGCATCCGACGTGGAGTGGAACTTGCGGGAGCCGTACTGTGCAGAAGACAGATGGCCTCCGATGTCCAGGAAGAAGGCTAATCTAACATTTACCAATTTCTCCATCAACTTGCACACGCAAGAGGTTAGAGAGATTGGGCGGAAAACGGTCGGAGTAGAGTGATCTCTTCCCGGTTTGCGAAAGGCGAGCACAGTAGCGATTCGCCAGGAATCTGGGAGGAGACCCTCCACCCACATCCTGTTGAACAAATCTAACAGAAATGCCATGCCTTACTCACCCAGGTGTCAACCTGTCGTTGAAGGGTTATCCGCCTCTGTAGGTAAAGTCCAGCCGGCGGCCTTCCGCGACATGACGACGTGCATTGAATGCTGGCGGAGCAGCATCCCGGCTAGAGAATGTGGAAAAAGCGGTCGCGAAGGATACCGCCACGGACGCGGGGTCTGAGATTGCGGTCCCATTCTCCTAGAGAACGGGATGGGGGTCCTGCGAGAACTTGCCCCGAATCCTTTTGACTCGCCTCCACACCTCTGCTAAAGGAGTCTTCCCGTTAAGTGAAGACACGTATGCCCGCCAAGAAGAGCGGCGGGCGTGCTTCAAAATATACCGGAACCTAGCCCTAGCCTAACGAAATTCAGCGACAGTGAAATCTTTCGGGGAGCGCTTATAGCGCATGTAGGCATAACGCTTCTGTTTGAGGGCCGTCTCACACTCGGCCGACCACCATGAGAGTGGTCGGCGTGCAAAACGGTCAGACGTCCTGGGAATAGTAGCCAGGCCCGCGGCGATGAGGTTGCGGGAGAAGAACTCAACGGCCTCATCTACCGACTGAGATAGAAAATTGGGTGATTTCCTGAAATACAAGCCACCGCGCCCGCGCCAAGCACCACCGAGGTGGGCTCTGGGGCGGCAGTTTCCCTGAAAATGATATTTGAATGGGAAAGTGATCACTACCATGGAGGTCATCGACCACCCGAAGAGCACAAAGATAGGTCAAGGCAAGAAAATGAAGCGGTTCTCGGACAGTGATGCGCAAACTTACCCACGTTTAGGACACCCATCTCAAGCTCTTCGATCAGATCGGCAAGGACTTGTCCCCTGGCATTTATGGAGTAATCTTCCCAGAGAGGATGCCCGCCGTTCAGATCTCCAAGCAAGAGATAGGGCCTCGACAACCGTGCCACGACGCGGCGGAAGTCCCCCGCGTCGAAGTCAGCTGAGGGTGGAATATACGCAGAATACCTCCTATCCAGGTGCAGCTGCACAGCCACTGCCTGAAAGGAGGTATCTAAAGAGAAAGGAAGAACGAAGACATCATGCCGGGTGTAAACCGCGCATCCCCCAGCCCGGCCATCCCGCGGTGGTGGGGTCGCAAGATCCTCATACCCCGGGACGGCCGGCAGGGGGCACGCGCCTAGCATGGTCTCCTGCAAAAAGATAGCTAACGGGAAACGGGACGGGACGAGACGAGCCTCCACAGCTCCTCCCAGTTGGCCCGGAGTTCACGGCAATTCCATTGAAGGAATATGCCCTCCAGGCCTAGCTCGGAGGAGACGCGGGGGCCCTCCCCGAAAAGAAGACCCTCACAGGAATGGCCGTACGCCTCCCGGAGGCAGAACCCCGGGCGCTGTTGGAAGGACAAAGCGCTGTCGCCTACGAGGACTTATTGGGGGAGGTTGGGCTCGCCATGCGAGTCTTTTCCTCCCTCCGCCTTGAAACCTTAGGCGGGCGTTGCGGATTCGGAGGCGAGGTGCCCTCTTTTCGAGGAACCACCTTCTCCGAGCCACTCGCTCCACCACTAGGCGTGGGCGAAGGAGCCGCAGCTCCTTTGTTGCTGTCCTCCTTTCGGGGAACAGCTTTAGGAACCCTGGAAGAGGCCTAGCGACCATCTTCAGGGATGTTGCCTCCTGTGAGTCTAACGACTCGGTGGACGTTTCACCTTACGGGAAACGATCACGCTGGGGGAAGAGGGGAGAGCCCTGGTTTTAGCTGGGGCTGGGTGTGAACCCTTTTTGCCGCCAGCTTTACCGGGGAGCAGCCGGGTTAAGTAGAGCCCGCAGAAGTGCTCCGAATGGGCGCGGAAACAACCGTGCTCGTTGGCTTGGATGGGCCAGGAGCAGAAGGTGCCTTTCTAACTATTGAGGCATATGACGTCCCAGTGAGAGCCGGGCGCGCCAGGACCAAGTCCTTAGCCTCGCGGAATGAGATTCGATCCTGGGCCTGAACGGCCAGGATTTCTTTCTCAAGGAGATATGCACCACATTGCTTCGAAGAAGCGGGGTGCGGCTCTCCGCAATTAACACACTTGGCCACACACGATTTGGACTAATCGTGTGCGGCCTTGGAGCAATTTACACAGACTTCGGGTGACCCCGACTTTGCACGTCTACAAGAACGATTCGTATGGCCGAAGCGGTGACAGTAATAGCACCGCCGCGGCAGTGGCACGAATGCCTTCACGCGGTAGCGGTACCAACCGTCACGCACCGACTCAGGGAGCTTGTCCCAGTCGAACGTGACGAAGAGTGTAGGGGTGGGTCTTGAGGCCCCTCCGTTTTCTCATCACACGTTCGACCTTGACCGCCCCATGGTCGGCCAGCTCTAGGGTGATGTCCTCAATGGAGTAGTCAACGAGTTCCCTCGCATAAACTACTCCTTTCACAAAGTTCATGGTAGAGTGCGGCGTCACACTCCCCGGGGTGCCATGAAGTGTCCGAAGAGCACTTATCTTGGCCGCCTCGGCAGGATTCACCACATTCGCCAGAAGGCTCCCGTCCGAGAAACGGGTCACCTTTGGCTCTCTACCAATTGCACTAGCTAATCCTCTCCTCTGATGGATCATGTTGCCCTTGGCCAACATGGTGCCATCAGTGGAGCGAATAACGAGGAAGCGTTTAAGGCCAGCGGGCTCGAAAACGCAAGGTAACCTCTGAATGAGGGGCCCCGATGTCATCGAGGTTCCGCCCTGTGCACTTTTAGTTTATGTCAGTGGCTCCGCAACCGGAGGGGCCGGATGTACCTATCTTAGCTTGGTCGCTTGCCAAAGTGGCAGCAGACCCATCCGTCCCCGTAACCCGCGGGTGGAGAGGAGCCACGAGTCTTCCTAGTCTTTGTCTTTTTCGTCTTTTTCTTTTTTGGAGAGGAGGGCAGGGAATGAACCCGATTCTCACCTCCGCCGATAGGAGCCCCTAGGTTAGATGGACCGGCCTCAGCCAGGTCCTTCTCCGAAATGCAGAAGGTCCTAGTGGTGGCCGGGGCACCAGTTGGAGGAGATCCCTCCCGTCCTTCTACTGCCTCAGAGCCCTCAGCCGTTTGAGGAGGACCTTGCATAGGGGCAGATTCGGGTTTCCCCCCATGGAAGGTCCTACCTTCTGAGGCTGGGTTTCCTCAAGGACCATGTCTATCACAGGAGGGGCCTCCAGTTGGCCATCCCCTCCCAGGACATCGCAGGTCCCCTTGGCAGCGTCACCAGTCTTTTGTGGGGATGCACAGGCCTTGACCCCGACAAGGTTTAATATTCTTGCCAGCAGGTCTTTTGAGGGAAGCGACCGAAGAGGCCTGGCTTCCATCTTCTCTCTAAGGGGGTTTGCCCTACCGAGCCGCTTACACGAGGGGCGGTCGGCAATGGGCTGCCTGCTGGCTTTCTTGGCAGTCTCTTTGGAAAGAACAGAGGGGACTGCCGCTGGAAGAAGGGAGGTGCCCGAAAGCACCTCCGGAGAAGGGGGTGAGGGGGAGCCCCCTTCACCCATAGGCGTAGGAGAGGAGTAAGCCTCCTCTCCGGTTGAAAAATATGGAGGGTCCCCTGCGCAAGCAAAGGATGGGGGGAACCTACATTTTTTTTCTGTGGAGATGCCCGAGAGCGGTTCCATCGTTTGTACAGGGGGAGTTAAAGGGTTTTTTTGGTTAGACTCATCATTGGGCATGGTGACCCTCTTTTTATTACGGAATGCAACCGCTCATCACCTCTCGCAGTTGCCCGCACTGCAAGAGGTGCTTACAGGCCTGGCAGAGCCAGGCGCCGCCATTTCGGACCACCCCTCCCGCCTGGTGGCCTGGCAGTCCATCAACATGGCGGCTCCACCTTAGACGCGGCGTAAAAATGGATAGAATATGAAGAGGAGAGGAAAAGGGATGTGAGGAAGGTATGGGTCGGGATGAAGCAGGTTGTTAAAAAAAACCCCATCCTGAACCGGAGCTCAGGGGTTAGGGAACAATGTCCCCTTCCCGCTTAGCCCCGATCCGGGACGGTTGGCTTGAGAAGAAGGTCAGCATCTACCCTGTGAAATTAGAGGCTGACCATTGAAAGTTGTGGGAGAGGTTGTATGAAAAGCGACGAAGTAGGGGAGAAATACAGGCTATCTGAAGGAAGAAAGAGAGGCTTAGCTGGGGCCGGACGGATCGCTGGATCCCGTCAGCACGGCGGCCATGATGGCAAATCGCCGCGCCCCTTACGGGGAGCCTGTCATTGAGGCCAGAGGTGGGTTCAATGAGTAAGATCACACACATCTGCCAATTGACACCAGGGCAAAAGTCACAGCAATTAAGATCTCAGCCTAGTACTGTTACTTTAAAATCCCCCAAAAGAAAGAAAAACAAACAACAAAAATTCAAAAAGGAATATAGAGAACAGAGACAAGGAAAAGAAAGAAGCACGATCTGGCATCAGGTGAAGGCCCCCTTTCCCCCTCTATAAATTATTTCCCTCCGAACCAAAATGTTATATTAAAAAGCTTTGGAAACATTGGAAGTCAATGATAATGATTACATTAATGAATCAATTCTAATGAAATTCAGCCTTTTCTCTTATCCAAAGTTGGGGTCCTAATTATGGGATGACCTGATGCAATCTTTTCCCCAAATAGCTCAATTTTGTCAGTATTTTCTCTTAAATCTTCATAATCCATTCTGGCAAGCACCAATGATGAATCAGGTAATCAAAATACAAAGCAAAATAATAAAAAAAATGGAAAAACAAATGCCAATTAGTAGACACACTTCAGGGACCAAGACAGGCCATCAATGATTTAAAAAATTAAAAACTATCAGAGCAGGGGGAGGGGGTGTAAGATATAATTAATACAGACAGAGAAATAATAAAAAGAAATAAATGAGTTAAATACTACAAGGCCTCTGGTCCAGATGACATTCATTCTAGGTTACTTGAGGAAGGTATGGAAAGCATTGCAGTACCTCTGAAGAAAATATATACTAGATAACTATGTATTTTTTGAGAATTGCCAAATGCTTGGAACATACTAAGTATAGTGTCCATTTGCGAGTTTTTAAGCGTGTGAGCAACGATGATCACAGCATGGATTTAGAACAGGTAAATCATGTTTAACAAACATTAGCCGAACTTAGGTGAGGCTGTAAAGCACTTTACAAGTAAGAGACGAGTAACTGAGGTTTACTAGGTAGTGTTTTGATGAAACAATAAAGCAAATAGTGTGCTGGATATCATTAAGATAAATGTTACTAATGTAAGGATGTTATCCTTAAACTTTATAACTCAAATGATAGCCCAGATTTAGTGTATTGTATAGAGGCATGGTTCCCACATATCAACCTGCTAGTTAGTGCAAATGTTATGACTTTCATTAAGGTATCTTCACTATGTAGACTGAGGGCATTAAATATGTTCTCAATTGAAAGGTGTGCGAGAGGGAGCAGGGACAGGTAGTAGGAACCCCACTCATATAGATGGGAGAGGTACTGTCTACAGAGCACTACATGAAAAGGACATTCAAGCAAGCATCATAAGGCTATAAACTCTAATATTATTATTTAATACTAAGACATGGCAATTTTGAGTGATAACATTGAAGTGAAGAAAATATGAAATAATGTTTACCATTATACAAATAAATTTAGCAGGAAACTAAAAATAACAAAGATTACCTTTTCTTGATGGAGGTCTTGTTGCAAAAACTCAGTGATATTGTTTGGTAGAGAGTCTTCAGATTTTGCACACAATACATCAAAAGTAAAAGAAGAACTCATCTCTCTATGAAAGAATTCTTCACTAACTTCTTCTTTCAATGAAATCTCCCCAAAGTCCTGCTTGAAGAAGTACAAAGTTAATTCTTACAGAGAATCCAGAAATCACTTGTGTTTTCATACATTTATATTCATGTTTTTAATGGCTTACTTTGGAAATTTAGATATTTTCACTTTCAGGTGAAAATAATGCAAAGTGTAAAGATTAGTGTGTAAAACTAGCTGAAGTGTGGTGTTAAATGTGATAATGGGAGATTGAATAAATAAGGAATGACAACCTGATCAAGGGGTAAAACAGATAAATACATCTAGCAGATGATCCCAGCTACTAATGTCCTTTCACATAGTGTATAGAAACAAGATAAATAGAATAATTTTTCTACAGAAAAATGTTCTTTCCTAATACACAAAATAATCTGTTTGGGAAAGTGAATCAAATCAAACAGACTCAGGAGGCAAACACCGATTTGGTCTTAGTTTAAGCAATGCCTTAGACCACAGCTTCACGCGAGGAGAACATTTCTTACAAATAGAGAGGCTTTTGAGACTTGCCTACCCAAGTTAAATAGAAGGACTATGGGAGAGAAATTAATTAAGAATTCAATGGACAAAAGAGAAATAAGTTAAACATGGGGCTTTTTAGGGTGGGTGGGGAGCACATCTCATTACTGCCTACTTGGGCACCAGTCATGGCACACAACACAGCCTACTACTAGGCTTTAATAAAAAAAAAGACAAAGGCTAAAAAATAAGAAGAAAACCAAGTGTCCAATTCGGAGATGACAGAAAACAAGCTGAAACCATTGCGGCATTGGGGTGATAGGTCCATGGAAACGGTCGCAGTGTAATTGTATACAACTGTAAGTTGCCCTCGACCGTCTCCCATCTTCTTTGCCAAGCAGCCCGGATTCTTGCCATGTAATCGGTGTGAGGAAAAGCGAAACGCTAGTCGGGTTGCCGAGTCGTCGCTGACTCTTTGGCGCCCTCATTCCCCGCAATTCCTACATGTCCAGAAACCCGGCAAAAGATATTCTCTAGATCCGCCCTGCTCGCCAAAACGGTGGCATCACGGATATCGTGAACCAAGGAATGAAGAGCTTCAAATGCCCCTAGAGCAGTCAGGGCGCTTTGTGAGTCACTATAAATCACAATCCGGTCTCCGAACCAGGCACGTTGCATTATCTACCGTACCCAGCAGTGTATGGCAAACAACTCGGCCATGAAGACAGACTCAATGCCTGGCAGTCCCGCTGACTTCAAGCTGGGGCGATACGGCATGGAAATCAACCCGCTCTTGGGACTTGGAGCCATCCGTATACACAGTTCCAGCGTGACACGCTGTGTGTTCCATAAAGGTCGAATGCAATACTCCCGGCGTTGTAGAAGCTTTGGGAGCAGGGAAGTGGCGACAAATAGTCAAAGATGGTACACTCCACAGTGGAGTCCTGGGCAGAACCAGGGGGAGGATGGGAATTGGTGAGAGCTATACTTAGCTCTCGATGTAGTTTCTAACCCTAAACCAAAATGACTTAGGGATATGACTGGCGTCTTAAAGCGGCATAGAAACCGTTGAGATCAGCTGTGGATGGAGTGAGAGATATTGGCGACTGAGGGAGGCGCCGGGGTCGCGATTACAGGCGAATAAGGCTGCGAGTATGAACCCCCATGTGAGGTGTCGGTCAAATACAAGACAAAGAAATTGTTGCGAGTACACCATTTCTAGGCGCACCCCATTTAGAAAGGAGTAGGCGTCAGGTTAGGGTCGTGGATAGCAGCAGCAGTGCAGATACCTTAGTCTTGGCCAGGGAAAGGTGAAGCCTGTGCGATTCGGCATAGCGAGAGACGCAGTTAAATGCATGTTGGAGTCGAAAATCCAGAATTGGCATCTGGGCCACACCAAAAGAAATCGAAAGGTGTCCACGTAGAGGATAGCCAGAACATCTTCTGGCGGCAGAGAAGTGATGCCGTTGATGCTCAGGGCAAAATAAGCGACAACGAGGACACTTCCCTGCAGAACACCCTGTTCCTGCTCCATTCTACCGGATAGAGCTCCCTCCACCAGTACGCAGAATTGACGATCTCGCAAAAATTCAGATATAAACATTGGGATGCATCACGTCACCACGACGGTGTGGAGAGTCTCCATTATACCGTATTGCCCTTTGTATCATAGGCATTTTCCAGATCGAAAAACACCGGGACTTAGTGCTGTCGACGAAGGAAGGCTCGCAGACGACATTTTTCAGTCAGGGCAGTGCATCAAACGTGGAGCGGAACTTGCCAAAGCCGCACTGTGCACAAGACAGATGGCCTCTGCTGTCCAGGAAAAAAGGCTAATCTAATATTTACCAATTTCTCCATCAACTTGCACACGCAAGAGGTTAGAGATTGGGCGGAAATCGGCCGGAGTAGAGTGATCTCACCCCTGTTTGTGAAAGGCGAGCACATTAGCGATTCGCCAGGAATCTGGGAGGAGACCCTCCACCCAGATCCTGTTGAACAAATCTAAGAGAAAGACCATGCCTCGCTCACCCAGGTGTCGCAGCATGGCGTAGGGTACATCGTCAGGACCATGCGCGGTGTCCGTGCACGAAGCAAGAGCGAAACGCAACTCACTCAGAGTAAACCTGAGTTCTCCGCCTCTGGAGGTAAAGTCCAGTCGGCGGCCTTCTGTGACATGACGACGTGCATTGAATGCTGGCGGAGCAGCATCCCGGCAAGAGAATGCAGAGAAAGCAGTCGCGAAGGATTCCGCCACGGACGTGGGGTCCGAGATTGCGGTCCTATTCTCCTGAAGAACGGGAGGGGGGTCATGTGAGAACTTACTTCCAATCCTTTTGACCCGACTCCAACACCTCTGCTAGAGGGGTGTTCCCGTTAAGTGAAGACACGCATGCCAGCCAAGAAGAGCGACGGGCGTGCTTCGAAATATACCGGAACCTAACCCTAGCCCGACGAAATTCACTGATAGTGAAATAGTTCTTGCGGCGCTTATAGCGTATGTAGGCATAACGCTTCAGCTTGAGGGCCATCTCACACTCGGCTGACCACCATGGGAGTGGTCCGCGTGCAAAACAACCAGACCTTCTATGAATAGTAGTTAGGCCCGCGGCGATGAGATTGCCGGAGAAGAACTCAACGGTCTCTTCTACTGAACTAAACTTCTCTACTGAGATAGAGAATTCAGTCATTTCCTGAAATGCAGACCACCACGCCCGCGCCAGTACAACCAGGGCGGGCTCTCGGGCGGCAGCGGCCCAGAAAAAGATATTTGAATGGGAAAGTAATCACTACCATGGAGGACATCGACCATCCCACAATCAAAATCAGACTGTCTATCTGGAGAGCAAAAAGATAGATCGAGGCAGAAAAATGAAGCGGTTCTCGAGCAGTAATATGTAAACTCATCCACATTTAGGACACCCATCTCAAGCTCATCGATCAGGAGGCAAGGACTTAACCACGTGGAGTAAAAGAGTAGTCTCCCCAGAGAGGGTGTCTACCGTTTAGATCTCTGAGCAAGAGAAAAACCTTAGCAACCGTGCCACGACGCGATGGAAGTCCAGCGGGTTGAAGTCGCCTGACGGTGGAATGTACGCAGAAATAACAGTATACCTCCTATCCATGTGCAGCTGCACAGCCACTGCCTGAAAGGAGGTATCTAAAGAGAAAGGAAGAACGGAGACATCAATTGGCAGTAAATTGCCACCATCCCGTAGTGGTAGCGTCGCAAAACACTTATACCCCGGGAACGTGGACAGGGGGCATGCGCACAGCATGGTCTACTGCAAAAAGATAGCTAACGGGGAACGGTAGGAGACGAGCCTCCACAACTCATCCCTGTTGGCCCGGAGTGTGCGGCAATTCCATTGAAGAAATATGCCCCTCAGGCCTAGCTCCGAGGAGATGCGGGAGCCCTCTTCTAAGAGAAGACCCTCACGGAAATGGCCATACCCTTCCCGGGGAAGAACTCCGGGCGCTGTTGGCCTGACAATGCGCTTAAGGCGCTGTCGCATTTGAAACTTTGGGAGGGCGGGGTGGCTTCGGATGCGGAGGGCCCTCTTTGTGAGGATCCACAGTTTCCGACGCACCCAGTCCACCACTGGGCTTAGGCGAAGGAGCTTCGTCCTCCTTTGGTGGGGCAGCTTTAGGAACTCCTGAAGATGGCCTGGCAACAAACTTCAGGGGTGAGGCCTCCTGTGAGTTAAAAGACTCGGTGGAGGCAAAATTTCGCTTTACGGGAAACGGTCACCCTGGTTTTAGTCAAGGCTGAATGTGGACCTTTTGTACCATCAGATTTAGCAGGTGAGCGCCCGGGGGTGGGTAAAACACGCAGAAGAGTTCCGGATGGGCACGGAAACTCACGTACTCGTAGGCCTGGAGGGGCCAGGAGCAAAAGGTGTCTTTTTTAACATTGAGGAATAGGACGCCCCGGGCAGCGACAGGACAAAGTCCTTAGCGTCGCGAAATGAGAGACGATCCTGAGCCTGAACGGCCAGGATTTCCTTATCAAGAAGATATACACCACATTGCTTCGAAGAAGCGGGGTGCGGCTCTCCGCAATTGACACACTTGGCCACACACAATTTGGACTTATCGTGTGCGGCCTTGGAGCGATTTACACAGACTTCGGGTGACCCTGACTTTGCACGTTGACAGGAGCGATTAGTATGGCCGAAGCGGTGATAGTAATAGCACCTCCACGGCAGTGGCACGAATGCCTTCACGGGGTAGCGGTACTAACCGTCACGCACCGACTCAGGGAGCTTGTCACAGTCAAACGTGACAAAGAGTGTAGGCTTGGGTCTCTAGGACCCTCCCTGTTTTCTCATCACACGTTCGACCTTGACAGCCCCATGGTCGACAAGCTCTAAGGTGATGTCCTTTATGGAGTAGTCCACGAGTTCCCTCGTATAAATTACTCTTTTCACCAAGTTCATGGTAGAGTGCGGCGTCACACTCACGGGAGTGCCATCAAGTGTCCGAAGGGCACTAATCATGGCTGCTTCGGAGGGATTCGATGCATTCGCCAAAAGGCTCCCGTCCGAGAAACGGGTCACCTTCGGCTCTCTACCAATCACACTAGCTAGAGCTCTCCTCTGATGGATCATGTTACCCTCAGCCAACATGCTGCCATCAGTGGAGTGAATAACAAGGAAGCGTTTGAAGCCAGCGGGCTCGAAAATGCGGTAGTTTCTGAATGAGGGGCCCCGACGTAATCGATGCTCCGCTCTGTACATTTGTTCCTTTGATCTTTGTCAGGAACTCTGCACCCAAGGGGGCAGTGGGACCGGACGTACCAAGCTTGTCTTAGTTTCCTACTGAAGCAGCAGACCCATCCGTCCCCGCAGCCCCTGCGGAAGGAGAGGAGCGTGAGAAATTAACCCGCTCTTCCCCTCCGCCAGCAGGAGCCCCCAGGCCAGATGGACAGGCCTCGTCAAGGTCCTTCTCCGAGATGGAAAAGGCCCTGCGACGGGCACTGATGAGAGGAGATCACTTCCTTCCTTGTATTGCCTTGGAGACGCAAGCCGTTTGAGGAGGATCTTGCATAAGGACAGACTCGAGTTCGGTGCTTGATGCCGAGCCGAGATTTACCCCCATGGATTGCCCTAACGTCTGAGGCTGAGTTGCATCAAGGACTATGTCTATCTCGGGGGGCAGGGGAGCCTCCATGTGGCCACCCCACACCCCCAGGACATCAGAGGTCCCATTGGCAGCGGTGTTACAAGTAGAGTATGGGAAGGCACAGGCGTTGACCCCCGCTAAGTTTAGTATGCGAGTCAGCAGGTCCTGGAGGGAAGCGGCTGATGGGCTCTGTTTTCCCTCTCCCCCATAAGGGGGTTTGCCCTACCCAGCAGCTTCAATGGGGAGCGGTCAGTTATGGGCTGCCTGCCGGCTTTCTTAGCAGTCCCCCTGGAAAGTAAAGGGGGGGGACTGCCGCTGGAAAGAGTGAGGCACCCGAGGGCACCTGAAGACAAGGGGTGAGGGGGGAGTCCCTGACACCCGTAAGCAAAAGGAAGGAGTGAGCCTCCTCTCCGGTCAAAGATTTTGGAGGTTCCCCTGTGAAAGCACAAGGGTGGCGGGGACCTCCAATTTTTCATTGGAGCTGCCCGAGGGAAAATTGTGGGGAGATATTTGGTTTTGTCTTCATTGGGCATGGTGACCCTATTTTTTTACGGGATGCAGACGCTAATCACCCCTCACAGTAGCCCGCTCTGCAAGGGGTATGTAAGGGGCAGGCAGAGCCAGGTGCTGCCATTGTAGGCCACCCCTTCCGCCTTTCGGCATGACGGTTCCACCTTGGGGACGGCGTAAAAAGGATAGAGTGAAAAGGAAATGGGATGTAAGGAAGGTATGGGTGGAGATGAAGGAGGTTGTTAAAAACTCACCATCCCAAACCAGAGATCAGGGGTTAGGAAACATTGTCCCCTCCCCCCTCAGCCCCAATCCGGGATAGTTGGCTGAGGAAGGTCAGCGGTCAGCATCTACCCTGTGAAAATAGAGGCCGACCAGAGAAAGTTGTGGGAGAGGTTGTATGATTGAATGAATGGTACAAAACAGACGGGTGCTGCGTAAGTCCAGGTGGGCAAGATCGCAGCCATTTTCAAAAAGAGAGGACTCATTAAAATTTCAAATGTTCTTTAAAAGCAGACTATGGTTAACAATCTAAAAGATATATAAAAAAAGGAAGAAGTAAAAATGTAGAAAAATAAATGCCTTGAGAATGCTGTAAAATCAAAGTAAAATCACAAGACACGACAGGTCTATCTGGTTCTAAAAATGATAAAACATTAAATCTCCTTTAAGAGATTTGTCTCTGATCAAATTTAAACACTCGATTCATGTTAAAGGTGCACTCATGTTCGGAAAGGACGCTCCTCGGAACCTGCTGGGGACACATCCCTTGGCAAATGAAAGGAAAAAGCCTTTGCCTCGGAGTATGGAAACGTAGGCATTCAGCAAATAGGTGAAGTACAGACATTGGTACTCCACAGTGAGTGCACATTGGAGGCTGCTGAAGGCCTTCCATCAGAAAGCCATGTCTCAGACAACAATGCCCAGTTCTCAGACGGCATAGATAACATCCTGAGTACGGGTCCTAGTAGTGCGTGGCCAGGGGTGGACTGATGTATGGCACAGCATCACAGAAAGGAAGAGGAGCAGGGGGTGGAGGTTCCTAGAGATGCAGCTGCCTTGGCAACAGCATCTGCTCTCTCATTTCCTTTTATACCTATGTGGCTAGGTACCCAACAGAATAAAACATCGTGGAACGAGGATAAATATAAAAGCCACCGTTGGATCTTTGAAACTAGCGGGTGATCTGGAAATAAAAAGGCTAAAGCCTCCAAAGAGATGAGGCAATCAGAGAATATTGCATAAGATCCCGGTGATGAAGAAGCGATGCTATACAGTGCAGCCAGTATCGCGACAAGCTCAGCCGTGAAGATAGAGGCTGTATTGAGCAGGCACACAGACACATGACGGGAGGGGAAGATAGCAGAAGTTCCTACCCCATCAGAGGATTTAGATCCATCTGTGTAGATAAAAGTGCTTGATTTGTGACACACTTAGTGTTCATAAAAGAGGCTTCGTAGAACCGAAGGCAAGAACTTGGTCTTCGGTTCGCCTGCCAGCACCTTGCAAACCCTCACAGGTGGCAATAGCCATGGGGGTACTTTAGGGATCTCATATAGAATAACTGATAATTCCCTCAGTTGACCTGTGTCTCCAGTCATACGCAGGACAAAGGGGCGAGTCAGCGAAAGAAACCTGTCATATGAGGCCACTGAGTGAATATTATAGGTGCACTCATATACAGGTGAGTGGGAGAGCTGTTGCAGCCTGAAAAGGTAATGCAGGTTAGACTGGATCAAGGTTGTATACAAAAGCCACAGGGTACGGCGATCACTTCCACACGAAACATGTGATAGAAGTTTTAAGATATCCATTCTCTTCAAGCAGGATTTTTTCAAGGCAGTTATATGGGGGACCCAGGAGAGCTTTGAGTCAAAGATAACCCCAAGAAATTTACAATGAGGCTTAAATGAGATGGGGGAGTCATACAAAGATAAGGTTGGCTGTTCCCAGTCAACTTGCCTGAAATTATAGAAATGAACTGCCTTTGTTTTTGAAGGAGACAGTTGGAATCCTTTTGCAGCGGCATTCTTGGCAATGATGTTAATGGCCAGTTGCAATTTACAGATGACAAATGGCAGCCGAGATGCTGATAAAGTTGCCAAGTCATCCACAAAAAGAGTTGTCATTAACTCTGCAGGAAGATCATTAATAATGCTGTTGATAGCCACTGAGAAGCAGGTGACTCTCAAAACGCTTCCCTGTGGCACGCCCTTTATCTGATCAACAGGCTCCGATATGACATTTCCTACCCTAACATGGAACGTCCAGCAAGAAATTGCTATATATGAACCTAGGAAGATGGCCTTTGATAGCCCAGTCATATAGTTGCTTCAGGATACCATACCTCCAGGTGGTATCATATGCAGGACTGTGATGCATTGTTTCTTTCTAAAACCCAACTGTGAGGGAGAAATAAGGTTGTGTTTCTCCAAAAACCATACCAACCTGGCATTCCCCATCCTTTCAAAAAGCTTGCATGGGAAACAAGTAAGAGCAAGGAGAAGTATGATTGCTTCCCTCCAATTAGAAGGGAAACAGGCCTTAATACCGATATAAATATATCAAGAATATGTGAAATAAGTGTTGAAGCATATTCCTGATCATATCATAAAAGATACCATCAGGACCAGTTGTGGTGGATCCACATCTTTTAAGAACACTTTGAAGTTCATGAATGGAAAAGAGATTATTGTATGGTTCATTATCCATACAGGGATCCATGAAGTTCAAGAGGCACTGCTCTTGTATTTTCCTGACACTTTGAAGTTCTAAGGAATAATTGTTAGGGCTGGAAATGTCAGCAAGTGCCTTTGCCAGGACATTTGAAATTCTGGACAAGTCTCCCAAAAGCTCGCCTGCTTTAACTATATTGGGGGCAGAGACCACTTGCACTGCCCCTGAGCTATTTCACTCTATTCAAGACTTTGTCTGGTGAAGTTTGTTGGTTGATAGAGTTGATCTACCCTTTAAAGGAAATTCGGCGAGCCTGGCTGAGGGTACGCTGTTGTACTGCCCTGTCTCGGCTACGAGCATACTTAAGGATGGCAGTATGGTTTCGATGGAAGCGACGACCAGCTTGCTTACACTCTGTCACTACTTTGCTGCATTCCTCAGACCAAAAAGGAAGATGGGTCATGTCGGAAGCAGTTTTGGAGAGGGACATGGGAGAATTTGCCGCCTGGTTGACATGATCATGTAAGTTGTGCAGGACCATGTCAATGTCGCCCTGAGGAAAGTGTCCAAAATGGTGAGAAAGGTATTTAAACTTTGGCCAATTTGCTTTCCTGGTGTTCCACCTATTGCCCGGTGGGGAAGGAGGGCCACCCAGGCATGAGGTTAGAACAACTGGGAAGTGATCGCTTCCTGTCAGATCAGGATCCACCAATCTGCTGTAATCTGCTCTACAGTCTGAGGAACAAAGTGACAAATCTACACAGGTAGAGCTGTTAGTCTGGACATGGAAGGATGTTGGAGTGCCATTATAAAATAATGACACATCCAAGGTCTTCGTAAGTCTCACAGTCAGATTTCCCTTGGGGTTGTCATCATAGTCTCCCCAAAGGTGGTGCCTTGCATTACAGTCTCCAACTAGTAGGAATGGAGCCGGGAGTTGGGAGATGAGATCGGCTAATTTGTTAGCCAAATCTGAAGCAACTACTTCATCGGAAGGGAGGTACAGTGAACAGACTGTGTATAAACAATTGTTATACACAAGAATAGTCACTGCTTGAAGGTCTGTTCTCAACAGGATTGCTAAGTGAGAACAATAGTCACAGACAAAAATAGCTGAACCATGAATGGGTACTGGTGGATTCTTAAAATAAGGCACATAGTGGGGCATATTGGGTAATCGGCGAATACCCAATTGGGTCTCCTGTAATGCTATTCAGCAAGGGTTGGAATCATGAAGTAGGAGTTTGAATTCTTCCCATTTGGAGAAGATCCCTTGTAGATTCCAATGAACAATTGGAAACATATTCATCATTTAAGGGTAATTAAATTTTTCTTGGCACCTGATGAAGGTGACTGGGGTTTTGAACCTTTTTGATTTTTAGGTGTAATTAACGTTTAAGGTATAAGTATTTTAAATGTTTCAGGGATGGCTTTTTATTAGATGGCAAAGAACAATCTGTCAGTTGTGAATATGACAGGGTGATTTTTGCTGGCAAAGATGCTTCTGAAGACATTGGGTCCTCTTCAATGGTAGGAAGTAATGTCAAGAGAGATGGTACCGAGTCATTCTGAGAGGTGGTTGGTGGGTCAGCTGGGGTAGGTGAAGACCCCCCCCCCCCCCAAAAGGCTGTTTCTCCTCTTCCAAAAGGGCCACAGCCAAAGCTGGATCAGAAAAAATTCATTCAGCTTCTTCTGGAGTTACTGATGCTGTGGATGTAATAGGCTGGCTAGTTGCGACTGATGGACTCAAGGCAGATTCAGTGGGAGGAGGCTGGATGTCCAAAGGTGAAACGAATACCAAACGAACATCCTCGGAATCTGCCTCCATGTCAATGGTTGGTTATATGCTGATGAAGAGAAGCAGGAACCTCCCTAATGATTGGAGAGGGAGGAGGAGCATCATTCTGAGGCAGAGATTTTATTGGGGTTCTTGATGGATATTCTGCAGCCGTAAAAGTGGAGGTCTGAATGGTCTCTGGTGTCTGTTACAGAGTGGTCTGGTCACTCTAAGAGCGTCCGCAAGACTCACTCCTGGTTGTATGTATAATTCTTTAGCTCTCCTTCTAGCATCCTTAATGCTAATTCGGAATTTATTCCGAGCAGCAACAACCTCTCTCTCATACATGTAAAAGGTGCACTGCTTAGAGGTAGCGAGATGATCGCCACCACAGTTAGCACAACAAGGGGGACAAGGGCACGGTGTTCTATGGAAATCAGAGGAACAATTGACACATACCCTCTCCTGTCTGCAGTCCTTGCTGACATGTCCAAAATGTTGACAATGAAAGCACCTATGGGAATTCTCCACGTAGGGCTTCGCGGGAATACACAGATAACCAGCCTTGATATTCTTAGGGAGTTCCAACCTATTGAAGGTTAATATGATAGTAGCGGAAGGAACTCTGGTGCCATTAACATTACGAGTGATGCTGTATGCACCAACTACTTCTGAGAAGTCAGTTTAGCAACAAGCCAGCCCACATCATATTCAATAAGCTTCCTGGACCTGATAACCCCCTTGCAGGTGTTAAAGGTAGGATGGGCTGAGGAGGAGATATTGAGGGAAGCAAGAGAATCTAGTGCTTTGATTTTTTTGATGCTGATCAAATGAAAAGGACTCCACAACAGGGCAGCCATCATTCCTAGGCCATATTTGGGCAGGTTCACCACATTTGGCAACAAAGTCTTCATAGACATTGAAAATGTCAGCCTTACTTTACTTATTGGTGTATCATTGTTGGATTTTAAAACTAAAAATCTATCATAATCAAGATCATCGTCGACCTCAGAACCAAAAGGATCGAGTCTACGAAGATCACAGTCATTGGTGGCATGGGGACCAGAAGTCTGAGGCCTCTGGGAAAAGTTTTTATTATTTTTACCCATAAATATTTGTATTAAAAGAACACGTACCCCTGGGAAAGAGGAGTCATGTTATTGTAGTTGCCTCAAGACTAGGCACTTTACACTGTCCTCAGGGTAGCCCTCCCCCACACTACAGCTCTCATTTTAAAAACAGTGCAACATCACAAATGGAAGTTTGACGACGGCTAGGCTAAGTAAGACCCGCGCTGTGAACTGCTATCAGCCCCAGAACAAGTGCGGTCTTCAAGGCGATACCTCTGGTGAACATGATTGGCAACCCGTACAGAGGTACTCAACACACGGGTGTGAGGATCCTTAGTCTGACTCCTCTACAGTGGCCTGTTCAGGAAGGTAGGACCCCTGAAGACAGAATGATGGACAATAATGTCCATCACAGTCTTCACTGACATAGCCCACCTTGTCATTAAAGTACGCAAGCGCCTCCACCATGACACGGTGATCCTGAGGGAAGGGTGGGAGAAGTTGTAGGGAAAGTGAGGAAGTAGGCGAGAAACACAGGCTGTCTGAAAGGAGAAGAGGCTAAGCTGGAGCCGGACGGGGCGCCGAGTCCCGTCAGCATGGCAGCCAGGAAGGCAAATCGCCGTGCCCCTTACTGGGGGCGGGGGGCGAAAGCAGAATGCAACTCACTCAAGAGTAAACCTGTCATTGAAGAGTTCTCTGCCTCTAGAGCTAAAGACCAGTCGGCGGCCTTCTGCGACATCACGACGTGCATTGAATGCTGGTGGAGCAACATTCCGGCTAGAGAATGCAGAGAAAGCGGTTGCGAAGGATTCCACCACGGGGTCCGAGGTTGTGGTCCCATTTTGCTGGAGAATGGTAGGGGGTCCAACGAGAACTTGCCACAAACCCTTGAGATGCTTCCACACCTCTGCTAGAAGGGACTTCCCGTTAAGTAAAGAAACATATGCCCACCAGGAAGAGTGGAACCTAGCCCTAGCTCAACAAGATTCACCGACAGTGAAGTCAATCAGGCGGCGTTTATAACGCATGTAGGCATAACGCTGCTATTTGAGTGCTGTCTCACCCTCAGCAAAATGGCCCACAGCAATGAAGTTGTTGGAGGAGAACTGACCGGCCTCATCTACGAACCTAAACTCCTCGACTGAGACAGAGAAATCAGATATTTCTTGAAAGGTGGACTACTGCGCCCGCGCCAAGCACCATTAGGGTGGGCTCTCAGGCAGAAGCGGCTCAGAAAATTATATTTGAATGGGAAAGTAATGACTGCCATGGAGATCATCGACCACCCCTAACCGCCATTTGAACCAAAATCAGGCTGTGCATCCAGAGAGCACAAAGATCAAGACAGGAAAATGAAGCGGTTCTCAGGCAGAGATGCGTAAACTCATCCATATTTAGGACATCAATCTCCAGCTCGACAATCAGGTCAGCAAGGACTTCAATCCTGGGATTAATCAAGTAGTCTCCCAAGAGGAGGTGTCTACCATTCTCATCTCCGAGCAAGAGAAAGAGCCTCGGTAACTGTGCCACAACGCGGTGCAAGTCTCCCGCTCGAAGTCGCCTGACAGTGGAATGTACGCAGAAATAACAGTATACCTCCTATCCAGGTGAAGCTGCACAGCTACTGCCTGAAAGGAGGTAGCTAAAACAAGGAGAAGAATGGAGACATCAATTGGGCATAAATCGCCGATCCTCCTGCCCAGCCCCCATCCTGTGTTGGTGGGTTAGCAAAACCCTTATATCCCAGGAAGGAGGTCAGGGAGACAAGACCAGCAGACATCCTGCAAAAAGATAGCTAAGGGGAATGGGAGCAGATGAGCCTCCGCTGCTCCTCTTCCCAGCCGGGACTGGGTGTGAACCCTTTATGGCATCGGCTCTACCAGGGGAGCGCCCGGGTTGGGTAGATTTTTTATTTTTTTTAATTTTAGGAGCCCATCTGATGTCTGCCCACTTGGGCATAAGTGGGTAGAACCCACAAAATGGTTCCAAATGGGTGCGGAAACGAAATCACTCGTAGGACTGTAGGGTCCAAGAGCAGAAGGTGTCTTTCTTAACGTTGATTTAAAAGACATGCCAGGCAGAGCCAGGACAAAGGTCCTTAGCCTCGTGAAATAAGAATTTCCTTCTCAAGGAGATACACGCACCACATTGCTTCGAAGAAGTTGGGTGCGGCTCTCAGCAATTGATACACTTGGCCCCATACGATTTGGCCTTATGTGTGGTCTTGGCATAACTTACACAGAGTTCGGGTAACCCAAACTTTGCGCATCTACAGGAAGAATTAGTATGGCGGTAGAAGTGTCAGTAGTAGCACCTCCACGGAAGTTGCCAAATGGCCTTCACATGGTAGCGATACCAACCAGCACGCACCAACTCAGGGAGCTCATCACAATTGAATGTGACGAAGAGTGTAGGGGTGGGTCTCGAGGCCCCTCCCTGTTTACTCATCACATGTTCGACCTTGACCGCTCAATGGTGATGTCATCTATGGAGTAGCCCAAAAGTTCACTGGCAAAAACTAATTTCACAAAGTTTATGGTAGAGTGCGGCGTAACACTTACCGGCCTGCCATCAACTGTCCAAAGGGCACTAATCTTGGCTGCCAAAGAGGGATTCAACGCATTCACCAGAAGGTTCCTGTTCAAGAAACGGGTCATCTTCGGCTCTTTGCTACTCAGGCTAGGTAGAGATCTCCTTTGATGCATCATGTTGCCCTTAGCCAACATGCTGTATTCAGCAGACCAGATAATGAGGAAGCGTTTAAATCAAGCGGGCTTGAAAATGATAGGTAACCTCTGAATGAGGGCCCCTGATGTAATCCTGGGGGATGGGAGTCCTCTCCCATCAGAGAAGTTTGAAGGGGCCTCTAAGAAAGCACAGATTGGGGGAGGGGGTGGCTTCTTTTCTGTTGTGAAGCTGCCTATTGCTTTCACAGGATACAAATACTAATCACCCCATGCAGTAGCAAACTTTGGAAGGGGTGAATACAGAGTCAGCAAAGCCAGTTGCCACCATTCAAGACCACTCCTCCAACCCAGTGGCCAGGCAGGTCTGATGAGGATGAGGGCAGGGTTGGCAAAAAAAACCCCAAAATTTGAAAAAGCCCCATAAAATCAGGGTTTTATTCTGGGTTTTTTCAAAAAACAAATGCTACAAACATTAGAATAACATAGAAAAAGAATAACTATCTCTATTTTTATATAATATTAATAATTACTTAGTTTTATAATTATAGTAAGAATAGATCACAGTAACAGATCACTGGTCGAGAATTTGGGGTACCCTTGTCCCATGATAGCTATAACCTGAAGAAGGAAAGATGAATTATTCTAAGTCACAATGTATCAGAGAAATAACCTTAATTTGATACATATTTGTTGAAATTATAAACAAATATGAATTTTGAAAAAAATAATGATAAGTATCATTTATTTCTTGAAAAAAATCTAATTTTGAAAAAAAAACAAACGTGGGCTTTTTCAAATTTCATTTAAAAAAGCCCCACAAACCCGGGTTTCTTGATTTGCCCACCCTGAATGAGGGTGAGGTAGGTTGTTAGAAACCCACCAACCCAAACCACAGCTGAGCAGGGAGGGGATTATCCCTAGCCCCAATCCAAGATGGCTGGGTGAGAGGACACTGATCTGCATCTACCTGGTGCTATTAGAGGCGGACCAAAGAAAGTTGCGGGAGAGCTTGTAGGGAAAGCACTGAGTCCCGTCAGCACTTGGGCCAGGAAAGCAAATTGCCATGCCTCTTATGGGATGGATGCGATAGAATGATGTAATAGAATGTCATAAAATAAAATAAAGAAATTAATGATTTTTTTCTATGGAAACATTTTTCCTTATTATAAAAAAATCCATGATTGAACCAAGAACACTGAGAAAAAAGTACCACTTTATTCTCAGTTAAAGCAGTGCCTTAGACCACTTAGCTAGCTAGCATCTTAACAAAAATTATCATGAAATGGCTTTCAATAAAGGACTAGAAAAATTCCCCCCTCTCCACTTATTTCTCTTTAACCAATAATAGGTTGTAGAGAGATTAAGCTACCAAGGCAACATTGCTAAATATTATAAAAAGCACCTCATTGTAAGTACCTCTTTGACTGGGCATTCTTTTAACAGCAATTCACTAGAACCATCAACAACTACTCGTTCTTGACCTGTGATCAATTTCACTTCACTTCCATGATCTGAACCAGACAACTCTTCTTTCATTTCTTTGATGGCCATTTCTTTATAAATATCCTAATATAAAAAAATAGGGAATTTAATTTCTGTAACTCTACACAAGTAATGATTTACAAGTTAATCATTAGATAGGTAAAAGTATATTAACTAGAATGCATACAATAGAAAAAGTTGAATTCTAATATAATAAATGCTTACATTTTTATCATCTAGATGAAAATTAAGAGTGTAATCAATATCTTCCTTTTTCATTTCTTCCATTTTTGTAACCTCTGAAGAAATCCTATAACAAATAAAAGCTTAGTTGTGCTAAAAGTGCTCTCTCTGACTGGGGGGTAATTTCTCTCAGTGGTGGCTCATTTAGTCTTATTTGGTGGGAGGTTGTTTAAGTGTCTGTGAGTAGAGTGTAGAGTAGATGTGTTTTAATAAGTTGTGAATTGGAGAGGGAAGAGCAAAGCTATTATGCTGTTAATGGTAGGACTGGGCTTGTGATTAATTTTGAAGATCGGTGGAGGGAATTTTCTTGCAAGGTGATGGTTGGGATGAGATTAATTTAGTCTTTCCACATTAAAATTAATGAATGTTTATCAATATGAATGAGAAAAGATAAATAGTATACCTATTAACTTTTTAAAAAGGTAAATATGAGGTAATCAACTTTTAAATGTCCCACCTCAGTTTTAATATTTATAAAACTCATTCTTAAACTATTAATGTGAAACATAATGAGACAATTTACAGTAACCTTCACTTTTTATACATATCAATATTTGTCTTTTTTGCTTTTAAACCAAAAAAGATTTTCTGGTGTTCACAAATTTGTGTTATGTGCTTTTACACATGGATGATTCAATTGGCATCAGTCATGTGCAAAGTATAGTTTTGCATCATGTAGTATCTGAAAATTGCTGTTCTTTTTGTTTCTTTTGTAATATGTTAAATTTAGTGCATTTTTAGTGATAACTTTAGTGGCCATTCATCACTAAAAGAACACAAAATCAACTTTTTAATTAAAAAAAGTATAGCAAAGAATGAACAGGCCAATGATTGACCGATGTTGCAAAAGAATAATATGGTAAGGTCATAACAGCCTTTAGCAGCAAAGTAAAAAATAAACAGGCTATTAAAGCCGATGTAATAGGAGGATTGAATAATATAGATTCATGATTTATTGGAAGGATTATTAAGGAATTAGAATCTAGAAGTACTGTAATATTGAATAACACTAGAACTTTTATACGCATTAAAATTTTCATTATATATTTTTAATTGTGAGAGTAACTATTTAGGCCTCAGAACAAATTATTTTTAATTACTTGTATTTAAATGGGAAATAATGTTCTAATTTTGTCATTTCTGGTTTTTGACCTCCTCCCAGGAACCAAATAATGGTAAGAAACAAGAGACCAATTTATATAGTATATTAAAAACTAATTTTTACAACATACACTTCATTTTTAGCTTTAAGGTGAAAGTAATTGTCTTTACACCCCTCCTCCAGTTCCAAAATGTTGTAAAACTTATATAAACTTAATTCACAAAAATTGGGGGGTTTGTGAACACTGAAAAGAAAGGGGTTGTTGGCTATATCCTGTGTCCAGCCACTCCGGCTTATCCTATTTGGGGTTTTCAGGCTTTTAGTGGCCACTCTTTGAGTGTTAGTGTTTGTGACATGTGCAATGAGCAGGCGTTGCCCAGTGGACCAGTCTCCAACCAAAGGCTGCATCTGCCAAGTAAGCAGCCTGAGATACAGTCCAACAGGTTAGAATTCCTTAATGAGACTAATCCTTGATAGAACAGCACAAGATCTGAGACTTTTAGTGGCCTGGTAGCCAACAAGGCAGGAAAGCTCACACACCATAGAAAGTATAGCCTTATACACCATAGAAAGTATAGCCTTATGCACCATAGAAGGGCTGCAAGGAGGTGGTCATACAGATTGGTTATTGGGAATAAACTAATCTTCCAATTAATCATGCCCCATTGCCCAAGGTCCCTAAAGTCCTGGCCCTTGAGACCTGTGGGCATTGCTTATTGAGGTTCCAAAGCCTCTCTTCTGACAAAACATGAGATAGCTTGCTCAGTCTAGCCTAGAGACCAGATTGAGGGGATATTTATACAAAAAAAGAATGTTTAGACAGAACAGGGAGGGAGGGAGGCCGAACAACAGAAAGGCTTAGGGTTTCTCATTGGCCATGAAAGATGTTGGTGACTAAGGGAGATGCTGGAATCAAATGTACAAATGCATAGTGCATGCCATAAAGTAAGTGGCAGCACCCTTTCATCAACAAGAAAGTTCTATATTGGGGACATGCAGGATGGCACTAGTCACCAAGCATAGACCAGCGAGTGGTGGATCAATTCCACACTAGATGCTAAGATATGGAGTAGTAAATCTTACAACCACACTACTTTTGAGCAAACAAAGGAACACTAGAAGATAGAAGCATGAATCTAGCAGAACAACAAAGAGTGAGAAATATCCATGGCTCAGGTATAAGACGTCCTAATGTTATAAATATAAACAAATTATCCCACACTTTCACAAAACAGATGAAAATCATCCACAACCTCAAGCACTCAGTTGCCCATAGCTCAGACCTGAGTACACATAAAATAAAAGTTAGAAAGGTTTAAAGTTACAGCTACTTACACAATCCAATACCCCAGACCTCTGTCTGCCGTGATTTGGGGGTCTCTATTTGTCCTTCTCCCTGGTCCGTTGTTAGCAAGGAGAACACAAGGATGGGACGGATGATGCCAGCTCCCTTCCTCCCCCCACTCAACACTCAAGGAGAGTGAGCGGACTCACTTTGACAAGGCAAGAACATAAAGAGACTGCCCCAGGGCAAATTAGGGACTGCAAAACTAAGGTGGCTTGTAATTATGGTTGGACCAAAACCACACAAGAGTGGAACAGCAAGCTTACAAAGTCGTGTGTTGACCAATGAATTTATTTCATTATTATATGCGCCTAATATTATTGCTTTAGTCAGAGTTATGTGTGTTTTTCCTAATTTATTCTGTATATATTTTTTCTCTACATATTTTTTTTTGTGATTGCACTGGGTGGTGGAAATATATACATATTGAAGTTTTTTCTAAATAAAATAAAATTGAGTATTTACAATTCCTTGAGCCTTCTTCTGATCTAAGACGCATCTCATGAGTGAGTGGTTTCTAGCCAGAACCGTTCATGACAACTCTATCATAACATTCACCCATCAACCACTCCTTGAGCTAGAGAGTTCCTTGTTGACATAATTTATTTTATACAAGATGGTTTCAGACCAATTTACTCAACAACCAATCTTCTTAAAGACCTGATACAAAGAATCTATGATACCTTCAACCAAGCACTAGATTGGATACTACTAGTAACTATGGACATCAACAATGCTTTCAATGCCATCCTACACAACCTCACACATAAAATATACAACACCAACATGCATAACAATACGAAAAGATGGTTACCAACTATCTGGAGGGTAAACACACACATGAATCTTGGTGGCTAGCCATCAAGCAAGGTAAACTTCACAAAGTCTCCATACTCAGCTCTACATCTATGACATAGCTAAACCACACTCAACACAGATACATATACCTTCTTACATGCATACATCACTACAAAGATACAGCAACTCATGTGCTCCAACTATGCCTCAACACACCACACCTGGTTCACAAACAGGACTCAAATTAAGTCCAACCAAATCCATAGCTACCATTCTCACCCATTATACAGGGAATATCAACACATGCCTATGACTCTTGGCCTATAAAAGAGGGGACAAGAGAATTATTATTCTGATTATAATATTGAATGCTACTGTAAATGTCGCACCATTTGGGAGTATATTTTGTTGGAGAGGAAAACTTTAAAAAAAAATATATATCTTCCTATACATAATTCTATAGAAATTTTAAGAATTTATAGCACTATTATTTTTATATATTTTTGTAGGCATTATCTGGGGTACTAAGCAATTTAGTTTATATAACATGCTTATTTTATAGTTATGCAAAGCAAAATCAAAAAAATAGTGCAGAAAATTATTGTACATATAAAGAATTTTTCTTTACTGCATTATGTTCCACTCCACTTGCTGATCTACCTCATGGTTGTACAACTGAGAGCTCTGTACAGTGTCATAGTTTGAAAGAAAATGATACCAGTTCTCAGTTGTTGAGTAGCACGTGTTTGTTCATGTTAGTAACTATTATTTTGGTGTGTGATTCTAGAGATGCCTAACCATCTCTCTGAAGCAGGGAAGACAAGGACACTTGGTTTGAGGGAGGAGAATTTGTCTAAAAAAGAGATGTTACTGAACAAGAAGAGGAGAAACAACAATCAGGAGGGTGGCTGCCGTAGTTCGCAGTTTACCACCCAACGTTTTTCTGAGGCAGAAACTTGGGGACTGGGAGACAAAAGAAGACTTCCAGGAAGAGGGATCTGTTGATATGGAGGGATGTGTTGAAGAATCCTTTCATTACACCTGCTAAACTGAAAAAGAATCATCCCAAGCTGTTGCAAAATTTGTTGATTTGGCCCATTCAAAATTGCCTGCAGAAGGACCTTGTGATCGCAAGTGATGCGCTGCCAAGAAACCTCTCCTCACCCCAAGCATGGCGAAGCAGACTCAATTATGTGAGGATATATCTTCAGTGGACTGAAGACTATTGGATGAAAGTGATGTTTTGGAATGAAAGCTGCTTTAAGTGTATCTGAGGGGCAGGCAGGAAAGTATGATGATCCTCGATCATCAGCCACTACGACCCCCACTATACCACTCCTACTGTTAAACACCCCAATCAAGTGATGGTGCGGGGGGCTTATATTTTTTTACCTTGAAACACTACAATGAATAGTGATCATTACATGAACGTTCTGGAGGACATCATCTGCCTTTTTATGCTATTCAAGGCGCATATTTTTTTATGCCTCTTGCCACACCTCAAGAATGGTAAAAATCTACCTTGCTGGCCCCAATATCAATATTTTGAAGTGGCCTGGGAACAGCCCCAACCAAAACCCTATCAAGAATTGCTGGGCTTTCATGAAAGACCAGCTTGCGACTGCCAACACCTCCTCCATTCCCTGACTCATCAAGGAGCTGAAGGCTCCCTCCGGATTACTCTGGACAACAAATGCTTACAAAGGACTGGAGACATCAATGCCCAGGCATCTTTGTTTGGTCATCAGGACAAAGGACCACATGATAAAATATGACAGGTATGTTTCATTCATTTTTTAAAACTTTTAAACACTTTTTTTTTACGTTTCTTCTTGCGCAAGTTGGCCCTTTCAGTGGGCGATCAATTTCCATTACGGTGACTGTAACTGCACAAACCCACACTAACTATACGCCCCTTCCCTACAATCACCTCCCACTCCCTCTTTACTGGCCTAACACCAGTATTCCCCCTTCACACACACAAATGAGATCAAGAACATTGGAAGAGTGATAAAATCTTTCAACTAACATTAACAGTATATGCAACAAAGAAATGGAGTCAAAGAACTCCATCAACCACAACATATACCTAACCATCCAGGAATCATCATCCAACCCAAATACAAAAGTAGCACATTACAGGCACATCAATCAAAGATATGTTGGAAAAAGAGACCTAATCAGAGACAAGATCCCCCACACCAATATCACTTGAGTTACCTCAACCCTTCTCCCTAACCAGGGTTTAATGGAAATACAAATTATCCAAACAAGCATATACCAAAAAGATGACTTTCACAAATCACTACATACCACCTCTTCTATCCTGCTTACAAGCTGCAGTTGATTACTTTCCAACACAGCCAGGTAGGAATCTTGATTGTTCATATAGTCACAAGAGCTGTAACATCATAAAACAATTAAACTAGCTATTCATCTTGAACAACCATTCTACCACTACAAACCCTTTAAGCACATACTTCCAATACACTTCCGAAGATGTCATCCTTTGCTCACCTGACCTAGCAAGCAAAACAATCCAGCAACCCCATATTGCATTACCATCTGACTACCTTCCAATTATTATATGAATAACCCTTTATAAGCCCATACCTGACTGGGTCTTCCTCACCAACGATACAAAATAAAATCTCCAACAAGGCTCCTTAGTCCCCCAGGAGTGATATAAACAAGGCCTAAGACATAATTCATTCCACAGCCATTAAGAAAAACAACCCAAACTCCTCTCCAGAAATATCAGATACAACCACCATAACCCAAAATATCAATGCTATTCAAAACATTAAAGGAAAGTACATTTTGTTTTGTTTTTAATTTTAGGAGTCCATCTAGCAAGTGCCTACTAGGGCAGAAGTTGCCGTACTCACACAAGAACCTATAAAACAAAAAGAAAAGGCAAAAAGATGAGAAGGAAGCTCGCTCCAGCATCAGGGGTAGGCCTGCCTCCCCATGGCACAAGAACATGCAACCTACACACACACACAAAAAATGTGTTAAATAAAGTGAAGGAGGCCAACCCACCCTAAAAGAGACAAGCAGTAGTGACCAAGCTCATCCCGATAGCAGGAGAGGTAATGTGCTCCAAGATCACCCAGGTTGGGACATTCAATAAGAAAGTGCCAAATAGTCTGGGGGACAATGCAGTAATTAAAATAAGGCACATGCGAGCGCTCCATTAGATGGCAGTGCATCCTTCATCTGTGTCCAATTTGGGGGGATGGGAGAAAGCAACCTGAAGCCATCTCAGCATTTGGGAAGAGGGCCTGGGAACAATCGGGGCACAATGGCACACAAATTTAAGTTCCCCACAACCATCTCCCATCTTCTTTGCCAAGCTGCACATATTCCTGCCAGGTAATCAATGTGAGGAAGAGCAAAAAGTTGATCTGGTCACCCATTCCTCGCAGAGTCTTTGGCAACCTTATTACCAGCAACTATTATATGTCCAGGAACCTAGTAGAAGAAAATCTCAACATCCATACAGTTCACCTAAACCGTAGTGTCACAGATATCGTGAACCAGGGGATAAGGAGATTCTAATTCTCCAAGAGCACTCAGGGTGCTTTGAGTCGCTATAAATCACCATCCATCTCTGAACTGGGAACAGCTCGTTATCTCCAGTACCAAGAGGTGTAGCTAGGCAGTGAAGACAGTCGCAGTGCCCTCAGTGACTTCAAACAGAGGGGATATGATGTGGAAACTGACTCCTTCTTCAGCCTTGGAGCCATCTGTATAAATTGGCATGGTTCCAGCATGACACAAAGTGTGCTCCAAAAAAGGCTGAAAGCAATACTCCCAGTGCTGTAGAAGCTTTGAGAAGAGGCGTGGTGACAAATGGTCTGAGGGAGTACCCTGCAGGGTGGCATCCTGGGCAGAACAAGGGACACCACTATAACAAAAGCTATACCAATCTCCCTAAGAAGTTTCCAAGCCCTAAACACAAAGGGCTTAGAGTATGACTAACTCTCAGTGGCATAGGTACCATTGAGATCAACTGCAGATGTAATGAGAGCTGTAGGCAACTGTGGGACGCACTGGGCTTGCACATACAGGCGAATGATGCACTGTGCACAACTCAGGAGGAGTAGTATCTCCCCAGAATAGACAAGTAGGCTCTCAATGGGGGGAAATAGGAAAGGCACTGATTGCCTGGGGAAGGCCAGTGTGGTGGATCAAGTCCACCTTCTGTAATACACGCTCGGCTGCATAAAACTTGCATCCATAGTCAAGCTTTGAATGAACAAAGAATAAAAAAAGTAAAGGAGTATCTCTATCAGTGCTGAGCGTCACAGAGCAAAGAATATCCATGGTAAAAGAGACCCTGATGCTATGAATATGAGCCTCCTCGATGAGGCATCAGTCAAAAACAAGAGCAAGGAAATGGTATGAGTCTACCACTTCCAGGTAAATCCAATTTAGAAACAGGTTTGGGTTTCGGGTGGAGTTGTGGATGATGGCACAAGTACAACACCTTAGTCTTAGCCAAGGAAAACTGAAGCCTGTGCACTTCAACATAGCAAGAGACTCGGTTTCAATGCCTGTTGGAGTTGATATTCTAGAGTGGGCATCTGAACCAAAAGAGATCAAAGGTCATCCATATAAAGTGAAGTGAGAACATCTTTCAGCATCACTGTGGGGATACCATTGATACTCAGGTTAAAGCGTGTGACACTGAGGACACTACCCTGCAGGACACCCTCTTCCTGCTAAATTAGGCCAGAGAGGCCTCACCCCACCCACATGCTGAATCAACGATCTCACAAAAATTCAGATATAAAGATTGGGAGAAATCCCCTCGTCCCTATCATGTGCTACCATTTCACCTTGCGGTATCATAAGTCTTCTTCAGATCAAAAAACACTGGTGTAGTGGTCTATGAAGGAAGGCCTGGCAGACAGCATTTTGCAGTGATAGCAAAGCACTCGATATGGAGTGGATCTTGTGGTAGCCTCATAGTGCAGATGACTGATGGCCTCCACTGTCCAGAAAAAAGCCTAATCTAACATTTACCAATTTCTTTATCAACTTGCACATGGAGGAGGTTAGAGAGATTGGGTGGAAGCCGGCTGGTGTAGAGTGATCTCTCCCCTGTTTGCAAAAAGCAAGTCCAGTAGCGATTCGCCAGGAATCTGGGAAGATACCTTCTACCCATCCAGGTATCGAAACATGGCATGCAGGCCATTGTCTGGACCAGGGTTGGTTTCCACACTTGAATCGATAGCAAAATGCAACTCACTCAAAGTAAACCTGTTATTGAACAGTTTTCTGCCTCTCGAGGTAAACTCCAGTCAGCGAGCTTCATCGAGAAGTGGCATAAATTGAATGCTGATGGAGCAGAATCTCGGATAGAGAATGTGAAAAGTGGTCGCAAAGGATTCTGTCACAGATGCAGGGTCTGGATTGCAACCCCTTTCTCCTGGAAAAGAGGAGGGTCCTGCAAAAAGTTGCCCCAAATCGTTTTGACCCTCTTCCACATCTCTGCTAGAGGGGCATTCCAGTTAAGTGAAGAGACATATACCCATCAGGAAGAGAGGCAGGCATGCTTTGAAACATACAGGAAGGAACCTAGCCCTAGCTTGATGAAATTCACTGACAGAACATCGTCTGATATGAATGGTCAGGAAATTATGGCATTTTATGGCTGGAAAAAGCATGATGCTAGACGGATGAGGAGAGTACCAGTTACTTGAAGATATGAATCGGTTATGTTGAATTACACATGACAGAAGGACATAATTAGGCAACTTCAAAGTAAGGGATTTATCTCTATATATTTATTTTATATGCTTATTAAAAGTGGATGTGGTTATATAAAATATTAAACATATCTTAAACCAGGGTGACATTGTCCAATTTGCAAAGTTTTCAAAAAAATGTGCATAAATGGCTTTATTTGGAATATTGCAAAGTAGCATGCTAAATACATTTTTGAAGGAGACAAACTGACCTATAAAATGACATATATAAAGTTATCCCACAGGCTCTGTGGGAGAAGTTCGGGTCATTTGAAAATTAAGAAAAAAAAACTCATTTTTTTCAACGTTTTAAAATGGTATTCTGTATTTCTATTAAAAACGAAATACAAGGGTGTTCTTGCACACCAAAACACATAAAATCTTAGAACTTAACATGATTTTTGTCAAAATCTTTCAAAGCTAACCGTCTCTTTTCCATTGACAGTGAAAGTGAAAGGAATGACATTGACTACTCAAAATGGCCTTTTCGGGGTAACATTGACCACTGAATTTTACTGCAGAAAATTAAAATATTTGCCTCATAATCTGCTTTCTTAGAATACTTTCCTTGAATTCTTTTCATGAAAGTTCCTTTGCAATTTGGAAGGTTTATCAAGGCATCTTACTGGTATCATCGTCACCAATTTTAATGGATAAAATTAAAATTTTACATTTATTTAATTTATGCATTTTTGTATTTAATGATCATGAATACTGGTACTGGTAGAGCTACACTAATATTTTTTTCATATTTTCAGATTTCACAGTAATTAGGTACCAGTACCTTAGCAGTACATATTGACCCCAAGTAATATCTACAGTAGGTGATGATGTTATACCAGCAAGATGCCAAGGACATACAAGAGAAAACCAGGAAGGCATTGCTATGCAGATTCTGATGGAAAGGTTTCAGATACTGTAAAAGCTGTGCAAAAAGGCCAAGTTAGTATCACTAAAGCTGCAAAAGATTTCAAAATTGCAAAGGGAACTCTCATTAAATGAATACTAAGAAAGTGGGGGATCCCACGCAATTGTCAACCAAGGAAGATGAGTTGATCGTGAAAAGACTTATCAACTGCAGTGGCTTCGGTTTCCCCTTAACACAAGTGGATCTCCGTGTCATCATCAAAAGCTACCTGGATGCAATAGGCAAGACAACCCCAGGTTTTTCAATGAACCTTCCAGTTTTTTGAAGCACCCCTAGTCTTTCAACCCGAATTACAAATAACATAAAGAGAGATAGGGCTGCCTTCAGCAAAGAGATCCTCACCAGGTATCATGCCAGTCTTGCGAAAGAACTTGAAGGTGTTCTACCTCAAAATATATTCAATTATGATGAGACTAATCTGGCTGACAATACATCAGCAGAGAAATTCCTATTCCACCGAGGAGTGAAATACCCTGACAGGGTTATCAATATGACTAAGAGCTGCGTCACATTGATGATGTGTGGAGATGGAACCCTCTTGCCACCATTTATAGTTCATAAAGGTGACAATCATAATACATCATGGATGCAAGGAGGCCCAAAGGGAGCTCCTTGCTGCCAGAAAAGATTTTGAAAAAATGGAACAATGTACCACAACACCAGTATTGTCCTGCAAGCTGGGGAACGATATGATATCAAATTCATTTGCCTGCACACGAATTCCACAGATAAAACACAGCCACTAGATGTTGCCTTCTTCAGGCCGATGAAGAGAGCCTGAAAGAAACTTATGATCAGTTTCAAGAAGACTAAGTATCCCCACAATTCTATTGTGGATTAAAGATACTTCCCTCAAATGGTTACTCAACTGTTAAATCATCCAGCTTTCAAGCCTAAAATTTCTGACAACCACAAGGGTGGCTTCAGAGTCACAAGTATATATCTGGTAAACCTCCAAAACTTACTGAAATGCTTGCTGAATACTTGCAAGGAACCACAAACACCTTCCAGCAGCTAACAGTCTGAATCAGGGAGTACCAGTACCAGTGATCAATCTCTTTATTTGGAATCTCCTGATGATGTCATAACAACCATGTTCGGGAAAGTTTTTGTATGAACAAAGCTTCAAAACAAGTACCAGTACTCTAGGCAGAAGGGCTAAAGTGATTCTTGGCTGAGCAGTAACTGAAGCCACTTTCGCAGAAGCAGAAGCAGGGGCAGCAGCAGACAACACTACCAACAGGAGACCCCCTTCAAAAGGGTAACTAGATCTTGGCAGTTCTCCTTCTTCTACAGGCAATGACTCTGAATATGGCCTCCTTAGCACTCCAGTAAAAAGTCCCTGTTAACTTCTGACACAAATGAGGATGAGCCATCTCCTGTGATGGCTCAAACTGATACTGTTACTGGTAAAATAATTAAAGTGAATGATCTTGTTATCGTGCAAGTTCAATATGGGAAGAGGACCGATACCTTCAAAAGGTTCATCGCAAAAATAGACATGGTTAACGGTGAGGGATACTTCATTTCATTCTTCAAAGCTACTAGTGAGAATTACACTACATCAACTCATAACCCAGATGATAATTCACTTGATGATGTTGTGGAAGTGATAAAAGTGAAATACCAAATCAATACAAGGGGACAGTATGTGTTTGCCACTGCCCTTAATGTGTCTGCATAAGTGGCAATGCAAAAGTAATGTACCTTATAAGTATTAGTTTAAGTTAACTTTGACCGCTTTGTTTTTTGTATATATCGGATTGACGCCTTTGGTGAGGTAAACCAAGTACAAGAGCGATTATATGAATACTCTAACATTTGGTTTTGCTTTAATATTTTAATTATGATTAACTTTCAAAGTTGAAAAGTAGTCAATGTTACCCCAGGTTACGGTAGTAGGAGGGATTTTTATAATGATGGTCCAGTTATATTTGATTTAGTTACTAAGTTTTTTTGAGATTTTTACAATTGAGCCAATGGTTAAATAGAGCATTGAACAGTTATCTTAATCATAAGGTCAATAGGGCAGAAATCTATTACAAATGAGCCAGGCAGGGCAGCTTTGGAGGTGGGGAGGGGCCCTCCTTTGGGGGATCCACCACATTAGAGTCACCCAGCATAGAACTTCATGTGACTGCTGTCCTCATTTCAGGAAGGCAGCTTTAGAAACCCCGGAAGATGGCCTCACAACTAACTTCAGGGGTGTTGCCTCTTGTGAGTCTGACTCGGTGGAGGCATGTGGCTGTTTTGCTTTAAAGGAAATGGTCACACTGAGGGAAGGAGGGGAAAGTCCTGGTATTAGCCATGGCTGGATGTGAACCATTTATACCATAAGATCCACCAGCGGAGCGCCCAGCTGTGTAAAACCTACAGAAGGATTCTTAATGGGTGTGGAAGTGACCGTGCTTGTAGGCCTGGATGGGCCAGTACCAGATGGTCTCTTGCTTAACAGTGAGGCATAAGATGTCCCAGGTAGCACTAGGCGCTGTTGCTGCTCAGATTGGGGCAGCGGAACATAAAATGATAGCATGAGTTATTCAAATGGTTTCTTGGCTGGGGCATAAATCCAGCCCAAATGACAACTGAGGGAATTTTTTTATTTTTTTTTATTTAAGGGGCTATCTGGCGACTGCCGACTTAGGCATAAGTCGCCATAAACAAACAGCCTAGTTCTAGGCTACTTTAAAAAATTGAACAGGAAATAACAATAACAATAACAAAACAATAACAAAAACAACAATTAACCTGGTTAAATGAAAGGGAGAAGGCCGACCTCCCCCAAAAAGTCAACTAGTCCACAAGTCAATGTGCACGAATCTGTCCCGAGTACAAGGGACAGGCGGTAGCGACCCCGCCCATCAAGGTACCGGGACAGGCATCGTGCGCGAAGATCACCCAGACTGGGACATTCAGAAGAATGTGCCGAACAGTCTGGAGGACGACGCAGTCATTGCAATAGGCGCAGGTGAGCACTCCATCAAATAGCGCTGCATCACACAAGTGTGTCAGATTCGGAGATGACAGAAAGCAACCTGAAGCCGCCGCGGCATTGGGGGATAGGTCCATGGGAACAGTCGCGGCGCAATGGCGCGCAACTTTAAGTTCCCTTCGACCGTCTCCCATCTTCTTTGCCAAGCAGTCCGAAGAGCTACCCGTATTCCTGCCATGTAGTCGGTGTGAGGAAGAGCGAAACGCTGGTCCGGTTGCAGAGTCCTCGCGGACTCTTTGGCGCGCACATTTCTCGCAATTCCTACATGTCCAGGAACCCAGCAGAAGATAATCTCGACATCCGCCCGGCTCGCCAAAACCGTGGCGTCACGGATATCGCGAACCAAGGGATGCGGAGATTCCAATGCCCCGAGAGCACTCAGTGCACTTCGTGAGTCGCTATAGATCACAATCCGGTCTCCGAACCGGGCACATCGTGTAATCTCCCGTACCGAGTGGTGTATTGCCACCACCTCAGCCGGGAAGACAGACGCAGCGCCTGACAGAGCCCCGCTGACTTCAAACAGAGGGAATACGGCGTGGAAGCCGACCCCCTCTTCGGAATTGCAGCCATCCGTATACACTGGCACGGTTCCAGCGTGACACGATGTGTGCTCCAAAAAGGTCGAATGCAATACTCCCGGCGCAGTATAAGCTTTGGGAGAAGAAGCGTGGTGACAAATAGCCAAATGTGGTACCCTCCAGGGTGGCATCCTGGGCAGAACCAGGGGCGCCACCGGCCCGAGAGCTATATCTACCTCTCGAAGGAGTTTCCTGGCCCTAAACAAACCCAAAGGGTTTAGGGTATGACTGGCGTCTCTCGGCGGCATAGGCACCATCGAGATCAGCTGCGGATGCAGCGAGAGCTGTTGGCGACTGAGGGAGGCGCCGGGCTCGCGCGTACAGGCGAAAGATGCACTGCACGCGGCGCAGAGCGAGTGGCATCTCCCCAGCATCTACCAACAGGCTCTCAAAGGGGGAAGTGCGGAAGGCACCGGTCGCAAGGCGAAGGCCGGTGTGGTGGATCGAATCCACCTTCCGCAATAAACGCTCGGCTGTGGATGCATAAAACTCGCATCCGTGGTCGGGCTTCGAGCGAACAAAGGATCGATGAAAAAGTAAGGCAGTAGCCCTATCAGCGGCCCAAGCGCTGAACGTCACGGAGCGGAGAATGTCCATGGCACGGGTACAAGAGACCCGAAGGCTGCGAATATGAGCCTCCTAGATGAGGTGTCGGTCGAATACAAGACCAAGGAAATGGTGCGACTCAACAACATCCAGGCGCACCCCATTAAGAAACAAATCTGGGTGGGGGTGAAGCCGTGGTGGATGGCGGAAGAAGTGCACCACCTTAGTCTTGGCCAAAGAAAACCGAAACCTGTGCGCTTCGGTATAGCGAGAGACACGGTTCAATGCCTGTTGGAGTCGACGCTCCAGAGTTGGCATCTGGGCCGCGTCAAAAGAGATCGATAGGTCGTACACGTAGAGCGTAGCGAGAACATCTTTCGGCAGCACCGAGGTGATGCCGTTGATGCTCAGGGCAAAGAGTGTGACACTGAGGACACTTTCCTGCGGGACACCCTCTTCCTGCTCCTTTAGGCCAGAGAGGGCTACCCCACCCGTACGCGGAATCGACGATCTCGCAAAAATTCAGATATAAACATTGGGAAGCGTCCCCTCGCCCCCATCGTGTGGAAAGTCTCCATGATACCGCATCGCCATGCGGTATCATAGGCCTTCTCCAGATCGAAAAACACCGTGGCGTAGTGCTGTCTACGAAGGAAATCCTCGCAGACGGCATTTTCCAGTCGGAGCAGAGCATCCGATGTGGAGTGGAACTTGTGGAAACGCACTGTGCGGAAGACAGATGGCCTCCGCTGTCCAGGAAAAAGGCTAATCTAACATTTACCAATTTCTCCATCAACTTGCACACGCAAGAGGTTAGAGAGATTGGGCGGAAACCGGTCAGAGTAGAGTGATCTCTCCCCGATTTGCGAAAGGCGAGCACAGTAGCGATTCGCTAGGAGTCTGGGAGAAGACCTTCCACCCAGATCCTGTTGAACAAATCTAACAGAAAGGCCATGCCTCGCTCACCCAGGTGTCGAAGCATGGCGTACGGGACATCATCCGGACCATGGGCGGTGTCCGCGCACGAAGCGAGAGCGGAACGCAACTTACTCACAGTAAACTTGTCGTTGAAGGGTTCTCCGCCTCTGGAGGTAAAGTCCAGCCGACGGACTTCCGCGACATCACGACGGGCATTGAATGATAGCGGAGCAGCATCCCGGCTAGAGAATGCGGAAAAAGCGGTCGCGAAGGATACCGCCACGGACGCAGGGTCCGAGATTGCGGTGCCATTCTCCTGGAGAACGGGAGGGGGGTCCTGCAAGAACTTGCCCCGAATCCTTTTGACTCGCTTCCACACCTCGGCTAAAGGGGTCTTCCCGTTAAGTGAAGACACGTATGCCCGCCAAGAAGAGCGGCGGGCGTGCTTCGAAATATACCGGAACCTAGTCCTAGTCCGACGAAATTCAGCGACAGTGAAATCCTTCGGGCGGCGCTTATAGCGCATGTAGGCATAACGCTTCTGTTTGAGGGCCGTCTCACACTCGGCTGACCAACATGGGAGTGGTCGGCGTGCAAAACGGCCAGACGTCCTAGGAATAGTAGTCAGGCCCACGGCGATGAGGTTGCCGGAGAAGAACTCAACCGCCTTATCTACCGACCTAAACTCCTCGACTGAGATAGAGAATTCGGGCATTTCCTGAAATGCAGGCCACTGCGCCCGCGCCAAGCACCGCCGAGGTGGTCTCTCAGGTGGCAGTTGCCCTGAAAATGATATTTGAATGGGAAAGTGATCACTACCATGAAGGTCATCGACCACCCCCCAATCAAAATCAGGCTGTGCATCCGAAGAGCACAAAGATAGGTCAAGGCAAGAAAATGAAGCGGTTCTCGGACAGTGATGCAAAAACTCATCCACCTTTAGGACACCCATCTCAAGCTCTTCAATCAGATCGGCAAGGACTTGTCCCCTGGGATTTATGGAGTAATCTCCCCAGAGAGGATGCCTGCCATTCAGATCTCCAAGCAAGAGATAGGGCCTCGGCAACCGTGCCACGATGCGGAGGAAAACCCTGCGTCGAAGTCAGCTGACGGTGGAAAGTACGCAGAAATGATAGTATACCTCCTATCCAGGTGCAGCTGCACAGCCACTGCTTGAAAGGAGGTATCTAAAGAGAAAGGAAGAACGGAGACATCATGCCGGGTGTAAACCGCGCATCCCCCAGCCCGGCCATCCCGCGGTGGTGGGGTCGCAAGACCCTTAAACCCCGGGAGGGCGGGCAGGGGGCACGCGCCTAGCATGGTCTCCTGCAAAAAAAAAGCTAACGGGGAACGGGACGAGACGAGCCTCCGCAGCTCCTCCCAGTTGGCCCGGAGTCCACAGCAATTCCATTAAAGGAATATGCCCTCCCGGCCTAGCTCGGAGGAGACGCGGGGGCCCTCCTCGAACTGAAGACCCTCATGAGAATGGCCGTACCCTTCTCGGGGGCAGAACGCGGGGCGCTGTTGGCCGGACAAAGCGCTGAAGTCTTTTCCTCCCTCCGCCTCGAAACCTTAGGGCGGGCGTTGCGGCTTCGGAGGTGGGGGACCCTCTTTTCGAAGAACCACCGTCTCCGAGCCACCCGCCAAACCTCGGGGCGCAGGCGAAGGAGCCGAAGCTCCTTTGATGCCTCTCGGGGGACAGCTTTAGGAACCCCGGAAGATGGCCTAGTGACCATCTTCAGGGATGTTGCCTCCTGTGAGTCTAACGACTCGGTGGAGGCGCGTGGCCGTTTCGCCTTACGGGAAACGGTCACGCTGGTGGAAGAGGGGGGAGCCCTGGTTTTAGCCGGGGCTGGGTATGAACCCTTTTTGCTGCCAGCTTTACCAGGGGAGCGCCCAGGTTGGGTAGAGCCTGCAGAAGGGCTCCGAATGAGTGCGGAAACAACCGTGCTCGATGGCCTGGATGGGCCAGGAGCAGAGGGTGCCTTTCTAACTACTGAGGCATATGACGTCCCAGGCAGAGCCGGGCGCACCAGGACCAAGTCCTTAGCCTCGCGGAATGAGAGTTGATCCTGGGGCTGAACGGCCAGGATTTCTTTCTCAAGGAGATATGCACCAGATTGCTTCGAAGCAGCAGGGTGCGGCTCTCCGCAATTGACACACTTGGCCACACACGATTTGGACTTATCGTGTGCAACCTTGGAGCAATTTACACAGACTTCGGGTGACCCCGCTTTGCACGTCTACATGAGTGATTCATATGGCCGAAGCGGTGACAGTAATAGCACTGCCGCAGCAGTGGCACGAATGTCTTCACGCGGTAGCGGTACCAACCAACACGCACCGACTCAGGGAGCTTGTCACAGTCGAACGTGACGAAGAGTGTAGGGGTGGGTCTCGAGGCCCCTCCCTGTTTTCTCATCACACGTTCGACCTTGACCGCCCCATGGTCGGCCAGCTCTTGGGTGATGTCCTCAATGGAGTAGTCAACGAGTTCCCTCGCATAAACTACTCCTTTCACAAAGTTCATGGTAGAGTGCGGCATCACACTCACTGGGGTGCCATGAAGTGTCCAAAGAGCACTTATCTTGGCCGCCTCGGCGGGATTCGCCACATTCGCCAGAAGGCTCCCGTCCGAGAAACGGGTCACCTTCGGCTCTCTACCAATTGCACTAGCTAATCCTCTCCTCTGATGGATCATGTTGCCCTTGGACAACATGCTGCCATCAGTGGAGCGAATAACGAGGAAGCGTTTGAAGCCAGCGGGCTCGAAAACACCAGGTAACCTCTGAATGAGGGGCCCCGATGTCATCGAGGGTCTGCCCTGTGCACTTTTGGTCTTTGTCATGGTCAGGAGCCCAGTACCCGGGGGGGCAAAGGGGCCGGATGTGCCGATCTTGGCTTGGTCGCTTGCCAGAGTGGCAGCAGACCCATCCGTCCCCGCAGGTGGAGAGGAGCCCCCGAGTCTTTTTAGTGTTTCTTGTGTTCTTTTTATTCTTTTTCTTTTTAGGAGAGGAGGGCGGGGAATGAACCCGCTTCTCACCTCTGCCGGTAGAAGCCCCCAGGCCAGATGTACCGGCCTCAGCCAGGTCCTTCTCCGAAATGGAGAAGGTCCTGGTGGTCGTAGGGGCATCATCCAGAGGAGATCCCTCCCCTCCTTGTACTGCCTGAGAATCCCCAGCCATTTGAGGAGAACCTTGCATAGGGGTGGATTCGGGTTCGGTGCTTGGCACCGAGCCTGGATTCCCACCCATGGAAGGCCCTACCGTCTGAGGCTGGTTTTCCTCAAGGACCATGTCTATCACAGGAGGGGCCTCCAGTTGGCCATCCCCTCCCAGGACATCGCTGGTCCCCTTGGCAGCGTCATGAGTCTTTTGTGGGGAGGCACAGGCCTTGACCCTGGCAAGGTTTAATATTCTTGCCAGCAGGTCTTTTGAGGGAAGCGACCGAAGGGGCCTGGCTTCCATCTCCCCCCTAAGGGGGTTTGCCCTACCGAGCCGCTTCGATGTGGAGCGGCTGGCTAAGGGCTGCCTGCTGGCTTTCTTGGCAGTCCCCTTGGAAAGAACAGAGGGGACTGCGCTGGTAAGAGGGAGGTGCCCGAAAGCACCTCCAGAGAAGGGGGTGAGGGAGAGTCCCCTTTTTTGGTTGTTTTTTTCATACATGGGCATGGTGACCCTCTTTTTTATATGGGACGCAATAGCTCATCACCTCTTGCAGTTGCCCGCACTGCAAGAGGTGCTTACAGGCCTGGCAGAGCCAGGCGCCGCCATTTCGGACCACCCCTCCCGCCTGGTGGCCTGGCAGTCCATCGGCATGGCGGCTCCACCTTAGACACGGCGTAAAAATGGATAGAATGTGAAGAGGAGAGGAAAAGGGATGTGAGGAAGGTATGGGTGGGGGTGAAGCAGGTTGTTAAAAAACCTCCATCCCAAACCGGTGCTCAGGGGTAGGGAACATTGTCCCCTCCCCCCTCAGCCCCGATCCGGGATGGTTGGCTTGAGAAGAAGGTCAGCATCTACCCTGTGAAATTAGAGGCTGACCAGAGAATGTTGTGGGAGAGGTTGTGTGAAAAGAGAGGAAACAAGTGTTTTGAAGGAAGGAAGAGAGGCTAAGCTGGGGCCAGACGGGGTGCTGAGTCCCGTCAGCACACAACTTAGGGAAGGAGTATTCAGAAAGTAAATAGGAAAAGAGAAAGTAGAAGACTGGATAAGAAAAAATCTTGAACAGTTAAGTATTAAAGGTTATGCAGAACTGCAGAAATCAGGGAGCAAAGGACAGAATTAAGAGAAGGCAACCAAGAGGCAGGAGCTTAAGATTTCTTCTTTTTTTTAACAATTGGGTTACTAATAACAACAGGGTTGTTAGAATAGATTAAATTTAAGAACTAACTACTATACAAAAGAATATTTACAATTGGAGCAACACCAGAGATTTGTTGGTCTTTACACAAAATAGACCAAAGACTGGAATGAACTTTTGTGTCCAAGACTGGCACAATTGGAGGGTTTTCCGTCCAAGACTAGAACTATTTCTTTGATCCTAGACTAGAACCTAAAAAATACAGTTTTTATTAACATATGACACTGGAATTCTTCTAAAGAAAATTTAATAATCAAATGGAGGCAAAGATTATAAATTTAATAATATAATAATGTAAAACTATGGCGATAAATTATAATAAATTTAAGTTTGACTTAGGCTTATTAATTTACAACAGAAAACTTCATGAAGAGATGAAGAAACCTTTGTCCTACACAGAAACAATCAACAAAATTTAACTAAATTAACCCATTAATGCCGAACGGTAACTATTGTTACCAGTGTGAATAAATGTATATATATCTTCAGAAAGTTGGAGAAAAATCATTTTAAAGCGTTTATAAGTTTGAAACAACTTTGAGCACGAGGTTGAAGCGGATATATAAGCATTCGACAGCATGAGTCACATTCAGTCGTCCTTGAAAGTTCAGAGGAGGTGGATGTCATTCGCGATGGCTCGACACACGATTAAAAACCCGTAAGTATCTTTATTTTAGTTTTATATTTCTTTACTCGCGTGTACTTGATTTATTAGCTTAAAGATGGTTCTGTCACATAAAAATATAATATAGTATGTCTTCATTCTAGATATCTTTATATAGAGAGATATATTTACAATGGTAACAAAAGTTACCGCTCGGCTGTGGTAGTATATAATGGTGGATAATGTACAGAATACGATTGTAGCCTTTTTTCAGCGCATTTGAACAGCGCTTTATATAAATTTTAAAATTAATAGTTTTCTATACATTATATAACTACTATAATATCACATTTGATACGAACGACTACGTATATATTTTGTATATATCTTGATAGCCGTTTTGAAATGGGAAAATTCAAATGGTTAAAACATTTTTTACGCCATTTGGAGTAATAGAAATTAAAGAGGCCTAGCTATTTTAAGTTTTATTTTTACTTGTTCTTTATTTTTAAAATAAAATGTTAATTAGTTTTTCAATTTTTAGGATGAAATTAAATGAAATTCACGATGCATTGTTGGAAGAAAATGATAACCAGCACGTGTTTGTTGGAATTGAGCCACCAACTGAGGATGCGACAGCTGAAACCGACTGTGATTCTGACTGCTCTGACGACGAGGTTTCCTGTGACCCTGATCATCTACCGAGAAGAATTCTTCTTACAAGTGTAATTTTGCCACCTGAGGAGCAACGACAAGACGTCGAAAGCCAACCTTCAACTTCCTCTGCTCTTCCAGCACCGAAACGACGAAAAGTAACCAATGTTTGGCATAAAAATAAAGCAAAAGTCATAGATACGGTAAGTGATTATGAACCTTGTATATCAAATAGTGAAACGGAAGACATCCAGAATATATTAGAATTCATTGGGCAATGTTGGACCGAGGATTGGCTGGAGTACATTTGTCACCAAAGCAAACTTTATGCCCAACAAAAATCACTCCAACACGACTGCCTAACTCCAGACAATTTAAGAGTTTTGTTCGGAATTCTTATTCTTTCCGGATATAATAGATTGCCAAATAGAAGGTTATATTGGACCCAAATGGAAGATGTGCAGAATACGTTAGTAGTAAACTCAATGAGGAGAGACACATTCGATCAAATAATGAGGTGTCTTCATTTCGCTGATAATATGTTAATTGATGGGGATTGGTTTTACAAAGTGAGGCCTATTTTCGAGCATCTAAATCGAACAAATAAAATCAATAAAACAGAAGAGTTCATCAGCGTTGATGAGATCATGGTGCCGTATTACGGGCGACACGGCGACAAGCAGTTTATAAGAGGGAAACCGGTTAGGTTTGGTTTCAAGCTTTGGGCGAGTTGTACATCCGATGGCACTCTTCTTCATGTGGAGCCTTACTGTGGCTCTCACACGAAAGTTCCAGATCATGGGCTTGGGCATGGACCCAATGTAGTTATGGAAATGATAAATAAAACGGATTTGATAAAAGGGCAACATGTCATCTGTGACAATTATTTTGGCTCAATTTCGCTTCTAAAAGAACTGTCTAATAAAGGAATCGCTGCTACGTCAACACTTCGAGAAGATCGCCTCGGAGGAGCTCCATTGCCGCAAAGAAAACTCATTGAGAAAAAAAAACGTGGTTACATGGAAGAGGCATTTACCGAATGTGTGTCAGTTGTCAAATGGAAGGATAACAAAGTACTCAGTGTAGGGTCAAATAAGCTAAGAGCTGATCCGATTCAAACAGCCAAGAGGTGGGACCGAATTGCGAAAAAACATGTTCAAATTGATGTCCCGAATTCTGTGAATGTGTATAATAAACATATGGGAGGGATTGATATTTTTAATCAGCAAATATCTGTGTATCGTATTCGAATCCGATCTAAAAAGTGGTGGTGGCCTTTATTCGCTTGGAGTTTGAATGCGCAGGTGGTAAATGCATGGATGCGGTATCGAAAGATAAAAGCTGCAGTAAGTCTGCTGGATTTTTCAAGGAATTTAGTTATTTCTTTGCTGAAAACATACGGTGTTGGACGAAAACAACCAGGACCAAGATGGCATCCATCTAACACGATTGAAAACACAGTAAGATTCAATCAACAACAGCACTGGACAGCAAAAGGGCAACAACAACGCTGCAGGTGCCGAGAATGTGGTCGTCGGACAGTATACATTTGCAAAATGTGTAACTTACCGATCCACCCAGAATGTATGGAGGCATTTCATACAAAGAAATGAACCGTATACTAATTTAGATTTGCCGTTAACTGTTTTATTTTTCATTTGATTAATTATCACAAAAGGTTACAGTAATCAAATTTAGTTATAAGGAACTTATATTTCAAAATCGAATATTTTGTTACGTTAATGCCGAGTGGTTACAAAAGTTACCAGGCTGTATTTTCTGCATTTCTGAATAAATGTCGATGTTAAACATATTATTGTGTTATTAATACCTACATTAACTATTTCCAAAGAAAAAAACTTATAAACTACCTTCAGATAATTTTCGGCATTAATGGGTTAAGAGAAATCACAAATTTAAATAATCTAATTTTTTTAACAGGTAAATAATAAAATAGATAAGTTCAAAATTAGCAAATAACTTACCACTTTTGGGGGTCCTTATAGATTCAAATCTTAATTTAGAGCATTTAACTTATATAAAGTTGATTACTAAATATTTCCAGTTTGGAATGCTTTAATACAATCAAAGTTAATTATCAGATATCTTCTCTGAAATTAAAGGAACTTAATTAATTAAAAATATTCTACCAATAATCTAATCCAAATATTTAAAGGAAAAAATTATAAGAAATGAATAGGTAATTACATAGAACAAAAGGGGAATATATTACAGCGTACCAGGACCAAGTCCTTAGCTTCACAAAATGAGAGACAAAATGAAATCCTGGGCCTGGACAGACAGGATTTTATTCTCAAGGTAAAAAGCACCACATTGTTTTGAAGAAGCGGGTTGTAGCTCTCCGCAATTGACCCACTTGGCCACACATGATTTGGACTTATCATGTGCAGCCTTGGACCAGTGGCAGTAGTAGCACCTCTGCGACAGTGGCACAAATGACTTCATACACTATCGATACCAACCTGCACACACTGACTCAGGGAGCTTGCCCCAGCCAAATGTGATGAAGAATGTATAGTTAAATTTCAAGGCCCCTCTCTGTTTCCTTAACACATTTGCCAGATCCCTCCTCTGATGGATCATGTTGCCCTTAGCCAACATGCTCCTCCCTTCAGTCAAACAAATAATGAGAAACCTTTGAAGCCAGTGGGCTAAAAAAATCCCAGGTAACCTCTGAATGAGGGGCCCCAATGTAATCGAGACTCCACGCTATGCAGGGGCCCTGTGCATCCCTGCAGCTCCCGCTGACCGAGTGGAGTCCTTACCTCCTCCTGTTTTGATTCTTTTTACAAGAGGGCGGGAAATAAACCCACTTTTCCGGTCCACTGTAGTTGCTCACAGGCCAGATGAGCCAGCCTTAGCAAGATCCTTCTGAGAAATGGAGGTCTTGGGGTGTCATAGGGGTACCAGCCTGGGGAGGAGATCCCTCCTCTCATTGTGACGTCTCCGGCACCTGCACCATCTGAGGCAAAGCTTTCACAGGGAAGACTGGCGTTCTGTGTTTGTGTTCTCGCCACCATGTCAGTCTGTTCTATACTATGTGTTCTAGTGTTTTCTCAAGGTTGGAAAGGAGGCTAATGGGTCTGTATGAGGAAGCCGTTGAGGGGTCCTTGCTAGGTTTGGGGATAGGAAGTGTGACTGATGTTGCCGCACTGAAAGAAATGTGCCTGACAGCTAGCTGTCATTAAAGACGTTCAGGAGGAGGTAAGCCAGAGGGTCTGTGAGGCATCAGACAAATTTATTGGGGGCATTATCGATCCCTGTGGCCTTCCCCACTGACAGTGAGTGTAAGGCTGAGGAAAGCTCCTGTGTTGTGATAGCTGTGCTGATTGTGTGATCCATGTGTGACGGAGGTATGTTGGAGACAGGTACAGGTTCGGGGAGCCTGTTTGTGGTGAGGAGGGCAGTTATTAGTTAGTGGGAAGGTGAGTGGGGGTTGAGGGTGGACCATCTTTCTAATGAATGATCAGGCCCAGGAGAGTGAGGAAGTAAAGGATAGGGAGGTACAAAATGAAGCCCAGGCAGAACAATTCTCATCAAGGATAATGCTCTTGCACCGGAAGCGGGTGAGAAGGGGGTTCTTACGCCACGCTTTAAAGGCATGGCGTTTGGCCTGAAGGGCTGCCGCGCACTTCTGGGACCACCCCGAGACACTGAAGGTACAGGTTGAGGAGAGGTGACAAAGTGAAAGTGATGGGATCCCACATCCAGCAGGGTTTCTGTGATATACTGAATTTAGCCTTGTGACAAGAGGAAAGTGGGCAGGGTAACTGACTTTAATTCTAATTGAAAGGTGCCTAGGTCTCCCTTTTAAAAGTCCAACGAGGTCTGCATGAGAGGGAGGGGGGGGTAGGGGAAGTGATGGGAAGGAAATGACTACAGGAAGATGATTATTTCCCATGTAAGGGACAGTAGTAATGTGATATGGAGGAGGGGGCCATTTCCCAGGCCTAGGTCCAAGGTAGAGGGGTTCCCTGAAACTAGATCAATCCTGGTAGGGAGGCTAGGGGGGTGATAAGAGAGTAGAAGTCACTGTCTGCTAAGAAGTCTGAGAGAAGGCAGCCTGAATGGTTCCTCCGGCTCCGGGGGAGGGCTGGTTCCCAGAAGTCATGATGGGCATTAAAATTGCCCATTATTAGTGTTGGGGAGGAGAGCTGAGAAGATAAGAATTTAAGCTCATGAATGGAGATATCCAAACATGGATTATATATTGATAGGATCTCTAAGAGGCCAATAATCAAAGGTAATAGTGACTCCCAGATGTTCTAATCTGCCACCGGGGAGGAAGTTATAATGAGAGGGCTAGAAGGGAGGGATTGGTGGACCAACAGCAGCAGGCTGCCTCCTGTTCTGCAAGCCATCCTGTCCACCCTGGGAAAGGAGGGGGAAAATGCATCAGTGAGCCACGTCTCAAAGATACCAACAATTAGAGGTGAATAGGAAGAAAGTGTGGATTTAAAATTGGAAGTTTCTGGTATAGAGAGCGGGCATTTCAGAGTATGAAGTGGGGAGATGAAGGAGTCATTGCGTGAGTGTGACATAAGGAAGGTCAGGAAGTCTGGCAGACACCTCAGAAGGCTTTCTCTAAGGCTGCTACCTGAAGGAGGTTAATGAAGGTCAGTGTAATAGGTGCAATTCCCCTGATGGAGGCAGAGAGGAAGAGGTCTGAGGTAAGCTGGGTTTGAGAGGTGTCTGTAGGTCCAAGGCATGCACTACCAATCACAGGCAGGGGCTACTGGGCTGCATAGGGAAAAGCCGAGGTGGGGGATGTGAGAATGGTGCGAACTGAGGTGTGAGGTAAGGTGTAGGTAGGGGGAGTTCCAGCTGGGAGATAGCCCCCTTGGGGCTCTTATCACATTGATTTTTAGGCCATGGAACAGGGTGTGAAGAGGTATTATTTTGGGGAGATTTAAGAGAGTGGTGTTTCTTTGGGGACTGGGAGTTTGTAGGGGGGCAGGTAGTGATTGGGCGAGAAGGGGTGGATTCAGCAACTCTCTGAATAACACTAATTTGTTGACTTAGGGGGTATGGTGGAGCTATAGAGTAAGCTTGTATAGGGGCGGGGGAGGTTTAGACAGAAGCAGTGTGGTGCCTTAGATGACTTAGGGCGGAAAGACCCAGTCTTTGTGGTTCTTAATTTAGTTTTAATGGCTTTGAGGGAGTGATTGGCTTCATGTTGCATAGAGGTATGCCGGGCACTGCCTAGAAGTTGGGCGGTCACCCCTACAGAAAAGGCAGGAAGCGGACCATGTGCACCCATCGGCATCATGGAAACCACTACATCTCCTACAGTGGATTTATCCATTGCAGGAGATGTTTCCATAGCCGAACAGAAGGCAGCGAGTGCACCGGGTGACAGGGAGGGTGTGTGGTCTCACTTGGTAGGCAGCCAAGTGCAGAGCAACCCTTTCAGGGAGGGGGGCCACTGAATTTGAGACAGATGCTCATGTTGGTCATTGTTTTTCCTTCCCTAAGAAATTCTGGAGGCTGAGACAAGTTATCAAGGTTGGCCACCTCAAACTTGATTCCCTGTCCCCCTCCAGTGATAGTGAGGGTTTGTTATATTAAGCTTTCGGCAAATATAGAGGCCGTAAATGGCTTTTGCTACCTTATCCAGGTGGATGAAGCCAATCGTAATGTTTACCATATACTGGGAAACTGTACCCCCAGACACCCCCAATGATTGAAATCTCAGGATCATCGTAGTCCTATCCATCCAATGAGCCATCTCTCAAAATAAGCTAGAATCGCATCCACCCATACTTGCAATATTTACTATTTTGCCCTCCTCTGATCTGATGAGTATCAGTTGTCGGCCTGAGGACTGGTGGGGCTGAGGGCGGGAAGCGGGTGCAGATCCGCCATGGAGTGAGGGAGGAGAAGCAGCTATCGAGGCATGCAGGATTTGAGTATTGGAATTGGTACATCACCAGTGGATGGCAAAGGAGAGGAGGACCTCTTGGAGGCAGCTGTAGAGCATTCCATGTTTTCAGTGGTGGATGTAACAGAGAGAGCCAGCTGGTGGCTTTCTTTCCCCGGTAGTATTAGGATGCCATCCAAATTTTGGTCAGGAAAGGCTCACAGTGGCAGTTGTGGTAAACATGAAAATCGGTGGCACGAGCGATGGGGCACAAAATATTTTGTCTGTGTTCCAATATATTTCACCCTTTTGGAATAAATTCAAGGGGACTTCTCGTGGCGAGATTATCACTGCTGGGGGAGCCCTCTACAATGATCCTGAGTTTCAATCTATTGGGGGGGTCTGGGGGGCACAGTATATAATCATAATTGATTTTAGAATAATTTTCTAACATGAATGAACATGCATGCATGGGTAAACGAAACTTATACGCAAAAAAAAACCTTTTTCAGGCGCATACCAATCTTCATGTTTTCTACAGTTTTTAAGCTAATTGTATAGAGTATAGCCAGATCCGAGTCTTAGCTTATTTTGGCCTATTTTTCCTAGCTACCTTTACTAAGCTGAAATCTATGTGGATGAAGTTTATGGCGACTTCCGATTATATAATGGGTAAACATGAAGATCGGCAGCACGCCCGAAAAAGTGTATTTTTTTTTGCATGTATGTTTCATTCAGCCATGCATGCATATTCATGCATGTTTGGTTAAATAAAAATGTTAGAACATTATTCTATAAACAATTATGATTATATACTGGGGGGCTGTGCCCCCTAGACCCTCCCAATTGATTGAAACTCAGGATCATCCTAAAGGGGTCCTCCTGCAGTGCTAAACTCCCCATGAGCACTCCCATTGAATTTACTCCAAAAAGGTTAAACATATTGGAAGAGGACGAAGTAGTTCGCGCCGCCAATCGTAATGTTTACCATATACTGGGGAACTGTACCCCCAGGCACCCACAATGATTGAAATCTCAGGATCATCGTAGTCCTATCCACCCAATGAGTCATCTCTCAAAATAAGCTAGAATCGCATCCTCCCATACTTGCAATATTTACTATTTTTAAAAGATTTTGAAGTAATATTTTATATAAAGTACGCTAAAGTATTCTGGACACAAAATCAACGACGAAAAGTCAAATCGGAACCGCTTAGGTCAGTTTGGGAAAAAGCTGGCAATGTTACATCACAAAACCAAGAAAGATATGCGCCTAAATTTTTGGAAGTGGTAGATGACAATTTCTTAACGCAGCATGTAAGGGACATAACAAGAGTGAGAGGACAAGACCAACCAAGCAGAATTGACCTTGTTATCACCAAAAATTGGGCCTTCATAAATAATTTAAATATAGAAGACCCTTTGGGAAGCAGTGATCATGCAGTAATAACTTTTGAATATGAAATAGATTTCCTATATAGAAACAAGACAACACCAAGAAGGTACAATTATTTTAAAGGTGATTATAATGGAATAAGGAGTGTTATGAAAAGAGATTGGAAAAGCCTGTTAGAAAATAAGAATGTAGAAGATGGATGGAATACTTTTAAGACATTATATGAAGAATGTGTGATGCAATTCATACCAAAACAAGATATTTAGAATTGGAGGAGGAAAAAGCCACCATGGATGAACAAGGAAGCAAGCAAAACAATTAAGAATAAAAACTGCGCATGGAAAAGATTTTTACAGAGGCAAACCCAGGAAAGATATAGACAATACTCCAAAGAGAGGGATAAGACCAAGAATATACTAAGATTGATAAAGACCTATATCCTTGACATCAATTGCGGTGAAGATTATGGAAAAAATTGTGAGAGATAGCTTACTGGAACACTTAGACAAGAATAAAATAATATGTCAACGTAGATTTGTGAGTGGGAGATTATGTCTAACAAATATGCTGGAAATCCTGGAAGAATGGACTTCGTATTATGATAGTGGTGAATCTTTTGATATAATATATTTGGATTTTAGGAAAGCCTTTGACAGCATTCCCCACAAGACTACTTCACAAGTTAAATATGTTGGGAGTGAAAGGAAATGTTCTTGAAGGGTTGAAGGTTTCTTGAAACACAGAAGGCAATGTGTGTCTGTGAATGGAGTAAAATCAAACTGGATAAAGGTAAGAAGCGGAGTCCCACAAGGCTCAGTTTTGGGCCCTGTACTCTTTGTCATATACATTAATGACTTACAGCATAACATTAAATCGAATTGGAAAATTTATGCAGATGATACCAAAATTTATAGCAAAGTAGCACACAATGAAAATGCATTAAATGAAGATTTGAAGAAATTAAAAGAATTGTTAGACACATGCAAACTAGATTCAATGCAGAAAAATGCAAAGTAATGCACTGTGGCCATGGAAATATAATTATACCCTATAAACTAATAAATAAGGAATTAGAGACAGTAAGTAAGGAGAAGACCTAAGAATAACAGTTACAAATCCCTGAAAAGTGAAGAACATATAGATAATATTACCAAAAAGGCGAATAAAATGGTTGGATTGATTAAAAATGCATTTGAGTTCCTGTGTCCAGAAACTTTCAAAATTCTGTACAATTACCTATGTAAGACCACATTTGGAATATGCAGTACAGGCATGGTCACCTTATTTGAGAAAAGATATAAAAAAATTGAAAAAGTGCAGCAAAGAGCAACAAAACTAGTACGAGGCCTACAAAATATGGTAAGCATGTAGATGGCAGCTCAGCCGAAAAAGTAGATTTTGTTTGTTTATATTTCATTCACCCCTGCCTGAATATTCATGCACGTTGGAGTCCTATTTAAAATATACCCAGCGCCATTTTTTTAGAAAAGTGCCTGAAACTAACCAAATGGAAAATGCTATACTGTGGGGAGGGGGTGCCCCCACCCACCCCAATTGATTGAAAGTCAGGATCATCGTAGGGTGGTCCCCCAATTGTGTTTACCCCTACATGAGCAGTCCCCTTAAATTTACTCCCAAAACGTGAAACATATTGGAACATGGATGAAATAGTTTAAGTCTCATCATTCGAGCCGCCAATCTACATATTTACCCAAAATATGACATATGAAGCTAAATTAAGAAGCTCAAACTTAACAATGTTGGAAGAAAGTCCTGAGGAAACAAAGGGATCTAATTGAAACTTTACAAATAATTAGAGGTGTTGAGAACATTGATAACTCCAAGTTCTTTTAAAGAAATGAAAATGATTTAAGAGGGAATAATTACAAGATATTCAAGAAACAAATGAAAATAACATTAAGAAAGAAGTTTTTTTCCCAAAGAGTGGTCGATCCTTGGAATGCTCTACCTAATTGTGTAGTAAATTTGACCACAGTAAATGAATTTAATTAAAATTATGATAATTATATGAACAATTTAATGTAATATGTAGGCTAAAAGAGATAAGCTTGAGAGGAGAGCCTTTATACTTTAAAGCACCAATAAGTGCATACACAGTCTTGCTTATTATTATTATTCTTCTTGGTGTTTTGTTGGGGCCATTCAGGCTTTAAAATCACAGCCTCTGGTGCCCCAAAGGTGAGGTAGGGAGGTTAAGATTTAAACTAGATGCGGTAGGCTAGGTTAAATTTTTAAGGAAGGTTGAGCTTCTTGAAAGCCAAGCTAGGATTGGTGGAGGCACCTAGTTCATCAGCCAGTGTAGGTCTGTGAGGTTTCAGGGCATGCAGTAGGTGAGTGTGTGCCACACGGTGGGAGCAGTGATGTGGAGAGTGCAGTAGCAGGTGTTAACATAACATAACATAATTTCACAGATGACAAAAGCTACAAGGGCCTATCAAAGGTCATCTGCGTCTGTCGAAACCCACCCACAAAATGCATCCATAGGATTGTGTCCGATCATGGATCTACAATTCGAACCATACATAAGAATGTGTCAAAAACAAAGAGCATCATCATCAAGACTCGTCAAAATCCAAATCAATCGTAATATACAATAATAAAAAACTAAAGCCACAGGAATGAGTCCAGAATACCCCCCAAAGTTAACCCTCCCTGTGCATAAAATCATTTAATCTGCATTTGAAAACATTCAAGTTTGGACTGTCTACCATCTCAGATGGCAAACTATCCCAATAATCTACCACTCTATTGGTGAAAAAAATGTTTTCTAACATCCAGCCGTCACCTCGGTTTTTTTAATTTTTAAGTGCAGTAAAAATTTATATGGATACATTTTACCAGTCTGACACTGCAACAATATAAGTAGTGATAAACACAGTTTAATTCAGAATAAACATAAACATAATTTCACGGATGCGGGTATTCACCTGCATCTGTGAATACCAGCCCACAAAATGCTTCCAAAGATTTGTGTTTAAACACATTTTCGTTCAAACACATTCCTTTTCAGCCATCATTCAAATCAATTATTTTGCCTAATACTAACGTAGGCCTAGCAATATTTTATTTTAGGAAATAAATATTTGTGTTGTATATCGATACTTCTGTGCTTATACTTATCCAACAATCTAATCTTGGCCTCACAATAAACACATTGATAGAGGCGAGACCTATATCAATTTTAGGATTTGAGATTGAGCAGTTCCTGTTCTTTCATCGTAAAATACAACGGCATCACAAAATTTTTACTTTAAGTAACTTCTTATATTTTGCTTGACTAAGGCCTGAGTTAATATTTGTCTATATTTTTATGGGTCTTTATTTAACCATTTTATTAACTGTTTTCGTCATTCAAAAAGGGATGGGTCACTCGTATATACCCTTCTCCAAGGAGGCCAGGGATAAGTTTTAAATTTGTGCCCCTTCGCCTCCCCCGCCAACTTAGCTACGCCATTAATGCTTTTCCAATTAACGATGTGGCTACTGCCTCCAAGATGGTGACCTATCAATTTTATTGTGAGAACTTAGAAAAGGTAACAGAGTATTGATAATCTTAATTTCATCATAATTGCGCCCAAAATGGGTATTCCTATGTAGTTTGATGATCTGAATAACATCTCTTCTGCGACTTTTATTGATTAAAAGGCTTTAAAACGCTGGGAATGATGGTGCTATCGTCGTCCCAAATTATCTAAGTCCTTCTCATCCTTTACTGCATTCAGTCAATGCCCCTCCAATTCATGGCTAAATTCTGTATTATCTCTTCTTGTGTTAATAACTTGACATTTAATTTCATCTACCACTTTTGAGCCTAGCCTAATACCTTAAGTCGCTCTGTACTTTAAGGTTGCCCCCAAATTCATTTACCACAGTTGCCAATTTTCTCTACATCAAAAATTGACACTTTGTAATTACACCCTTTCCAAGATCATTTATATAAACTGGGAATAATAATTGGCCTAGAGCTTATCCCTGAGGTACACCAACAATAACGTACCTGCACTGTGACCTCCCCCCATTCAGTACCCCCCTCTTTTTCCTGTCTTTCAGCCATTCAGCTCTTAAATTCAAAACTTTGCCACATATCCCATGCAATTTTCATTTCTGACTCAGGTTTTCGCTCAGAATTGCTGGATTTTTTTACTTTTTAAAAAATTTTAGGAGCCTATCTGATGACTCCCCAGTTTTTCAAGATTGGTGAAAATGAGATAATTGTCGAGATAGATGAAAGTAAGTTTGGAAAATCTAAATAAAATAGAGGGTGGAAGACATGGTCAAGCTATGTGCATATATGGTCTTCCAATTCCTTCAACCTCTGACATAATGCTGAACATTTTTCCTACCGTGCCCAATATAGTTACTGGTCTGTAATTACCTTTCTGCTTCTTGTATTTTTTTCCACCTTTGTAAATCAGGATGATTCTGCTTTACTGCCATTTCCTGGGGACCAATCCATCCATCAGTATATTATTTATTAAATAAGAATTGCAGTACACTTTCTAATCCCTCCCCCCCCCCCCAGACTTGAAAAATTTCCATTTGACTCTTCATTGCCCTCTATTTCTTCTTGTTGCACGCTTGCCTGTAGAATTTAAGCGAGTATTCATCTATTTGTCTGTATTTCTTTTCCTCTCCACTCTCCCATTCCGATCTCTCCAGAATCACTCCCTTCATGGTTCATGCAGGGCCTACCTCATGTATCACCACTTCTCACCCCTAATTTATTCTACTGCATTATCCTCCTCTTTGTTCTTCGCTTCTCATATTGCCTGTGTCAGAGTTTTCTTTCCACCCGCTGGTTTTCCTGGTTTCGGGAACAACATCATATTTGGTATGTACGCATGGACTATCTTGTTTATTTGTGGGGCTCAAGGAGATAAACCTGAAGAATTCCCTTGAGTCTTATTTATCATTCGAAAGGGAATTTCAAATTTAATCTCGTAGATAGGTCGTGGAATGGAGTAGCCAGGCCCTCCCTTTTGTATAGAGGAATGTGTGTTGGTAATATTTTGTTTGTCTTTGTACAGCTGAAGGATGGAGGGAGACGCTGCGAAACTAGTCCATTACTTGTGATCCTAGATTCGTTCTCTTTGAGCTTGATTGCACAGGAGCCTCACATGATGGGAGGCTGGCCTTTGTAACGGCGGCAACTGTAAAGGAAAATAAAGAAAAACAGAAAAAGGAAAGAAGAAAAAAAGAAAAAGGTACATAGCACTCTCTCGTTCTCAACTGCGCCACTTCCGTTTTCTATTCCTGTACTCTACTTCTGATACACCACATCTTCTCAAGGAATTCCTTCTCCACCACAATCATGTTATCAGTCGTCTCTCTCCCCAAACCTAGAATTAGTATCATCCATTCTCTTCCTGTTTTTTCAACTCTGACATTCCTTGTACACCTCATTTCAGCCAAGACCTCTTGCATCATTTCGTGCCTCTCTCTGTAGTACTCAGCACACTCCAGCAATACATGCTCCACAGTCTCGTCCATACCCATAATCACACCTCTGGCATACCTTACTATGTGATTCAGACCACCTATAGTTCCTTGCATTTACATCCATGCATTAGGCCCTAGGTTGGAAGAGAAGATCCCCACCCAGGCTTCCATCATACCACTTGACATACATTGGGGTATCTTTCTCTCTAAACAAATCTAAGGTCTTCTTTTGTAACATGTCATTTTTCCATTTGTTCATTCCCATCCTTTTGACTACTCTCTCTATCTCATTTCTCCATTTCCTCCCATCCCACTCTGGCCCTTCTCCACTTTCATTCACCATAGCCCATTCATAGCCATCCTGGGTTCCTTCCATAAACCAGCGTATCAAACGGACATGTAGCCCATTCCTGTTTACAATTGCCAGGCACCTTTTTTCCCATTTACTCATTCAAACATTTGCTAGATATACTTTTCGCGCTAGCCATTCATCCCTCATTCTTTCCAGATGTATCTTGTACTTCAGAATCGCCTTCATATACCTTTCCTTGAAGGTGCTCCACCCCATGTCACCCCTCAAAGCCTCTATTGCAGCATACCTGGGCGCATTTAGAGCCACTCTCGCTACTCTACTTTGGCACACTTCCAGCTTGTTCATTTCAGCCTCATTCCATGCCATCACCTCCATGCCATACAGGATGCTAGGCATTATGTATGGTTGGTTAATATAACAAAGTTAAATTGTGGTTATTTTGTATAAAAATTGTGGTTATTTTGTTTTGGTGAGAAAGTGACTTTTATTTACTTCGGTGGCCATCTTGATTAGCAGGTTTTAAACTTGCTCGCACAAATTCGGGTCAAATTCTTGTTGTTTGTAAGTTTTTGTTTCTATTATTGTTCTTGTTTAAGTATGGCTGACTGTTTGGATGTAGAGAGTATGCCTTTTGAAAGTAGTGTGTATGTAGTGTGCGATGTCTGTGGTGTAGAGAGGAGAGTGAATGTGTCTGAGTGCCGTGTATGTGCTTTGACTGAGGAGGTGAGTCGATTATGTGCAGAATGCTTGAGACTGAATGATTTAGTGTCTGAAGTGAGAAGAGATGCAAGTGTACGTTTGAAGAGTCAGATTGGGACCAGGAGGGAGGAAGTTAGGCCTAGAACAGGGACTGGAGAGAAACCAGTAAGTGAAGATGAGTGGTGGGTGAAAGTGAACAGAATAAATAAGTTAGGACAGGTTAGAGGTGTGAATGAGAGGGACATGGAACCTGTTAGGCTAACTAACAGATTTGATGCCCTGAGAGAGAAAGAATTTGAAAGATTTGTCTGGTGTGGCCGTACCTGAAAGTAGAATAGGAGGTCAAGTGAGTGAGAGCAGGAGGGAGGGTAATACTAGTCCTAGAGAGAATATGAGAATGACTGAGGTGATTGTGATGGGTGACTCTCAGATTAGGTATTTAGATAGGAAGTTGAGTGAAAGTAAATGGAAGGGAGTGAGAGTTTGTCTGCTGGGTGCTGGTGTAAATGATGTGTGTGAGAGGTATGATAGGTTGGTATCTGGGTGTGAGAGGGAAGCAGTTGTGATTACACATGTCGGAGTAAACGATGTAAAGAAGGTGGGTACTTGTGAGTTACGACAGCGGTATAAAAGGCTGATTGAAAGGATGTGTGAAAGTAGAGTAAAAGGTGTTGTTTCAGGTGTGCTTCCGAGAATGGATGTGGGGATGGAATGGCGGTCTTGTGCAATGGGGTTGAATGAATATGTGAAAGGTTTGTGCAAGGGGTCAGGATTGGTGTTTAACATAAGAACATAAGAAGGAGACTGCAAAAGACCATTCATGGCCTACACTTAGCAGCTCCTGTTCCAGTCAACACACAAAAGATTTCTTACCAGAGAAAAGTCATCAACATTGTCACCCTTTACAGGAGTTCGTCAGATCTAATCTACAATATACATAAAATGCATCCAGAGGATTATGTCCATTCATGCAACCGCAAAATATAATCTCCCCACTCCTTAGAAAATATATACATATGTACATAAAAAAAAAGTCAGTCCCATCTAGCAGCTTCATCCATATATTTATCTAATCTATTCTTAAAACTACCCAGAGAGGAGGTTTCTATCACATGTCTAGTCAGCCTATTCCATTCATCTACCACACGATTTTTAAACCAATTCCTCCCAATCTCCTTCCTAAACCTATACTTATCAAGCTTAAACCCATTGCTACGTGTCCTGTCATGTTCACTAAGTATAAGAACCTTACCCAGATCCCCTTTATTATATCCTTTTACCCATTTGAAGACTTCAATCAATTCCCCTCTGACTCTTCTCCTTTCCAATGTATGTAGATTTAGTTTTCTGAGCCTTTCACCATAAGGTAAGTTCCTTAGCCCATCAATCATCTTTGTCATCCTTCTCTGCACAGACTCAAGCAAATCAATATCCTTCCTATAAAATGGTGACCAAAATTGTACTGCATAGTCTAGATGAGGCCTAACTAGCGCCAGATACAGTTTTAGAATGACTTCAGCACTCTTATTGCTTACACTCCTCCTAATGAATCCCAATATCCTATTAGCTTTATTCTTAGCATTTAGGCATTGCTTTCTAGGACGAAGGTCTGAACTTACCAAAATACCCAAGTCCCTCTCACAATCGGTCCTCCCTAAAATTCTCCCAATTAATTATTACTATTCAATGGATTATTTCTACCTATACTAAGTACACTACATTTGTCTATGTTAAACTTCATTTGCCATTTCTCGGCCCAATTGGACAGAATGGTCAATTCCTCCTGCATTACAACAGCATCAGAATCAGCCCTAATGGCCCTACCTAGCTTAGTATCATCAGCAAATTTACTCAGGTCACTACTTATACCTATGTCAAGATCATTAATATAAATTAAGAATAGCAAGGGACCCAAAACAGATCCTTGCGGAACTCCACTGCTAACACACCCCCACTCAGATTTAACTCCATCTATACTAACTCTTTGCTGTCTGTCACCAAGCCATGACTGAATCCACCTAAATATACTGCCATCGATCCCGTGTGCTTTAACTTTGCTCAGAAGCCGTAAGTGTGGCACTCGATCAAAAGCCTTACTAAAGTCCAAGTTTGTAGATGTTTGGAGTGGGTTTTATGGGAATAAGGGTTTGTATGTGATGGATGGACTCCATCTGAGCCGAGATGGGGTTGAGGTTTTGTGGCGGGAATTAGATAGTGTTATTAGGTCTTTAGAGGCGGGAAACTAGGTTTTGATAGTGGTCAGGGAAATTTTATGGCTCAAAGTGAGGCAGGGATAGGAAGCAAACACAGATTTGTAGAAGGTAGGCAGGCTAATGGAAGTGCTTTAGGGTTAAATTACTTGAGTAGTGATAGTGGTCAGGGAAGGAGAGAAAGGAGATGCAGAGGAGATAGGCCCTCAGGTGCTTCAGGAATAGGTGGGCTGAGTTTTCTTTACACAAATGCTCGTAGTCTTAGAAATAAGAGGGATGAATTATTTAGTTATATCATTCATGAAGATATAGATATAATATGTATAGTTGAATCATTGGTGAATGAAAATATATTTAATGATAATGTCAGTGAATTTGAACTAGAAGGTTATACTATGTACATTAGTCAAAGGAGAGATAGGACTGGTGGTGGGTTGATTATTTATATCAGAAATAGCATTTCTTCAAATCTAAATAACTTTATAAAGCAAGGAGAAGGTGAATCAATATGGATAGATATTAAGATAGTAAAAATAGGAAAATACACTTGGGAGCTTTTTATAGACCACCAGGACAGACTGTATGCATCGATAAGTTAATGATTCAGGAAATAAGTAAAGGATGCAAAGAAGATACAGTTATTCTGGGTGACTTTAATTTAACTTCTGTAGACTGGGAAAATATGATAGGAAGAGATAGAGCAAGTTGTAAGTTTATGGAGTGTTTTGAAGATAACTTTTTGACCCAATTTGTTAATAAGCTAACAAGGGGTGCCAATATATTAGATCTAATTCTTTCAAATGATGATCACTTAGTTCAAGGATTGAGTGTAGGGGAATCATTGGGAAACAGTGATCATCAGATGGTTAGGTTTAATTTGCAAATAGTTAAGGGTAGAACAACAACAAACTCCACAAAAATTCCCAATTTTTATAGGGGAGATTACGATAAATTACGCAGCATGCTAAATCAGATTAGGTGGGATATAGAATTCCATGGAAAGAATACTTATGAGATGTGGGATATTTTTAAGACTATATTAAACATGGTTCAGGAAGTGTATTCCAATGAAGTCTATTAGGAAGAAATGTAGGAAACCATTATGGTGGAATCAAGAAATAGCTAATAAAGTTTCAGAGAAAAAAAGGGCATACCAGAGATTACAAAGTGAAAGTAGTTTAGATAATTTAAACCATTATAGGTCAACCAGGAATGAACTAAATAAGATTATTAAGAAGACCAAAAGGACAGCAGAAATAAATTTATTTAAAAATAATAATAAAGATCCTAAAAAATTCTTTAGCTATTATAGAATCAATAATAAATCTAACAGTGCTAAAATAGGGCCTATTAAATATGAAGGGGTTTTGAAAGAATCTGATGAGGAAATAGTAGAGGTCCTTAATGATCATTTTGCTTCAGTGTTCACAGAAGAGAAACCAGTTAGACTAATTGATGATAATTCTAGGTCAAGGGAAGTAGTGATAAATTCTATTAATATATACAGAGAATAAATTAAAGGGAAGCAAAGATGATCCAAATAACTTTAGACCGGTAAGCTTAACTTGTATAGTCTGTAAAATTCTTGAGAAGATGGTTAAGAAGGGAATTTCTGATCATCTAGAGAGTAGCAGGTTAATTAATGATGCTCAGCATGGTTTTAGAAAAGGTAGATTGTGTTTAACTAATTTACTGGATTTTATGGATTATGTAACTAAAGAATTAGATAGGGGTGAGAAAGTTGATGTGATCTACTTAGATTTCAGCAAAGCTTTTGATAAGGTTCCACATAGAAGACTAGTTCATAAATTAAAGCTGCATGGGATATGTGGGAATGTTTTAAATTGGATAACTAAATGGCTAAAAAATAGGAAACAGAGAGTTGTACTGAATGGAGTGAGGTCAGAGTGGAGGAATGTTATTAGTGGCGTACCTCAGGGATCAGTTTTAGGCCCTTTATTATTTATAATCTATGTAAATGATCTTGGGCAAGGTGTAAATAGCAAAGTGTCAATTTTTGCTGATGACACTAAATTGGCAGCTGTAGTCAAAGAGGTTGAAAGGTAGCTTTAAAGTGTAGGGTGACTTAAATAAGTTGTTAGCTTGGGCTCAGAAGTGGCAGATGACTTTTAACCTTAATAAATGCAAAGTTATTAACATGGGGAGAGATAATAGGAAATTTAGCTATGAGATGGATGGGTATTGGCTTAATTCAGTTGAAGATGAGAAGGACTTAGGAGTAGTAGTAGATAGGTCACTGAAATTTTCAAAGCAGTGTATTGAGGCAAAAAATAGAGCAAATAGGGTGCTAGGTTACATTAAAAGAAATGTTAGCTACAAGAGTAAGGAGGTCATCCTTAAACTATACAACTCTTATGTCAGGCCACATTTAGAGTCCTGTATACAGGCATGGTCACCACATTTTAGACATGATATAAACTTATTAGAGTCAGTACAAAGGAAGGCAACAAAAATAATACCATCCCTGAAGCACCTTGAATATGAAGATAGACTGAGGGTATTAAATATGTTTTCATTTGAAAGGTGTGTGAGGGGAGATATGATTGAGCTGTTTAAAATCTTTTCTGGGATGGATAAATTGGATTTCAGCAAGTTATTTGAGTTAGAAGGTAGTAATAGAACTAGAGGCCTCCACTTAAAGATTAAAAAACAGAGGTGCAGACTGGATGTTAGAAAATATTTTTTCACTAACAGAGTGGTGGATTATTGGAATAGTTTGCCACCTGAGACTGTAGACAGCCCAAAATTGAATGTTTTCAAGCGCAGATTGGATGATTATATGGGGATGGAGGGTTAATTTCTTACTTTTTGGTATGTGGATATGTTTCTTGACTCATTCCTGTGGATGCAGTTTCTTTTTACTGTATATTTTGGGGGACTTTGATTTTTTTTTTGACAGACTCCTATGGAGGCTTTAAATTATATATTGTAGATGCATGGTTGGACATTCCTATATATTGTTATATTGTAGATGCATGATCTGACAAAATCCTATGGATGCATTATGTGGGTGGGATTTGATGGATGCGGATGACCTTTGATAGGCCCTTGTGGCTTTTTGTCATCTGTGAAATTATGTTATGTTATGTTATACTTGCTGGTTCTCATTCTTGCGGCACTAGCTAGTCTACCCACCAACTGGCTAGCTCTGCTTTGCTTTTCATTCTTTGTTCTCATACTCTTCTTCCATTACAGTGTCATTGGTTTGGGAGTATTATGTAATTCTAAAATACAAAACTTAGTGTGATGGCTGAAATATTAATGTAAGAATATTCTCGCGTTTTTTTTCCCTCAGAGATGATGTCATGGCTTACACTTTTCCTACTTCAACTAAGGAAAGAAGCAGGATAAAGGAAAATTAAAAATGGTGAGAGTCATTTAAGGAAGCTAAATTATGAAATTAAAGTGGCAAAAGAAGACACAAAGGTATCTTTCAATTATTCAGAACTAAGAGTAGAGATAAAATAGGCCAACCTAAATCTACAGATGGAGACTTAGTAAGTGAGAATGATACAATGGCTAGGATCTTAAATAAGTATTATCTTTCAGTATTTACACTTGAGAATATTCTATTTGGACGTTAATGTAGACTAAATCTTGATAAGTTAGAAAGGTGAAGAGTTCAATCGAAGACTTCAAGTGGGTAAAAGTTATAATAGGGGATACATAAGTAAGGTTGTTATTTTTAATGAAGACGATAGGACACGTACCAATGGTTTTAAGGTGGACAAGTTTAGGAAAAGAGATTGGTAGAAATTTGTTTACAAATCGAGTCGTAGGTGATTGGAATAGGCTCGCTAGTCATGTGATAGAAGCTTCCTCCTTGTCGAGTTTGAAGAATAGATTGAATAATTTTATTGGAAGAGGATGGTAGATGGGACTGAACTGGGGCTGGAGGGGGGAGGCAGGAGCTGCCTCGTATAGGCTACAGATTAGCTTTTGCAGACTACTTATTTACTTACTAGTCTCCCTTTTAGACTGCTCCGGCTATGTATCATCCTCACCTTTTCACTTCTCGCAACTTTACCCAATTGTGAACCTTTCCTCATCATTATTTGGTGGAGATCCTAATGGTAGGTCTTAATAATAATAAAAATGTTTGCATAGCGCTGTTCGAGGCCATTAACCTTCACAGAGCGCATTCCATCGATTCTCAAGGAAGGGAGAAAGAAGATGTTTGGCTTTTCTTCATAAGAAGGGTTCGAGCCCCGAACAGAGCTTTAGGAGGGGGGAGGGGTCGGGGGTCGTTAACTAAAATCCATAACTGGCATGCGGATGTGAGGCAACACGTGTGGGATTGTGTGCCTTACCTGCCCCAACACCCTGATTTTGCCCAGATTTCAACCTTAGCGTGGTTGCCCATGCTACCCAAGTTCCCCCCTAGCAGGCTAGTTGCTGGGGGCTCTGGCCAGCAAAACTATCATCTAGCCGGGCGTTTCCATGGAGACGTCCCGGCGGAGATCTTCCCTTCCTTTTCGACATCATTGGTTTTCTCTCTACATTGCGCAACTCACCCCGAACCCCACCGACACCTTCTGACATCCGGTTGAGAACGTGGGATTCCCTTACCGGTTTTTTTTCGAAAAGTTTTACTTAATTCAGTCAAATTTGTGGCTTTTTTCCTAATCAAAAAAATTGGGTAACACTTCAGTTTCGTGGCGCACGGTAGGTAGCGTTGTTTATCTGACGTTAGCGTCAGATGTGAATAATTACGGCATTATATTTTTTTGTATATGGGTATATACTGGCCAGACCCCCTCCAATTGATTGAAACTCAGGATCATCACAGGGAAGTCCCCCCGCAGTGATATATCCCCCACGAGCAGTCCCCTTGAATTTACTGGGGGGTTTCCCCAACAGCAGAAAAACCTAACCTATTGACAAACCATACTTACTTTTATAGGTTTATTGATTAGTTTATGCGCCTTTAAATAATCTAAAAGTTTTTCACGGTCCTGCAAAATAAACCCGAATTTGAATAACGAAGAAGCACAACTAGAGCACGAAAAAGCCATAACCAAAGAGAAACAAATGCTAAGCGGGTCCTATTTATAGCAACGACGTTGCCAGTAAGAAGCTGTTATCGTTCACTGAGAAACAAAAAATATGAAAAAAAAGACACCAAGAAACCTTACTTAACTTAGAAATAACTATAAACGAGCAGGGGCGCAGATATTTAGTAAATAATACAGACTAAAAGTTACAAATCCCCAAAACAACAAAAAAATATAACGCCACGATTAGTCACATCTGAAGCTACCGTCTGACGTCATAAGAGATATGTTGTAGATCAAAATTGTAGCCTACTAACAGCGCCACCTACCGTGCGCCCCGAATCTGAAGTATTATTAAAAATTGTTCCCATGATACAAGGTGCCACGGTAACCCTTTGTATTGCCCCCAGGGCTGCCGCTTTGGCATTTCGTTCTCCTAGATCTTCTCAACACCCTGGTGGATGGAGAGCTGGATTTTATGACACAATTTATGGACGACCCACAGTGGTCACACGCCAAGCATCTCATCCCTGCTGATGTTCTCTCTTACCAATACACCGACCACAGACATCCTCTCTTTCATGGTCAAAATCACGATTCTCACTCACGTAGCACTGCTCGAAAGCAGCTCTCCCTCTCTTACCTTCCAATCTCGTGGCTGCCACTGAAATTTTTTTCGCCTCCTTTCAAACGGTCAAGTCTGACACCTGAACACTGCCTTCAAAATTCCTCTCTATAAAGACTAAGGGTCGTCGTGCCCCAAACATTTAAACAGGAATTACTCACTCTGACGTTAAAAACACACTCCATTTACCAATTAGTGTGTGTGTAGGGGGACAAAGCATGTATGGCACATATATATATATATATATATATATATATATATATATATATATATATATATATATATATATATATATATATATATATATATATATATATATATATATATATATATATATATCGAAATAAAAGAGGTGAAAAGAGAAGGTAGTGTAAGATTTGCAAAGGGAGGCAAGGGGGCAGGGGATCTGGCCTATCGCTTTCAATATTTCTTTTGTTTTTGTGTATATTTTGTTGTTGTTGTTTTAGTAATATTTTAGCGGCGTTCAAGCCTTTTGTCTTAAAAACATTAGGTTTGTGTATATGTAGCGAACATTTGCTGTTGTTTTATGATATAATTAATTTATTACGTATTTTAATAGTATTTTGGTATTAATTTTATACTACGGTGTATGTTGTTCTTTTGTTTCTGTAGTTTTCCTTCTTTTATCTTCTTTCTTGGTTGTCACAATCGGTGTTATCGAGTCATAGTAGGTAGTTATTTTGTTGTTGTTTTTAGTTTTATTGTCTTAGTTCCACGATTTTCATTAATAGCTAAGATATAATTTTATTTTCCCTTGTTTATCACCTTTTATTCTGCGTAGAACGTCAATTCGTCTCCGTTAGCCAAAAGGTGAAAGGAAACATGGGAATCTTGGATGGCTTGTGGCGCATTTGTTCGGTGATTTCGTCAGCCATTTCTTGATTAACCTTATTATTAAATGCCTGTTAATGTGACTTATCTCCGTTTCCCTGTGCAGCTCTTCTTGGGGTTTTCTATCTCGCCTACGTGTACCCGTAATTAGGTACACGCATTTATTCTGTACGACCTGTATTCTCTTCTTTTGTGTCCTCGAAGGAAAAATTTACAAGTATTTCAGTACTCTAGCTTTAAAAATTAAAAAAATACAAACAGGGAACTTTCCTATGCTTACCCATTGCCAATTACCAAAAATAGGCCCTCCTGAAATTTTGGAAGCCGAACATTCGACTCAGACGCATCTGCTGAGCTATTTCGGAATTCCTACTTTACTTTGCTTAGTAGAAAACTAAGAGCACTGCTTACGAAGAAAGCAGCCTAACCCGGAAGTCTTGGGGTGAATTTCAATTATCCCCATCTAAAGAGAGATATTATTTTTTCATTCGGAGATTTGGTAACTAAATGAGGGCTCAAGAACCTCCCTGCTCCTATCCATCGACTAGCGTGGGAACCTGCCTCGGATGTCTGCCATTCATGAATTTCGTCTTAACTCTAACGGCCACTTGACTGAAATAATTAAGGGCTTATGTGGAAAGTGGTTTGAGAAATATCGCACAGCGGAAGCATGGGTCAGAAATTTTCCCCAAACTGGGACTTAAGTGGAGCCTTCGGGTGGAGGAGGAATCCTCACACCAGAGGGACCGTCCAGAATCATAGAGAGAAGTAGCCCCGTCTCTATGTTTGCTGGAAACGGTTATGGCGCAAGTACCTGAAGGGGGGTGTCAAAAAGGGAGCGTGAGTTGATTCGGACGCTAATTCCATCAAGTCCATCATGAGTCATCCCTTTCGAGGTTCCCATTCGGGATCCATTCAATCTATCCATCATCATCCATTATCCATGTGGCATATGAACGGGGAGCCAACAGCAAAATGGACGGGAGCGTTCATTTCAAATATTCTGACCACACCTACCTAAACAAATACTGTCTTTACCACCCTTCTACATCACCCATTCACAAAATACAAATTAATTACACCTTGTTTTCAAAGAAAGGAATATAAATTCAAGAGGAAAGGAAGAAGGAACATAAGAATACCATGGAGACCCTAACTAAGAGGGTCCCCTTAAGGACCATTCGAGGATCGAATATCCCGGACAAAATTAAACTGTGCGAAACCCTCTACGTCGGACCAAAGGTAGCTCTAGGCAAACTAATCGAGGTTTTAACCGGATTCATCGCTATCTGCGCCGAAGCTAGAGAAGTCGACCGGCTTCTATCAGAAGAGGGGGAAAACATATTAAAAAACACCGGACTCAAGGCAAAGACCATGGCCCGGACCTGCTCGAAACGACGAAAAATCTTAAAAACGAAGGAAGAGGAACATAAGAAAGCAAACGAAATGTCCTACGCGAGCGCCGACGTCAAAAAACGCGAACCAGCGAGGATATCAAAGCCCAATTTAACAGAAGTAACCAAAAGGTTAAATCTGGCCTCGAAACTGCAGTTCAAACTTCCTGATCGGAGGAATCTGTAGAGGAGGAAGAAAAGGAACAAGAAGAAGACAGGAAAGAATCCACCTTTTCGGACAGTGACGCGGGCCAATGCACTCGTACACGAGCGACAAAGAGAAAATCCAAAACTCACCATAGATAGGTTTTATAGACAAACGTACGAATTATAAATATAAAAGAGGGACGCTTTATGGAGTCCTTTTCCAAAGAGAGAGAGACCTGGGCACAATAAAGCTGCCTCGTAGGCCAAGAATAAAAACAAAAATAAGATGAAGCATGGGTAAATACATCTCTTCAGTCAACAGAACACATTGAAGATTTTGCAAATTAATACCAACGGCTAGACGACTAAAAGAACTCTTTATGGAAACGTTAAGGTAATTTGATATAGCTGTCATTTTAATTTTTGGAACACGGGATCGACACACGTTATTGGGAAATGAAGATCTGGAATTACGAAGTGTTGATCACAAATTACTCACAAGATCGGTACGACTGTGCCGCTATCGCGTTTAAAAAAGGGATCAAAGGCAAGCAAATCTTGAAGAATCCTATCTCACGATTGAGGTCCAACTCGACATAGAAAAGTTGGTCATTGCAGCCAGGTGCCAGCACCAATGAGAGATTATTTACCAATTCGGTCTCTCATTAGCCTATTTGGCAGAAGAACCCTCACTATATGAATGGGGGATCTGAACGCCAGATGTCGGTATTCTGATTACAGGGCCTTCAACTGAACTGGAAGAAGCCTGACATCTTTCTAGACAGAAACATTGTACAGAGAAGAGACCCCGACTTCCCCACCTTTTTCAGAGGAGGGAGTGGCACAAAGCCAGACGTATATCGAATTAATCGTCAGTTACCGTTCACTTACTACATGAAACCAGTCCAGCTATCATGTAGTGATCATATAGGGATCCTACTTACCATCAACAGGAACTATATACAACTCTCAGCTGTAGTTAGAAAAAACTTTTAAAAAGCAGACTGGGAACGGTATGCACGTCTCCTCGAGGCCTATCATCAGCCAAACTTGGATGAGGCAATTATCGAGAAGATCGACAAGGCACTTGACGACCTCAACAACCATCTTATCAACTTGGTTAGAGCTTGTATCGCTAAATCCAAGTATAAGTCCATCTCAACATGCAGATGGACTGGATACATGAAGGATTTATACCGTGACGGAAATTACTGTATGGAATCAACGATAGAAACTAATCAAATTACTCAATACAACGAAGTAAAGAAGGTCAAGGAAGAGCTCAACCAGTTGATCTTCGAACAACAGCGGAGACGTTGGGAGGATGCGATCGATAGTCTCGATCACGATGTATCTCCCAAATAGCTTTGCAATAAAAGCAGGCATCTCGAGGGGTCGACTGGGCAAAAGAAGAAGATAGAAATATTTTTAAAAAATGGAAATATAGAAGCAGAAGGAAGAAAAATCGAAGAAATATTCCAAAGTTGTTGGGAAAAAATCTTCAGTATCACTGAAGAGGAAAACGAAGATTACGATATAGAATTCGAAAGCGACATCATAGAAGAGCTTAATAACCAAATACATAGGACACACCCTCACCCCCAGGTGGATAGACAGCACGACGGAAAAAGCCAAAAATACCGAAGATGAACTACTTGGCGCGCTCCGCTCATTCCGTCCAAAGGCCCCAGGACAATCTGGGCTTGAAATGTTAAACTTTGAGAAGGTACCAGCGAATTTTATCGAAGAAATGAGGAGAATTTTCAACGCTTCTCTAAACACAGGATACTTTGCGGATGCTGACAAAACGGTAAAATGATTTGGGGGTGGGGTGGGGGGGGGCGAAACCCGGAAAGGACCCAAATAATGAAAAATCACTAACTCTCGACTACAAAGTCACCGATTAAGACCTACTTAAACCGAACAAGAACTTGAGATAGAAGAAACAAAAAACACAAATAAATTAAAACAAGGAAAACTAAGCACAAATTTAAAGTAATTTATCCCAATAACAACAGCAAATACAACAATGGAAACTCCAACAAAAAAATAATTAAGGCGATAGGCCTGATCACCATACGCCTGGCATCTCTTTGCAAATCTCTCTCACTGCTTTCTCTTTTCACCCCTTTTATTTCCATCTATCTCCCACACACCCTTTTGTTCCCTACACACACATAGCCACTCACTCATTCGTAATCCTGATTTTTTTGTTTTTCGAAATTTCGGTATTTTTAAGTCGCTAAGGATCCAAAAACATTGGCCTTAGAGCAATGATTCAAAGGGCAATCGATTCATCTTTCCAAGCTCTACCAAAGTGTCGAAGTTGTTTACGATATCGTTTATAGTTTTTGAAAAAATGATCAAAAACAAAAAATCGGTATTTTGTTATTTGGGGGACAATTTTACAAAAGTAGCCCCAAAATAATAATCTTTACGAATTTAGTAAAATCCGAACACTAAAATTTAGTTTTTAGCCTTGTTTACATAATCCATATATCAGAATTTTAAAAAAAGAGAGAAAACTTCGGATCCATAGCGATTTTAAAATACTCCCTAAAATACCGTTTATTTTCGTCATTTTTCAAATCATTTCAGTTTCTCTCAGAAAAATTCACTTGACGACTTCGATTTGTATTCCAATTCTCTCTAAGTGTGTACAAATATCACCACTCTATCTATACTAATAAGAAAGTTAGTATTTTTTACTGAAACCATCCCCTTAAAAAGTATTCACGTTAAACGCATTCAAAATACATAAAACGTATTACATATTAATAGATTAAATAGCCAGAGCTGAGGAGTGTTCTATTGGAATATTCATTAAGCAACTTAAAGCAAGAAGGAGGTAATGAATGCACATGCAATTAACACCAGTGACAGTTGGCAAATAACTAAGAACTTAAGAGCTACTACCCTTCACTTGCGCTGTTTCAAACGCCTACGAGACTTGTTCAAAACTTGTATAACTTCCACTCTGCGAGTACAGTCTACTTTATTTTGCAGGATAAACATGCACCGGAGTAGGATTTCCAGATATATTAAAATAGAACACAATTTGAACACAATAACACCCCCCATATCCTACGCATAAGTAAAAAATAACTCAATGTTTTAAAATTGGAAAACACATTGTGCAATAGAAGATTAAATATAAAAATAGAAGATAATTAGTATATTTTAAAATAATCACCGTTTTAGTTATATTTTGCTGATGATGCTTCCTTTAATAAAGCTTTATCTTCTACATTTTTTAAAAAACTCTTTACAGTTCAAATCAAAGTTCTATTTACGTCGTAAAATCGCTTCTACGGTGGTTGCATCTAACTTATTTCTTTCTTCAGTCCACTGGGAATTCGTTAAAGTGAAGACCCGTTCAACATTCGAATTATGAGAAGGCATGCTGAACAGGTACTGACAGAGTTAATAATTCTGAATATTGCTATTCAAATTTTATTTCAGTGAACACAAAAGACCATCTTTCATGACACAATTCGCTTTCCCACTCCTCGCGATCATGTTGAATCTCTTGATCAACAGCTTTGTTAAGGATTGTCCACTGCTCGAAGAGAGCTTTAGCATCAATTTTAATTCCTTTAGTTTTTAGAGTTATGCATGTTGCTTCCAACTGCAACCAGGCTGGTAGATTATTTAGCAGCATCAATGTAAAGCAGTGAAACTTGCAGAATTGAAGTCCATTTTATGGGATATTGACAACACATAGCATAGTAATTGTTTACATCTAGTCTAAAATTAGCTTCAAGTTCACGGGAAATGTCACTTTTTTCAAGTACAGCATTGACACAGAGTGGAGTGAATTTTTGGTTGTCTTGTTTGGATGCACTCAACAAGATCTTCCAAGCATGAAAGTACTTCAAGTACGTTATTTGCTCTTTTGTTCAATTTTCATTATCTTAGTGCTAAAAACATATTAAAGGGTGTGTATAAGATTTAAATAGGCTTTACTTAATAGGCCTGATTAAAAAAGTGGAAGAGAATATTAGGGGGCTTTTCTTCTGAGTTAAAATATGATTTTAGTAGTTCAAATAAGCTAAGAATTCACTCAGCTGTATTTGTTAGATTCAGCCAACGGGTCTTTGAATGCGTAAGAACTGATGAATAATGAGCTCCAAGAAACACACAAAACTCTTTTAATCGTTCAGTTCTAACAGAATAAATACTGCAGTAAGAGAACCACTTCATGACAATGACTTCAATATCAAGAGAGAGTGTCAGCTGCTGTTTGTGCACCACTGTGAACAACGTGAGCTGGACACCCATCTCCTTCCATAGAATTATTCATGGTTTCTTTTAACTTTGTGTAGACATTATTTTGACCTTTACGCATCCACCCTCCAAAGTTTCTGTTCATATTATCACCACCGAATGCAACACATTTTTTCTTATCGATTCCTAAATCAGTAATAAATTTTAGGCAAAAGATTGCGATTGTTTCTGATGTCTCATTGGGGAGAGATTCTACTTTTAAAAGCTTTACCTGAAAACGCTTTTCACGCGTAAAATAGTAAACCATTAAGCGGAATATTTTTTCTGCATTGTGTTTACTTGCATCAGTAGATATTACATAAAATGGACACCTTTTTTAGATCATGACTACCTCAGTAATTGACTGTGCGACTAATACATTTTTAAGAAGAGTAGTAGCATTTGTTCTGGCACTTGAAATTATTTTACCAATTTTCGAATCAGAAAATATTTCAGGCAATAATTTATTTAAGAAGTCATTTGAGTTAAAGGACTGATGATGATATGTAATATGGAAAGCAAACGTAACTTCAGCTGCAATTACGGCATCATCTCCATTTTAATTTTTCTTAATAAGAGATTTGTTTTTTTTGTAACTTTCTTTGGCAGTTGTAGAGCTCAAATATCTCTTATGTTTGTTTCTAATTTTTTTTTATTATATTGGTTTGCCCACCATTTTCAATACAAAATGAATAATTACACAATGCACAATATGCTTCATAAACAGTTTTATCTCTTTTAATAAAGCTCAATTGCTCAAACAATTCATCACAAAATTGACATTTTCTTTTCGGGATGTTGGGGCACAAATAATGGCCTGTAAATTAAAAAAGAAATATTAGTTAAATACACTTCAAAGTACCAACTAATATAGCACGAAGGAAAGCTCTGATTAACTGGTTATTAACTTATTCGCTAACTGCAATTATTAGGCGGAGATGACATCGACATGCTCTCACGTCAGAACTCATTAGATAACTGTGAGTGCCCCGGAGCCGGACGCGGAAGCCACCAAGGCGCCAAAGCAACTGCAACCACGCTGTTTTGAACCAGAATGAACGACCATCAAACACGTTCTGTACATAAACTGAACAAGCAAATGACTGGACTTAAATGCGATTATTTATGCTTCAGTCTGTTCCAGACGTTCATTTTCAGTAAAATGATTCTGTGAAAAGTGTTATTAAGATAATATTTAAGAAAGAGTGGATATTTTTGATGGTTAAGAGGAATAATTCCGATAAATTTGTTATTGACTGAACATTTTTCATAATTCAGGACATTTAAGAGTTTTAACAGAGTTAATTTAGGACACAGGACAAAATCCTGCAAAATGTCCTGAATTTTCAGGACGTCAGGCAACCCTACACATGAGAGAACGCTTTATAAACAGAACTCAATCACTTTTCATTAAATTCTGTAAATGGCTATAAATTTAATTAATTTAATAATTTAAATGGCAAATTCGGGTATGAAAAATATTTGTGGTGCCCCTCCTTCACCTTGATGCCCTAAGCACGTGCTTACTTTGCTTATGGGGTCAATCCACCCCTGCTGAGAGGCGGTTGCCCAGGTACTGGAAGGGTTCCACATAGTCGTGTTGTTCTCTTTCCACGAAACTTGAAGGAGGGTTGTACGGTCTTGATGGTCTCGGCTAGTATACGGTTTTGGTCTTCTGCGTCTTCATCTTCAGACCAAGCTCTCTGTGAGCGTTGTTAAATGCACACACGAGATTCCGACCACAGAGTGAAGTAGCCCTGTCTGTGCCCCCTGGGAGCAGTCATAGCCTAAGTACCCAAGGGGAGGTGGCAAAAGGGTAGCACAAGTTTATTGGACCGAAAAAAAGTATTAGAAAGTACTATTTGGAAGGAGAGGATGATCAATATTACCTTCCACACAATATCACGTTACAAAGGGGGGGCATAACAACCAGAACCTGAAAAAAGAGGCTGAAAATGGAGGGAAAGTGCCCCGCCAAAACGTTGCTCCAGGCAAATTGCCTTTCTTGTAGAAGGCTGCTGCCCAGTTGGCCTTGCTTCCATGCCCACTCGCCATGTGCTTCCACCAGCATTCCTCGAGGCCAGTCAATGAGGAAAACAACCCCACGAGCAGTCTCAAAACCCCCATAACACTGGTGAAATAAAGCACTTTCCCACACGATACAACAATCAGACCCAATCTCACCGTCTTCCCCTCCAGGTCGGTCGAGTCTACGGAGAATGAGTCAATTTGAAAATCCCGCCAGAAGGAAATTTAAGATTTCCATTTTTTTGCTTAGCCCAGAAGGGGGAGGGGGCATAGAAATGGAGTCTTTAGTCCTTCTTCCATTTTTGAGTGGTGTATTTTTATTTTTATTACCTAAAATCTCGAAAATAATATAGATAATATTAATACACAGTGACCCACTTAAAGGAAATTTCATGACTCCATTTCTAGCTCTTCCCCGAAGGTGCGGAACGCGGCATAAAAACAAGGAACATTGGAGCGCTAGCGACGTCTGGCAACCGAATTTGAACTCTTGGTTGATTATTTCGAAATGGTGGAATTCGCCCCCATAATGGTTGCACCCCCCATTATTTTGTAATAAACTAGTAGTATCACAATTCGAAAGCCTATAACATGAGGTTTGAATTCCTATGCGATTGCCAGACGTCGTTAGGCGTTCCAATGTTTCTTGTTTTCACGCGAGGCTTCTTAACTTGAGACCCGCAAAAGCCCCGCGTCCGAGTCCCAATTGAATCCATCCTCTTTTCTTCAATAATATAAAATGTCCATAGCAGATTTTAATGGAGAAAAACCCTTCGAAATGGGATGCGATGCCAATTGACGATGTGACTCCTCTCGGCTCTTTCAGGGTGGGATAAAATCAGAAGTCTCAAAGGATCGACTGAAAGGAAGAAAGAAGTGGAAATACGAACCCTCAGGGGCATTTATTTAGAGACAATTTATGTAGAGAGGGATTTATTTAGAGACAATTTATGTAGAGATGTTCCCTCTATAGTTCTCGCTACCCGGCTGGATTTCTGAGGCCAAGGCGGGGGTTCCATCCCAGCGAGAGCGGATAAAACCTTGAGCGGGGTTATGAACTGGCTGCCCATTGGGCGGACACACTGTTAGATACTCATCATAAATCATGTCACAGCTCCTAATTAATCACGACACCGCTTTCAATTCTCTCGGTTTCATCATTTTAGGAAACCTTCCATATGGATTAGTAGCGTTCCCTTTTGTGGCAATCATAGCCACCTGACCCTGACACGGATAGCCTCATCCCTCCCCCCTCCGTCCTCCCTGGCTTACCAAGGGTTGCCTCATCGCTGATTACCTCAGTGGAGTTAACATCTGGCGGAAGAGTTGACGATGTGTGTTTGTTTGTTTGTGAGATTGGAGGCCAAAGTTGAAAGGACTCGTTGGTCACGTCAAGTCTTTGAACGGCGTCGCTTTTAGAAGGTAGCAACACTTCTTAACAACCGGAAGGAAAAGAAAAAGCTGCCGATCAAAGGGACGATTAAAAAAGAAGAAACCACCGAATGCATCTGATGGCTCCCCCTGAGGGTGCTACAAAATGGCCCGAGGAAGAAGATTCGGGAAGCAGTGGCCCTCGACTCCCCCGAGGGATGGGTAGCCACGTGGCACTCAGAGCAAAATAACCGAGGAGCTGAAGCCGAGAGTGCCTCCACAAAGCTTGGGGGACGGAGGAAAAAGGGCTCAAAGTCGACAACCAACGAGAACCATCAAAGTCATCTTGAAATGGCAACCCTAACATTAACAAGGGACCTCCGGGCCCTCAACTTAGTCTCTAAGAGTGTTTATCTTGATGTAATTTCAAGTACTTTTATTTTCTCAGTTTATGTTTTGTTATTACTGTCTTTCCATTTTTTATATGTTGTTTTTTTCTTTATTAATACATTTATTTACATTTATTTGATTTTTTATTTCGTGTCTTAATTATGTAGAGTAACTTCAAAATCCGTTAGAGTTACTAATTCGTTAGTTTAAACTGGTATTTTGATGATCGTAGAGTACGAAGGAACAGTTGGTTATTTTTCTCTGCAGGAAGAAACATTGGTTATTTTTCTCTGCAAGGAGCAAGTTTGTTATTTTTCTCTGCAGGAAGAAACAGTTGGTTATTTTTCGCTGCAAGAAGAAACAGTTCGGTTTTTTCTCTGCAGGAAGAAACAGTTGGTTATTTTTCTCTGCAGGAAGAAACAGTTTGTTATTTTTCTCTGCAGGAAGAAACAGTTGGTTATTTTTCCCTGCAGGAAGAAACAGTGGGTTATTTTTCTCTGCAGGAAGAAACATTGGTTATTTTTCTCTGCAGGAAGAAACAGTTGGTTATTTTTCTCTGCAGGAAGAAACAGTTGGTTATTTTTCTCTGCAGGAAGAAACAGTTGGTTATTTTTCTCTGCAGGGAGCAAGTTTGTTATTTTTCTCTGCAGGAAGAAACAGTTGGTTATTTTTCTCTCCAGGAAGAAACATTTGGTTATTTTTCTCTGCAGGAAGAAACAGTTGGTTATTTTTCTATGCAGGAAGAAACAGTTGGTTATTTTTATCTGCAGGAAGAAACAGTTGGTTATTTTTCTCTGCAAGAAGAAACAGTTGGGTTTTTTCTGTGAAGGAAGAAACAGTTGATTATTTTTCTCTGCAAGGAGCAAGTTTGTTATTTTTATCTGCAGGAAGAAACAGTTGGTTATTTTTCTCTGCAGGAAGAAACATTTGGTTATTTTTCTCTGCAGGAAGAAACAGTTGGTTATTTTTCTCTGCAAGGAGCAAGTATGTTATTTTTCTTTCCAGGAAGAAACAGTTGTTTATTTTTCTCTGCAAGAAGAAACAGTTGGTTTTTTCCTCTGCAGGGAGAAACAGTTGGTTATGTTTCTCTGCAAGGAGCAAGTTTGTTATTTTTCTCTGCATGAAGAAACAGTTGGTTATTTTTCGCTGCAAGAAGAAACAGTTCGGTTTTTTATCTGCAGGAAGAAACAATTTGTTATTTTTCTCTGCAGGAAGAAACAGTTTGTTATTTTTCTCTGCAGGAAGAAACAGTTGGTTATTTTTCCCTGCAGGAAGAAACAGTTGGTTATTTTTCTCTGCAGGAAGAAACATTGGTTATTTTTCTCTGCAGGAAGAAACAGTTGGTTATTTTTCTCTGCAGGAAGAAACAGTTGGTTATTTTTCTCTGCAGGAAGAAACAGTTGGTTATTTTTCTCTGCAGGAAGAAACAGTTGGTTATTTTTCTCTGCAAGGAGCAAGTTTGTTATTTTTCTCTGCAGGAAGAAACAGTTGGTTATTTTTCTCTCCAGGAAGAAACATTTGGTTATTTTTCTCTGCAGGAAGAAACAGTTGGTTATTTTTCTATGCAGGAAGAAACAGTTGGTTATTTTTATCTGCAGGAAGAAACAGTTGGTTATTTTTCTCTGCAAGAAGAAACAGTTGGGTTTTTTCTCTGAAGGAAGAAACAGTTGATTATTTTTCTCTGCAAGGAGCAAGTTTGTTATTTTTCTCTGCAGGAAGAAACAGTTGGTTATTTTTCTCTGCAGGAAGAAACATTTGGTTATTTTTCTCTGCAGGAAGAAACAGTTGGTTATGTTTCTCTGCAAGGAGCAAGTTTGTTATTTTTCTCTGCATGAAGAAACAGTTGTTTATTTTTCGCTGCAAGAAGAAACAGTTCGGTTTTTTATCTGCAGGAAGAAACAATTTGTTATTTTTCTCTGCAGGAAGAAACAGTTTGTTATTTTTCTCTGCAGGAAGAAACAGTTGGTTATTTTTCCCTGCAGGAAGAAACAGTTGGTTATTTTTCTCTGCAGGAAGAAACATTGGTTATTTTTCTCTGAAGAAAGAAACAGTTGGTTATTTTTCTCTGCAGGAAAAACAGTTGGTTATTTTTCTCTGCAGGAAGAAACAGTTGGTTATTTTTCTCTGCAAGGAGCAAGTTTGTTATTTTTCTCTGCAGGAAGAAACAGTTGGTTATTTTTCTCTGCAGGAAGAAACATTTGGTTATTTTTCTCTGCAGGAAGAAACAGTTGGTTATTTTTCTATGCAGGAAGAAACAGTTGGTTATTTTTATCTGCAGGAAGAAACAGTTGGTTATTTTTCTCTGCAAGAAGAAACAGTTGGGTTTTTTCTGTGAAGGAAGAAACAGGTGATTATTTTTCTCTGCAAGGAGCAAGTTTGTTATTTTTATCTGCAGGAAGAAACAGTTGGTTATTTTTCTCTGCAGGAAGAAACATTTGGTTATTTTTCTCTGCAGGAAGAAACAGTTGGTTATTTTTCTCTGCAAGGAGCAAGTATGTTATTTTTCTCTCCAGGAAGAAACAGTTGTTTATTTTTCTCTGCAAGAAGAAACAGTTGGTTTTTTCTCTGCAGGGAGAAACAGTTGGTTATGTTTCTCTGCAAGGAGCAAGTTTGTTATTTTTCTCTGCATGAAGAAACAGTTGGTTATTTTTCGCTGCAAGAAGAAACAGTTCGGTTTTTTATCTGCAGGAAGAAACAATTTGTTATTTTTCTCTGCAGGAAGAAACAGTTTGTTATTTTTCTCTGCATGAAGAAACAGTTGGTTATTTTTCCCTGCAGGAAGAAACAGTTGGTTATTTTTCTCTGCAGGAAGAAACATTGGTTATTTTTCTCTGCAGGAAGAAACAGTTGGTTATTTTTCTCTGCAGGAAGAAACAGTTGGTTATTTTTCTATGCAGGAAGAAACAGTTGGTTATTTTTATCTGCAGGAAGAAACAGTTGGTTATTTTTCTCTGCAAGAAGAAACAGTTGGGTTTTTTCTCTGAAGGAAGAAACAGTTGATTATTTTTCTCTGCAAGGAGCAAGTTTGTTATTTTTCTCTGCAGGAAGAAACAGTTGGTTATTTTTCTCTGCAGGAAGAAACAGTTAGGTATTTTTTTCTGCAAGAAGAAACAGTTCGTTTTTTTCTCTGCAGGAAGAAACAGTTGGTTATTTTTCTCTGCAAGGAGCAAGTTTGTTATTTTTCTCTGCAGGAAGAAACAGTTGGTTATTTTTCTCTGCAAGAAGAAAGTTGTTTTTTTTCTCTGCAGGAAGAAACAGTTGGTTATTTTTCTCTGCAAGGAGCAAGTTTGTTATTTTTCTCTGCAGGAAGAAACAGTTGGTTATTTTTCTCTACAGGAAGAAACATTGGTTATTTTTCTCTACAGGAAGAAACAGTTGGTTATTTTTCTCTGCAGGAAGAAACAGTTGGTTATTTTTCTCCGCAGGAAGAAACCGTTGGTTATTTTTCTCTGCAGGAAGAAACAGTTGGGTATTTTTCTCTGCAGGTAGAAACAATTGGTTATTTTTCTCTGCAGGAAGAAACAGTTGGTTATTTTTCTCTGCAGAAAGAAACAGTTGGTTATTAATGCCGAAGCTGTGATTGAAAGTACAAGCGTCAAATATTTTTTAAAATAGGTTAGAAAAAATTATCGCTTTAGAACATTGCGGTGAAGTTATTGAGACAAGTCACATCTATGGAAATAAGTCAACAAATATCTACATCTCCTAGAGTTGGCCGTAAGGCTTTTGAGGTTTCCCTACTTCCTTGGAACTCCTCATTTGCATTGAATCTGTGCCAAAATAACTTAAATAAAAATGTCTCTCAATTCAATAACTAATTAGACATCGACTTAGAATTAATTTCCCTAGTTATTTAGTTAATTACACATCCTTCAATCGTAGACCAAGACCGCCCCGACGGAACAATGAAAAATATCTGGGTGGGGTTTCCCCAACCCGCACATAAAGATCAGAAGGACAATAAATGGCAAGCAAGAGAGGCTGGTACCACTGTGAGTGACCAGGTGTGGCGAGAACGGCAGTACTGTTTTCCGACCGACCACTGAGGAGGGAACTCTTCAAGCACTAGCCGTTCCACGCCAGGGGAGTATGGATATGAAAAGAACCCGTCGGATGAGTGATGTGTTGTGTGTGGGATATGAGGCAGGGAGAGACAGCGGTGCTGTGATTGGTGGCGTCCGTTACACTCGAGATGCCACCACTCCTACGGGGAATCCAACCCGGTGTCCAGTCTCGAAAACCAACCCTTTATCCCCTCGAGGGGCGGGGGGAGGGGGTAAAACTGAATTAATTTTAAAGACTTCTCAAATTTCTGATTAGACGAGAGCTTTGAACTGGCCGTATTGGTCGGTGTTTTCCCCCTTCATTTTACATACAGTTTTACGGTGCTTACAGATGTCTAATGTTTTCTAACGAGAGTAACGATAGTAGTAGTAATATTTTAGTATTATTATTGTTATTATTAAGAGTCGATATGAGCTGGAATATTAGTTTATTTTCTTTTGAACTTGAATTTTTGGAGTAGATTTTAAAATGAAATGAACGCTTTAATTTTGTTCCCTGAATTTAATCTAAGTTTTCGTTCTATTCAAATGACACCTTCAGAGAATTGTTTGTTTTTTTATTTATTATTATTTTCAAGCAATCAATTATGATTATTTAGACCCATGTTTGATTTATTCATGGAATATCTGCGTCCCTTAGCCAACCCTGCGCCTTTCTCAGCCGGGCTTGGGACTGGCCTTGGAAGGGTTGGAGAATTTGATTTTATAACGTCCCGGGAGCCAATTAAAAATGGTGTGCGGGGGTAGGTTGAGGGAATTGGACCTTGGCCTTGAGTTGCTCCAAAAGGAAGGACCAGAAAAAGGAAAGGAAAGGAAACCAAGAAGGCGAAACAAAACTCATACACAAGTGAGATGCAACCAACGAGGGCATCTCCGTCAGAGACACGAATCATCCTCTGCATTACAGATGCTAATGTAGCAAATGCGGTTAACTCACTGTTGAAGGCGAATGGCCTCCCAACAGCAGTTATGGCGGCCAACCCCGAGTGCTCCAAGGATTCAGGGATCCGAAATAACACGTAGAGAAAAGCTGGACTCGAAGCGACGGTCGAAGCGCCTTCTTCGGAAGAATCAGAGGAGGAAGAAGACAACCTCTATAGAGAGCGACAGCAGCCCGTGCACTCGCACAAGGGCAACTAAGAGCAAAGCCAATAGTCCTAGTCCCTTCCCCCCGAAGATTGAAACGTCTGGACATACAAGAAGGGTCCACCAAGCGAAAAAGAAGAAAGACCAAAGCAAACAGCGGTTGATTACACAGAATCCACAACAAAGCGCTCTGAGGAGGACGAAAGGGACTCTTCACAGGAACATATTCAGGGAGATTGATACAGATGTCATCTTGATTTCGGAACACGGAATCACCAACCGTAGTGAACTAATGAATATTTGGAATTACGACGTCTCGATCACAAACTATTGGCAATAGCGATTCGACGAAGCCGCTATTGCGATTTAAAAAGGAATATTACACAAGCAAATCAGAAATTTCGAAGAATCCTATCTCACGATTGAGGTCGATCCCGACATAGGAAAGATGGTCATTGCCACCGAATATCAGCCGTCAAGGAGAGACATTTTATCTTTCCAGTCTCTCATTGGCCTATTTGGCAGAAGGACCCCCACAATCCTAAAGGGGTAGTTGAATGTTTGGCGTCAGGAGTCCCGCCCTAGAACTTTCAATTGGATCGGGAAGAGCCTCGATACTTTGCTGCACAGGAACTTTGTCCAGAAAATTAGCCCCAACTTTGTTAGTGGAAGGGGTGCCAACAAACCAGAGATATGCCAGGCCAATCGTCTGCTGCCCTTCAACTACTACATGGAACTAATCCAGGTACCATATAGGGATCCTACTCGCCAACACTAGGCAGACTGCGCACGGTACACATAACTCCTCGAGAACTTCATCCTCACACTTTGGATGAGGCAATTCTAGGGGAGATTAACGTGGCACTCGACGACTTTAATAACCACCTAATCAACGCAGATAGAGAAGTATCCCGAAATCCACGTATAGATGAACCGAATACATGAAGGATTTACATCATGAACTGAAATTATTATAAATATCAGAAAAGAATCAATTTACTCAATACAACGAAGTCGAGATCAAAGAAGAGCTCAAAAGTTGGGACGATGCGATCGAAAGCCTCGATCATGACGCATCTCTCAAAGATTTTTGGAATAAAATCAGAAGTCTCAAAGGATCGACTGAAAGGAAGAAGGAAGTGGAAATACGAAACGAAGGTAAAAACATTGAAACGGAAGAAGAAAACATTGAAGCAATATTCGAAAGTTATTGGGAAAAATATTCAGTAAAACTGAAGAGAACGAAGATTCTGATTTGAGTTTGAAAAAAAAAACATCGACGAACTGAACACAAATCCATAGGACGCACGCGCACCACCAGGTGGATAGACAGTGCGAGGGAAGCGACGAGCTAACCGAAGACGAACTACTCGACGCGCTCCGCTCATTCCGGCAGAAGGCACCAGGACAATCAGGGCTAACAGTTTAAACTTTGAAAAGGCATCTACGAAGGTCATTGGAGGACTGAGAAGGATTTATAACGTTGTCTAAATGCAGGATACTTTCCCGATCCTTTCGAAACAACGAAAATGATTTTTTAGCAAAGTATGGGAAGGATCCAATGAATAGAGAGAGAGAGAAAGCTACCGGTCAATTTCAATCTTGGAATTTGGCGGGAACCTTTCGAGAAAATCCCCAACTGAAAACTGATGTATCACCTGGAGGAGATCTCCCTGTAGCATCAGTAGCCTTTTTGGCTTTCGGAAAAAGCGAAGTGCAGAGAAGGCGATAAATGTCATCACGGAAAAGCTCGCCCAAGCCAAAAACGAGGAGAGTTACGTGGACATTGTATGTTGGGATGTATCATAAGCATTTGATAAGGTGTGGCAAACATGAATGCAATAAAAGATACTACGGCTGGGACTAAGTGAAAACCTATAAGAACTCTGTGACTATGTCATGGAGAGACCGGCATATATCAGTGTGGGGAGCATGGACGGACCAAAGTTCCTGCTTAATTCAGGACTCATGCAAGCGTGGTGTCTGTCCCACATACTTTACTCGATATATGTACAGCGCAGATGTCCCTGCTCCTGGCAACCCCACTTCCCTCAACATTCAATTCGCGGATGATTTCAGTCAGATAATCAGGTGTCTTTGGCGGAACGCAGCCATGCAAGTTCGTATGACAGCGGCAGAAATCGAAAGATTAAAAATCTACGAGGCCAAATGGAAAATAAATACAAACCAAGAGAAATTTCAGGCGGTGCCCATTGGAAGGAAACTACCATTAGATGTCATGGTGGGGGATAGGTGCTATCTCTAGACCACGGAGTTTACTGCGTTTGGAATGAAGATTATTTCATCCGGGTGCAGGAATCACTCCTCTGATCAAATTTCGAAAGCCTAGGCCACAAACCATCCAAGATTCTCATTTTCGCTCGCCTTTTAGCTAACTGAGACGAAATGACGTTCTACGCAAGATAAAAGGTGATAAACACCGGAAACGAAAAAATAACTCTTAGTGATTAATGAAAATCAGGGAACTAAGAAAATATAAGTAAAAAATCAAAACTACCTATTATGACTCGATAACACCGATTATGACAACGAAGAAAGAAAAGAAAAGAAAGAAAACTACAAAAACAACAGACCGCAGTTTTGAAGTTAAATCGGGAGTAATTCAAGTTGGAATTCTCACTTCATTCCTGTTTTTCTTTTAATCATTGACTTTCTAATTAAGAACGTCATAAGAGAAACTGATACTGGGATATTTGGATTGGATTACTCAGATGATATTGTTTTAATTGCAGAGGGCTGTGAAGGTATGCAAAGAGTAACAGATTGTTTAGATAGAGAAGGAGAAAAAGGTAGGATTAACAATAAATTGTTTGAAAACGGAAATAATGAACATAAATATGGAAAACCCGATAGTGTGCAAAATAAATGATCAGGATGTTAATGAAGTAGAAAATTTTAAGTGCTAGGGTATGATTGTATCGGGGGATGGTTATTTAAAAAATAGTTTAAAGAAAGAATTAGGAAAGCTAACCAAGCAGTGGGCATGTTGAAATCTGTGTGGAATACTGATAATTTTTAAATACACACTAACATAAAAATTTATAAAAGTATAGTGAGACCAATTCTTATATATGGACATCAATCACAGATGCAAAATTTGTGGCGTTTGAAGTATAGTGTATGGTTATCTATGTGATTTATCTTCTGTTAATAAATCAGCCTAGATAGCGTTTCCAAAACTATAACCATAAATTTGTTTGATCGAAGTTGTCGGCTGATAGTTTTAGGCCTAAGGCGACAGCGAAATATATTTTTGGAATAATGACTTGGGCTTTAAGAAAGACAATTACACAAATATAAATATATTCATAAAATCAACGAATGTACAATGAGATAAGTAGGTTAGGTATACAATGTAATATATTTTAACATATGATTTACAGTAAAAAGATGCGAAGAGAATTGAAATATGTGAAATTAATATAGTGGAATAATATGGTGAATAATAGAGTAAATAATAATATAGTAAATAATATAGAGTATCTATGATGTAGAGTAAATAATGTAGAGTATATAATATAGAGTATCTATGATAGACTTAATTTGGGCTTTATACGAAGAAAGCAGCGAGTCGAGTGGGCGGAATAGCATGCTATTTTGATCGAGCTGGGAACGTGTGTTTGTTTGTTTGTGTGTGAAATTTCAGAGATTTTGTTTGGAACAGTATACGTTAATTGAATTAAAAAGTAAAATAAATGAATTAATTAATCATTAAGTTTAAAATAAAATGATTTTATTTACAAAAGTTGAAGTAAATTAATTTAAAGATTAAATTGACAAAGTTAAAGTAAATAATTGAATGAATTTTATACATAATAAATGATGATATATATATTTAAGTTTCCCAGGAGGTTTTTATTATATGAATGCCCAGAGGCATTGCTATAGGAGATAAAACTTTGAGAACAGTATGAGGTATACAATGGCAGGATAGTGACAAATGAAAGTGTTAGAGGAATTATGAAAGTACAACCGGTAGATGAGTATGTGAAATTGTCGCGAGGGAAATGGATGGAGCAAATTTACAGAGGAATTGGACGGTATGTGGAGTATGCACCAAAGTGGGAAGTAGCTGGAAGAAGCGAAAGAGGGAGACCGAAGAAAACATGGATAAGGACGATAAAGAGAGAGGCAGGAGATAGTTTGGATGACGAATTGGAGGAGAGGCTCAAGAAATGTATTAGTGGAGAGAGTTTATTACGGACGTTGGCATCTCGAAGGTGTCATAGGAAAATAATTGAATGAAGTAATAAATTCATTATATAATAAAACAACAGCAAATGTTCATTACATATACAAATAAACATTAAAGTTTTTAAGACACAAGGCTTGAACGCCGCTCAAATATAACTTAAAAAAGAACAACAATTATCTCCTGCCTCTCTCTTCATCGTCCTTATCCATGTTTTCTTCGGTCTACCTCTTCCTCTTCTTCCAGCTGCCCCCCACTTTCGTGCATACTGCACATATCGTCCCTATCGTCTGTAAACATGCCCCATCCATTTCCATCGCGACAATCTCACATCCTGGTCTACCGGTTGTACTTTGCAGGTCGTCCACAAATGGTTATGAAATCTAGCTCTCTACCCACCAGGAGGGTGTGAACACTTGCGAGAAAGAAATGCCAAAGCGGCAGCCCTGGTGGCAATAAAGAAGGGTAACCTTGGAGCCTTGTATCGTGGGAAAAAATTTTTGACGAAGGGAAAAGCCGCAATTTCGACTGAACCGGGTACAAACTTTTCGAAAAAAGATATGGGAGCCCCACGTTCTCTTCTAAAGGTGTTCCATGGTGCCACTCCTCCCTCGCACCAGCCAAAATACGAAATGGGGCGTCCTGGAATGGGTGCTTTAATTCGGTGGCTAATGAAATATCAACAGCACTTGACTGCGTTTGTGCAGCACCTTTTGGCCGGTCCTTCAGTGGGGCTAAGATGAAGGCCGCGTCCTTTACGCGATTCCTGTCAACATTGAATCGACCTCCGAACTCCCGAAGGGATTTAAAGGTGGGGCAAATGGCGTCTGACTGCCCAAACTCCGTCAGGAGGCAGATGCCTTCGTTGGTTAGGAGGTATCTCAGGAATTCGAGCCGTTCTCCTCCTAATTGTGTGGTAGCAACCACTCAACCAGAGGCCAGACGGTGTAGCTGGGGTTCGGGGTGAGTTGCGCGGTCTGGAGAGACGACCAAAGAAGTCGAAAAGGAAGGGAAACTCTCTATGGAAACGCCCGCTCAGAGGATTGTTTTGCAGGCTAATCGCCCTCAGCAAATAGTCTGCAAGGTGGGAGGGAGGGGGTTATATGTGGCTGCATGATCAACCACGCTAAGGTTGAACTTTGGAAGTTTGTGCCTTTCCTTCCCGAACACTTGTAAGTGGATCTGTGGCGATATGTCTTCCGCCCATTTTCACTTCATCTTCGCCTCTTTCTTTAAACATCTCTCCTTACAAACTTTCCTATCTCATACTCCCTCCTCGGGCTTCCTCGTCAAGTAATAGACTGCAACACCGGTGGTAGATACATTCAAACGTCGTCTGGATAAATACTTTGAATCTAATCCCCAAAAGTTTGGTTGGCCTAGAACAATATCTCCATCTTTATGAACCCCAGAGCAACTCCCTCTGCCCTCACTGGTTGCCATGCCACCTTCCCTAGGATTGCTTCTAACTTTACCAAACATTTCTCAAAACTTACCACAAATGTGGTTGTAAAGGAAGAAAAACTACAAGGTACTTAGAGGCCGATGGATACCGCTGGTGCAAGGCAGCAGCCCTAGTAACTGCAGCAATTGTCACGATTTAATTTAAAGACTTAATTCAACGTCCAGAATTAGGAGCTCAGCAAACACGTTGGTAACGTCACTCTTAATTTAAGGGGAAAGTATCAGATTTTCTATACAATTATTAAAGTTACTGGTTGATAAATGTATTTCATATACCAAATCACTTTCTTTTTAATATATATTATTTTGTCAGCTCTTGTTATAATTTCGAATGGATTTTTTCTTAATTAAAATATGATATGGACATTTCATATTAATAAATTTAAAAAAAATATATGATTGATTTAAATAGCTATCAGCGGTGAGGCTCGTGTCTGATGGGAAAGATGGCGGTAGGAAAACTAGAGGTCCAACAAATTTTTACAATTTACGATAGAGCTGGAAATAAAAAAGTAGGAAGAGGTGGAGAGAAAGGAGGATTATAGATTACGTATGATGCTAGGATTTGAGTGTGTAAAAAAAGATATAGATGAGAAGAGAATAAGAATAGTAAGAGCACAAAGACATTTTTGCCGTTTGTGTGGAAAAATAGAAATGAATAAGGGTAATTAATTATTTCTCCTCTCCAAAGAAAATGTGTAAATGCTATACCCCGATACAAAGGACGGGGAAGCTCAACAACCTGAACCTGAAAATTTAGTGTGGAATCTACATCGTGAATAAATTAAAACTTTGTTACAATTAAGCCAAATTACATCGAAATCTCGCTAATTGTTAAGTTTAGTGGCGGATGATTTCTCGCGCGTTTTGGGGGGGGAATACTCTTCTAGCTCCATATTGACTCCATTGTTTTGAGTCGATGGAAGCTATTTACTTTCTTTGGTAAACCTGAAGATCGGCGGCAGCCCGAAAAAGTGTGTGTGGGGGGGGGGAGGGAGGGCAGCCGAATCTATCGGCACCAAGTTGCGTTTATGTTTCGCTCACCCGCGCATGAATATCTATGCGCCTTCGAGGCGTAGTTAAAATTTAGAAGGCGGCATTTTTGTAAAAAGAAAATGCCTGAAAGTAACCAAATGGAAAACGCTGTTCACTTACTTTATTGCGGTGGGTGTAGCTATGAAATGGCGGCGAGGAACTCATTGTATCTTTCTTTAATTCCCGTTTTGAAAAAATGGCGATTGCTGGCGCAGTGCAAAAAATGTTAATAACTTTTCTCGATCGGAAAATAAAGCAGAAAGTTTGATAATAGACGAAGGGCAATTTGTACACAACGAATCCATGTTGAAACAGAAATTGCCGCATAAAAGTCGTCTCTCCTCCACCCAAAAGCCTCCACAAAAACTAGCTAAGTATATTTAAATGTATAAAAAAAGGTAATAAAAATAGTAAAATGGGGAAAATATATTGACAAATAAAAATGAATCAAAATGAGGTTAATAAAAAGACTAAGTGAAAAACAAAATAAAAATTCACTATTCATTCATTTCTGACGTCAGTCTCCCCCATCCTTTCCCTCCCCACACGGATTTTCGCAGAAATGATAATTATAGTCCCACAAAAGATTTGGTTAAATAAAAACGTGAGAACATTATTCTATAAACAATTAGGATTATATACTGGGGGCTCTGCTCCCCTGCTCCCCTCCAATTGATATAAACTCAGGAGGATCATCGCCGTGATATCCCATCCCCCCCGAGCAGCCCCCCCCCTCGAATATACTAAAAAACAGGTGAAACATATTGGAACATGCCGTGGATCTTCAGATTTACCCTTTCTTTTACCAACGGGAGGCTACGCGCCCCATTCCCACCTTACTTCGTTGGGTTGCACCGCCCCCCGTCCTTACCACACACCGCTATTTTTAATAATCCCAGCGTGATCTTGGTATTTTATTGGACACCCAGTTGAAGTTCCATGGTCATGTTACTTATGTTGAGAGCAAAGCAGCAGGACTTTGAGCAGCATTCTTTCTTCTACTTTTTGCTGCTCGCATCCTTTTAGGATGACCTTCTTTCTGACTCATAGCATAACATACCTTCACGGATGACAAAGGCCACAAGGGCCTATCAAAGGTCATCCTCATCTGTCAAAACCCACCCACAAAATGCATCCATAGGATTGTGTCAGATCATCCATCTACCATTAGAACCATCCACAGGAATGGGTCAAAAACAAAAGGCATCATCATCAAGACTCATCAAAATCCAAATCAATCATAAAATACAATAATAAAAAAAACTGCATCCGCGGGAATAAGTCTAGAACCCCCCCCCCCCCATCCAAAGTTAACCCTCCCTCCCCATATAATCATCTAATCTGCATTTGAATACATTCAAGTTTGGACTGTCTACCGCCTCAGATGGCAAACTATTCCAGTAATCTACCATTTTGGTCTAACTCATGTTAGACCAATTATGGAGTTTGCATATTTTGTGTGGAACTGAGGTTATCTTAGTGACCTGAGACTTCTAGAGAGCGTTCAGTGTAGATGGAGTAAACAGATTGACGTGTCAGAAACATTGTCTGATTGTGAGAGTGCGGAGGCTTTGAACTTGTATTCTGTCAGGGAAAGACTAATCTGAGCAGTTATTATTAAGTACTGGAATATATTTCATGGGAAGTGCAGTATTAGTCCTGATGATCTTCTTAATTTTTCGACCTCTTTGGTCATCTGTTCAGACCGCGCAACTCACCCTGAACCCCATCGACACCTTCTGGCCTCTGGTTGAGTGGTTGCCACCACACAATTAGGAGGAGAACGGCTCGAATTCCTGAGATACTTCCTAACCAACGAGGGCATTGCCTCCTGACGGAGTCGGTGCAACCAGACGCCATTTTCGCTGCACCTATATATCTCTTCAGGAGTTCGGAGGTGGATTCATTGTTACAGGAATCGTGTAAAGGACGCGGCCTCCATCTTAGCCCCGCTCAAGGACCTCCTGAAAGGTGCTGCACAAACGCAGACAAGTGCTGTCTATGCCTTTCAGGAGGACAAACTTGGTATTTCCTCAGCCACTGAATGACGTCCTTTTCGTATTTTGGCTGGTTGCGCTGCACCAGGAACACCTTCAGAGGACGAACGTGGGGCTCCCTTATGTTTTTTTCGAAAAGTGGTACCCGGTTCAATCGAAGTTGCGGCTTTTCCCTTGTGAAATTTTTCTTCCCATTATACAAGGTTCCAAGGTAACCCTTTTGACTGACCCCAAAGCTCCCGCTTTGGCATTTCTTTCTTCCAATTCTTCTCATCCCCCTGGTGGCGACAGAGCTTGATTTTATAACAATTTGTGGACGACCTACACTGGTCACACGCCAAGCATCTCATCCCTGCTGACGCTCTATCTTACTAATACACCCACCACAGACATCCTCTCTTTCATAGTTACAATGACGATTCTAACTCACGTGACACTGTTCAAGCGCAGCTCTCCCTCACTTACTCTCTACTCTCCTGGCTGCCACTCAAATTTTTCTCACTTCCCTTCAAACGGTCAAGTCTGCCCCCTGAACACTGCCCACAAAGGGTCCTCGTGCCCTAAACATTTAAGCAGGAAATATTTCACCTCTTTCGATGCTTGACTCACTCTGACGTTAGGGGCACACTCCAATTACCAATTAATGTGTGTGTGCGTGTGCGTGTGTGAAGGGGGTTAAATCATGTGTGACATAGATAGAACGAAATTTAAAGGGGGGACAAGAGAAGGTAGTGTAAGATTTGCAAAGGAAGGAAACGCGCCAGGTGATCAGGCCTATCGCTTTCATTATATTTTTGTTTGTTTATCTTTTGTTGTTGTTCTTGTTTTAGTTATATTTGAACGGCGTTCAAGACTTATGGCTTACAAACTCTAATGTTTTTTGTATATGTAGTGAGCATTTGCTGTTGTTTTATGATATAATTAATTTATTACTTAGTATATTTTTTAGTAAATTTACACTGCGGTGTAAGATGGGTTCTTGTATTTTGATTTTCTTTCTTCTATCTTCGTTATTTTTCGTTTCCGGTGTTCATCACCTTTTATCCTGCGTAAAACGTCACTTCGTCTCCGTTAACCAAAAGGGGAGTGGAACATGGGAATCTTGGATGGCTTGTGGCTCTTCTGTTGTGGTTAATTATTTCGCTGATTCCGTCAGCCAGTTCTGGATTAACCTTATCATTGAATGACTGTTAATGGGACTTATCCCCGCCTCCCTCTACAATTCTTCTTGGCGTCTTCATTCTTGCCAAAATGTACCCGTAATTAGGTACACACAGTATTCTGCACTTCCTGTAGTCTCCTCTTTTGTGTCCTCGAGACACAAGAGAGGGCAAAAGGGGGTAAGAAACGAGTAGATCTTGGAATTGCATTGTCGATCTTCTGATTGCTCTTTCGGAGGCTTATAAACATCAGTTTTGACTGCGGCAGAGGCTTTCGAAATTCGATCAGAGACGTGATCCCTATACCCGGATGAAATAATCTTCATTCCAAACGTAGTGAACTCCGTGGTGTAGGGATAGTACCTATCCCTTACCATGACATATAATAACAGTTTCCTTCCAATGGGTACCACCGGGAATTTCTCTTAGTTTGTTGCTCTGTCTGCCTATTGATGGCGAGTAGGATCTCTATATGAACACTATATGGTACCTGGATTGGCTGCATGTACTAATTGAACGGCAGGGGACGATTGGCCAGACATATGTCTGGTTTGGTGGCACACCTTCCTCTAACAAAGTTGGGGCCAATTCACTGGAAGATGTTCCTGTGCAACAAATTATCGAGCCTCCTCCCGATCCAATTGAAAGTTGTATAGCCGGACTCCTGACACCAGGCATTCAGCTACCCCTTTAGGATTTTGGGTGTCCTTTTGCCAAATAGGCCAATGAGAGACTGCAAAGGTAAAATCTCTCTCCTTGACGGCTGGTATTCGGTAGCTATGACCATCTTTCCTATGTCGACTTCAACTTTAATCGCGAGATTGGATTCTTCGCAATTTCGGATTTGCTTGTATATTATCCCTATTTTAATCGCAACAGTGGCTCTGTTGAATCGCTCTTCCAAATAATTTGTGAGTAACAACACGTCGGAATTCTCAATATTCATTAGTTCAATACGAATGTTGATTCTGCGTCCCGAAAGCGAGATTTTGTGTAATGAATCGGCGTTTCATTCTGTTTCCCTTCTTTTTCACCTGGTGGCTCTTCCTTGTATATCTAGGCTTTTCAGTCTTCGGCGGTGGGGGGAGGGAGCCTGGGAGTCTTGGCTTTGCTCGTAGTCGCCCTTGTGCGAGTGCACGGGCTGCTGTCGCTCTCTATAGAGGTTGTCTTCTTCCTCCTCGGATTCTTCCGAAGAAGGCGCTTCGACCGTCGCTTCGAGTCCAGCTTTTCTCTACGTGTTATTTCGGATCCCTGAATCCTTGGAGCACTCGGGGTTGGCCGCCATAACTGCTGTTGGGAGACCATTCGCCTTCAACAGTGAGTTAACCGCATTTGCTACATTAGCATCTGTAATGCAGAGGATGATTTGTGTCTCTGACGGAGATGCCCTCGTTGGTTGCATCTCACTTGTGTATGAGTTTTGTTTCGCCTTCTTGGTTTCCTTTCCTTTCCTTTTTCTGGTCCTTCCTTTTGGAGCAACTCAAGGCCATGGTCCAATTCCCTCAACCTACCCCCGCACCCCATTTTTAATTGGCTCCCGGGACGTTATAAAATCAAATTCTCCAACCCTTCCAAGGCCAGTCCCAAGCCCGGCTGAGAAAGGCGCAGGGTTGGCTAAGGGACGCAGATATTCCATGAATAAAACAAATACGGGTATAAATAAACATAATTGATTGCTCGCAATTAAAATTAAATAAAAATAACAATTCTCAGAAGGTGTCATCATCATCATGACTAACTCTATAATTTAAGAAGGGAATTTTTTTGAGTATTTGAATAATAATTTCATCTTAGTTTGGTTATGACTTATGTTTTTTATCAAAGTTATTTCTAATAATTCTTTTATAATATCAAAAAACAAAATGGTGAAGTTCAGAAATAAATATAAGTATCGAAATTTTGTAAATTTTTTTAAAACCCAAAGAATTACAAATGGTGAAGTTCAGAAAATTTACTTTAGAGTTCCTTTTTAAAATGATTATAATTAGCGAAGTTCAGAAAATTTAGAAAAAATTAACCATGGCTGCTTTTTTTAATATTTTTAATTTTAATCTTAGTAGCGAAGCGCAAGCTTCCCCGTAGAGGGAAGTGGCGGAGCCATTGCCTGGTTTAAATATAACGAAAACTTAGATTAAATTCAGGGAACAAAATTAAAGCGTTCATTTCATTTTAAAATCTACTCCCAAAACTCAAGTTCAAAAGAAAATAAACTAATATTCCAGCTCATATCGACTCTTAATAATAACAATAATAATACTAAAATATTACTACTACTATCGTTACTCTCGTTAGAAAACATTAGACATCTGTAAGCACCGTAAAACTGTATGTAAAATGAAGGGGGAAAACACCGACCAATACGGCCAGTTTAAAGCTCTCGTCTAATCAGAAATTTAACAAATCAATAAAATTAATACTGTTTGAGCCCCTGCCCCCCCCCCCCCCCCCCGCCGGAACGTCTAGTCCTTGAAAAGTTCCCTCCTCAGTGGTTGGTCGGAAAACAGTACTACCATTCTCACCACCTATGATCACTCAGTGGTACCGGCCTCTCTTGCTTGCCACTTATTGTCCTTCTGATTTTTATGTGCAGGTTGGTGAAACCCCACCCCGATATTTTTCATTGTTCCGTCGGGGCGGTCTTGGTTTACGATTGAAGGTTGTGTAATTAACTAAATAACTCAGGAAATTAATTCTAAGACGGTGTATAATTAGTTATTGAATTGGGAGACATTTTTTAAAAATTATCTTGTCACATATTCAATGCAAATGAGGAGTTACAAGGAAGTAGGGAAGAGAGAGAAGAGAGAAGATAAGAACATATGTAGAAGATGATAAAAAGACATCCTCTGAAGTCATTGAGGTCAGGAGAGCAAACCCGAGGTGTTAGGGCCGGTAAGGCGGCACACAATCCTCTCATGAAATTTCCATGCGAATTATGGATTTTAGTAAACGACCCCCCCCCCCTCACCTAAATCTCCGCTCAGGGTTCGAACCCTTGTCCCGAAGAGAAGCCAAGCCTCTTCTCTCTCTCTTCCTGAGAGTCGATGGTAGGCGCTCTGGGAAGGACAATGGCATCGTACGGCGCTATGCAACCATTATTATTATTATTATTAATACCTACCATTAGGATCTCCACCAACAAATGGGCAGGAAAAGTTGGGTGAAGTGAAAAAGTGTGGATGTTATATAGCCAGAGCAGTCTACAGAGACTACTAAGAACATAAGAAAAAGAGTCTGCGAAAAGCTAATCCATAGCCTATCCGAGGCAGCTCCTGCCCGTCCCTCTTCCCCCCACCGAGTTCAGTCCAACCTACCATCCTCTTCCCTAAAGCTATCCAATCTATTCCTCAAACTCCGCAAGGTGGAAGCTTCTAGCACACGACTATTGAGCCTATTCCATTCATCTACCACTCGATTTGTAAACCAGTTTCTATCGATCTCTTCTAAACTTATCAGCTTAAAACCTTTGCACGTGTCTTATCGCCTTCAGTAAGAATAAGAACCTTACCTATGTCTCCCCTATTGTGACCTTTTACCCACTTGAAGACCTCAATCAAGTTCCCTTAAACTCTTTTCCTGTCTCGCTAACATAACACCAATATTTAAAAAAAGGCAGTAAATCTCTACCTAATAATAACCGCCCAATTATTTTAACCCCAGTCCTTTGCAAAAGTTAGAAAGACATACGTGTCGAACTCGTTAACTATTCGGAAGAATAGAAGCTACTTAGAGACACCCAACACGGCTTTTGTAATAAACGCTTCTGCCCATTACCTAACGACTCTATTAGACTTTTTTAACGACATTTTTACCTCGACTTTCAAAAGACCTTTTGATAAAGTTCCCCACAAATGCCTTTGAACACGGAAAAATGTAAAGTACTCCATATCGGATATCGTAACGGTATCCGTTAGCGTAAACAGAGAGATGGACATAGGAGTAACCATATAGAACGACCTAAAACACAGTCCGCAATGTTCAGAAGTCCTTAAGAAAGCAAATAAAATACTTGGATTCATTGGTCCATCCCATTATGCAATACTGCGTTTAAACCTGGTACCTGCACTACCAGAAAGATATAGCGAACTTAGAACGAGTCCAACGAAGGCTTACTAAAATCATGTCAAGTTTAAAGAACAAAACATACGAAGAGCGACTTAGCTAACTAAATCTATATCCCTTAACTCAGCGTAGATTAGGAGGGGACTCAATTCAGGTCTTTAAAATTATCAAAGGCATAGGTAATATGGATTGCATTAAATATTTCACTATCTACCAGTCAAACTACAAGGGCGGCGCGCCGAAAAAGTCTTTTTTTGCGTGTATGTTTCGTTCACCCGCGCATCCATATTCATGCGTTAAAAAAAAAAAACGTTGGAACATTATTCTATAAACAATTTTGATTATATACTGGGGGCTGTGCCCCCCAGACCCCGCCAATTTATTGAAACTCAGGATAATCGTAACTCCCCCCCCCACCCGCAATGTTTAAATACCCCACGAGCAGTCCCCCTGAATTTACTCCAAAAAGGTGAAACATATTGGAACATGGACGAAATAGTTTACACCCCATCGTTCGCGGCGGCCCTGATAGTAGCCTAGTTCTAGTCTGTCGTGTTTTTCGGCGACTTATGCCCAAGTGGTATATTGATTTGCTTGAGTCTGTGCAGAGAAGGATGACAAAGATGATTGGTGGGCTAAGGAACTTACCTTATGGTGAAAGGCTCAGAAAACTAAATCTACATACATTGGAAAGGAGAAGAGTCAGAGGGGAATTGATTGAAGTCTTCAAATGGGTAAAAGGATATAATAAAGGGGATCTGGGTAAGGTTCTTATACTTAGTGAACATGACAGGACACGTAGCAATGGGTTTAAGCTTGATAAGTATAGGTTTAGGAAGGAGATTGGGAGGAATTGGTTTACAAATCGTGTGGTAGATGAATGGAATAGGCTCACTAGAAATGTGATAGAAGCCTCCTCTCTGGGTAGTTTTAAGAATAGATTAGATAAATATATGAATGAAGCTGCTAGATGGGACTGACTTCTTTTTTTTTATGTACATATGTATATATTTTTCTAAGGAGTGGGGAGATTATATTTTGCGGTTGCATGAATGGACATAATCCTCTGGATGCATTTTATGTATATTGTAGATTAGATCTGACGAACTCCTGTAAAGGGTGACAATCTTGATGACTTTTCTCTGGTAAGAAATCTTTTGTGTGTTGACTGGAACAGGATCTGCCAAGTGTAGGCCATGAATGGTCTTTTGCAGTCTCCTTCTTTTCTTATGTTCTTATGTTATTCCCATAAAACCCATTCCAAACATCTACAAACACCAATCCTGACTCCTCGCACAAACCTTTCACATATTCATTCAACCCCATTGCACGAGACAACCATTCCATCCCCACATCCATTCTCGGAAGCACACCTGAAACAACGCCTTTTACTCTACTTTCACACATCCTTTCACTCAGTCTTTTATACCGCTGTCGTAACTCACAAGTACCCACCTTCTCTACCTTGTTTACTCCGACATGTGTAATCACAACTGCTTCCCTCTCACACCCAGACACCAACCTATCATACCTCTCACACATATCATTTACACCAGCACCCGGCAGACAAACTCTTACTCCCTTCCATTTACTTTCACTCAACTTCCTATCTAAATACCTAATCTGAGAGTCGCCCATCACAATCACCTCAGTCATTCTCCTATTCTCTCAGGGCCTAGTATTACCCTCCCTCCTGCTCTCACTCACTCGACCTCCTATTCTACTTTCAGGCACAGCCACACCAGACAAATCTCTTTCAAATTCTTCCTCTTTCAGGGCATCAAATCTGTTAGTTAGCCTAACAGGTTCCATTTCCCTCTGAATCACACACCTAACCTGTCCTAACTTATCTATTCTGTTCACTTTCACCCACCACTCATCATCACTTACTGCTTTCTCTCCAGTCCCTGCTCTAGGCCTAACTTCCTCCCTCCTGGTCCCAATCTGACTCTTCAAACGTACACTTGCATCTCTTCTCACTTCAGACACTAAATTGTTCAGTCTCAAGCATTCTGCACACAATCGACTCACCTCCTCAGTCAAAGCACATACACGGCACTCAGACACATTCACTCTCCCCTCTACACCACAGACATCGCACACTACATACACACTACTTTCAAAAGGCATACTCTCTACATCCAAACAGTCAGCTATAATTAAACAAGAACAACAATAGAAACAAAAACTTACGAACAACAAGAATTTGACCCGAATTTGTGCACGCAAGTTTAAAACCTGCTAATTAAGATGGCCAGGTTAATTAATGATGCTCAGCATGGTTTTAGAAAAGGTAGATCGTGTTCAACTAATTTACTGGGTTTTATGGATTATGTAACTAAAGAATTAGATAGGTGTGAGAAAGTTGATGTGATCTACTTAGATTTCAGCAAAGCTTTTGATAAGGTTCCACATAGAAGACTAGTTCATAAATTAAAGCTGCATGGAATATGTGGGAAGGTTTTAAATTGGATAACTGAATGGCTGAAAAATAGGAAACAGAGAGTTGTACTGAATAGAGTGAGGTCAGAGTGGAGGAATGTTATTAGTGGCGTACCTCAGTGATCAGTTTTAGGCCCTTTATTATTTATAATCTATGTAAATGATCTTGGGCAAGGTGTGAATAGCAAAGTATCAATTTTTGCTGATGACACTAAATTGGCAGCTGGAGTCAAAGAGGTTGAAGGTAGCTTTAAAGTGCAGGGTGACTTAAATAAGTTGTTAGCTTGGGCTCAGAAGGGGCAGATGACTTTTAATCTTAATAAATGCAAAGTTATTAACATAGGGAGAGATAATAGGGTATTTAGCTATGAGATGCATGGGTATTGGCTTAATTCAGTTGAAGATGAGAAGGACTTAGGAGTAGTAGTAGATAGGTCACTGAAATTTTCAAAGCAGTGTATTGAGGCAAAAAATAGAGCAAATATGGTGCTAGGTTACATTAAAAGAAATGTTAGCTACAAGAGTAAGGAGGTCATCCTTAAACTATACAACTCTTATGTCAGGCCACATTTAGAGTACTGTATACAGGCATGGTCACCACATTTTAGACATGATATAAACTTATTAGAGTCAGTACAAAGGAGGGCAACAAAAATAATACCATCCCTGAAGCACCTTGAATATGAAGATAGACTGAGGGTATTAAATATGTTTTCATTTGAAAGAAGGTGTGTGAGAGGAGATATGATTGAGCTTTTTAAAATCTTTTCTGGGATGGATAAATTGGATTTTAGCAAGTTATTTGAGTTAGAAGGTAGTAATAGAACTAGAGGCCACCACTTAAAGATTAAAAAACAGAGGTGCAGACTGGATGTTAGAAAATATTTTTTCACTAACAGAGTGGTGGATTATTGGAATAGTTTGCCACCTGAGACTGTAGACAGCCCAAAATTGAATGTTTTCAAGCACAGATTGGATGATTATATGGGAATGGAGGGTTAATTTCTTACTTTTTGGTATGTGGATATGTTTCTTGACTCATTCCTGTGGATGCAGTTTCTTTTTATTGTATATTTTGGGGGACTTTGATTTTGTTTTTTACAGACTCCTATGGAGGCTTTAAATTATATATTGTTGATGCATGGTTGGACATTCCTATGGATTGTTAAATTGTATATTGTAGATGCATGATCTGACATAATCCTATGGATGCATTATGTGGGTGGGATTTGATGGATACGGATGACCTTTGATAGGCCCTTGTGGCTTTCGTCATCTGTGAAATTATATTACGTTATGTTATGTTATACGATCTAATAACTTAATATTTATGTTTACTATTTTACACACCAAAGTATAGCAAATAATCAAAATATTCTGAGAGCTCTACAAAACACGTGCTACATGTTCTAATGTGGAAAAAAAGTTATAGATGATAAGCAACAAAGAAATTTTTGCAGTGTGTGTGGAAGAAGAGAAATAAACAAGGCTAATAAATTATTTCTCTCCACAGAAAATAATTTCCATATCCTGATACAAAGAGTGGCTCATCAACCTGAACCTGATTAAGTGTGTATGAAAATTTAGTGTGGAATCTAAATCGTGAACAAATTAAAACTTTGTTGCAAGTAAGCCAAATTACATTGAAATCTCGGTAATTGTTAAGTTTAGTGTTGGATGATTTTGGGGCTATTTTTCTACTAGCTCCTTATTCACTCATCCATTGTTTTGAGTCAATGGAAGCTACCTACATTTTTTTCTACCAATATGGGGCTATGCACCCCCATACCCATTTTACTTTGGTGGGTTTCTCCCCCACACATCCCGCTATTTTTAATAGTCTAGTAATAATCACAGCGTGATCTTGGTGTTTTAGTTGGCACCCAGTTGAAGTTCCATGTTAATTCTGTTGTGAGCAAAGCAGCAGGACTCTGTAGCAACATCTTTCTTCTAATCTTTGCCACTCACATCCTTTTATGATGACCTTGTTTCTGACCTATGTTAGACCAATTCTGGAATTTGCATCTTTTGTGTGGAACTGAGGTTATCTTAGTGACCTGAGACTTCTAGAGAGCGTTCAGTGCAGATGGAGTAAACAGATTGATGGGTTGGTAACATTGTCTTATAGTGAGAGATTGGAGGCTTTGAACTTATATTCTGTCAGGGAAAGACTAATCTGAGCAGATATTATTAAGTACTGGAAGATATTTCATTGGAAGTGCAGTATTAGTCCCGAGATCTTTTTAATATGTCAGTAATGAAACAAAAGTATAGAAATATTAGATAATCAAGCAGGCTTTACAGAAAAAAGAAGAATAAGGTATAATCTGTTTACCTTGAGATACTGCATAGATGAAGCATCAAAATAAAAAAAACCCTTCATATTAAATCTATAGATTACAGTAAGGCTTATGATTCTATTAAAAGAGAAAAACTAATTGAAGCTATGATAGAGTATAAGATAGATCCTTTTATAATAAACAATGTGGCTAAATTATATAAAAATGATAAAGCTATAAAAATTAATGATGTTCAAATAGAATTTGTAGTTACTAGTGGAATTAAACAAGGCTGCACAGGTTCCACAACTCTATTCAAATTAATCACATACATCATCATAAAAAAGATGCAGGAAGGACATTTGTTCACTAATAATAAATTTAGTTTTAATGCACTATTTTATGCCGATGATGGCCTAATTTTAGCAATGTCTAGAGATGATGCAATAAAGAATATAGCAGTATTAATAAAAACCAGTAAAATATTAGGACTAGACATAAATAAAGAAAGGAGTAAAATTTTAATTACTAATGAAAGTGAACCTCCAGATGAACTGGTAGGAATCAAAGTAACATAATTTCACGGATGACAAAAGCCACAAGGGCCTATCAAAGGTCATAACATAATTACACGGATGACAAAAGCCACAAGGGCCTATCAAAGGTCATCCGCCTCCGTCAAAACCCACCCACAAAAAGCACCATCACCAGGGGAAGACAAAATCAAAGTCCCCCACAATATAATATAACGGATGACAAAAGCCACAAGGGCTCATCATAGGTCATCCGAGTCAAGCGGCCTCTTTTTCAAGGCACCCAAACTCCCAGGAAAACTACATCCAGAGGATTGCATCCAGAAACAAGGGTATCACCAATCAAGGCTTGTCAAGAACTAAATCATGCAGCTATAGATATATACAAACAATATTAATATATACAAAACTTAGGAACCATCACAACCTTCCCTTCCCATAAACTCATCCAACCTACTCTTAAATACATTTAGATTTGGACTACCTACTACCCTCTGCGGCAATTTGTTCCAGAAGTCTACCACTCTATTGGTGAAAAAATACTTTCTTAAATCCAACCTACACCCTTGCTTTTTAATTTTCAAGTGGTGACCTCTAGTCCGATTTCCATCATCTAACTCAAAAAACTTGCTAACATCCAATTTATCTATCCCGGAAAATTTTTTAAAGAGCTCAATCATATCCCCTCTCACACACCTCCTTTCGAACGAGAACATATTTAATACCCTCAGTCTATCTTCATATTCAAGGTGCCTCAGGGAAGGAATAATCTTTGTTGCCCTCCGTTGCACTGACTCAAGAAGGTTAATATCGTGTCTAAAATATGGGGACCATGCCTGTATACAGTACTCTAGATGTGGCCTAACATAAGAGTTATAGAGTTTAAGAATAACCTCCTTACTTTTGTAACTGACATTTCTCTTAATAAAACCCAGCACTCTATTTGCCCTATTTCTTGCTTCAATACACTGCTTAGAAAACCTTAATGACTTATCTATTACTACTCCTAGATCTTTCTCATCCTCTACTGAGCTCAGCCAATGCCCATCCATTTCATAGTTAAATTCTCTATTATCTTTTCCCATGTTAATAACTTTGCACTTTTCAAGGTTGAAAGTCATTTGCCACTTATGTGCCCAGGATAACAATTTATTTAAGTCCCCCTGCACTTTAAAATTATCATCAATATCTTTAACTACAGCTGCTAATTTGGTATCATCCGCAAAAATTGACACTTTATTATTAACTGCCTCCCCAAGATCGTTTATATAGATGACAAATAATAATGGACCGAGAACTGATCCCTGAGGAACCCCACTGATAACATCCCTCCACTCTGACTTTACACCATTTAGCACTACCCTTTGCTTCCTGTCTTTCAACCACTCAGCTATCCAATTTGAAACACCCCCACATATCCCAATCATTTTTAATTTATGAACTAGTCTCCTGTGTGGTACCTTATCAAATGCTTTACTAAAATCTAAGTAAATTATATCTACATTCTCTCCCTTATCTACTTGATCTGTTACAAACTCCAGAAAGTCTAGTAAGTTAGTCAAACATGATCTACCTGATCTAAACCCATGCTGAGCATCGCTGATTAACCCCTCCCTCTCTAGATGTTGGCAAATCCCTTTTTTAACTATTTTCTCAAGAATTTTACAGACTACAGGAGTTAGGCTAACCGGTCTAAAGTTATTTGGATCCTCTTTACTACCCTTCTTGAAAATGGGGACTACATTCGCTCTCTTCCAATCATCGGGTATTTCTCCATATTCCAATGACCTAGTATATAACTTGTCCAGAGCTATTGAGATACTTTCTACCATCTGCTTCCGTCAAATTGTCTATATTAATAGACAATAAAAAGAACTGCTTCAAAACACAAAAGGAGGAGATGCTCAAAAAAGCTCAAAACCTAGCAAACGTAACTTATTTAATTATAGCAAAAAGCTGTAACAAAGTAATGATAGGGAAAACATTTTGGAAAAATATAGCATTACCAGCAGTATTATATGTTACAAATATTATAAATCTAACTGAAACAGATATAAATAAGCTACTAAGATAATAAAATGCAGTATATAGAAAAATATTTGGAGCAGCTATTTACACCCCAAGTTGTGTACTAAGATCAGAGTTAGGAGCTACCATAATTAAAGAAAGAATAATGAGTGTGAAAATGAATTATGTAAAGAGTATATATGAAAGAGACAATGATTTACTAAAAGAGATATATTTAGACTATAAAAACAAGAAGAATAAATGGTTAAAATGTATGTATAATTATTTGAAAGAATTAAAAATAGATCATAATTAACTAATCAAAATGAATAAAATCAGTTTAAAATAACGGCGAGCTCTCGTTTCATTAGCATTTTGGGGGGGATAAGTTTTTCATATTTTTGTGATTTTACTTTTTTGTTGTTTGGAAAGTTGTGCAAATGGTTAAATACAGTTAAGTAGATTCTAAACTCTGTATAAATTGTTTTATTTTGTTTTGGTGAGAAAGTGACTTTTGTTTACTTCGGCGGCCGTCTTGAGTAGCAGGTTTTAAACTGGCACGCACAAATTCACAGAATCAGCCAAAGCTAAGTTGCTCTTTTTTTTCTTATTACTACTTAAGTTCTTTCTTTGTTTGAATAAGTGATAGAGTTCGGGGATGAAAGTGAGCATGAGTGTCGGAATGTATGCATTGGTTGTGGTGTAGTTGGTGAGGGGTATACATATGTTGTGTGTGGGCTGCATGAATGCATTGTAGATTTAGAGGGGATGAGAATGCAGAATTTACACAGGATATGTAGGCTGGAGGGGTTAGTTTCTGAGCTCAGGAGGGAACTTAGTGTTAGGCCTAGGGCTGGGAATAGGTTAGGTGGTGAGGTAGGCCAGATAGATGTTTCAGGTGAAGCTAGAGGGCCAGGGAATGTGGTAGGATATGATAGTTCTAGGAATAGTGAAGTTAGCCCCCTTAGATTAGTTAGAAATAGGTCTAGTGAGGATGGGGGACAGTGGAGAGTGGTTAGGAAACGTGTAGCTAGGGAGGTTTCTCCTGTTCTTTGTGAGAATAGGGTTGCCTCTGTTGAGGTGGTTAGCCAAGAGGAGAATAGGTGTGTGAGTCAGAGGGACACAGAACCTATTAGCTTGACTAATAGATTCAGTGCCCTAAGAGAAGAAGTAACTGGAAGTGATATGACTGATGGGTTGGGGGTGGATTTAGAGTGACTGGTAGTTTGAATGAGAATAGGAGTGGGGATGGAGTTAGGTCTGTGGGGGTTAGGAATAGGAGTCTGACTGAAGTGCTTGTGATGGGTGATTCGTGAGTTAGATATTTAGATAGGAAGTTGAATGAGGGTAGATTGAATGATTTGAGGGTGTGTTTGCCCGGTGCTGGAGTGAGAGATCTGTCTGATAGGTATGAGGAGCTGGTGTCTGGCCGTGCAAGGGATGCGGTTGTGATTACACATGTAGGAGTGAATGATGTGAAGAAAGTGAGTGCATGTGAGTTACGTGAGAGGTACAAGAGGTTGATTGAAAAGGTGAAAGAAAGTAGAATGAAAGGTGTTGTGACAGTTATGCTTCTAAGAATGAATGTTGGGGTAGAATGGATGTCTCATGCAATGGGGCTGAATGATTATGTGAGGAGGATGTGTGAGATGGAAGGTGTCATGTTTGTGGATGTGTGGGATAGGTTTGTTGGAATGAAAGAAATGTATGCGATGGATGGACTGCATTTGAGTAGGAGGGGGGTAGATGTGTTGTGGGAGGATAGAACAAGTGGCAGGTTCATAGAATGCTTTGAGGATAATTTTTTTAATCAATTTGTTAATGAGCCAACGAGGGGGGACAATATATTAGATTTAGTACTTTCTAACAGTGATCATTTAGTTCAAGAATTGACTGTTGGGAAAGCATTAGGAAATAGTGACCATCAGATAGTTCATTTTAACTTGGGAATTAAGATGGGTAAAATAACCGAGAATGCTGTAAAAGTTCCAAATTTTCATAAGGAAGATTATGTAAAACTTTGAAGCTTGCTAAATTTGGTAGACTGGGATGTAGAATTCAGAGGTAAAAATATTTATGGGATGTGGGATAGTTTCAAGCACATAATAAATGTAGTCCAAGAGTAATGTATCCCAATGAAGGCCATTAGGAACAAAAGTAGGAAACCATTATGGTGGAATCAGGAGATAGCTATAAAAATTTCAGAGAAGAAAAGGGTATACAAAAAATTACAGGTAGAAATTAATATTCAAAATTTAAGTGATTATAGAATGGCTAGGAATGAGTTAACTAAGATTATAAAGAAGAGCAAAAGGGTGTCAGAAATTAAACTAACTCAGGATAGCAACAAAGATCTTAGAAAGTTCTTTAGTTACTATAAAATTAATAACAAGTCTGGCAGAGTTAAAATAGGACCTATCAAATTTGAAGGGGTTGTGAGAGAAACTGATGAGGAAATAGTTGAGGTACTAAATGGTCATTTTGCATCAGTATTTACAAAGGAGAAACTAAATAGTCTTATGTATACTACTTATGGGTCAGGGAAAGAGGTGTTTACTACCATTAGTGTGGATCGGAGGACGATAAAAGGACTAATAGGTGATTTAGTTGCTACCAAGGCCTCCGGCCCTGATAATATTCATTCTAGGATACTTAAAGAAGGGGTAGAAAGTATCTCAATAGCTCTGGAGAAGTTGTATACTAGGTCACTAGAATATGGAGAAATACCCGATGATTAGAAGAGAGCAAATGTAGTCCCCATTTTCATGAAGGGTAGTAAAGAGGATCCAAATAACTTTAGACCAGTTAGCCTAACTCCTGTAGTGTGTAAAATTCTTGAGAAAATAGTTAAAAAAGGGATTTGCCAACATCTAGAGAGGGAGGGGTTAATCAGTGATGCTCAGCATGGATTTAGATCAGGTAGATCATGTTTGACTAATTTACTAGACTTTCTGGAGTTTGTAACAAATCAAGTAGATAAGGGAGAGAATGTAGATGTAATTTACTTAGATTTTAGTAAAGCATTTGATAAGGTACCACATAGGAGACTAGTTCATAAATTAAAAATGATTGGGATATGCGGGGGTGTTTCAAATTGGATAGCTGAGTGGCTGAAAGACAGGAAGCAAAGGGTAGTGCTAAATGGTGTAAGGTCAGAGTGGAGGAATGTTATCAGTGGGGTTCCTCAGGGATCAGTTCTTGGTCCATTATTATTTGTCATCTATATAAACGATCTGGGGGAGGCAGTTAATAATAAAGTGTCAATTTTTGCGGATGACACCAAATTAACAGCTGTAGTTAAAGATATTGATGATAATTTTAAAGTGTAGGGGGATTTAAATAAATTGTTATCCTGAGCACATAAGTGGCAAATGACTTTCAACCTTGATAAGTGCAAAGTTATTAACATGGGAGAATTTAACTATGAAATGGATGAGCATTGGCTGAGCTCAGCAGAGGATGAGAAAGATCTAGGAGTAGTAATAGATAAATCATTAAGGTTTTCTAAGCAGTGTATTGAAGCAAGAAATAGGGCAAATAGAGTGCTGAGTTTGATTATGAGAAATGTCAGTTACAAAAGTAAGGAGGTTATTCTTAAACTCTATAACTTTTATGTTAGGCCACATCTAGAGTACTGTATACAGGCATGTTCCCCACATTTTAGACACGATATTAACCTTCTTGAGTCAGTGCAACGGAGGGCAACAAAGATTATTCCTTCCCTGAGGCACCTTGAATATATAGATAGACTGAGGGTATTAAATATGTTCTCGTTCGAAAGGAGGTGTTTGAGGGGATATGATTGAGCTGTTTAAAATTTTTTCTGGGATAGATAAATTGGATGTTAACAAGTTTTTTGAGTTAGATAATGGAAATCGGACTAGAGGTCACCACTTGAAAATTAAATTAAAACAAGAACAAATACTTTGATATTAATGAACAGAAACATTTAATAATCAGAAAGCTAAGTGTCCATTATGCAACCACAAGCTAGAGGACCTTTTACACTTTATTATATATTGCCCAGAGTTGGATTATGCAAGAAGAATTACTAAAAAGTTAAAAAATGAAGAAAATGATAATGATAAAATAGTGGGTAAATTTTTATTTGAGGAGTATGACCAAGAGGCCAAAAAGAATGAATTATATAAACTATGGAAAATGAGAGAAAAAAAAATGAAAGAAATAACCCAACATTAGGAATAGCTTAAATACCCAATTATGATTTAAGTTTAAAAGAGAATGTGAACACAATTATGATTGACAAGCTAAAAGAATAATAATCTCAGCAGCTGATTTAAACATGTATAGTAGAAATATGATACAAGATATTTATATAGAATTAAGAATTTAGTTACATATTGAATAAAAAAAAAGAGATCTCTCTGTATCAATATCATTTTTAAATATGATACATTCAATATTGAGTTATGACAAGTGCTGGGGCCCATTTTTGCTAATTTTATGGGCTGTACATGCTAATAAAAGACAACTCGTTGAGAAGAGGATTCTCAAACAATTCAATTCAATACTGCAAATGGATACAAGGGTTCATAGGCATAAGAGCCATATTTGCTGCTCCACAGAATCTTGGTGGAGATTTTTCAGCCTGCATTACATAGTTGTGTGGAACGCTCTTCGAGGTACTTCTGTTGCTATGGCGTCTTTGGAGAATTTTAATACTTTCTTGGACCTGTGATTCACGAATATGTTGATTAAATTAATATTTTTGCATGTTGTGTACTGAGTTGTGCATGTGGCACACAACTCTGCTCACTGTACTTAAGATTTTTACTTTTATATGTAACATATTTACTATATGTGAGCTGGTGTGCCTGCAGATATGTGCTGCCTATACTTAGTTCCTATCTTTGATTTGTGTCAGTACTGAAATGCTATAGGGTTCCAAATCAGGTGAGCTCCTAGTAATCCCAAACAAAATTGGTTAGTATAATTTATGGTAAAGATTGATTTTAACACAAATGTGCATAGTAATTTAAAAGTGTGTTTTTTCTCTATAGTTTTATATGCACTTTTCAGATCTGACACTAGTTTTTCCCGGAAATGTATGTTCCGTTACATAGTCTGCTATTGCTTAACTTTAGACACAGCATAATAGGACTTAGGGGTCATCACTTAAAAATCAAAAAATAGACGTTCAGTTTGGGGCAATATTTCAGGTTAGTGGCCCATACTAGAAGGTACTATTTTGGGGCTACAATTAACCTCTTCACTACGATGATGAAACTGCTTTCATCACACCTACTGTCATGAAATAAATGATTGTTTTTCTGTTCTGTAATTTTGCCAGAGTACTCTATGAACATTCCTGAGCATTACTTGAAGTGTCTGTCTTATAATGACATCATTCTCAATTGACCAATAAAAACACTTTATGGGCGGGGTTTGTTTATCCCCCAGTTGGAAATTACTTGTGATTGATTGCGTAATATATAGCATAAACTTTTAATTTTGTTGTATATTTTGATGATGTCTTCAAGCGATAGTGATAATTATGAAGATAGTGACTTCAAACCCATGCAAAATGACAATGAATCAAATGATAGTAGTGATAGTGACACTTATATTTCAACCAGTGATGAAGAATATTTCATAGGAGGCCTACTAAATAAACATTGCATTTAGGTGAGTAAGCAATGTCATTTTTTTTATTTAATTATTTGAAAGATATTCTCAATATGAACAAACATCATAAGAATAGGCAAAATTTAAACATAACAACAGGAATAATGCAATAAATGCAAAATTTAACTTAAAATAAAATGTTGTATACAGCACTGTATGCGGGGGTCCATAGACTCATGCAAAAGGGGTTAATGTGATCGTCTCTGATCTTTATCAAAATAATAAAGATGATAGTGCCACCTACTATAGGCAATTTCTGCCCCAAGAGTAACATTTTTTAGTTAACTTCAAAATGGGGATTCGCCCTCATATCCCTGACTTAAGTGCAGGGTGTTGCATCCCCCCATACCCAGCAGCTTAAAAAAACTTGTAATATTCATAATTTGAAAGGCTAACATTTAGTTGATTGCTAAATGTCAGCTGCGCTATTGTTGTCCTAAATTACCGAATAAATTATCACTTCATGGCAAAGGCTAAACCACCTCCACCTTTAACTATTATAATTGAGCCGCACTTCTTTCCCATACCTGTGGCAAATTTTCACTTTTAAAATGAGTCCATGATTTATACAAAAGTCTTAAATTGACTGAGGTATTAACAGCAGCCATGTTATAGTTAAACAAACTTAATGTATAAGAATCACGCTCTTTTAACTGCTTGGCTCCAGGGCTGCACAATGTGCAACTGAAGTCATCAGACCTGAATATCATCAAGGTAGGTAGAAAGGTTGCCAATGTGTGAAAATAATGGTTTATTTTAACAAGAGAAACTGTGCAATTTTATCTTTAAACAAAATAATGAAACTTAGAACATGTCATTAAAATACTTATTAATAAAATTGAGGAGAAGTGCCAAAACAAATAGAACATAGTAGTTGGCCACATCAAAAGCTACCGTCGGCTGTAATAAAGTCTAAATTGTAGCCCAGAAATTGTTCACGCTTCCCCTATTGTGTGCCCCTACCCCGTAAGGGCGCGGCAATTTGCCATCCTGGCTGCCGTGCTGACGGGACTCAGCGCCCCGTCCGACCCCAGCTTAGCCTCTTCTCCTTCCGTCAAAACACTTCTTTACTCGCTTTTCATACAACCTCTCCCACAACTTTCTCTGGTCATTCTCTAATTTCACTGGGTAGATGCTGACCTTCTTCTCAAGCGAACCGTCCCGGATCGGGGCTGAGCGGGGAGGGGACAATGTTTCCTAACCCCTGAGCTCCAGTTCGGGATAGGTTTTTTTTAACAACCTGCTTCATCCCCACCCATACCTTCCTCACATCCCTTTTCCTCTCCTCTTCACAATCTATCATTTTACGCCATGTTCAAGGTGGAGCCGCCATGCCGATGGACTGCTAGGCCACCAGGCGGGAGGGGTGGTCCCAAATGGCGGCGCCTGGCTCTGCCAGGCCTGTAAGCACCTCTTGCAGTGCGGGCAACTGCAAGAGGTGATGAGCGATTGCATCCCGTGAAATATAGAGGGTCACCATGCCCAATGATGAGAAACAAAAAAAATCTCCCCTTAATTCTCCCTATGTCACCAACGGAGCCGCCCTCGGGCAGCTCCACCAAAAAAATGGAGGTCCCCTTCCCTGTGCTTGCTCAGGGGACCGTCCATATCTCTCTAACCGGAGAGGAGGCTTACTCCTCTCCGCCTACGGGTGTAGGGGACTCGCCCTCATCCCTTTCTCTGGAGGTGCTTTCGGGTACCTCCCTTCTACCAACGGCAGTCCCCTCTGTTCTTTCCAAGGGGACTGCCAAGAAAGCCAGCAGGCAGCCCTTAGCCAGCCGCTCCACATTGAAGCGGCTCGGTAGGGCACCCCTCTTAGAGGGGAGAGGGAAGCCAGGCCCCTTCGGTCGCTTCCCTCAAAAGACCTGCTGGCAAGAATATTGAACCTTGCCAGGGTTAGGCCCATGCCTCCCAAACACAAGACTAGTGACGATACTGCCAACGGGACCTGCGATGTCTTGGGGAGGGGATGGCCAACTGGAGGTCCCCCCTGAGATAGACATGTCCTTGAGGAAACCCAGCCTCAGACGGTAGGGCCTTCCATGGGGCGGAATCTGGGCTCGGCGCCAAGAACCGAATCCGCCCCTATGCTAGGTTCCTCCTCAAACAGCTAGGGTTTCAGAGGCAGTAAAAGGAGGAGAGGGATATCCTGTGACCGGTGCCAGTACGACTACCAGGACCTTCTCCATTTCGGGACAAGGACTTGGCTGAGGCCTGTCCATCTGGCCTGGGGGCTCCTTCCTGAAGAGGTGAGAAGCGGGTTAATTCCCCGCCCTCCTCTCCAAAAAAGAAAAAGAACAAGGTAAAGACAAAGAAGACTCGGGGCTCCTCTCCATCCGTGGTGGCTGCGGGGACGGATGGGTCTGCTGCTACGGTAAGCGACCAAGCCAAGATCGGCATATCCGGCCCCTCTGCGCCCCCGGGTGCGGAGCCCATGTCTATGACAAATACTAAAAGTGCACAGGGCGGAGCCTCAATAACATCGGGGCCCCTCATTAAGAAGTTACCTGGCATTTTTGAGCCCGCTGGCTTCAAATGCTTGCTCGTTATTCGCCCCACTGATAGCAGCATGTTGGCCAAGGAAAACATGATCCATCAGAGGAGAATATTAGCTAGTGCAATTGGTAGAGAGCTGAAGGTGACCCGGTTCTCGGACGGGAGCCTTCTGGCGAATGCGGCGTATCCCGCCGAGGCTGCCAAGATAAGTGCTCTTTGGACACTTCATGGCACCCCGGTAAGTGTGACGCCGCACTCTACCATGAACTTTGTGAAAGGAGTAGTTTATGCGAGGGAACTCATTGACTACTCCATTGAGGACATCACCTTAGAGCTGGCCGACCATGGGACGGTCAAGGTCGAACGTGTGATGAGAAAACAGGGAGGGACCTCGAGACCCACGCCTACACTCTTCGTCACGTTCGACTGTGACAAGCTCCCTGAGTCGGTGCATGTTGGTTGGTACCGTTACCGCGTGAAGGCATTCGTGCCACTGCCGCGGCGGTGCTATTACTGTAACCACTTCGGCGATACGAATGCAAAGTCGGGGTCACCCGAAGTCTGTGTAAATAGTTAGAAAGGCACCCTCTGCTCCTGGCCCATCCATGCCAACGAGCACGGTTGTTTCCGCGCCCATTCGGAGCCATTCTGCGGGCTCTACTCAACCCGGGTGCTCCCCTGGTAAAGCTGGCGGCAAAAAGTGTTCACACCCAGCCCCGGGTAAAACCAACGCTCCGCCCTCTTTCCCCAGCGTGACCGTTTCCCGTAAGGCGAAACGGCCATGCTAGGCGCGTGCCAGGGGTATAAGGGTTTTGCGACCCCACCACCACGAGAGGGCTGGAGGATCCGCGGTTTACACCCGGCATGATTTCTCCGCTCTTCTTTTCACCTTAGATATCTCCTTTCAAGCAGTGGCTGTGCAGCTTCACCTGGATACGAGGTATACTATCATTTCTGCGTACATTCCATTGTCAGCTATCTTCGATGCGGGGGACTTCCGCCGCGTCGTAGCACGGTTGCCGAGGCCCTTTCTCTTGCTTGGAGATCTGAACGGCAGGCATCCTCTCTGGGGAGATTACTCCATAAATCCCAGGGGACAAGTCCTTGCCGATCAGATCAAAGAGCTGAAGATAGGTGTCCTAAATGTGGAACCGCTTCATTTTCTTGCCTTGACCTATCTTTGTGCTCTTCGGATGCACAGCCCGATTTTAATTGGGGGGATGTCGATGACCTCCATGGTAGTGATCACTTTCCCATTCAAGTATCATTTTCAGGGCAACTGCCGCCTGAGAGCCCACCTCGGTGGTGCTTAGCGCGGGCGCGGTGTCCTGCATTTCAGGAAATGACTGAATTGTCTATCTCAGTCGACGGTTCTCAAACAAAAGCGTTATGCCTACATGCGCTATAAGTGCCGCTCGAACGATTTCACTGTCGGTGAATTTCGTGGAGCTAAAGCTAGGTTCCAGTATATTTTGAAGCACGCCCGCTGCTCTTCTTGGCGAGCATATGTGTCTTCACTTAACAGGAAGACCCTTCTAGCAGAGGTGTGGAACCGAGTCAAAAGGATTCGGGGCAAGTTCTTGCAGGACCCCTCTTCCGTTCTTCAGGAGAATGGGACCGCAATCTCGGACCTCGCGTCCGTGGCGGAATCTTCGCGACCGCTTTATCCGCATTCTCTATCCGAGATGCTGCTCCGCCAGCATTCAATGCACGTCGTGATGTCGCAGAAGGCCGCCGGCTGGACTTTGCCTCAAGAGGCGGAGAACCCTTCAACGACAGGTTTACTGTGGATGCTTCGACACCTGGGTGAGCGAGGCATGGCCTTTCTCTTAGATTTGTTCAACAGGATCTGGGTGGAGGGTCTCCTCCCAGATTCCTGGCGAAATGCTACTGTGCTCACCTTTCGCAAACCGGGGAGAGATAACTCTACTCCGGCTGGTTTCCGCCGAATCTCTCTAACCTCTTGCTTGTGCAAGTTGATGGAGAGATTGGTAAATGTTAGATCAGCCTTTTTCCTCGATAGCGGAGGCCATCTCTCTTCGAAAAAGTGCGCTTTCGCAAGTTCCACTCCACGTCGGATGCTCTGCTCCGACTGGAAAATGCCGTCTGCGAAGCCTTTTTCGTAGACAGCACTACGCCACGGTGTTTTTCGATCTGGAGAAGGCTTATGATACCGCATGGCGATACGGTATCATGGAGACTCTCCACACGATGGGGGCGAGCGGACGCCTCCCTGTCTTTATATCTGAATTTTTGCGAGAACGTCGATTCAGCGTACGTGTGGTGGGAGGGAGCCTTCTCCGGCCCATAGGAGCAGGAAGAGGGTGTCGCGCAGGGAAGTTTCCTCAGTGTCACACTATTTACCCTGAGCATCAGCGGCATCACCTAGGTGCTGCCGAAAGTTGTTCTCGCTACGCTCTACGTGGCCGACATTTCGATCTCTTTTGGCGCAGCCCAGATGCCAACTCTGGAGCGTCGACTCCAACAGTCATTGAACTGCATCTCTCGCTATGCCGAAGCGCACAGGTTTCGGTTTTCTTTGGTGAAGACTAAAGGTGCATACACACTGCGCTGATGACACGTGTTAACACAAAGCAACAGATTGCATCATATAACACAACAACGTTTTCATTTATCTGATGCATGTTACGTCAGAAAGATTTGATTTTTTGTGGAGTGAGCACGTTCTTTCTTTTTTATCCGCTAATTTTGTGTTGCAGATATTGAAAATGAATCATAATATGTTAAATGAACTCGATAAAGAAGAGGAGCAGTTAGTAGCAATAGCTATAGCGCTTGTTACTTCTGGAAAAAAAACTCAAACAAATGTTATAAACGCCAAAAGGGAAAGTTTAGGTGAGTTTCATCACCTATTTCCTTAACTACTGTCAGAGGAAGATCGTTTTGTTATGTACTTTAGGATGACAAAAGAAGAGTTCTACAACCTTTTACACATTATAAAACCAGCAATTACAAAATCCAACACTCAACTAAGGAAATGTATACCAGCAGAAGAGAGACTTGCTGTATGCTTGAGGTGAGTAAAACTTGCACAATGATGTCTTAATTTTATTTTCAGCTAATTAGGTACATGAACCACATAAATATGTAAGATATTACATAGAAAAATATGGTGTGGCCATTCCTGTAGGACATGTAGAATGTTCCATTTCGGGTAAAGGGGTAGAAGGTGCTGTACTCGAGGTAGAATAGCAATTGGGGTTTGATTCACCAAAGGATGTAATGGAGGATGTGGGAGAGGGTGATGGGATTGGTACTACGGGTGGATGAAAGGGGCCAGATGCAGTGTTTTGATAAAGGTTTTGCTGCTCTGTAGCGGGCCGAAAAAATTTAGACTAACCCCAATCGATCCAACCCGCTTCCTATACTAATCCGGACGTGAGAAATCGAAGGAGAATGAAACGGATTGTATGTACAGTTCTTTACTAACAGAAAAAAAGTACAATGATAATTACAGCTTATATTTACAACAATTTTATATTTACTAGGGAAGTGTGCACACTTCAAAATGAGGCTAAATTCCCCAATCCAAATACGATACCAAACGAGAATTTTATAACCGGCGAATACAACAATTTACTTATATTCTACACAAAACAAAAAAACACACAACCACAACTGAACGAAAAGGGGGCACGCGCTATCACTTGTGTGCTGGAGGTGGGTGGTAGTAGGCTAACTTAGAAGGAGGCAGGATTGTCAACGAAGGCGGCTATGGCGGTTCAGGTGGTTAGAGAGGCACGAAAGCCCTCCGTCTCAGGGCTGGGCGGAGCACTCGTCTAGAGAACCCCTCTTGCTATCAGTCCACACTTCCACTCTCTCTTTCCAGAATATGACGCTTTGATAAAAGTTTATTTTAAGCAAAGTACAATATTATTTTAATTATATTGATATCTCAAAATTAGCTACTATCTTTCCAGAATATGACGCTTTGATAAAAAGATTATTTTAAACAAAGTACAATCTTATTTTAATTATATTGATATCTCAAAATTAGCTACTATCTTTCCAGAATATGACGCCTGGAAAGAAAGAAAAACATGGTAATCATTTTATACATAAAATAAACAAAAATAAAACAAACCCATTCCCATTCACACACATTCTTACAGAGGGAGGGAGAGGGTACTGAGAAAAGGGGTGGGAGAATGGCCCTTTTACACACACTCACATTCGCTCCACCACAGCTCCATCTCCCGAATCTGGGCCTTGAACACCATATTGCTTATTTCCATCTTTATTCTGGCTTGTTCAATGGCACTAAGTTTTTTAACAGAGCTGGCAATACTTGAAAAGAACATTTCCGTTTCGTCTCTATCTGTTTTGTGGCCTTCTGAAAGTTGAAGAGTTTGGGCCCGCATACGGCTGTTATTCTTCATGATGTTTACTATTTCCATCATGGATGAATCCACCGTCTGCCTTTTCCTATACTTTGGTTTGGGAGTTGATGTACGATCTTCAATTGTAGTTTCTTGATTACCATTGTCATCGGCACCCTTCTCTGATGCTGCATTTTTGTCTACTTGGCTTCTGTTTAAGTCCTCTTCAGTAGTTTCATTGATGACCGCATTAGACACATCATCAACACTTGGACAAAGTGGTTCCACATTGCCATGGGTACTGAAACAATAGAAAAATAAAAAAAAATTAATAAAAGTATGTAAAAGCACAAATTGTTTTCAACTTTGGGGCTTTCCTCCAACCACTGCAGCAAAGGACATTAAAAGAATGATTAAATTTCACGTGAAATTAGTGTGTTTAAATGATTTATCATACATACCTTCATGATTCCAATGTTGGGATCAAAAATGACATTTGGTCTTCATATTTCCACTTAGGAACATTCTTAGCTGCTTGACCAGATTTTGTGTTCCTTCTCTTTCTGGCATTTGTATAAGCATTCCGAAGTTTTGTCTATGTGTCTTTGCATGCGTCAGCTGCAAAAGATAACTTTATGATTAATAACGAAATTAAAAATATTCATATTTTATTATTATGATAATTATTGTTATAAGAAAGGAAGCTTCATTTTTTTATTTTATCTTTTTCAGGTATTTGGCGACAGGAAATTCATACAGATCACTTGGATTCTCCTTTCGAATGGGCTTCAGTACGGCTGGACAAATAGTGAAAGAATGTTGCCAAGCTATTTGGGAATCACTTAAATCTATTCATATTCCAGAGCCAGAACAAATAAAGTGGAAAGAAATTGCGAAAGATTTTGAAGAGATATGGGGGTTTCCACATTGCTTAGGAGCAATGGATGGTAAACACATTCAAATGCGATGCCCTTACAATGGGGGATCCTCTTACCACAACTATAAAGGAAATCATTCCATTGTCTTGCTGGCGTTGGTAGATGCCAATTATAAATTTATTATGATTGATGTAGGAGCTTTTGGAAGGAATAGTGATGGTGGAACATTTGAAAGGTCTAATTTTGGTAAAAAAATGTGCCAAAAATCTGCTTAATTTTCCTAAAGCTGAAAAACTTGACGCTTCTGGTGATCCATGTGACTTTGTCATGGTAGCAGATGATGCGTTTCCTCTTAAAACGTACATTATGCGACCTATCGCTAAAAATTCAATCAATGGAGATGAAGAAAAGATTTTTAATTATAGGTTGTCGAGAGCAAGGCGAGTTATGGAAAACGCCTTTGGCATTCTTGCTGGGCGGTGGAGGGTTTTCCTGAAACCGCTTGAAGTTCAACCAGAAACCGCTTGAAGTTCAACCAGAAACAGTTGATTCAATTGTACTGGCTTCCTGCTGCCTTCACAACATGCTTCGTGTTTCCAGGAATACGAATTTCGAAGAAGGTATTCAGGCATCCGAGACAGAAATTCAGGCATTAGGAGATCTACAATCAGTCAGAAGAAATCATGTGCGAGAAGCTGCTGCAGTACGAGAAAGTTTCAAGAAGCATTTTGTCACACAAGAAGGAGCTTTAAAATGCCCATGGCAGTGGGACGCTATTCGTAAAGGCAGGAATACACATTAACCAGAAAGGAATTCAACGGTGAATTATTGTGACCTTTAAAAATAGAAAATTCTCAACAAACAAGCGAGCAAATGAAATTAGTATACTACTGCTTAAAAAGCTATTTGAAACTGCTACCGAACTGTTTTCTTTATATATTGTATTCAATAAATAAAATAAATATAATGTTAATTTACCTGAAATACCAATTCGTTCGCTGATTTCCTCCCAAGCTTCTCTTCTGGCCTTCAGGTCCCTATAATCCTTGTTTTGTGGATTAAATAAGTGATCGTATCCTCTAACATATTCTATTAACTGTTCCTCCATAACAAAAACACTTTTAATTTATTTTATCAATTTGTCACCATACAATAGTACCCGTTGAATAAAATCGAAACACTAGAATAATTTCCAAATATACAATAATATCGAAACACTATAGAATACTTCAAAACATACAATAATATTAAAACACTATACAATAATATGTGCCTACTACACCTATCTGACGCAGATTTCCTTCTGACGAATATCTGGGAGTTTTGATTTTCATCTGATATGTCGTGATATGTCGCGTAACACGTCGGCTGACGTGTTACGCGACATATCAGACCAGTGTGAACTTCATTATGAGAACACATGTTCCAGATTTTTTGCTAACACGTGTTAAAACGTCATATGGCGTGTTAACACGTGTCATCAGCGCAGTGTGTATGCACCTTTAGGTGGTGCACTTCTGCCGCCACCCACCACTCCACCCCGACCCAGATTTGTTTCTTAATGGGGTGCGCCTGGATGTGGTTGAATCGCACCGTTTCCTTGGTCTTGTATTTGACCGACGCCTCACCTGGGAGGCTCATATTCGCAGCCTTAGGTTCTCTTGTACCCGCGCCATGGATATTCTCCGTTCCTGACGTTCAGCGCTTTGTGTGTTGATAGGGCTACTGCTTTACTTTTTTATTGATCCTTTGTTCGTTCGAAGCTCGACTACGGTTGCGAGTTTTATGCTTCCGCAGCCGAACGTTTATTGCGGAAGGTGGACTCGATCCATCATGCCGCCTGGCCTTCGCCATGCGACCGGTGCCTTCCGCACTTTCCCCATTGAGAGCCTGTTGGTCGATTCTGGGGAGATGCCACTCGCTCTGCGCCGAGTGCAGTGCATTACTCGCCTGTACGCGCGAGCCCGGTGCCTCCCTTAGTCGCCACCAGCTCTCACTGCATCCGCAGCTGATCTCGACGGTGCCTATGCCGCCGAGAGACACCAGTCATACCCTAAGCCCTTTGGGTTTAGGGCCAGGAAACTCGTTCGAGAGCTAGATATAGCTCTCGGGCCGGTTGCTCCCCTGGTTCTGCCCAGGACGCCACCCTGGAGGGTACCACATTTGACCATTTCTCGTCAGGCCTCTGCTCCCAAAGCTTGTACTGCGCCGGGAGTATTGCGTTCGACTTTTTTGGAGCACACCTCGTGTCATGCTGGAACCGTGCCAGTGTATACGGATGGCTCCAAGTCCCAAGGGGGGGTCGGCTTCCATGCCGTATCCCCTCTGTTTGAAGTCAGCGGGGCGCTGCGTCTGTCTTCACGGCCAAGCTGGTGGCAATACACCACTCGGTACGGGAGATTATGCGACGTGTCCGGTTCCGAGACCGGATTGTAATCTATAGCGACTCACAAAGCGCCCTGAGTGCTCTCGGGCATTGGAATCTCCGCATCCCCTGGTTCGCGATATCCGTGACGCCACGGTTTGTGCGAGCCGGGCGGATGTTGAGATTATCTTCTGCTGGGTTCCTGGACATTTAGGTTTCCGGGGAATGAGGGCGCCAAAGAGTCCGCGAGGACTCTGCTACCGGACCAGCGTTTCGCTCTTCCTCACACTGACTACATTGCAGGAAGACGGGCAGCTCTTCGGACTGCTTGACAAAGAAGATGGGAGACGGTCGAAGGGAACTTAAAGTTGCGTGCCATTGCCCCGCGACTGTTCCCATGGACTTATCCCTCAATGCCGCAACGGCTTCAGCTCGCTTTCTGTCGTCTCTGAATCGGACAAACTCGTGTGGCGCATCACTCTTTGATGGAGCGCTCGCCTGCGCCCTATTGCGACGACTGCGTCGTCCCTCAGACTGTTCAGCACATTCTTGTTGAATGTTTCAGTCTGTGTTATATTCGCGTACGTTACCTGTTTCGGTACCGGGATGGGCAAGGGTCGCTACCGCCTGTCCCTTGTACTCCGGATGAGTGCGTGTACATTGACTGGTGGACTTGTTGACTTTTGGGGGGCAGCCGGCATTCTCCCTATTATTTAAGCAGGATTTTTTTGTGTGTTTATTTTTTTCCTTATAGGTTGCACTCTCCTGCGCCGTGGGGACCTTCCCCCGATGCAGGAGCTTGCTTACTGCTCACTTCCTTTCTCCCTTTTTGGGGCGTGTGGGGTGTTTTTCGTCTCCTTATTTTTATTTTATAGTAGCCTAGAACTAGTCCAGTTTTAATACGGCGACCAATGCCCAAGTAGGCAGTCGCCAGATGAGCTCTTAGAGAAAAAATACCCACCCTGGCACACCCCTGGTAGAGCTTGCGACATAAAGGACTTACCCCCAGCCTTGGATAAAATCAGGGCTCCCCCTCACCTCCATGTTAATGTAACTTTTTCCAATAAGGCAAAACAGCCATGATCTCCAGTCATTAGACTCACAGCAGGCAACACTCCTGAATTTTGTTGTGATTCCAACTTTTCAGTTTCTAAAGCTGCCTCCCGAAAGGAAGACATCACTAAAGAAGTTTCAGCTCATATGCCTACACCTAATTCTAGGCTGGGTGACTCAAAGGTGTTGGACCCTTCAAAGGAGGGACCTCAGCCCCCGAAGCTTATCCACCTGCCTAAGTTTCGACACAGAGGGATAATAAGCCTCGCATAGCGAGCTTAACCTGCCCTGATAAGTCCTTAAAGGTGACATTGCCTTCAGTGCATCGTGTTTGGAATACCATCTTATATATAATCAAATTCCAACTGTACTTTGTTATAATAATAATGTAAATAATAATAGTAATTAAAAGATAAGATAGGCAAAAAATCATAGTTCAGAAATTCATCCAAATGTACATTACCTTCCAAAGCTAAAACTGCAGTATCTGATGAAGTCATTCCATTTTCCCAACCTCCTTCTTGCTGACCCCGCTTCCTGCTTCAGCTAACTCCTATGGCAACAACAAGCAATTTTCCTTCCTAAGTAACAAAATTCTTTATCACTGACTAATTTCATCTGGTTTTACTATTTTTGCAAAGGACATTCTTCATTCAGTAAATGTTGTCAGGCTCCACCTCTAATCACCTTGAATTATATAGTATCGTTTAATACTATGCGAGTATCCTCCAAAACATTCGCTCATTCGTCAGAAATTTCTACCCTACTAAGCTTATGATAAACTTAACTGGATAGGTATTGTTGTAAAAAAACATCCCACTGTGTTCAATGCTCTATATAACCATTGGCTCAATTGGAAAAACCTCAAAAAAACTTAGTAACTAAATCATATCTAATTGGACCTTTATTATGTAACCACACTCACTTGAAATGAGCATATAAAAAATTCTGAAACTTCTTGTGAGAGAGGATGGCTCAGACATAAATCCATCACTTTGAAATTGTCTCATTATGTCCTTCTGTCCCCTGTAATTCAAAATAACGAATCATATCTTCAAGTGACTGATACTCTCCTCCATCGAGCATTGTGCCTTCGGTCATAAAAGAAGATGTTACTAGCCATAATGTGGAGTACTTTCATCGCCACTGGTATTAGATGACATTCCAAGCTTCCTGTTTCCTCTAGTCGTATAAGATGATGTTACCAACCGTAAACTGGTGTAATCTTCCTCAGCAGTTGTATCCGATGATGTTCCAAGCATCGTGCATTCTCCAGTCATAACATATGATGTTAACCACTTCAACCATTGTCCGGCTAACAGTGCTCGGTGTTCTGCCTCGGCAAAGCATATGACCATTTCCGCTAGTCTCTTTTCTCCTGAAGAGGGCCCTCTACATCTCCAAGCTAAGCCTGGAGAGCATATTCTTTCAATGGAATTGCTGGTGATTCCGGGCCAACTGCAGAGGCTCATCTCTTTTTTTTCTTTAGATATCTTTTTGCAGGAGACCATGCTGGGTGCAGGCCCCCTTCCCACCCTCTTGGGGTATAAGGGTTTTGTGACCCCACCACCATGAGATGGGGGCTCGCAGGAGGATGCACCACTTGCACCTGTTATGATGTCTCTCTTCTTCACTTCGCTTTAGACACCTACTTTCAGGCAATAGCTGTTCAACTTCACCTGGAGAGGAGGTATAGTGTTAATATTCATATTCCTATTTTTTTTAATTGTGAGGGTAACTATTTAGGCCCCAGGAAAAAATATTTCCTCTATCAAAGTTACCCCTGTAATTATCCTCGCAATTAAGAAAAAATATGAATATTTTAATGCAAAAAGCAAGGTTTGAGTGTTATTTAATAATAATAATACAGTACCTCTAGGTTGTAATTCCTGAAAAATCCTCCCAATAAATTAAGAATCTATATTAGCCAATGCTTTAATAACATCTGCTTTATTAGTCTGTTTTTTGTTGTTTTTTTTATTTTGCCTCTAGAGGCTGTTATGACCTCACCATTTCTTTTGCAACATCAGTCACTCATTGGCCTCTTCATTCATTGGTATACATTTTTTTAATTCAATGGTTGTTCTTGTGTTTGGCGATGCCTGGCCACTCTAAAGTTATTGCCATAAAAACACTAAATTTAATATATCAGATAATTAACAAAAAGAATAGTAATTTTCAGATACTACATCAGACAAAACTATATTTTGTACAAGACTGATGTCATATGAATCAGACATGTGTAAAAGCACCTAACACAAATTTGTGATCAGCAGAAGGTATTTTTTGGTTGAAAACCAAAAATGACAAATACTGACTGATATGTATAAAAACCGAAGGTTACTGTAAATTTTCTCATTATGTTTCACATCAATGTTTAAAAGTTTATTACCTCATATTTATGTTTTTGAAAAGTTAATAGCTCCACATTTCCAGAACCACTCAAGATAATAGGTATTATTTATCTTTTTTCATTCATGTCAATAAACATTAATTTTAATGTGGAATGACTCTAAATCAATCTCATCCCAACAATCACCTAGAAGAAAACTACCTCCACCCATCCTCAAAATTAATCACAAGACCAGTCCTACCACTAGCAGCATAATGGCTTTGCTCTTGCCTCTCCAATTCAAACTTATCAAAACACATCCACTTAACCCTGTACTGACAAACACTTAAACAACCTTCCACCAAACGAGACTAAATGAGACACCGCTCAGAGAAATTACTAAACATGTCAGAGAGAGCACTTATAGCACAACTAAGCTTCAGCCACTCAACTATCCTTTAAAAATACAGATACATTAATTAACTAATGAGGCAATGAATTTAATTTTTGATGAGATTGAAACAACTTTGCTTTTATTTGTTATAGGATTTCTTCAGAGGTTACAAAAATGGAAAAAATGAAAAAGGAAGTTATTGAATTTCCGCTTAATTTTCATCTAGCTGATAAAAATGTAAGCATCTCATGATTTTCTTATATATATTAGCATTCAACATCATTATTTTGTATTCAATTTAGTTAATATACTTTTACCTATCTAATGATTAACTTGTAAATCTTTACTTATGTATAGTTATAGAAATTAAATTACCTTTTTATTATATTAGGATATTTATAGAGAAACCGACATCAAAGAAATGAAGGAAGAATTGTCTGATTCAGATCATGGAAATGAAGTAAAGTTGATCACAGGTCAAGAACTAGCAGTTCTTGATGGTTCTAATGAATTGCTGTTAAAGGAATGCCCAGTCAAAGAGGTAGTTACATTGAGGTACTTTTAATAATATTTAGCAATGTGGTTAAAGAGAAATAAGTTAAGAGGGTTGAATTTTACCTAGTTCTTTATTGAAAGTCATTTCATGAGAATTTTTGTTCAGATGCTTTCGGGGCACCTCCCTTTTTTCCAGTGGCAGTCCCCTCTTTTCTTTCCAAGGGGACTGCCAAGAAAGCCAGCAGGCAGCCCATTGCCGACCGCTCCCCATTGAAGCGGCTCGGTAGGGCAAACCCCCTTAGGGGGGAGAGGGAAGCCAGGCCCCTTCAGTCGCTTCCCTCAAAAGACCTGCTAGTAAGAACATTAAACCTTGCCGGGGTCAAGGCCTGTGTCTCCCCACACATGACTGGTGACGCTGCCAACGGGACCTGCGATATCCTGGAAGGGGATGGCCAACTAGAGGCCCCTCCTGTGATAGACATGGTTCTTGAGGCAACCCAACTTCAAGCACCGAACATGAAGCCGCGCCTATGCAAGGTCCTTCTCAAACGGCTGGGGTCTCCGAGACAGTACAAGGAAGGGATGGATCTCCTCCAACCGGTGCCCCTGCGACCACCAGGACCTTCTCCATATCAGAGAAAGACATGGCTGGGCCGGTCCATCTGGCCTGGGGGCTCCTACTGGCGGAGGTGAGAAGCGGGTTCATTCCCCGCCCTCCTCTCCAAAAAAGAAAAAGAACAAAAAAAAGACTAAGAAAACTCGGGGCTCCTCTCCATCTTCGGGGGCTGCGGGTTGGATAGGTCTGCTGCCTCTTTGACAACCGACCAAGCTAAGATCGGCACATCCTGACCCTCCACCCCCCTGTGTGCGGAGCCCGTGACTATGACTAAGACCAAAAGTGTACAGGGTGGAGCCTCGATAATTTCGGGGCCCTTCATTCAGTGGTTACCTTGGGTTTTCGAGCCCGCTGGATTCAAACGCTTCCTCGTTATTCGCTCTACTGATGGCAGCATGTTGGCCAAGGGGAACATGATGCATCAGAGGAGATCATTAGCTAGTGCAATTGTTAGAGAGCCGAAGGTGACCTGTTTCCGACGGGAGCCTTCTGGTGAATGCGGCGAATCCCGCCGAGGTGGCCAAGATAAGTGCTCTTCGGACACTTCATGGCACCCTGGTGAGTGTGACGCCACACTCTACCATGAACTTTGTGAAAGAAGTAGTTTATGCGAGGGAACTCGTTGACTACTCCATAGAGGACATCACCTTAGAGCTGGCTGACCATGGGGCCGTCAAGGTCGAACGTGTGATGAGAAAACAGGGAGGGGCCTCGAACCCACCCCTACACTCTTCGTCACGTTCGAGTGTGACAAGCTCTCTGAGTCGGTGCGTGCCGGTTGGTACCGCTACCGCGTGAAGGCATTTGTGCCATTGCCGCGGCGGTGCTATTACTGTCACCGCTTCAGCCATACGAATCGTTCTTGCAGACATGCAAAGTCGGGGTCACCTGAAGTCTCTGTAAATTGCTCCAAGGCTGCACACGATAAGTCTAAATCGTGTGTGGCCAAGTGTGTCAATTGCGGAGAGCCGCACCCTGCTTCTTCGAAGCAATGTGGTGCATATCTCCTTGAGAAAGAAATCCTGGCCGCTCAGGCCCAGGATCGACTATCATTCCGCGAGGCTAAGGACTTGGTCCTGGCGCACCCGGCTCTGCCTGGGACGTCTTATGCCTCAATAGTTAGAAAGGCACCCTCTGCTCCTGGCCCATTCGGAGCCCTTCTGCGGGCTCTACTCAACCCGGGAGCTTCCCTGGTAAAGCTGGTGTCAAAAAGGGTTCCTACCCAGCCCCGGCTAAAACCAGGGCTTCCCTCTCTTCCTCCAGCGTGACCGTCTCCCGTAAGGCGAAACGGCCACGCGCCTCCACCGAGTCGTTAGACTCACAGGATAACACCCCTGAAATTGGTCGCCAGGCCATCTTCCGGGGTTCCTAATGCTGTCCCCCGAAATGAGGACCGCAAGAAAGGAGCTTCGGCTCCTTCACCCACGCCTAGTGGTTGAGCGAGTGGCTTGGAGACGGTGGTTCATCGAAAAGAGTGCCCCCCGCCTCTGAAGCCACAACGCCCGCCTAAGGTTTCTAGGCGGAGCGAGGAAAAGACTCGCATGGCGAGCCCAACCTCCTCCCAATAATTCCTTGAAGGCGACAGCGCTTTCAGCGCCCGGGGTTCTGTCTCCGGGAAATGTACGGCTATTCCCATGAGGGTCTTCTGTTCGAAGAGGGCTCTCGCGTCTCCTCCGCGCTAGGCCTGGAGGTCATATTCCTTCAAAGGAATTGGAGCTATGGAGGCTCGTCTCCTCCCGTTTCCCGTTAGTTATTTTTAAGCAGGACACCATGCTAGGCGCGTGCCCCCTGCCCACCCTCCCGGGGTATAAGTGTCTGCGACCCCACCACCGCGGATGTCCTGGCTGGGGCGTGCGCTGTTTACACCCGGCATGAGTTCTCCGTTTTTCCTTTAACTTTAGATACCTACTTCAGGCAGTGGCTGTGCAGCTTCACCTGGATACGAGGTATACTATCTTTTCTGCGTACATTCCACCGTCAGCTGACTTCGACGCGCGGGACTTCCGCCGCGTCCTAGCACGGTTGCCGAGGCCCTTTCTCTTGCTTGGAGATCTAAACGGCAGGCATCCTCTCTGGGGAGATTACTCAATAAATCCCGGGGGACAAGTCCTTGCCGATCTGATCGAAGAGCTTGAGATAGGTGTCCTAAATGTGGATGAGTTTACGCATTGCTGCCCGAGAACCGCTTCATTTTCTTGCCTTGACCTATCTTTGTGCTCTTCGGATGCACAGCCTGATTTTGATTGGGGGGTGGTCGATGACCTCCATGGTAGTGATCACTTTCCCATTCAAGTATCATTTTCAGGGCAACTGCCGCTTGAGAGCCCACCTCGGTGGTTCTGGGCGCGGGCGCGATGGCCTGCATTTCAGGAAATGACTGAATTCTCTATCTCAGTCGAGGAGTTTAGGTCGGTAGATGAGGCCGTTGAGTTCTTTCCTGGCAATCTCATCGCCGCGGGCCTGACTATTCCTAGAACGTCTGGTTGTTTTGCACGCCGACCACTCCAATGGTGGTCGACCGAGTGTGAGACGGCCCTCAAACAGAAGCGTTATGGCTACATCCGCTATAAGCGCCGCCCGAACGATTTCACTGTCGGTGAATTTCTTCGGGCTATGGCTAGGTTCCCGTATATTTCGAAGCACACCCGCCGCTCTTCTTGGCGGGCATACGTGTCTTCACCTAACGGGAAGACCCCTCTAGCAGAGGTGTGGAAGCGAGTTAAAAGGATTCGGGGCAAGTTCTCGCAGAACCCCCCTCCCGTTCTCCAGGAGAATGGGACCGCAATCTCGGAACTCGCGTCCGTGGTGGAATCCTTCGCGACCGCTTTCTCGGTATTCTCTAGCCGGGATGCTGCTCCGCCTGCATTCAATGCACTTAGTGATGTCGCGGAAGGCCGACGGCTGGACTTTACCTCCAGAGGTGGAAATCCCTTCAACGACAGGTTTACTGTGAGTGAGTTGCGCTCCGCTCTGGCTTCGTGCGCGGACACCGCCCATGGTCCGGACGATGTCCCGTACTCCATGCTTCGCCACCTAGTTGAGCGAGGCATGGCCTTTGTCTTAGATTTGTTCAACAGGATCTGGGTGGAGGGTCTCCTCCCATATTCCTGGCGAATGGTTACTGTGCTCGCCTTTCGCAAACCGGGGAGAGATCACTCTACTCCGGCCGGTTTTTGCCCAAACTCTCTAACCTCTTGCGTGTGCAAGTTGATGGCGAAATTGGTAAATGTTAGATTAGCCTTTTTCCTGGACAGCGGAAGCCATCTGTCTTCTGCACAGTGCGGCTTCCTCAAGTTGCACTCCACGTCGGATGCTCTGCTCCCACTGGAAAATGCCGTCTGCGAGGCCTTTTTCGTAGACCCTAAGCCCTTTTGGTTTAGGGCCAGGAAACTCGTTCCAGAGCTATGTATAGCTCTCGGGCCGGTGGCTCCCCTGGTTCTGCCCAGGACGCCACCCTGGAGGATACCACATTTGGCTATTTGTCGCCACGCCCCTGCTCCCAAAGCTTGTACAGCGCCGGCAGTATTGCGTTCGACTTTTTTGGAGCACACCTCGTGTCAAGCTAGAACCGTGCCAGTGTATACGGATGGCTCCAAGTCCGTAGAGGGGGTCGGCTTCCACGCCGTATCCCCGCTGTTCCATGTCAGCGCGGCTCTGCCAGGCGCTGCGTCTGTCTTCACCGCTGAGCTGGTGGCAATACACCACTCGGTACGGGAGATTACGCTATGTGCCCGGTTCGGACACCAGATTGTGATCTATAGCGACTCACAGAGCTCCCTGAGTGCTCTCGGGGCATTGGAATCTCCGCATCCCCTAGTTAGCGATATCCGTGACGCCACGGTTTTGGCGAGCCGGGCGGATGTCGAGATTATTTTCTTCTGGGTTCCTAGACATGTAGGAATTGCGGGGAATGAGAGTGCCAAAGAGTCCGCGAGGGCTCTGCGACCGGACCAGCGTTTTGCTCTTCCTCACACCGACTACATGGCAGGAATACGGGCAGCTCTTTGACTTGCTTGGCAAATAAGATGGGAGTGGTTCGAAGGGAACTTAAACTGGCGTGCCATTGCGCCGCGTCTGTTCACATGGAGCTACCCTTCATTGCCGCGAAGGCTTCCGAATTGGACACACTCGCGAGTCGCACCGCCATTTGATGGAGCACTCGCCAGCGCCTCCTTTAAAGACTGCTTTGTCCCCCACACTATTCGACACATTCTTGTTGAATGTCTCAGTCTGGGCGATCCCCGCGCACGTCACATGTCCCGGTACCGGGATGGGCGGGGTCGCTATCGACTGTCCCTTGTATTCGAGACGAGTTCGTGCACATTGACTGGTGGACTTATACACTTTTGTGGGGAGGTCGGCCTTCTCCCTTTTATTTAACTAGTTTTTGTTTTTTTTATTTATTTTCTTTGTAGGTCGCACGCTCCTGCGCCGGGTGGAGGGGGATCTTCCCCTGACGCTAGAGCTTGCTTCCTAATTGTCATCTTGCCGTTTTACCCTTTTTTCCAAATTTTTATTTTAAAGTAGCCTAGAACTAGGCTGTTTGTTTGCGGCGACTTATGTCCAAGTCGCCAGATAGCCCCTTAAAAAAAAAATCAATTGAGAAGATATTAAATAGCCTCAGTCTACAAAGTCAAACTACCTCAGGAAAGGTAATAACTTTGTTGCCCTCCTTTGCACAAGTAGCAAGTTGATATGTCTAAAGTGTGGGAACCATGCCTCTATACAATACACTAAATGTCGCTAGCATACAAGTTATAAAGTTTAAGGATAACATTCTTACATTTGTAACATTTATCTTAATGATGCCCAACACACTATTTGCTTTATTGTTTCTTCAAAACACTACTTAGAAAACCTCTCTGACTCATTACTACTTTTACATTCCTTTTCAACCTCAAATGAGTTCAGCCAATGTTTGTTAAACATGATTTACCTGTACTAAATTCATGCTGTCAGCATCGTTGCTTACTCACTTACAAACTCGCAAACATACAGGCCTAAAGTTATTTAGGTTTTCTTTCCTACTTAAAAATGGCCACTACATTTCCTATTTTCCAATTATCTGGCACTTCTCCAAAAATGTAGTGATCTAGTATATATTTTCTCCAGAGCTACACTGCTATGCTTTCCATACCTTCTTTAAGTAACCTAGAATGAATGCCATCTGGAAACTCTACTCAAACATTAGCTTCCTCCCAACACAGACAAATCTAAAAAAAAATCAATATCACACACATTCAAAGACCAAGCATTCACCTATTCACACATGACATCCCACAACCACTTATTAATCAATGCCCATACCGATACACTGGCTGACACAAAGTTTCATGACTTCCTCAGCTAACAATTCAACAGTATTGCTTTTCACACCACACTACCATGAATCCAAAAACACCCCAAAATCAAACTAAATACACAACACCTGCCAATATACAAAACCCCCACCCTCCTAGGACTCACACTAGCCACCCACATGGCATTCAAAACACACACAACAATCATTATAAACAAGGCCACAAAGGAAATCAATGTCATCAAAGCACTATCAAACATTAAATTTGGAGATCAGAAGGAACCTCTCATCACTCCATACAAACACTTCATCCACACCATTTAACCAAAGATGTCATCCAATTCTTCAAATTAACACTGGTTATTGCAACTTGTTTCTACTTCAATGTACATTTGGCCTTTCTTATTTAGTCAGTTTTCCCTCATTACTTTTGCCACTGCTATTTAGCCATTAGCAACATGCACACTTCTGATCGTTGTACCCAATAATCTTTACAATCCATGGATCACTCATTCTTTTCACATGAAAATGATCATATCTCCAAAATAAGCCATTAATAATGTGAATTTAAAATATGAAAAGAGCACAAACTGATTTCCATAGATCAACATTGATTAGTGACATGAATAATATTGGTAACATTGGTTATTACATCGTTTCCTGGTTGAATTGTGTGGAATTTAATTTTGTACTTCTTTACACAGGACTTGGAAGAGATTTCTTTGAAGGAAGAAATTAGTGAAGAATTCTTTCATACAGATACAAGTTCTTTTCCTGATGTTGATGGACAATGTGCAAAATCTGTAAACTCTCTACCAAACACACCCAATAAGTTGTTGCAACAAGAATCCATCCAAGAAAAGGTAATTACGATCTATATTATAAATTGGAGGAGCAGCAGAATCTCCTGACCTGACCTGAGGTAAGACCCCACTGACTCGATTTATTTGAACCCTGTGATGAGGTCCGAGGACACTGGTGCATTTTCCCCCTTTGTCCCTCTCAGATCCTATTTCTCCTTCTCTGACTATCCCCTCAATTCTTTGTCTACCCTCAAGAAGATGGATGGTGTAGCTTGAGGATGAACCCTTAGCTACAACTGAAAGCTGGAGGAGAAACAACCCTACATTTCTGTTGTACCCGGAGGAGCAGTATATCCTCCTGGGCTCCACTGCCCACAAACATTGACCCTACTGCAGAAAGAACCTACACAATGGATCCAGGTCTGGGTTAGCTTGTGGGTTCCCTCACTCCCTTTATGCACCCTTTCCACTACTATATTTGTTTCTTTACCCTTTTCATTGACACCTCTTCTATTGCCCTACCTTGACTTTATCATCTGCTTCCCCCTAGCCTCTGTTCATGGTGACCTTGACCTCTCTCAGGCTAGTCACCAAACGAGATCCACCATTTAGATCATTCTGTAAACCTTCTGTGTATAAATCAGTTCAAATTTTACTACTCTGTGTACATTCGCTTACAAATAGATCTGAATATAGGAATTTCTGGCATGTGCTTAAATATCAAAAACTTGATCTGATTTGATAAAATGAGCAAGAATTTTGGATTTAGCGTGAAAAACTAGCCTAAAATCAGGTATTGGGTGTTAAACCTTGAAAAAATCGCAGACCAGTGTCATTATTATGTATTATAATTTTTTATTAGGATTAGTATTAATTATTATTAGTATAAGTTATTATTTAAGATTATTTATCATGAGTGCTATTTATTATTATTATTATTGCTATCCACTCAACCTTTTCTCCCCTTACTTTGCACCAGGATGAGTGTTTCCACCTGTACAGAGTTTGGTTCAGTAGCCATGGTGCCTTGGTGGACTGGATGCCATCCTGGGATCACTTTAACCCGGGTATGATAATATTAGTTCATCACCCACCCTACTGGTTATTGGACCCGCCTATCTCTACTTCTCTTTATTACATACCCTCCTATCCCGTTTCACACTTGCTCTCCTATCCACAGGGGTTCTGGCTGCCCAATGCACTTTTGTCCTTTTATGATCCTTGGTTGAGTGGCAGCGTATACAGGTAGGTCCCTACCTGATACGAGGGCCGAAAGCCCCCTGGCTAAGGCAAGTATTAGGTATGGAGTGTGCTGGACTGTTAACTTTGTTCACTTCCTCCAATACACATGGTTCATATGCTGGCACCATCCTTTATTGCTAAAGTTTCAGGCCAATTTCGCCTAAATGCTGGGCCAGGATGGCAAAGTCCATCAATGCTGGACCAGGGTCGATTATGTGTAAATGATCACACACAGAATTTGTGATCCTATGGAGACTTTTCTCTTAGCCTCCTCACTCATGGGGAGGTCATAGTGTCTACTTTCTATGAAGCCCCTCATTTCTGAGGGACCCATTTGGTCCTTCTCTCAGGTAGATCCGCCTCTGAAAAGGAGGTGGCTTCCTTTGCTCTTTCAGGGGCGTCTCCAACCATCTACTGGGGAGGAGGCTTAATCTTCTCCTAGGGCTCCTGGTGTCGGGGGTTTCGCCCTCACCTACTTCTGTAAAGTCCCCCATGGATGACTCCATCTTTCAATTCACTTCATTTCTCCCTATTCCATCACAGTGAACTGCGAAGAGTGTAGGCAGACAGCCCCAAATTGACCGGGAGCGACTCGATAGAGCCAACCTCCTTAGGTGGGTAAATGAAAGTGGGGCATGTTGGACCATGTGTCCCCTGCGAACTTAGGGCCAACTGGGAGGAGCTGCGGAGGGTCGTCTCATTTCGTTTTCCCTTAGCTATCTTTTGTCAGAGTTCATTCTGGGTACATTTCCTCTTCCCCTCGTCCCAAGATATAAGGGTTTCGGGACCCCACTACTGTAGGATGGAGGCTAGAAAAAAAAACTTAAAAAAAAAATCAGTTTGAATGCTTTTTGGCGGGGGGGGGGGATAAAGGGACCCCAAGATCAGAGCTTCCCTGCAAACATTGGCCAAATTATTGACAATGTTGGCATATATCAGTAAGTTCAGCATCTCCTGACCCAATTAAACACTTTGGAACTGCTCTAGACAAGGTATGATATTTATATTAGTAATAATGAAAATAATAACAGTCATTCTGTCAATAGTCATAATATAATTAAATATCAATAAAATCATTCAGTACCAGTACGTACATTACATAATTTGTGTTAGTTTTGTTTTTAACCCAGCTCCAAGCTGACGGAACAAGTCTCGCAGATGCTGTCCACATCTGGGAATCTTTAATGATTAATCCTGATTTGCAGCAGGATCATCAAACTATCAAGGATATGTTCAAGAAAGCCATGAAGCCCATTCATTACTTTGCTTACATGACTGATCCTCGTTACTTAGGAAGAAGTTGTAATTCAGCTAATTTAGTATTGCAGAAGAATTACATGCTAAAAGCAATTTTTACATTCTGAAACTGAAAGTAGGATGTTGCCAATACCTGAATGCCACAGTTTTAATTTGCTATATTTAAAATTCCAGGAGAAAATCTAGAGGTGGAAATGAAGAATTGGCTCAATGAAATCCATCCTGATTTTGCAGTTGGATTGTATGAATTTCAGCTCAAGGATAGTCAAATTTCCCACCCAAAATACTTTCTGAGTCAGTTAAATCCAGCCTTTCTTCAAACATGTGGTGACATATGATGAATATGAAGCAGAAGAAAAAACAAGTGGGAAGAAATTGCCAGATGGATTTTATTCATTTTTAGAGTCCATACATTCATGTCCAGCTAGTTCAGCTGCAATAGAGAGGTTATTTTCCTCATTTGGACTTATATAGAATATAATGAGAAACAGATGGAGAGTGAAAAAGATGAGAAACCTTTGAAAATCTACAAACACTTAAAAGGAGAGTAAGTTAACAGAATGGCGTAATTCTTTTTTAGGAAGATCTTTATGGATTTTATATTTTTTTAATTTATGTACATATATAGACTTTATTAAATAAGGTCTATATACAGGGCTTGGACAAAATAATTTGAACATTAGAAATTTAGCACCAATATTTCAATTAGCCATTATATTTCAGAATATCCATCCAAATTTAATTGATTGTTTTGTTTTTATTGTCGATACATAGTTTTATTTATAAACTTTAAAGATTACTTTTTATTTTTTCAGGTTGTGGTATAGATGCTAAGATGCGTGACCTCACTGAGTCTTAAAAAGAGCAAAGTGTTGGAACTTAAATTGCAGGAGCTTCCGTCACCATAACAGCCAAACTCATTGGTTTTTCAAGAGCTATCACATCAAAGACCATGACAGAATTCAAGAAGCAGGTCAAAACCTCCAGCAGGAGGAGTAATTCCGGAAGCACTTTGAAGCTCCCTGAAATAGACCGACGAGTGTTGAAAGGCATCGTGATGAAAAATCCCCGGACAATTGCCCCTAAAGTGACTGCAGAGTTGAATCAACATCTCCGATCCCAGTTTCGATCAAAACTGTTCGCCGTGAGCTCATTAAAGCCGGATATCATGGAAGATCCGCCATCAAGAAACCTCTGCTTTCTCATTAAGAAAATTCAGAAAAAGCTGAACTGGTGTAGAGATCACAATGGCTGGTCGACAGACCAATGTAAGCAAATAGTATTCTCCAATGAGTCCAGTTTTTCTCTCTTCCCCACTACAGGACAAGTTTATGTGTGGAATCAGCCTGGGGAAGCTTTTACTCCTGACTGCCTTCTTCCTACAGTGAATCACGGAGGAGGGTCAGTGATTGTTTGGGCAGCCATATCTTGGAATTCTCTTGGTCCAATCGTTGCCCTGCATGGTAGGATCAACAGTAACGAATATGTGAATACTTTGGAAGATTAAGTCCATCCCATGGTCCAGACATTAATCCCCGATGGTGAGCGAGTGTTCCAAGATGGCAATGCCCCAGTACATACCGCTCATGTGGTTAAGAATTGGTATGAAGAGAATAGGAATGAGCTACAACAGATGGAGTTGCCCCCACAATCTCCAGATCTTGAGATTATTGAGCATTTGTGTTGCGTCTTGAGCATCAAGTTAGAAGTCGTCGCCCTGCGCCCTGCACCGTCATGTCTAAAACAGGAAGCTCTATTTCCAAGAAGCATTTACGCTCCCCTTCCCTCCCGCTCCTCCCCAATGGAGGTCGGTTCACCGACCCATGAAGATGAGACGAAAGGCTCGTCGAATGAGATCCGTAATGTCTGGGGTTGGAGGGGGCGTTACATGGAGTGCCACCCTAAGTTGGACTTGGTACCTGAGATTTCCCAACCCCAGATGGTAGGGCCTTCGATTGGGTTGAACCTGGGCTCAGAACCAAGCACTGAACCTGAGTCCGCCCCTGTGCAAGGTCCTCCTCAGACGGGTCGCGTCCCCGAGGCCTTACAATGAAAGGAGGGATCTCCTCCCCCGGCTGGTGCCCCTGTGACAGCCAAGACCTTCTCCATTTCAGAGAAGGATCTTGCTGAGGCCTGTCCACCTGGTCTAGGGGCTCCTGTCGGTGGAGGGGAGAAGCAGGTTCTTTCCTCACCCTCCTCTCCTAAGGAAAAAAAAATAGGAAGACGACTTGGGGCTCCTTTCCCTCCGAGGGAGCCGCGCGGACGGACGGGGCCGCTGCCTTTTCGTTAAGCGAACAAGACAAGAACCGCAGGTCTGGCCCCGTTGCCGCACTGGGTGGGGAGTCCCAAACGAAGACCAGAACTGGGCAGAGAGGAGCCTCGATTACGTCAGGGCTCGTCTTTTAGAGGCTACCGGAGGTTTCGAGCCAGCAGGCTTCAAACGGTTCTTTGTTATTCGCTCCACTGATGGCAGCATGTTGGCTAAGGGCAACATGATCTATCAGAGGACAGCCTGATTGGTGGAGAGCCGAAGGTGACCCGTTTCTCGGACGGGAGCCTTTTTGCGAAAACGTCGAGTCCCCCCGAGGCGAACATGATTAGTGCCCTTCGCACACTTATGGCACGCCTGTGAGTGTGACGCCGCCCTCTACCATGAAATTCATGAGAGAGGTAGGTTATGCGAGGAACTCTTGGACTACTCATTAGATGAGTACGCTGGAGCTAGCCGACCATGGGGCGGTAAAGGTCGAGCGTGTAATGAAAAAACAAGACGGGCTCGAGACCCACCCCTACATTATTCCTAAGCATGAGTGCTGGCGGAAGATGTTCTAGCTACGCTCTACGTGGGCGACCTTTCAATCTCTCTTTGACGCGGCCGAGAAGACAACAGAGAAGCGTCTACTCCAACAGGCATTCAACCGTGTCTCTTGCTATGCCGAGGCGCACGGGCTTCGGTTTTCCTTGTTCAAGACTAATGTGGTGTACTGGTGCCGCAAACCGCGGCTCCAACCTGATCCAGACTTGTTTCTAAATGGGGGTTCGCCTGGAAATGTTTGACTCGCACTGTTTCCTTGGTCTTATATTTACCGACGCTTGACCCGAGTTGCTCATATTGGGCAGCCTTAGGGTCTCTTGTACCTGCGACATCGACATTCTTCACTCCGTGAAAATTTAGCGCCGGGGGCGCGGGTAGGGCTACCTCCTTACTTTTTCAGCCATCCTTTATTCGTTCGAAGCTTGACTACGGATGTGAGTTTTATGCATCCGCAGCCGAGCGTGTATTGCGGAAGGTGGACTCGAACACCACACCGGCCTTCGCCTCGCGACCGATGCGTTCGACACTTCCCCATTGAGAGTCTACTTGTCGATGCTGGGGAGATGCCACTCTCTCTGGGCCGTGTACAGTGCATTATTCGCCTGTACGTGGGAGCCCGGCGCCTCCCTCAGTCGCCGACAGCTCTCATTTCATCGGCAGCTGATCTCGACGGTGCCTATGCCGACGAGCGATGCCAGTCTCACCCTAAGCCCTTTGTGTTTAGGGCTAGGAAACTACCTCAAGAGCTAGGTATAGCTCTCGGGCTGGTGGCACCCCTGGTTCTGCCCAGGACGCCACCATGGAGGTTAACACCTTTGGCTATTTCTCGCCACACCTCTACTTCCAAAGCTTGTACAGCGCCGGGAGTATTGCGTTCGACCTTTTTGGATCCAAGTCCCAAGAAGGGGTCGGTTTCCTCGCCGTATCCCCTCTGTTTGAAATCAGGGGTGCTCTACCAGGCGCTGCCTGTCTTCACGGCCGAGCTGGTTGCAATACACCGCTCGGTACGTGAGATCATTCGACCTGCCCGGTTCGGAGACCGGATTGTGATTTATAAAGACTCACAAAGCGCCCTGAGTGCTCTCAGGACATTGGAATCTCCGCATCCCTTGGTTCGCGATATGATTGACGCCACGGTTTTGGTGACCCAGGTGGATGTCGAGATCATATCCTTTGGGTTCCTGGGCATGTATGGAATTGCGGGGAATGAGGGCGCTAAAGAGTCCGCGAGGACTGGCGACCACACCAGCGTTTTGCTCTTCCTCACACCGATTACATGGCAGGAATACGGGCACCTCTCCGTGCTGCCTGGCAAAGAAGATGGGAGATGGTCGAGGTGAACTAAAGTTGTGTGCCATTGCGCCACGACTGTTTCCATAGACCTATCCCCCCAATGCCGTGACGGCTTCAGGTTGATTTCCGTCTTTTCCGAATTGGACACACTGACATTTGATGGACCGCTAGCCTGCGCCCTACTGTGAACACGCGTTGTCCCCCAGACTGTTCGTCACATTCTTATTGAATGCCCCAGTCTGGGCGATCTTCGCGCACGTTAACTGTCCCGGTGCCCGGACGAGCTGGGTCGCTACCACTTGTCCCTAGTACTCGGGACGTGTTCGTGCACATTAACTTGGGTCTTTTATAGTGGAGGCCGGCCTGCTCCCCTTTATTTGACTGTTGTTTTCTTGTAGGTTGCATTTTCCTGCGCCGTGGGGGAGGTGGGCCTACCCCCGACGCCGGAGCGCGCCTCCTTGCCTTTTTTTCTTGTTTTTTTTTTAGCCTTTGTCCATTTTACCGTTATTTGTTTTATTTTTTGTTACTTGTTTCTTAATGTAGCTTATTAGTAGGCTGTATCGTGTACGAGGACTTATGCCCAAGCAAGCAGTCACCAGATGGGCTAAAAAAACAACAACAAAAATTTAATCGTGTCAGTGTATACGGATGGCTTCAAGTCCCAAGAGGGGCCGTTTTCCACGCCGTCTTCACGGCCGAGCTGGTTGCAATACACCGATCGGTTCGGGAAATAACGCGACGTGCCAAGTTTGGAAATCGGATTGTCATTTATAATGACTCACAAAGGGCCACGAATGCTCTCGGGGCTTTGGAATCTGCGCATCCCCTGGTTTGCGATATCCGTGACGTCACAGTATTCGCAAGCCGGCGGATATCGTGTACTGCGACTTGTGCTTAAGTAGGCAGTCGCCAGATGGCTCCCTAAAAAAAGAAAAAAAAGTATCGCTACTGCGTGAAGTCATTCGTGCCACTGCCACAGATGCTACTACTGCCACCATTTATGCCATACGACTCACTCCCATTTGCAATTCTCTTATAGACTACACTCCATGGCAAAACCTGGACACAGAATAGGTGACCATATCTCGTGTTTGGGTGTCCCTGTCGTGTCGTCTCTTCCATCAATATGTCCACCTTATTGGGCCTCATTTCCAACATATATAGAGAAATATGCCATTTTCAAAAGGGATCTGTTAACCCTGTTCTACTCTGGTATTTCTTTCTGAAACTTGTCTCAGTGAGCATGCCCTCGGCGATGGCCGCTAACAGAGATAGCGCTCTTGAATTTTAAAAAAAAAGATCCCATGCTCCTCATGTTCAATCCATATAGAAGGACCAAAGTCGAGTCGCAATTTGAGCGTAGCAGCGGTGTATCAGTAATCACTGCAACGAAATTTGACTAGGATATCCTCTATTTAACTGTTGAATTATCACCCCGTAAGGGGCGCGGCGATTTGCCTTCATGGCCACCGTGCTGACTGGACTCAGCAACTCGTCCGGCCCCAGTTTAGCCTCTTCTCCTTCTCTCAGACAGCGTGTGTTTCTCCCCTACTTCCTCACTTCCCCTACAACCTCTCCCACAACTTTCTCTGGTCCGCCTCTATTTTCACAGGGTAGATGCTGACTTTCTTCTCAGCCAACTATCCCGGATCGGGGCCGAGGGAACAATGTTCCCTAACTCCTGAGCTCCAGTTTGGGATGGTGTGTTTTTAACAACCTGCATCATCCCCACCCATACATTCATCACACCCCCTTTCCTTCCTCACACCCCCTTTCCTTCTCACTTCACACTATCAATTTTACGATGTTCTACAGGTCGAGCCGCCATGATAATGGGCTGCCAGGTCACCAGGCGGGAGGTGTGAACTTAAATGGCGGCACCTGGCTCTGTCAGCCTCCCGAGATAGACATGGTCCTTGAGGCAACCCAGCCCTATGCAAGGCCCTCCTCAAACGGCTCGGGTCTCCAAGGCAGTACAAGGAGGGGAGAGATCTCCTCCTCCGGCTGGTGCCCCTAAGACCGCAGGATATTATCTTTCTCGGACAAGGAACTTGCTGAGGCCGGTCCATCCGGCCTAGGCGCTCCTGCCAGCGCGGGGAAGAAGCGGGTTCATTCCCCGCCCGCCCTCTCCCAAAAAGAAGAAAAACAAGAAAAGCCTAAGAAGACTCGGGGGTCCTCTTCATCCGCGGGGGCTGCGTGGACGGATGGCTCTGCTGTCACTTCGGTAAGCGACCAAGCCAAGATCGGCACATCCGGCCCCTCTGCCCCCCCGGGTGCGGATCCCCTGACTAAGACCAAAAGTGCTATTGCGCGGAGCGGAGCCTCGATTACATTGGGGCCCCTCATTCAGAGACTACCCTACGTTTTCGAACCCGCTGGCTTCAAACGCTTCCTGGGTATTCGCTCCACTTATGGCAGCATGTTGGCTAAGGGCAACATAGTGCATCAGAGGAGAGCTTTATCAAGTATGATTGGTAGAGAGCCGAAGGTACCCGTTTCTCTGACGGGAACTCATGGACTACTCCCTAGACGACATCACGTTAGAGCTGGCCGACCATGTGGCGGTCAAGCTCGAACGTGTGATAAGAAAACGGAGGGGCCTCGACACCCACCCCTAGACTCTTCGTCGCGTTCAACTATGACAAGGTCCCTGAGTCGGTGCGTGCCGGTTGGTATTGCTACCGCCTGAAGGCATTCGTGCCACTGCTGCGGAGGTGCTATTACTGTCACCGCTTCGGCCATACTAATCGCTCCTGTCGACGTGCAAAGTCGGGGTTACCCGAAACCTGTGTAAGTTGCTCCAAGGCCACAACGATAAGTCCAAATCGTGTGTGGCCAAGTGTGTCAATTGCGGAGAGCCGCACCCCGCTTCTTCGAAGCAATGTGGTCCGTATCTCCTGGAGAAGGAAATCCTGGCTGTTCAGGCTCAGCATCGTCTCTCATTTCGCGAAGCTAAGGAATTGGTCCTGGCGCGCCCATCACTACCCGGGACGTCCTATTCCTCAATGTTGAAAAAGACACCCTCTGCTCCTGTCCCCTCCAGGCCTACGAGTATGGTTGTTTCCGCGCCCATTTGGAACTCTTCTGTGGGTTCTACCCACGACGGGCGCTTCCCTGGTAATGCCGGCGGCACAAAGTTTTAAAAGCGGGTCTCCCCGTCCTCCTTTTCCCAGCGTGACCGTTTTCCGTAAGGCGAAATGGTCACGCCCCTCAACCGAGTCGTTAGACACTGTAGGTAACACCCCTGAAGTTCGTTGCCAGGCCATCTTCCGAGCTTCCTAAAGCTGCCCCCCCGAAGGGACAGCAAAAGAGGAGCTTCGTCTCCTTCACCCACGCCCAATGGTGGGCTTGTTGGCTCGGAGACTGTGGATCCTCGAAAAGAGGGTCCCCCCACCTCCGAAGCCGCAACGCCCGACTAAGGTTTCGAGGCGGAGGGAGAAAAAGACTCGCATGGTGAGCCCAACCTCCCCCAATAAGTCCTTCAAGGCGACAGCGGCTTTAGTGCATTGTCAGGGCAACAGTGCCCTGGTCTCTGCCTCCGGGAAGCGTACAGCCATTCGAAGAGGGCCCTCGCATCTCCTCCGAGCTAGGCCTGGAGGGCATATGCTTTCAATCGAAATGGCGCGGATTCCGGGCCAAATGGGAGGAGCTGCTGAGGCTCGTCTCGTCCTGTTCCCCGTTAGCTATCTTTTTGCAGGAAACCATGATGGGCGCATGCCTCCTGCCCCCCTTCCTCCCGGGGTATAAAGGTTTTGCGACCCCACCACCACAGGTTGGGGGCTGGACGGGAGGATGTGCGATTTACAGCCGGCATGATGTCTCCGTTTTTTCGCTTTAGATACCTCCTTTCAGGCAGTAGCTGTGCAGCTGCACCTTTATAGGAGGTATACTGTTATTTCGGCGTACATTCCACCGTCAGCCGACTTCGTCGCGGGGACTTCCGCCGCGTGGTGGCATGGTTGCCGAGGCCCTTTCTCTTGCTCGGAAATATAAACGTTAGACACCCCTTCAGGGGAGACTACTCTATCAATCCCCGGGGACAAGTCCTTGCCGACCTGATCGCCGAGCTTGAGATGGGTGTCCCCTAAATGTGGATGAGTTTACGCATCACTGCCAGAGAACCGCTTCATTTTCCTGCCTCGATCTATCTTGTGCTCTCCGGTTGCACAGCTTGATTTTGATTGTGGAGTGGTCGATCAAATCCATGGTAGTGATCACTTTACCGCAGGAAAGTGTCCTCAGTGTCACACTCTTTGCCCTGAGCATCAACGGCATCACCTCGGTGCTGCCCGAAGATGTTTTCGCTACGCTCTACGTGGACGACCTTTTGATCTCTTTTGGTGCGGCCCAAATGCCAACTCTGGAGGGTCGACTCCAACAGGAATTGAACCCCGTCTCTCGCTATTCTGAAGCGCACAGGTTTCGGTTTTCCTTGGCCAAGACTAAGGTAGTGCACTTCTACCGCCATCCACGGCTCCACCATGAGCCAGACTTGTTTCTTAATGGGGTACGCCTGGAAGTAGTTGAACTGCACAGTTTCCTCGGTCTTGTATTTGACCGCCGCCTCACCTGGGAGGATCATATTCGCAGCCTTAGGGTCTCTTGCAGCGGTGCAATGGACATTCTCCGTCCCGTGACGTTTAGCGCTTGTGGCGCTGATAGGGCTGCTGCCTTACCTTTTTATTGATCCTGTGTTCGTTCTAAGCTCGACTACTGATACGAGTTTTATGCATCCACACCTGAGCATGGATTGCGGAAGGTGGATTCGATCCACATTCGATGCATTTCCCCCCATTGAGAGCCTACTAGTCGATGCTGGGGAGATGCCACTCGTTCTACGCCGCGTTCAGTGCATCACTCGCCTGTACGCACGAGCCCGCCTCATCCCTCAGTCGCCAACAGCTCTCACTTTTTCCGCAGCTAATCTCAACGGTGCCTATGCCGCCGAGATACACCAGACATACCCTAAGCCCTTTTGGTTTAGGGCCAGGGAACTCGTTCGAGAGCTAGGTATAGCTCTCGGGCCGGTGGCTCCCCTGGTTCTGCCCAGGACGCCACCCTGGAGGGTACCACATTGGGCTATTTGTCGCCACGCCTCTGCTCCCAAAGCTTGTACAGCGCCGGCAGTATTGCGTTCGACTTTTTTGGAGCACACCTCGTGTCACGCTGGAACCGTGCCAGTGTATACAGATGGCTCCAAGTCCGTAGAGGGGGTCGGCTTCCACGCCGTATCCCCGCTGTTTCATGTCAGCGGGGCTCTGCCAGACGCTGCGTCTGTCTTCACGGCCGAGCTGGTGGCAATACACCACTCGGTACGGGAGATTACGTGACGTGCCCGGTTCGGACACCAGATTGTGATCTATAGTGACTCACAAAGCGTCCTGAGTGTTATCGGGGCATTGGAATCTTCGCATCCCCTAGTTCGAAATCTCCGTGACGCCACGGTTTTGGCAAGGAGGGCGGAATTCGAGATTATCTTTTGCTGGGTTCCTGGATCTGTAGAAATAGCGAGGAATGAGGGCGCCAAAGAGTCCGCGAGGACTCCGCGACCGGGCCAGCGTTTCGCTCTTCCTCACACCGACTACATGGCAGGAATACGGGCAGCTCTTTGGGCTGCTTGGCAAAGAAGATGGGAGTCGGTCGAAGGGAACTTAAACTTGCGTGTCATTACGCCGTGACTGTTCACATGGAGCTACCCTTCATTGCCGCGAATGCTTCAGGCTGCTTTCTGTCTTCTCCGAATTGGACACACTTTCGAGTCGCACCGCCATTTGATGTAGCGCTCTCCAGCGCCCTGATCTTAACACTGCTTTGTCCCCCACACTATTCGACACATTCTTGTTGAATGTCTCAGTCTGGGCGATCCCCGCGCACGTCACCTGTCCCGGTACCGGGTTGGGCGGGGTCGCTACCGACTGTCCCTTGTATTCGGGACGGGTTCGTGCACATTGACTGGTGTACTTATGCACTTTTGTGGGGAGGCCGCCCTTCTCCCTTTTATTTAACTATTTGTTTTTTTGTTATTTTAGTAGGTCGTAAATTCCTGCCCCCCCCCCCCCCTCCTCCCTCCGACGCCGGTGCTTGCTTCCTGCTTATTGCTTTTTTCCTTTTTTTCTTTTTATGTTCTTTTGCATCTTATTTTAAAGATGCTTAGTACTAGGCAGTGTTGAATACGGCGACTAATGCCCAAGTAGGCAGTCGCCAAATGAGCTCTTAAATTTCAACAATAAAAAGTATTATCACATTATTTTAAATTGACGCCGTATTTTTACCTTCCACAATTATATTATACTGATTCTAGAACTTTTGAAATCCCTTCATGTTGGGGGTCTTATAAAGTTGGAGTCCTAAAGAATGAATTTGGGAAGGGTGGGGTCCATACTCTTTCTTACTATTGCAGGAATGCCCTCTTGTATACCGGAAAGATCGTGAAAGAGATTTTAAAATAGCTAATTGTTTCTTTTCAGATGAAATTTGGTTTGTCCAGAAACCTTAAGGTTGTACCAGAATTTAGTGGTATGATATCACCTCCAGCCCTTTGCCATAATCAGGCCTCTATAAAAGATATTAAGAAACATTCATATAATCACAGTGGTGAGAAGCTGTTCAGATGCAACCTTTGCCCTTATCAGACTGCAAGGAAAACAGATGTTAGAAGACATTCACTGACTCACACTGGAGAGAAGCCTTTCAAATGCAGTATTTGCCCGTATCAGGCTGTAACGAAAGTCCATCTTAAAAACCATTCATATACTCATACATGTGAGAAGCCATTTAAATGCAACCTTTGCCCTTATCAGGCTGCAACGAAATTTCATCTTAAAAGCCATTCATTTACTCACACAGGTGACAAGCCTTTCAAATGCAGGCTTTGCCCTTATCAGGCTGTCATGAAAGTTCAACTTAAAAACCATTTATATACTCACACAGGTGAGAAGAATTTCAAATGCTTCCTTTGCCCTTATCAGGCTATAATGAAAGTTCAACTTAAAAACCATTTATATACTCACACAGGTAAGAAGCCTTTCAAATGCAACCTTTGCACGTATCAGGCTGCAACGAAATTTCATCTTAAAAGCCATTCATTTACTCACACAGGTGACAAACCTTTCAAATGCAGACTTTGCTCTTATCAGGCTGCAAACAAAAAAGATGTTAGTATACATGCAAGGACTCATACAGGAGAGAAGCCTTACAAATGCAACCTTTGCCCTTATCAGGCTGCAACGAAAGTTCGTGTTAAATTCCATTCATATACTCACACAGGTGAGAAGCCTTTCAAATGCAGTCTTTGCCCCTATCAGACTGCAAAGAAAGGAGATTTTCAGAGGCATTCACTTATTCACACCGGTGAGAAGCCTTTCAAATGTGATGTTTGCTCCTATCAGGCGGCAAAGAAAGGTCATCTTAAAAATCATTTATATACTCACACAGGTGAGAAACCTTTCAAATGCAGTGTTTGCCCTTATCAAGCTGTAACGAAAGTTCATCTTAGAAACCATTCTTATAATCATACAGGTGATAAGCCTTTCAAATGCAGCCTTTGTTCTTATCAGGGTCAGAGAAAGGACATACTTGTGGCACATTTAAGAACTCACACTGGTGAGAAGCCTTTCAAATGCAGCATATGCCCCTATCAGGCTGCACAGAAAGGACATCTTCAGAGGCATTCACTTACTCACACAGCTTAGAAGCTTTTCAAATGTTTTTGCCCTCACTTCGCTGCAAGGAAATATCACCTTAAATGCCATTCATATACTCACACGAGTGCGAAACCTTTCAAAAGCGGTGTTTGCCCTTATCAGGGTAGGAGGAAGGACAATCTTGTGGCACATTTAAAAACCCACTCTGGTGATAAATAAACATTAACAAGAAGCAAAATGTTAATGCGTTACAAGCGTCGCCTGAACTATTGCACCATGGATGAATTCATCGAGCGCTTCCATATTGGTCAGCCGAGAGTGAGGCCGCCGGTTTTCAGAAGGATGCTTCCCTACTCCATTTTATGACTTTGATGTTGATCGCATTCTCCGGAGAATGGCAAACAGGGGAAAAACAAGGAAATTTGTTCCTAAAGAGGTTTTGAGAGGCACTAAGAACTCGGAATAAAAACATTAACCCTAAAACACAAAGGATAACAAGACGTACACATGCATGTCATTCAAACAACTTTCCCAAAAGATGGTGCTGGTGCGCATCATACTCACTACCGGTATGAATGGTGATGTCCGCGGCATCCCTGCCCATTACCGACATTGAGTATATCGCTCGCAGGAGTGAAAATTCTGTTGCGCAGCCCCCAAGTAAGCGGCCGGTATCTGTGTTTAGGCATTTTCACGACACTCGCCGGAGGCCAATATGGGTAGTCTTCGTGCCTCACATACAAGGAGAAGAAAGATATACCTTAGTAAACTCCATTCTCAAACAACAAATCTGATGATGGATAAACTCCACGGCATCTACTTTAGAAATTATGGCATAATTTTATTTTCCTGTCAACGTCTTGATCTCAAAATGTCAATCCAAGCCCACGCCATTTCCTTTTAAGGAACCCATTCAGATTAGGGCTTTAACGAAGACAAAGTTCATTAAATCCCGAGTATCTCCCATGACTCAGTAATCGTATTATATTAAAGTTATCTGTGTCCGTTTGCTTAATAGGCTGGGTGAGGGGCAGTAAATTTAATGTCATCAAGAGCACCCCCTCCTCCTCGGTCACGGTGTTTCCAGAAGCTCAACGCAACAGTGCCCCTTCCTTGTAGGCGATGGGGCTCCGCCCGCTCCTTTACCTTTATTCTTGGTCATGGTTATAGTATTCATGATCTCATCTTGACCCCTCTACCTTCACCCCTTTCCCTCTCTTGGACCTTTTCTTCCTTCATGCGTTAGTTTCAGAGTGTCTCGCTTTCTCGTGGTGAGGGGGTCCTCCCCAGAGCTCTTAGGGGACCCCTGGGGTCCTGCGAACTACACTTTTAATGCACCCCTCTATTTCTCTTAATGCCAAACGTTCTTCAGCCTTTCCTCGCTCGTTGGATCCCTATACCCACGATGTGGACCCGGATTTAGATTAGACCCCGCTTTCTGGTCTTGTTCCTCATCTGATACGCCACTTGCAAAAGTGGATGTGTACGACGTAAACCAAACATTTGAGTCCCGCAGTTGTGAACTCCGCTGAATGTGGCCATGAGGTAGTGGTAATATCGTAGTCGAGGTGTTATCTCACACTCAACACAATGTTGTGCGAAATCCGTCTTCTATAGCACAAGTTCGCTTAACCCCTTAGCCCCATCCACGTCTGAATTTTGCCAAAGGTGCCATGCATTCAAACGAATTAAGGAACCATGACCTCACACGTCTCAAGAGTAAGGTTAGTACCCAAGGATTCACACTTAAACACAGGGTGACAAAAACTGAAGGCTCTGCTAGAGTCGCAACTGCCACATTTATTTTAGCGTTCGAACGTCAGGAACTGCCCCTTATTATTAAAGCTTTGTACCTTCGTGTCCTGGTAATCCCCGGGTTGCTTGAATTGGTCGTTCCTGTAGGTACTCCAGTTCCTGCGTGATTTGTAGTTCTAATTACCATGACCCTGAATGCGCCAAATCATTGTGTTGCGTCGAAAATCTGCCTAATAATCTTATATGAAAAAGAGGTCATCGCTTTGTGCGACTCTGCCTATAGATATGAGAAAGGCTCTCCAACGTGCTGGAGCATAAACCTCTCCTCTTGGCGGGCTCATATCAGATGTTTTACGTAACTCTTAACGAAACGGACCGTCTCGTTCGAGTTTGACACGCCTGAAGCATCTCATTGCCCATCTACCGTCAGTGTCAGACGTATTCTGATTTACCGTCCAAGCATCGATCGCATACCGAGATACTTAATTTTTCTCCCATCTCCCCAGCAGTTCAAGTCGGGGCTGCCGCTCAGGGCGAAAAACTTGACGACATCAGACGTTATCTGAAAGAATCTTCTATATTGAACAGTGAATGTTCTTCTACCCGGCCATGGGACCCTAACCCCAGTTTTAAGAGGAGGGACTCTTCACCTGGGTCATCGGCCACTAATAAGGTGGCAGCCTCTGGAACTGACTCGGCCGAGCCTCAAGAATTTTCAATAGACTCTTCTCCTATTACTGAATATTCTTTCACCTCAAACCATTCACCGTGCCAAGCCCCTTATCGGTCCAAATGGTAGCAGAAATCCACCCAGTTCCTCGTACTTTACCCATATCTCCTGCTCCATCCACTCACCATCCTACTCATGATCCGGTAGAAAAAATCGATGATATCCCATCATCGTTAGCTGCGGTTGTTGGATTAACCCATCAGACATCGAAAGCGCCCTCGGACCATGATTTCGGATCTACCGTCCGAAAATCTCTTCTTGGCCCCACGTTTCTGCCGGGCTATGCGCTCCACTTAGAGGTACGGGCCTCGTCCGGTTCCTTGAAACCAACGGACATGTCACCTGTCACTACTATCAGGATCTCTTATCCTGTAATAGCAAGCTCTTCGTACCCCAAGGTTTTTGGGGCTCTCTTCAAGCAACATCAGAGAGAGAGAGAGTCACGCGGCGCAGAGGCCTAGGGAGTATATCTCAGACGAGCAGACCTTCAATCGGCTTTTTGTGGTAAACCTTCGGGGCGATAAGACGAGCTGAGACGATGGTATATGTTGTGTGTTAATCCAGTACGGGAACATTAACGAGTTTTTCCTATCGTTTACGCTAGTCGGAAGTTGTTAGCCCGCGAGAACAACTATGCAGCGATTAAGCGAGAAGCTCTCGCAATAATTTGGGAATTCAAAAATTCAAAATGTTTTTATTAGGAAAAGTTTATAATAAAGATAGGCCACAAACCTTTGTCTTATCTCAGAAACATTAAAAATATTAATGCGCTGGAGTTTGTTCCTCCAGGAATTCCAATTCAGAATATTGTATATCAAAGGCTATGAAAACTGTATGGCTGACAGTTTAAGCCAGAGTCTGTTGTGTTCCCCTACAGACGAATCTTTAGCCTACTAATTTTTTTTCTGTATATATATGCAGTCTAAATATCTGTTAGATTAAGAAAAGATGTACCCTTTTGCATTTATCTTTTAGTTAAACTAACTTTAAATTATCATGGAACCGAGGCAGATGTGCCTCCCTCTCGAATTTTTTAATAATTGCTGGTATTGTAAATTAATATATTTTCCCAGTCCCTCTATTGGTATTTATTTTGTTTTCTTTTTTTGAACTTAGTACAATGTTTTCTTTTTTCTTCCTATTTTGTGGTTTGAATTTATTATGCACAACCTTTTTTCTATTACCCGGGATGTCACTTCTTCCGGAAGTTCCATCTCAAGGGGGAAGGAGATGTCAAAGAGAGTTACGTGGACGCTGAGGCGTAGGGAGTATCTCACAGACGAGAATACCTTCAATCGGCATCTCTGGGTATATTTTCGGGACGATAAGTCTAGCCAAACTGGGCCCCGGGAAAAGATCAGCGAGAGTGTGCGAAGTTCACGTCCGCCTCGCCCCTTAAGATGAAGTGGGATCCGCTTCCGTCGACCACGTATATAATTCCCAGCACAGGCATGTGAAAATCAGTATTCGCCCGAATCAGCCAAAGACACCACGCGCAAATTCTCAAGCGACTCCCGCCCCAAGGGCTCGTAGTCATGAAACATTCAGAATTGACAGTCGAGCAACGTGAAGACTCGTCCTTCTGCATTAACCAGCTCAACTCCTTCTCTCAAAAATACTCCCTCGAGGCTCACCACAGAAATTGTAAGACAATTACGTTTTTTCTCGCTATCAACTTCGAAGAGGCGCGACGCTATTCGACCTTGAAAGTTCACCCATGATCCCCTCCTCCCGTTTCCTGTCGTTTGTGCATGCTCACGGCGCGTGCCGAAGCATCCATTTAAATCTATTTTGCTTTCCAATTAGTCCCGTGTATTTTCCATAGTGTCTCGTTTGTTAAATTTTATTGTTTTTGTTTCCACTGTTTGATTCCCATAATAACATAGTCATTTGACCGAAATCGGCCAATGGTAGAATAAGCACTCGTATATATTTTCGTTGTGACCCACGTCAAAAGGGGGCATCCCCTTGTGCCTGCTTTTCGCCTCATTTTCACTTATCCAGGGAGACAAGTGAATGTCAGGGAGCTCATATCCGTCCTACGACATAGACTATATATATATATATATATATATATATATATATATACCTTATTAAACTGGTGTCAGGTTTTTAAATTTTTTTTGTAAAGAGTCTTAAAAGGCTCGGTTGGTTCTGGCTATCAAGGAAACCGTGAAGCAATAATTTTCTTGCCTGGCTACTTTCAAAAGGTTGATACACGCTCTCATTGACTATTTGAATTTATTTACTTGTGTGTTCATTATTTTTGGTGACTGTGCATCAATCACTAGCTTTCCCAAGCGGAGTTTATATTTGTTTCTTTCGGCCTCGTATATTCTGTCATTTGAAAGTTTCAGTAAGAATTGTATTGTTCGGTTTTGTTGGGCGGACGTAAGGGGGAGGCGCCGAGGCTTTTCGTCTCAATCCCAGAATTCGTATCGTGCGAAATAAATGAGTTTTTTTAGAGAAAATTTATTTAGTATTGGGTCAAGTAAAACTCATTGGCACTTCCGTCAGTGTTTCTAAGTGCGTTAAGTAAAACACAATAATATTCCGTTTGACAAACTCGCTACATTTTCTTTTATTTATTTTTTTATTTTATTTATTTATTTATTTTTTAAGTGCGACTCGTTGATGCGACAGTCTTTATTCGAAACCTTTAAGGCACAAGGAGAATCTCTGGGTATGACTGCTAAAGACTTAATGTCCTATATTCAAGAAGAAGAGAGAACAGTAAGAGCCGAAAGAAAGAAAAGGAACGAGAAAGAGGGGAGAGGGAGAAAATTCGTCAGCACGAATTAGAAATGACAAGGGCAAGGAACGAAACACACCATCAATTCGGAGACCGGATACAACAACCCCCCGCATCTATCGAACTGCCCGTCTTCAAGGAAGCGGAAGACTTCGGTTCATATCCAACCCACTTCGAAAAGATGTGTGAAATAAATCACTTGCCACTACACAGCTAACTAAGGGACATTCTTTATTTCACTCCCGTCAGAGGGAACTATCGATTATTCCACATTGAAGTCCGAGTTACTTTCCGCTTACACAGCTTGTCCCGTGTACTCGTGACGGGTTCGTTAACACTGACTTGTTGACTTTTTAGAGGAGGCTGCTTCCTACACCTTATCTAAGGTTTGTTGTTCTTTTGGAGTTCGCATGTTCCTGCGATGGGACGTCCCCGCGACGCACGAGCGTCCTTCATGGTTGCTGCCCCTTTCCGTTTTCCTTTTGTTATTGTTTTTTTTTCATGTTAATTTAATTTAGCCTAGTACTAGACTTTCGTAAATAGCCCCATCCGGAGGTAGCTTAGCCTTTCGCCTTTCAGACAGCCTGCGTTTCTACCCTATAACCTATGCTTTAACCTTATCTAGTCGGTCTATAACTTTACAGGGCAGATACCGACCACCTTCCGCTCACCCAACTATCCCAGATCGGGGATAAGAGGGACAGGAACAAAGTTTCCTCATCCCTGAGCTCCGGTCTGGGGTGGTGGGTTTTTACACCACGAGTGCTGCCCTGGTAAAGCTGGCGGCACAAAGGGTCCACGCTCAACCCGGGCTAAAACCAGGGCTCGCCTCCCTTCCCCCAGCATGACCGTTTCCCGTAAAAACGAAATGGCCACGTGCCTCCACCGAGTCGTTAGACAAACAGAAGGCAACACCCCGGAAGTTGGTCGCTAGGCCATCTTCCGGGGTTCCTAAAGCTGCCCTCCAAAAGGAGGACAGCACTAGGCGAGCTTCAGCTCCGTCGCCCACATCCAGTGGTAAGCTGGGTGGCTCCGAGACTTTGGGTACTGCAAAGGAGGGACCACCGCCTACGAAGCCTTTAAGGTTTCGAGGCAGAGAGAGGAAAAGACTCGCATGGCAAGCTCAACCTCCCTCGATCCGTCCTCGAAGGCGACAGCGCTTTCAGCGTATTGTCCGGCCAACAGCGCCCGGGATTTTGCCTCCGGGAAGCGTACGGCCATTCCCGTGAGATTCTTCTCTTCGAAGAGGGGCCGCCGCGTCCCCGAGCTAGGCCTGGAGGGCATATTCCTTTAATGGAATTGCTGCGGACTCCGGGCCAGCTGAGGAGTTGCGGAGGCTCGTCTCGTCCCGTTCCCAATTAGCTATCTTTTGCAGGAGCCCCGTGAGGGGCGCGACGATTTGCCATCCTAGACACCGTGCTGACGGGACTCAGCACCCCGTCCGACCCCAGCCTAACCTCTTTCCTTCGTTCAGACAGCCTGTACTTCTCCCCTATTTCCTCACTTCCCCTACAACATCTCCCACAATTTTCTCTGGTCGGCCTCTTTTTTCTCACGCTAGATGCTGATTTTCTTCTCAGCTAACTATTCCGGATTGGGGCTGAGGGGGGAGGTCACAATGTTCCCTCACCTCTGAGCTCCGGTCTGGGGTGGTGCGTTTTTAACAACCTGCTTCATCCCCACCCATACCTTCCTCACATCCCATTTCCTTCTCACTTGACCATCTATTTTTTGACGCCGTGTCCATGGTGGAGCCGCCATGCCGAGGGACTGCCAGGCTCCCAGGTGAGAGGAAAGGTCCTGAATGGCGGCACCTGGCTCTGCCAGGCCTGTACGCACCCCTTGCAGGGCGGGCTACTTCGAGGGGTGATGAGCGTATGCATTCCGTGAAAAATTTAGGGTCACCATGCCCAATGACGAACGAATCAAAAATCTTCCCTCAATTTATCATTGTCCATCGACGGAACTGCCCTCGGGCAGCTCCACAGAAAAATGGAGGTCTTCCCTCTGTGCTTACGCACGGGACCCTCCAAATTTCTCTAACCGGAGAGGAGGCTTACTCCTCTCCTTCACCCTGGGTATAGGGGACTCCCCCTCCCCCCTTCTCTGGAGATGCTTTCGGGCACCTCCCTCTTACCAGCGATAGTTCTCCCTTTTCTTTCCAAAGGGACTGCCAAGAAATCCAGCAGGCAGCCTATAGCCGACCGCTCCCCATTGACGCAGCTCGGTAGGGCAAACCCCCTTAGGAGGAGAGGGAACCAGCTCCATCCGATCGCTTTCCTCAAAAGCCTGCTGGCAAGAGTATTAAACCTTGCCGGGGTCAAGGCCTGTGCCTCCCAAGATGAGACTAAAGACACTGCTGCCTGTAGGACCTGCGATGTCCGGGGGGGGGGGGGCAACTGGAGGCCCCTCTGAGATAACAAGGTCCTTGAGGCAACCTAGCCTCAGATGGTAGGGCCTTCCAAGGAAGCGAATCCATGCTTGGCGCCAAGCACCGATCTCGAGTCCGCCCCTATGCAAGGTCCTCCTCAAACAGCTAGGGTTTCCCAGGCCGTACAAGGAGGGAAGGGGTCTCCTCCGACCAGTGCCCCTGCGACTGCCAGGACTTTCTCCATCTCGAAGAAGGGCCTGGCTGAGGCCGGTCCATCTGGCCTGGCTGAGGCCGGTCCATCTGGCCTGGGGGCACGTGCCGGCTGAGGGGAGAACCGGGTTCATTCCCCGCCTTCCTCTCCTAAAAAGGGGAAAAAAATAGGAAAAAGAGTAAGAAAGCTAAAGGCTCCTCTCCATCCGCGGGAGCAGCGGAGACGGATGGGTCTGCTCCCACTTCGGTAAGCGACCAAGCTAAGATCGGCACATCCGGCCCCTCTGGCCCCACGGGTGCGGAGACCTTGACTAAGACGAAAAGTGCGCAGGGCGTAGCCTTGATAACATCGGAACCCATCATTCAGAGGTTACCTGGCGTTTTCGAGCCCACTGGCTTCAAACGCTTCCTGGTTATTCGCTCCAATGATGGCAACATGTTGGCCAAGGGCAACATGATCCATCAGACGAGAGCATTAGTTATTGTAATTGGTAGAAAGCCGAAGGTGACTCGTTTCTCGGACGGGAGTCTTTTGGCGAATGCGGCGGATCCTCCGAGGCGGCCAAGATAAGTGCTTGTCGGACACTTGATGGAACCCCGGTTAGTGTGATGCCGCAGTCTACCATGAAATTTGTGAAAGGAGTAGTTTATGTGAGGGAACTCGTTGACTACTCCATAGAGGACATCACCTTAGAGCTGGCCGACCATGGGACGGTAAAAATCGAACGTGTGATGAGAAAACAGCCTCGAGACCCACCACTACACTCTTCGTCATGTTCCACTGTGACAAGCTCGCTAAGTCGGTGCGTGCCGGTTGGTACCGCTACCGCGTGAAGGCATTCGTGCCACTGCCGCGGCGGTGCTATTACTGTCATCGCTTCGGCCATACGAATCGTTCATGTAGACGTGCAAAGTTGGGGTCACCCTAAGTATGTGTAAATTGCTCCCATGCCGCACACGATGAATCCAAATCGTGTGTGGCCAAGTGTGTCAACTGCGGAGAGCCCCACCCCTCTTCGAAGCAATGTGGTGCATATCTCCTTGAGAAAGAAATCCTGGCCGTTCAGGCCCAGGTTCGACTCTCATTCCGCGAGGTTAAGGACTTGGTCCTGGCGCGCCTGGTTCTGCCTGGAACGTCTACTGCTCAATGGTTAGAAAGACACCCTCTGCTCCTGGCCCATCCAGGCCAACGAGCACGATGGTTTCCGGGCTCTACTCAACCCGAGCGCTTCCCTGGTAATGCTGGTGGCACAAAGGGTTCACACCCAGCCCCGGCTAAAACCAGGGCTCCCCCAGCGTGATCGTTTCCCGTAAGGCGAAACGGCCACGTGCCTCCACCGAGTCGTTAGACTCACAGGAGGCCTCACCCCTGAAGTTGGTCGCCTGGCCATTTTCTGCGGTTCCTAAAGCTGTCTCCCGAAAGGAGGACAGCAACAAAGGAGCTTCGGCTCCTTCGCCCACACCTAGTGGTGGGCTGAGTGACTCGGAGATGGTAGATCCTTGGAAAGAGGGCCCCCCACCTCCGAAGCCGTAACGCCCGCCTAAGGTTTTGAGGCAGAGGGAGAAAAAGACTCGCATGGCGAGCCCTACCTCCCCCAATAAGTCCTCGAAGGCGACAGCGCCTTCAGCGCATTGTCCGGCCAACAGCGCCCGTGGTTCTGCCTGCGGGAAGCGTACGGCAATTCCCGTGAGGGTCTTCTGTTTGAAGAGGGCTTCCGCGTCTCCTCCAAGCTAGGCCTGGAGGGCAATATACCACTCGTTACGTGAGATTACGTGACGTGGCCGGTTCAGACACCAGATTGTGATCTATAGTTACTCATAAAGCGCCCCGAGTGCTCTCTGGGCATTAGAATCTCCGCATTTCCCTAGTTCGAGATCTCCGTGACGCGACGGTTTTGGCAAGGAGGGCGGAATTCGAGATTATCTTCTGCTGGGTTCCTGGTCATGTAGGAATTGCGGAGAATGAGCGCGCCAAAGAGTACGCGAGGACCCTGCGACCGGACCAGCGTTTCGTTCTTCATCACACCGACTACATGGCAGGAATACGGGCAGCTCTTCGGACTGCTTGGCAAAGAAGATGGGAGACGGTCGAAGGGAACATAAAGTTGCGTGTTATTGCGCAGCGTCTGTTCCCATGGACCTATCCCCCAATGCTGAGACGACTTCATGTCGCTTTTTTACGTCTCCGAATCGGACACACTCGTGTGACGCATCGCTATTTGATGGAGCGCTCCCCAGCGCCATATTGTGGCGACTGGGTCTTCCACCAGACTGTTCGACACATTCTTCTTGAATGTCCCAGTCTGGGTGATCTTCGCGCAGTTACCCGTCCCGCTACCGGGATGGGTGGGGTCGTTACCGCCTGTCCCTTGTACTCGGGACGAGTGCATGCACATTGACTGGTGAACTTGTAGACTTTTGGGGATTGGCCGGTCTCCCTTTTATTTAACCAGTTTTTTTGTTTTCTTTTGTCTGTTTTTTCGTTCTTGTTTTTTTCCCCTTATAGGTTGCAGGTTCCTGTGCCGGGGGCCCCCCACCCTCATTCTGGAGCTTGCTTTCTGCTCGTTGTCTTTTCCCTTTTTAAAATTTTTTGGTGTTGGGTTTGTTCTTTTTGTGTTTTTGAATTTGATTTCAAAGTAGCCTAGTACTAGGCAGGTTTTAATACAGCGACTAATGCCCAAGTAGGCAGTTGCCAGATGAGCTCTTAAAAAAAAAATAAAACAATCTCTCTAACCTCTTGCGTGTACAAGTTGATGGAGAAATTGGTAAATGTTAGATTAGCCTTTTTCCTAGACAGTGGAGGCCATCTGTCTTCCGCACAGTGCGGCTTCCGCAAGTTCCACTCCACGTCGGATGCTCAGCTCCGACTGGAAAATGCCGTCTGCGAGGCCTTCCTTCGTAGTCAGCACTACGCCACGGTGTTTTTCGATCTGGAGCAGGCTTATAATACCGCATGGCGATACGGTATCATGGAGGCTCTCCGCACGATGGGGGCGAGGGGACGCCTCCCTGTCTTTATATCTGAATTTTTGCGAGATCGTCGATTCCGCGTACGGGTGGGGATAAGCCCTCTCCGGCCCAAAGGAGTAGGAAGAGGGTGTCGCGCAGGGAAGTGTCCTCAGTGTCACACTCATTGCCCTGAGCATCAATGGCATCACCTCAGTGCTGCCGAAAGATGTTCTCGCTACACTCTACGTGGACAAACTTTCGATCTCTTTTTGCGCAGTCCAGATGCCAACTCTGGAGCGTCGACTCCAACAGGCATTGAACCGCGTCTCTCGCTATGCCGAAGCGCACAGGTTTCGGTTTTCCTTGTCCAAGACTAACGTGGTACACTTCTGCCGCCATCCACGGCTCCACCCCGACCCAGGCTTGTTTCTTAATGGAGTAGGCCTGGAATTGGTTGAATCGCACCGTTTTCTTGGTCTTGTATTTGACCGATGCCTCACCTGGGAGTCTCATTTTCGCAGCCTTAGGGTCTCTTGTAGCGGCTTTCTGTCGTCTCCGAATCGTGCACACACGTGTGCCCCATCGTTATTTGTTGAAGCGCTCCCCAGCGCCCTATTGTGACAAGTGGGTCGTCCCCCATACTGTTCGGCGCATTCTTGTTGAATGTCCCAGTCTGGGCTATCTTTACGCAGTTACCTGTCCCGCTACCGGGATGGGTGGGGTCGCTACCGCCTGTCCCTTTTACTCGGGACGGGTTCGTTCTTCGCGACCTGTGGACTTTTAGACTTTTTGGAGGAGGCCGGCCTTCTCCCCGTTATTTAATATTCAACTATGGATCTCGGTCTTCTTCGGCGGGGGAGGGCGGGCCTTTCCCCGTCGACGGAGCTCGCTCTATATTTTTCAATTTGTTTGTTTTTCTTTTGCATTTTTTTTTTAAATTTGGCTTTTAATATAGCCTAGATTTACGCTAGCTTGAGTACAGTGACTTATACCCTAGAAGGCAATCGCCAGATGAGATATTTATATACGAGGGGCGGTCAATAAGTTTTGCAATTCGGATATAAGGAAACGAGATATGAGGAAAAGTGTTTTATTTTATTTTTCACTTTATCTACCTTCGACTTCAATGCACTTGTGCCACTTGTCCCAGAGGCTTCAAATCCCCGACAACCAGAAATCTCCCGACTGCTGTTCAGTCCACTCCTGGACGGCGAGCTGGACATCTTCATCGTCCACAAACCGGCGTCCACGCAGTGCAGCCTTGAGCTGGCGGAATAAAAAGTAGTCGCTAGGGGCCAGATCTGGACTGTAGGTGGGATAGTTGAGCTCCTCGAATCCGCACTCGCGAAGGGCAGCTTGTGCAACTCTGGCCTTGTGGACAGAGGCATTGTCGTGGAGGAGCAGGACACCGCGTGTCAACTTGCCGCGCCGCTTCTGACGGATTCACTTCTTCAACCCAGCTAGTTCCTCGGCGAAATATTGGCCTGTGATGGTCCTTCCACGAGGCGCATAGTCCACCATCAACACTCCCTCAGAATCCCAGAAGATGGTGGCCATGATCTTCCAGGCTGAAGGTTGGGTCCCAAACTTGATGGGGTTTGGAGAGCCCCTGTGCTTCCAGGCCATGCTTTCGAGCTTGGTCTCGGGATCCCAGTGATGGACGCACGTTTCATCACCTGTCACTATGCATGACTCGAAGCCCGCCGGGTCTTGGTTGTACAGGAGAAGCAGCTCCTACGAACTTTAACGACGTTGAAGTCGATCATGGGGCGTGAGGCTTCTAGGGACCCAACGGGCACAGACCTTGGTCATAGCCAAATTGTCGTGGATGATGTTTATAACACTTCCATGTGATATTCCACGTTCTCGCTCTATTTCTTCGACCTTCACACGTCGATTTTCGAGGATCATCCTCTCTACACGGGCCACATTGTACTCGTTGGTTACGTCTGACGGGCATCCTGGACGGGGGTTATCTTCAAGGGACTCACGACCATGGCGGAACTCCCTATTCCAGCGAGCAATGGTTGCATAGGAAGGGGCGGTGTCGGTGTACACTGCAACCATGCGTTCATGGATCTCTTTTGCATTCTTGCCTCCCTTGGTCAAAAATTTGGTCACTGTGCGGTGCTCAACCTTCTTCTCCATTGTTGAAAAATTTGTGACTGACGATCTGCGATCAGCTACTGCTTCTTAAATAGACGAGGCAGGAGCGTGCGGTTGCAGCTCCTGACTTGTCCTAACTTGTCCTAACACCCCCACAAACAGCCATCCCCCTTCCTTTGTTCTGCCCTACCGATTTGCAAAACTTATTGAACGCCCCTGGTGTGTGTATATATATATATATATATATATATATATATATATATATATATATATATATATATATATAATTGCAGGAGACTATGCAGGGCGCAAGCCCCCTGCCCACCCTCCCGGGGTATAAGTGTTTTGCGACCCCACCCCCACGGAATAGGGGTCGGGCAGGAGGATGCACAATATACATCCTCCATGATATCTCCGTTCTTCTTTTTGCTTTAGATAAATCCTTTCAGACAGTAGCTGTGCAGTCGCACTTGGATAGTAGGTATACAGTTATTTCCGCGTACATTACACCGTCAGCCGACTTCGACGCGGGGGATTTCCGCCGCGTAGTGGCACGGTTGCCGAGGGGCTACTCGATTTATCCCCGAGGTCAAGTCCTTGCCGACCTGATCGACGAGCTAGAGATAAGTATCCAAAATCTCTATGAGTTTACACATCACTACCTGAGACCCGCCTCATTTTCCAGTTCGATCTATCTTTTGCGCTCGTCGGATGCACAGCCTGATATTTATTTTCTTATTTTTATTTTGGGAAGAGGGGTGCTCGATGAACTCTGTGGTAGTGATCACTTTCCCATTCAAAAAGGATATTCTGGGTTGCTGCCGCCCAAGAGCCCGCTGCGGTAGTGCTTGGTGCGGGCGTGGTGGTGCGCATTTTATTTCAGGAAATGATTTCTCTACCTCAGTCGAGGAATTTAGGTAGGTTGGTGAGGCCGTTGAATTCTTCTTCGGCCACCTCATTGCCGTGGGCCCAGCTACTATTCCTAGTACGTATGGCCGTTTCGCATGTCGATCACTCATGTGGTAATCAGCGGAGTGTGAGACGGCCCTCAAACAGAGGCATTATTCCTACTTGCGCTAGCTGGGAGGGCTGCAGCGCTTTGCCTTCCTGGCCCCCGTGCTGACGGGACTCAGCGCCCCGTCCGGCCCAAGCTTAGCCTTTCTCCTTTCATACAGCCTGTGTTTCTACCCTACGTCCTCACTTTCCCTACAACCCCTACTTCAACTTTCTCTGGTCGCCCTCTAATTTCACAGATAGGTGCCGACCAGCTTCCTCTCACCTCTCGGATCGGAGCTCAGAGTAGAGGGGACGTTTCCTTAACTCTGAGCTCTGGTCTGGGGTGGTGGGTTTTTAACAACCTTCTTCATTCCCATCCACACCTTCCTCACTTCCCCTTTTTTCTCCTTTCAATCTATACATTTTACCCCAGGCCAGTTGGTGAGAGGAGTGGCCTCAAACGGCGGCAGCCGATTCTGCCGGCCCCGTACTCACCTCTCGCAGAGCGGGCGACTGCGTGGGATGATTAGCGCATGCATCCCATAGAATAAATAGGGTCACCATACCAATGATGAAGACTAAAATACCAATTTCCCTCTACTTTCCCCTGTATAATCGACGGACAGTCCTCGGGTAGATCCACCGAAAAAAATGGAGGTTGCCCCCTCTCCCCTGTGCTTTCGCAGGGGACCATCCAAAACTCCTCCTTTGCCTATGCGTATAGGGCACTCACCCTAACTCGTCCGGCTGGTGCACCTGTAGCAGCCAAGACCTTCTCCAACTCGGAGAAGGATCTTGCTGAGGCCGGTCTATCTGGCCTGGGGTCTCCTGTTGGCTGAGGAGAGAGATAGGCGCATTCTCCGCCTTCCTCTCCTTTCGATCTGGAGAAGGCCTCTGATACCGCATGGCGATACGGTATCATGGAGACCCTCTCCTCGATGGGGGCCAAGGGACGCCTCCAAATCTTTATATCTGAAATTTTGCGAGATTCTAGGGTGGGAGGAGCCCTCTCCGGCCCAATGGAACAGGAAGAGGGTGTCCCGCAGAGAAGTGTCCTCAGTGTCACACTCTTTGCCAGGAGCATCAATGGTATCACCTCGGTGCTGCCGGAAGACGTTCTCGCTACGCTTTACGTGGACAACCTTTCGATTTCTTTTGGCGCGCCCCAGATGCCACTGGTGCCGATTACAAGGGAAAAACGGTAGCGACAGGTAATGTGCACGAAGATCACCCAAACTGGGACATTCAACGAGAATGTGCCGAACAGTTTGGGGGACAACGCAGTCTTCACAATAAGGCGCAGGCGAGTGTTCCATTAAATGGTGGTGTGTCCGATTCGGAGACGACATAAACCAACCTCAAGCCGATGTGACATTAGAGGGTAGGTTCATCGGAACAGTCGCGCGCAATGGCACATAATTTTAAGTTCTCAGCCGTCTCCCATCTTCTTTGCTACGCCGCGCAGAAGGCAGCCCGTATTCCTGCAATGACAGGAGCTGGGAAGTGTAGGCCATGAATGGTCTTTTGCAGTCTCCTTTTTTCCTTATGTTCTTTTCTTATGTTAATATAATCAGTGTGATGCGGAGCGATACGTTGGTCTGGTCGCCGAGTCTTCGCGCCCTCATCGGCGGCCTCATTCCCCGCAATTCATACATGTCCAGGAACCCAGCAGAAGATAATCTCGCCATCCGCCCGGTTCGCCAAAACCGTGGCTCACAGATATCGCGAACCAGGGGATGCGGAGATTCCAATGCCCCGAGAGCACTCGGGGCGCTTTGTGTGAGTCGCTATAAATCATGATCCGGTCTCCAAAAGGGGCACGCTGCGTTATCTCCCTTACTGCGCGGTGTATTGCAATTTCAGGGACTCCCTGTTGCAATCCCCTTCCCCACCACCCAAGACATCACGGATCCCATTCGAAGAACCTCTTCCTTTTTTTATTATCTTGGACCGGCGAATCGGCATCTATCGGGGAAGAGATGGGGGAAAGTACACTGACCCCCTGCATGCTGGGCACGCAAGCAAGCAGGACATTAGGGTGGCAGGGGCCGACTGGCTCTGCAATAACTTGCTCCCCTAAGGGGGTTGGTCCTATCGAGCCGTTAGCTCAATTATGGGCCGCCCGCCTACTTTCTTGGAAAGCAAAGGGGGGTGGGGACAGCCGCTGGAAGAAGGGATGGGGGTGATTCCCCTGCACCCAAGGACATAGGAGAGGAGTAATCTTTCTCTCCGGTCAAAGAGGTCTCGAATGTCCCCTGCGAAAGCATAGGGGTGGGGGGGACCACCTCATTTTTCATTTAAGGGTAACAAGGTGGCAACCGCCCAAGCCTAATGGACTCTCATTGGCAGCACTGTTAAAATGAGGTCGCTCCAAAAAGGTCATAAAAAGGAGTGTAGGAAACTATAAATGGGGTTTGGCAAAAGACTAAAAGAAAACAACACAACACACACAGACGCACCCTTAAATTACAGGCATACGGCACACATTCTAAAAACGAGGGCGGCTGGGACATTAAACATGTGACAGGCGCCAGCCGCACAGTAGGGCACAAGGGAAGATAAAACAATAAATGAAAAGACAACTTACTAAAGGGATAAAACATCGCTTCACGATCAAAATTTAAAGAGGGAGTGTGACCGAAGGGAGTCCTTTGCTAAAAGAAAGCGAAGTCGAGCAGGGGGAGGGGGGGCGACGCAAGAAAGGGTAAGAAAGCAAGAATTTCGAAGAGAAGCAAGGCGGGGACAAACTACCAAAATGCGAACCACAGAAAGCTCGCCACCGCAAAAGGGGCAACTCGGCCTCCACCCGAAACTAAATAGCCATGGGTGAGTCGCGTGTCCCCAATGCGGAACCAGCAAAGAGCAACATCCCAAGACCGGAGTCGGTGATATCTAGAGGATCAGGAACGAACAGAGCGTTTAATAAGGGACAGCTTAGAAAGTGGGGGGGGGACGAATCCCACTCTCTTTGCCACAAACCAAAGTTATACGGCCTGATTACGGGATAAAATCAAATTAAAAGCCAAAAGAATGGCCGTTAACTCTGCGGTAAAAACGGATGCTACAGGAGGGAGAGCGGACCGAAGGGACTCTGTAGAGGACACCGCGGCCGCCCTAACACCGATGTTCGACTTCGAGCCGTCAGTAAGAGGGAACGCTGGTGGTTATGAGAACACGCATGTCCAAGAAACAGGCAGTTTAAGAGACTGGGGTCAGTAGACCCTTTCTCGAAATTCCAAAAAGCAGTACAGAGCTCAGGAGGGCAAACGCTCCAACACGGAGACTACGGGAATGGGAGGGCTAACACCCAGGGAGGCGAGATGGTCGCCGATCAAATGATGCCGAAGAGGAAAGGGCAAAAAGGTACTCATGGACTAAGGATGAAGGGTATTGCTAAACACGAAACGGGGATCGTAGGCACACCTGGAGTCGATGTTATCGCAAGGGAAGCACGCCACCCTTCACAAAGAGGTGAGGTACGAAAGGTCCCACAACTAAGACTGACCCCAATCGAACGAACAAAGTCGAGTAACTTCAAAGCCGAAGAAGTAGACGCTCAAGAGTGCACCTGACAACTGTAATCCAGCTGGGATTCAACCAGCGCTGAATAAAATGACCGCAAGGTGCGTCTATCACTACTCCAAGTGGTGTAGGATAAAACCTGAAGCAAATCCAAATCCTTTGAACAGGAAGCCCTCAAGCAACGCAAATGGGGAATCCAAGTGAGTTTTCTATCAAACGTTAAACCCAAGAACTTAAAAATAGGGACACACTCAATCGCCGTGCCACCCAATAAGAGGAGACGGGGACCAAGGACCCAACGAACCCGATAAAAATGCAAAGCCTTCGTTTTGGCAACCAGAAACCTTTGGAGAGAGCACGACCCGACACGGCATCAATTGCCAGCTGTAATCGACGGGCAGCAGAAGGCAAGCGGAGAGATAAACAAAGCACACTGTCATCCACGAAGAGAGAAGCCGAAAACCCCTCCGAAAGAGTAGGCTATTAATGACAACGGTGAATCAAAGCTTCGTTTGAATGAGTCTTTTTTGAGACTCAGGATGACCAAGTGGATTCGCCGCTGGCTAACAGTGGTCCAGCGACGCGGGAAGCTGTTCGCAATTCGCCTACGCTATTATTCTTTCTTTGTCCCTTTTCCTCTGTCCTCTATCTACAATGGTGCCCAGACTCGGGAGAGGAAGCGTTAGCCCTTGGATAACATTTCTAAACGGTCTCTTCATTTCTTCAAAATACGCTCTGGTTCTAGGATAGGAGGTTGTATAGCGTACAAAAAGTGCAGGCGAGCGGCTTAAAAGCTTCGTTTGAATGAATCTTTTTTTGAGACTCAGGATGGCCGAGTGGATTCGCCGCTGGCTAACGGTGGTCCAGCGTCGCGGGAAGCTGTTCGCAACTCGTCTACGCTATTATTTTTTCTTTACCCTTTTCCTAATCCCCTATATCAACAGTATACAGAACAAACAGTTAAAAGCTTCGAAGTAAAAACCCTCGCAGCTACAGCCTGCAAGGTAGTACGGGGAGGAAGTGCCGCAGAAAATAGCGAATAGGAAATTAAAAGAGAAGCACCACCATGGGACACGCCCCCGTCGGGAGGGTGGGGGGATTAAATATCCGGAAGTGCGAAAGCACCGGGAAGAGGCGAGTCTCAGGCATATTTTCTTGCAAACACACCTCCACTGGCCGACCGCTAGAAAGCAAGAGCTGGAGTTCCTCCCGCTCGGGGAAAACCCCTTGAGAATTACACTGTAAGATGACAGACATTACGGTCGTCTCGACACCAACCTCGGGATTCTCTAGTGACGGAGACCGTCGAACGTTCCCGACGACTAGAAGATCCAGACGGGAAAAGGGACAAATCGCGGTAAGCCGGGGACGCGCCCAGCACGAACTTGGCAGCGTGGACGGCTCTTTGCCCGGAGGGAAAGCAAGATCGAGCAGAGATGGACGAGGACTAAGATACGAAGTAGATGGAATATTAGGCAGAACATGGATAGATGGTAAGGGGGGAATTGGGTTAGTTGATGAAGGGGCAGATGGCAAGGAAAGCGGAACAGGGGTAGAAGGCATCGAAGACTGAACAGAGGTAAGGGGCAATGAAGAAGGAACCGGGGTAGGAGGCAAGGAAGGCGTAACTGGGTGAACCTCCACCCTCACAATGACCAGGGATAAAACAACCAGGGAGGCCAGCTAAGACTCGGAAGGAGAAGGCATCAAAACGGAGGGACCCCTAACAACCCACTGGAGGACCAAACAAGCCTCATCAGATGAAACGCGCTTGGACTCCAAACGAAGTGATGAGAAACCCTTCGGTTTGCGCTGAGGCAAAAGAAAAGAAGGAGCAGCGGTGGCAGACGCCTGAAGGAATTGCCGGATATCCTCCAGCGTCTCAGCTCAGTCGGTATCACGGTCCGCGACAAAAGGAAGAACATGAGAAGAAACCAACGGTAAAGGAAGAACCTTTGGAGGGACCGCGAGAAAACAAAGACGGAGTGGGACGACGGGGGGAAAACGTCCTCCTCCCGGCACATCGCTGTGTAACGCACGGGTCACACAGCGACGAGCCTGCCTACAGTTCCTGTTTATATGGCCAAACTGGTGGAAATTAAAACAACATCTGGAAAGCTTGAGATAACGGGACAAGAAGATAACCAGCACGAACAAAATGGAGCAGATCCTGACACTCAAAGGAAACGATGAGCGTACTCGTAGGAACATTAGCGGGACCAACAGACTTAGAAACCCTATTGAAGTCCGTAAATGTAAAGGCTATCTCGAAACCCGGTTCACACGGCCCAAATATAACACAAACATGAAATTTATAGAAGACCAGGGATCTGAAGGGCTACCATAAATTCAAAAGGATTTATCAGGACGATGCTAAATTACGAGGTATCCACAAGGGATTAAATAATCACACACATAAAAGTATTAACAGTATTATTTACATCAAAATCAAAAATTAAATAAATTGACTGCATACAAATTATACGGGGGTACATCAAGTAATAAGAAAAGTCACAAATGCTTATCACCATCTAACGAGCACAATTCGTTCTAACCAAAATAAATATGCACGCATATAAAATTGGGTTCACTGAATAATTTGCTTGAAGCCGAAACGACACGCGTCGTTGAAGATGAAATAGGCTACGCTACTCTAGTGACAGGTGTTCCCGGAATAACCTCACTGTCTTACGTCCCTTACCCTAAGGCCAAAAGTTACACGAATAAAACTTAATTGATTTAAAAGGGACGTAAGAAGAAAGAAATACTCCAAAATATCTGATAGCAGAGCAGTAAAGTAATAACCCATGTCGGAAACCCAGGCGAAAGAGGCTCGGTGACGATGAGTGAATTCAACACAAGTCCACAGGGGTGAATGCGATGACGGTCTTCAGCGAGGAGAAACCCACAGACGGCGATAACGGAGCGAAAGGCTTCGAGACCACGGGGAACGATGACTCGAAGGCCCAACGATCCGAGAGAAGGAACTTGAGATGACTGAATTCCCCAAAGAGGAGATGGCGAAGTGACGGGGAGAGCTTTCACGTGCCCAGTGTGAACAGCTTCCCAAAGAAGAACACTTGCAAACGTAACTGGGAGAGCACAATTCGATGCAGCCGACAGAGGGGCAGCGACAACACTGGCAGGAATCAATGGCAAAAAACCTCGCTGCACGAAGGAATCCGGTACGGGTCTACAAAAATGAACAACGTCAAAGGTAAGTGACGGCAAATGATTCAGCGGAGCAATCAAGGCAGAAATCCTTGCAACAGAATAAATTAAAAGCTCACGGCCCCATTTATATCCTTCAATTCGAAGGGGAAAAAGGGAAGTGTGGCATAAGGAGGGGTGGATGAGTCGTTCCCCCTATGCAAATTAGGCTGGTATGTTACAGAGGTTTAAGCAAAAAATGGTAGCCTAGAAGCGGGTCAACCGGCGATAAACACCGTAAACTATGGTGAGAAAGGGAAGGCATGGAAATACGAGGGCCTATCCTTTACACCACCCCCAGAACAAGAATCTACTGGGGAGTAGATAAAAAAGAAAGGAAAGTATATACAAGGGAAAATATATACAATAATTATATAGGGGACCTACTTAAAAGGTTAGCCCCTAGGCTGTCCTTTCTAGCGATGTGGAGAAACCTAAACTTAGACGCCTGTAGGGCAATAGCACACCGAAGTATTCTGTCGTTCTTGTCATTAAATTTTGACAGATAGAGTAGAGGTTTGTGGTCGACCTCCAAAACAAACTCCTAACCAAGAAGATAGAAGTCAAACCTGGTAATGGCAGATACTATGGGCAGACACTTTCTCTCTCGATGGTCGAATGCCTCTTTTCCAGGTCCAGGAGCTTCCTGCTCGCATAGGCAACAGGATGGAGACATCCGTCTTGGTACTGTAGAAGTACCGCTCCCAGTCCATGAAGAGAGGCATCGGTCCTCAAGAGGAAGGTTACCTGGGGATTCGGCAGCCTTAAAGCCAGTTCTGAAGAGATGGGAGCCTTCAGATGGCCGAGGCGTTCAGGGAGATCTTCGCTTCAAGGTAGATGTTCCGGGATGGACTTCCTTAAAAGGTCTGACAGTGGGCCGGTGAAGTCTGAAGCTCAAGGGATAAAAGATTTATAGAAAGAGACCAAACATAGGCATGACCTTAATATCTTCTTATAGGGGTGGGTGGGGGCGGGTATGTTATTTATAGCTTCGACTTTATCATGCTAGGGTCTAAGAGATTCTCCGTCCGAGAAAAGATTGTAAGACTTCGGTGACGGACACAGAATCAAACCCTGTGGCAAAATAAATTAGGGTGGGATGAACCTGTGACCGTCAGAAAATAGGGGAGAAAGAGGTCCCACCAAATCAATGGCCATTCGAGCTAAAGGCTCAGTCGCGATGGGCATTGGCTGAAGAGGCACCGGTCGCACACGTCCTTTGGTCGAGAAGCGTTGGCACTTATCACAGGAACGTCAGAAAGCACGAATGTCAGATCCCGTTTCAAGCCAATAGAATTGATCTGTGATTTTCAATTCGGTCTTCCTGTGAAAAAAATGACCAGCCAACGGGCTCTCATGAGCAACTGAAAGGATGACCGGGCTACACTCACGGGGAGCAGCAACCAAGGTCAACTTCCCTACTTTATAGGGATGGTTAGACATTAAGCATTTCCGATAAAGGAGGCCGTCAACCTTGCTCGATCTTTCCTGAGGCGGCTTTAACTCGAACAGCAGAGATGGTTCCACAGGAAGTTTGCAGGCGACACAGAAAGGGGCTGGAAAACAAGCAGAGTTAAGGGGTGAATTCGTTTCATTTTCCCTGCCCTGGTCTGGACAGCACGAACATAGTGGAGTTTAGGTGCTGAGGGAGTTCCGGTGATATGGAAGAAGTTCTCCGTGGAGTATAGCAATGCCCTCTGGGCATTCCTATTATAAAATCCTCATGGGAAACTTAAATATATATATATATACATCAATTATTATGTAAAATTCATATCATGCAATTCTTTTACTTTTTTCAATTAAATCATTCAATTATTTTACTTAACTTTTGTAAATTAAATCATATTTTATGTACAACTTAATAATTAATTAATTCATTTAGTTTACTTAATTTGTCAATTCAATTAACGTACTACTGTTTCACACACAAACAAACAAACACACGCTTTCAGCTCGACCTTCTGGAACACTATTCTCTCCCATTCGACTCTCGCCGTTCTCGGAATAAAGGTCGGTAATCATTCCTTCTACAATTAGTCATTTACCTCCAAACAAATCATACTTAGTTTAATTTCATATCCTCTCGCAATTCTCTGGAAACCACCATACGAGAGTAGGTCCTAATTCTATTTACTTCTCGTATTTTCAGCCCCCAATTCAGTCTATCATAGTCACCATATTATTTTGCCATATTTCATATTTATTTCACGTACTTCATTTCTCTTCACATCTCGTTACTGTAAATCATATTTTACCATATCTTACATTGTATATACACCTAATCCAACTTATCTCATTGTACATTCGTTGATTCTATGAATATATTTATATTTGTTTAATTGTTTTTCTTAAAACCCAGTTAATTATTTCAAAATTTATTTCGCTGTCGCCTTAGGCCTAAAAACTAGCAGGCGACAACTTCGATCAAACAAATTTATGGTTATGGTTTTCGAAACGCTATTTAGGCTGATTTATTAACAGAAAATAAATCCCATGAATAACCATATACTATAGGAGTAAGCGTTGCAGATGATGGAGGTGGAGCTGGGGAAGGTAAAGATTTAGAAACATCAAGGTCCCTAATTCCAGGAATGTTTCCAACCAGCACCCTAGCGAATTTAATTGGTTCTCTAATGACGTCCGTCCTTCCTTCCAAGTAAGGGTAACGAAGGTAGCAAGAGGCGAGGGAGAATGAGTCAACTCGTCCCAAGTAGTTGGCTACGAAGACTTTCTTGCAGGAGGTGACGTCAGTGTCTGGCAAGACATCCTCAGAGACGACTACGCAAGAGCAACCAGTGTCCCTGATAATGGTCGAAACCCAGGCCCCGTTAATAGTACCAGAAGCCTGGAAATGAGGGACACTTCGGTCGGAAAGACAGAATCCCACCTTAAAGGATTTTGGCCAAGACGAGCCATCATTGAAGGACGGGGGTTCCTTGGGCACTGCGAACGAATGTGGCCAACCTCACCGCCGCCATGGAGGAGGAATTCTGTGAGGTACTCTTAGCGGTGGACGAAGTTGTCTTTCCCTTCGAAGACGGGTTGGACAGACGCACGAACTTCTTGGGATGAGAGCTAGAAGTTCTATAAAGACTGAGATGAGCAGAAGTCCAATTATCGGCCAGCTGAATTGCTTCGAATAGAGTAGAGGGTCGTCGTTCCTTGAGGAAGGCGCGCAGGTCAGAATGGAGGGAAGAAAGAAATTGGCCTAAGAAAATAAATTCTTTGAGCCCGTCAAAAGTGTTACCGACGCCGGAGGCTTCGAGCTATGCCTGAAATAATCGGGCTAGGTGAAATGAAAATTGCTGAAAGATTTCCCCCGGGGAAACCTTAGCGCTACGAAACTCGGTACGGTAGCCATCCGGAGTTTTATTGAAGACGGTAAGAAGGGTTATCTTCAAAAGGTTGTAGTCCCTGGTGACGTCCATGGGCAGGGGCGTATAAAGGATAGCAGTCTTACCGGTGAGTAGGTTTCCTAATCTCACGGCGTAACTCTCGGGTTAACTTCGAGTAATTCGGTAACCCTCTCGAATCGGTTGAGATAAGAAATAATGTCCTCGCCATCCTATAACAGGGAAAGTTTCGGACGACTCACTGGGTCAGTGAATTGAAGAGAAGTAGGTTGCTGAGGTGTGGAGATGCGAGCCAATTCAACCTCCTTCTCGGCTTGGATCTTAGCCTTCTCTGCTTCTAATTGGATTTGGGTTAGCTGAAGCTTCCGGTCTTCCTACTCCCCCCTTTTAGCCTGGCGCTCCCTTGCGCTCCTCACGTTTGAGCAATTTCAGTGCCGGTAAGGCCCAATTCGATGGCCTAATCCTTAAGTTCCTTGATGGAAGACATTGTAACAAAATCGGGAAAAAGGTGACACCCCCCTAAAAAATTTAAAATAGATAAACAAAGCTAAATCAATAAAGGAATAATGGAGGCAAAGTCGATTAATGAAAGTTAGACAATAAATATTAAGACCTCAAATAATTAAATGAATTAACTCTGCAAAGGACAAAAAATGCAATAATTACGCAAAACGTAGAAAAAAACGCAGTAAGAATTAATTAAAATACACAACAAATTATTTAAAGTTGGGGTCAAAAATAATTTTAAAAAAGGTTAAACACACGAGGGGGATCACACAAATCCCACACAAGAGGCAATAAGCTAACCTCTTTTTAAAAAAAAACCTCAAAGTAGTTAAATGTAAGCAGTACAAAGATAATCACGGCAAGAAAGAACAAACAAACGTGAATACGAGACGTATAGAAAACCTCAGAAGACACCCATGCCATTGTCAAAAGATTAATAAATCAATACAAACAACAGCTAAGCAGAACCATGAAAATTGAGGCCAAGGCAAACCTTATTATTATTATTATTAAAGTTCCAAGCCACAACCCCAACTGGAAGAGCAAATAGCTATAAGCCCAAGGGCCCCAGCGGGGAAAGAAACCTGGTATGGAAAAAACGAAACAAAGATTAAGAAAAACATAATAAACAAATAGAAAATTAAAAAAAAAAAAAAAAAAAAAATTAAATTAAATGCTATAATGTTAAAAATATTATAATATTATATATGTGTGGATAATGAATAAAATATTAAAGTTATAAGTTTCTGTTAATTAAAAATGTATTAGCACCCACTTTAAATTTCTGAAGTTCCAAGGACTCAACAACAACACTAGGAAGTTCATTCCACAGTTTAGTTGTGTTAGGAATGAAACTTCTTGAAAACTGTGTTGTGTTGAATCTCATAGGCGTAAAGGCCCTACTATTGGCATTTAGTACACCTCTGGTAACTCGTTGAGGGGCATATAAATTGGGCAGATCGTGATGCAGTGGATGATCTGCATTGTTAAAAATTTTATATAAGATGCATAAGGAGCTTATTGCTCGCCTGTGCCACAGATCAACTTTGAGGTCAGGAATTAAAAATTTTATTGCTCTCAAATTTTTATCTAATAAATTAAGATAAGAGTTGGCTGCCGAACTCCAAACAGGGGCGCAATATTCAAAACACGGAAGAATAAAAGCATTAAAACAATTTTTAAGAACAGTCTGCTCTCCAAATACTTTGTAAGATTTCCTCAAAATGCCAATTTTTTGAGCAATAGAGGAGGAAATAGATCGAATGTGATTCTCAAAAGTAAACCTAGAGTCAAGCATAACTCCAAGCAACTTAAAAGAATCACATATGGAGATGGGAATGTTATTTATTAAAAGATCTGGATGGGGAGGATCTAGTGTTCTGGATCTGCTAACAATCATACTCTGGGTTTTCTTTGCATTTAACTTCATGCCCCATGAAGTGCACCAAACATTTATCTTAGCCAGATCTCTATTTAAAGACTCTGCAACCGATGCTCTCAACTCAGGAGATGGGACTGGGGCTATTAGAGTAGCATCATCAGCATAGGCTATAAGTCTATTTTCCAGTCCAAACCAGATATCATGGGTATATAATATAAACAGTAGAGGACCAAGAACACTGCCTTGTGGTACACCAGATAGCACCTCTCTCTCATCACTAAAATTATTGTCAACATAAACCTTTTGATGTCGATTTGTTAAAAATTGTTCAATAATATTTAAAAATACACCACCTACTCCCAACTGCTTCAACTTAAATATCAGGGCCTTATGATTGACACAGTCAAATGCGGCACTGAAATCCAGGCCAACTAAGCGAACTTCTTGACCAGAGTCTAATGATTTTTGGACAATGGTGGAGACTGTGAGAAGTGCATCACAAGTGCTCAGACCCTTACGAAATCCAAACTGTAAAAAGGGAAACAGACGATTAAGCTCGGCAAATGTACTTAAACGTTTAGCTAGTAAACGTTCAAAAATCTTAGATAGAACAGGAGTTATAGAAATGGGCCTATATTCAGTAGGGTTAAAACTACCACTTGCACTTTTACATAGTGGAATGATGTTACCAATTCTCCAACATTCGCAAAAACTACCACTCCTCGCCAGCTTCCGAAGAATAACGGAAAGCTTGGGAGCCAAATACTCTGCAGTTTTCTTAAAGAATAAAGGGAATGTACCATTTGGGTCAGTACCACCATAAGCATCCAGATCAAGAAGTAACTGTTTTACTTCACTTGAACGGAAAGCAATCTTGTTTAACCTTGGTTCAGAGAAACAAGTGTCAGGTAGAGTTAGATTCCCATTACTTTGTTTATTATCAAAAACATCAGCCAACAGTGTTGCCTTTTCTTCAGGACTATGGGTAATGGAACCATCAGGTTTAAGAAGGGGTGGCATAGATGAATCATTCCCAAAAAGAGCAGACTTGAGAGTGGTCCAGAATTTGTGGGAATTTGCTGTGCGCTGAAGAGTTCCCTTTGTGGTAGTATTGAATTCAACTTCAGCATTATTATATACCCTCTGAGCTGCTGTTCTGTAGTGCACATAATTATCCCATAGAAAGGCAGATCTACTCCCCTTCCACAGGTTGTAGGCTTCTTGTTTCTGCATATGAGCCCTCTTACAGTCATCATTAAACCAGGCTTTGTCCTTAGTGCGATATCTGATCATACGGAATGGAACATGTCTATCAATAATTGAAACAATTTTATCATTCAAAATACGAACTGCTTCAACCTCCTTATATATTAGTGGCCAGTTGATCCGGGAGATATCATTTAATATATTGCACCAGTCTACTTGAGATTTGATGAATACTTTGCTTGTATGAGCTATATTAGGAATAGATTGCTCAATACAGATAGTTATAGAAATTGCACAGTGGTCAGAAGTTCCCATAGGAGGATCAACAGCACTTGTAACGACTCCAGGGGAATCAGTGAAAACCAAGTCAAGGCAGTTCCCAGATGAATGGGTAGGCTCCCTAATGACTTGCGCAAGGGCTAACAGAATCCTATGCACAGTAGGAATTCTCTTCCGGACCACAGACAGTGAATGCGCGTTCGAGGCGACTTAAACACCCAGGCGGATAAGCGCCACAATCTAAACTGACAATTGCCCAAAGAGGAGATGGCGAGGCGATTTGGAGAGAGCTTTTACGTGCCCAGTGTGAATGGCTTCCCAAAGGAGAACACTTACAAACATAACTGGGAGATTACAATTCGATGCAGCCGACAGAGGGGCAGCGACAACACTGGCAGGAATCAATAGCAAAAAATCCTCGCTGCACGAAGGAATCCAGTACGGGTCTCCAAAAATGAACAACGTCAAAGGTAAAAGACGGAAAACGATTCATCTGAGCAATCAGGGCAGAAATCCTCGCAACAGAATAAATTAAAAGGCCTCACGGCCCCATTTATATCCTTCAATCCGAAGGGGGAAAAGGGAAGTGGGACATAAGGGAGGGTGGGGATGAGTTGATTTCCCTACTCAAATTAGGCTGGTAAGTTACAGAGGTTTAAGCTAAAAATGGTAGCCTCGAAGCGGGTCGACCTGCAAAGAAACACCGTAAACTATGGTGAGAAAGGGAAGGCATGGGAATACGAGGGCCTACCCTTTACAGTAACCCCCTGGGACGAAAGTTTATTCTTTAGTCTCGAGACATGATACTGCAGTAATTAGTTGGAGCGAATCACTCTGTTAACAAAATTAAGGCGAGGGTGGTGCACAATTGAAAACGGGAGCTGCGAAAGGGACTACAAATCGCCACTACCACGCGCCCACATACAGTGGGGCGCACCACAGCAGGAATCAAACTCCTCATTCAAATAAAGCACGTCCAATTTATAAAGCAGAGACCTGGAACTGGAATTCAGCACCTGCAAAATGAGGCTAATCCAAATCAGGATCTCTCTTTTTCTGTGAAGGGATATAACAAACGCGGAAAAGAGGACTTGGGAACAGGCGTAATATAAAGCAAAGTATAAAAGAGGGTGCGAACTCGCGCAGCGCAGTCACTGTCTACCGTCGCTACCCCTACTCGGGGCGTGGGCACAACCAGGAGGGTAAGCCCGTCGACCCCTCACCCAACGATCGTTTTAAAAATGGCCGTCCAGCCTCGGAAATTTACCGGTTTGGAAAACAAAGAGTGCCACTCAGGCCCAGGCACCTACCGCCTAGTACAGGCAGGACCCAGCCACGGGGTTGCGTCCCCTGACGGACAGCTCTGATACACTGAGATCACTAAACAAACGTAGATGGAAAGAATATGCAGGGTGAAAAAGAATTGGTACAGAAGACGAAGTAGGAGTTAGTGGAAGAAGAAAAGGAATGCCAAGCTGGGGCCAGGCGGGGCGCTGAGTCCCGTCAGCACGGCGGCCAGTAGAGCAAATCGCCGTGCACCTTACGGGGAAGGGTGGAGGGCTTTGATGCTGTGAAGCTGCTCCAATGATGGGAGATGAGAAGGTAAAGGTAAAGTTTTCACTATTGGCATGGGGACCCTATGATTATCACGGGGCGTGAAAGCTCATCACCCCACGCAGGAGCCCACCCTGCGAGGGGTGAACATGGAGCCAGCTGCCGCCATTTAGGATCAGACTTTTGCGCCCAGTGGCCAGGCAGACCTTCGTGATGGCAGCTTCATTTGGGCTGGGCGCAAAATTGATAGACAATGAAAGGAGAGAGAAAGGGGGTGTTAGTATAGGTGGCGCGATAACCGATAAATCGATAAAGATAACCTTATCGGTGATAACCGATAATAGATAATTGGCGATGAATCTATCGCCCCTAAGGTGATAACCGATAAATCGATAAATCCAAAATTATAATACAATAATGGTTATTGACTATATATAGGGTTATTTATAATAAAATAGTAAAAATATTTGAATACCGTTTCTTAATTCCTTACCTGGTGAGGCTCTCCTTCTTCTCCTTATAGGTTTTGAGGATCCTCCTCCCAGCTCAGACCTACCTATTTCTGCCTCCAAGGCACGCGCGTCTCCCCTCTGTGCTAAACTAGAACAAAAAACTGAAATTATCGATTATCGCTAGTTTGGAACGAAAATTATCGGCGATACCAATGAATCGATAACGCGGGGGAAAAAATATCGGATAACCGATAACCCGATATCGTTATCGCGATAACACCCACCTATGGATGTTAGGGAGGTAAGAGTGGAGGTGAAGCAGGTTTTCAAAAATCCATCACCCTAAAACGGATCTAAGGGGTGAGGGAGAGTTGCCCCCCCCCCCCTCAGCTCCGATCCGTGAAGGTTGGGTGAGAGGAACCTGGTCGGTATCTACCCTGTGAAATTCGAGGCCGATCAGAGAAAAATGTGGGAGAGGTTGTACGGAAAGTGAGGGAGAGGGGTAAGAAGAAAGGAGAAGTGGTTAATCTGGGGCCGGACGGGGCGCTGAGGACCCTTAGCACTGTGGATGGCAAGTGTAACAGGCTACACAGGGTATTCCCTTACGGGTGAAAACCTCTTGGGTGTCACAGGACCTGTTTCAAACCCTCACAAGAGACCCTCTGCCGGCACCCCCTTCAATCGATCGAGGACAACCAGGGAGGGGCAGGGAGGAAGTCCAAGGATCAGAAACCTTTAGAGCGATTTCTAGGATGGGGACAATTGGGACTTTCTGGCCTGGAACGGACAGAGGCAAATGGTCCCAAAATATTAAGGAGTCTACTAGTTTGAGAGAGAGACCGATGTGTAGTACCAGGGACAACCAAAAGGTGGTTCCCTCAAAGGTCCTGGAAGTCAAAATAAGGAGTGTGAGGAAGCAGCGGTTCGTTGTCCTGTTTCAAGCGGAGCATCCACACAACACGGACGAATCTCTCGAGATAGAAAGAACCAACCATCAACCACAACATACACTAAGGTTGCTTCCTCGAATGTTTAGGGGGTGGGGCGAGTTTGCTTTTAATATATTTCATTTGGGGAGTACTTTTAGTACTCAATTTGGTCCCTTTTTTTCTCTCAAAAAATATCGCTGAATTAAGCGAATAAAAATGGGCTCAAATATCGAAGAAATCCGCCTTCGACGATTGGATCTTTCCTTAATATAATTTACTTCCTTTTTTGTGCATCGATTTAATTACTTCTCTTTTTGTTTGTTCTTTATTACCGGTAGAGAGGGGAGGGGAGGAGAGGGGGTGACTGCCAATTCAGGGATATGTGGCCCCGTTCGGGAATAGGAATAGGGAGATGGAGGCGGGAAAACACAACGAGGAAAGGGGTACTGATAAGGGACACGAAGGAGAACCGGATTTTGTTGAACAAAAATATAAAGAAAATCAACGAGGGCATCCCAACCAAGGTTGGTAGGAGGAGATCGGGGGTATTTTATTTTACTAGTTCCCGGCATCCGTGGCGTCGAGGGCACTGCTACCCAGGAGGGGGTGCGGAGATTCAAATGCCTCAAGTGTGCAATAGACGCCACCGGGACCTCACTGTTCTCTGGTTCATCAATTTATTATCCTTTATTATTCATATTTATCTTTTTATTTGAAAATCTATTTTCGGATTACGAAGGCAAAATTTGTGAGAGATAGAAAGCAAGAATAGCTCAGAGGAGACTACTTGGGGTGATACTTAGAACAAAGAGGCTACCCCCCTTCTGATGGGTGTAGATGCGTGACAATATTTGCGAACCTGACCAGGAAGATGCCTCTTAAGGGTGGCTGAATCCGCATGGGTCTGGGCACTGGGCAGCCTCCCACCGCACGCAGGGAAAAGGAATGCGAACAGCGGAGGGAGGCAAAAATCGGACCAGATACAAAGACCGAGAAATCAAATCCAATTTTCTTTACTGAGGACTCGAATGTCTCTTACTGGTCGTAGTTATGGACAAATGAATTTCCCGTTTCTTAAGGGGATAACAAAGACACATTTCCAGTTGAGGTGGGTAGGTAGGGGTCGACACAAAGGGGACAAGGTACGAACCAGTAGCGGCATGGTGTCCGCCCGTCTTTAAAAAATGTCCCAATTAGGGGAATAATTTTGACTTCGATTTAAATCGAGCTTCTAGATTGACTCCCTATTCTACCATTTAGATCTAGGGTGAAATTGACTCATAATTACGGTACTCACTTGTAACAAGGGTATTTCTACACTATAAGATTAAAAAATAAAGGAAACAATAGTACACAGACTGGGTCTTGAACAAGGAATGAAGATAGAGCATCTAAAGGTTACACGGTAGAAGGCAGCTGCTGATTCGCTATAAGAAACGGGCAATAAACACAATGAAACCTCTCATGGCTGGACAATAGTTCTCCTAAAATGGAAAGAGCCGTAATATGAACTAAATTTGATTCCTTTTAAATTAAATGCGAATATTATAATTAATTCTAAGCAACCAACGAATCGTTACCGTATTTTCTGACGAGACAATTTTTGAATTTCTATCATTGATTTTTCCAGGGTTTTTACGTGGAATTTCGTGGAAAACCAAATGTTTGACTCCGCTGAACACGCATTAAACTTCTCGAACTCTTTGGAAATAAAATAAAGAACATGAATTTATATAATATACATTTATAATTAGTAAAAGGAAGGTTTCAATATATTGTCTATACACGTTCTAGAAAGGGGTAAAATGCCCTGGTCCTAGGACTGCCAAGGAGACTCGCTGCAGCAATTACGTGAATAGAAATATCGGTGCAAAACATTTGATTTGGCCAAATAAACCCCGGAAAACGCGATTTTGCCCCATCATTTCCCTCGATCTTCAATCCCTGTGACGTAATGAAAGTCGTCAGAAAAAGAAAACCATTTTAAAGACTAAGAAAATTTTTTACTCAAGATTATACCAGGACAGGCAAAGGACAGAAGTTGAAAATAGGCGTTTCCTCAAAATCCCTCTTCCTCTGCCCATCCCGGATTTAGAGGTGGCGCCCTCGCACATACAAATGGCGGTATCCTACAACTATACATACGAGGATGTCCTCAGGGGGCAACACTGGGTATATTATGTAGTCCATACAAAGCTAAGGGTTCCAAAACATGTAGGGTGGGTGGGGGAACACCGACCTATTAGTAGAAAAACCTGCATAAAAAAATCCATTTTGTACCTGCGCGAGTGCAAACTGTGCCCCAAACAAATTTCACAACATGGCCCACCTATCACAACATGGCCCACCTATGATATACTCATAAATCCTCAACTCAGAAAATAAGTGTCATTTTTGGCACTTCAAAATTTGGGGGGACCTCGGTCGGTGTTCCCCCACCGCAGGGGAACACCGACCGGAGTGTGGGGAAACATCCACCCTTATTTTTAAAGCTCATAGAACAAAAAAAACATTGTTTTACTTTGCCTGAAATCAACATATATGATAACCCTAGCTCCCCCCCCCCCATCATTATTAAGTGATGAAATGAAAGATAATCACATAAAAAACAACATTTAAATGACAAAACAAAATTAACTTTGGCAGACAAATATAATTTTTGGAATTTTTATGTAATTTTATGAATTATTAAAAACTATTTGAACCATAGAGGGAATTTAAGACACCTTAAAGTACAGGGGTTGGACACAATAATGGAAACATTAACTAATGCACCCATTCACACCAAAAAAGTTTCTAAAACTTATTTAAAATGCTTGAAAATGACGTTGAACACATATTGGTCTCCATAATTCACAGATCTTGCCATAATCAAGTTTTTTTGTGTAAATTGGAGCAAAAACTAGGGGATATATTCCCTCTAAAAGGCGTCTACGAAGGAGCTAGAGCAGGTTTCAGCCGAAACCAGTTAAATCCGTATAGATACAGCACAAAACTGTATGAATCCATTGGTCGGCGTATTGAATCTATTTATACTGCTAATGGGGAGGGGACTCAAAAGTCAGTAATTTAATTAATGTTTCCATTATTTTTTCCAACCCCTGTATATTTGAGCCATTTATAGCCTAATTACATACAATTAGAGGGAATTCAAGACATAAAACTATATACAAATAAATACCTTAGCCTGTAGTCTACTACAGGCTCAGAAATGCATGTTGAAGGCAATCAGAGGGGGGTACACCTTATCCAGGTCGGCCTGCCTCTTGGTGACACCCTTGGTCGTTACTAGGACACCGTTACACTATCCTGGCTCGACAGACGCTTCGTCCGAGATGGTAGGGAAGGTGAAGGTGTCCTTGGAGAAAGCTGACTTCATGCGGAGAAAAGAAAGATTAAGCTTCTCATACCCCATGATGGCCAAACCTGTGCAACATAGCACACCAATGTGCCCACGTTCCTGCCCTCTTCCAGCTTCAGCTCAACAAGAACAAAGTCCCCCACCTGAAAACGAATTGAAAACTGAGATAAAACAAAACAAAAAATAAATATATATGCCAGATTAGGCTAGTCCTGATAATGAATTATGATAATTGATCAATTTTAGCTGCAAAAATATAAAGTCCCTCACCTCTGGTGCCTTCTCAGCAAAAGGGTATGACAATTCTGTCCAATTGTCCTCGTCCTCCACCTCATTTGAGTACTCTGAGGAGTCATCGAGCTGCATAGGAACAACACCAACGTCTTCCTCCTCACTATCTTGTCTACAGGGACAGACTTCCTGCGCCTTGCACATTTTTTCTTCTCTCCTAATACCTTCTTTTCAGCCGCTGGCTTCTTTTTCTCTTCTATATCCTTCCTCTTTTCTACCTACATCCTCAGATCTGTGATGGCCTCCACATTCTCAGTCAGAATGTAGGACCGTACCCTCTTACGTCCCTTTCCATAAGGACGAGGAGCAGCCTTGGGAAACGGCCTGACACACTCTGGGGAAACAAGGTTTGAGCTGCTAAGGCCTGGGGTGACAGGGTCAGCAGTGCTAGGGCCCGGGATGACAGGGTCAGCAGTGCTGGGGTGGCAGAGTCAATGGAGGTGCCAGGGTCCACATAGGAGCAGGGTTCCACCATCACATAGGCAGGGAACAGGTCATCATCTGGACGCATAGGAGACGGATCAGGAAGGTCTTCTTCTGAGTTATGGCCTTCAGCTAGTCTTTTCTCTCCATCACAAGTTGGAGTAACTTCAGCAAAATTCACGGGTTGGTGCCGGTCGCTCTGTTACATGTGCTCCTACAAACGCATCATCTGGGAAGATATTACGATTGATAGACCAGATATAAGTTGACCTAAAACTACCGAGAATGTTGGATGGAGTACTGGCCTTAGTCCAAGCCCCACAGGCAAACTCTGGCAACTGGTGCCCTGTTAAGTGCTCGTTAGGGTGCATGAGGGAGTGCTCGTTCAGTAGGTCACGCAGAGACGTCTTGAAGGGACCAAACACACTCACATCCGATGGCTGAAGTTTGTCTGTCGTATGGGGAGGCAAGGTAACAATCACGATGCCATGCTTGATCGCAAACTCGACGAACATGAATGTTCATGTGACATTCAGTATTGTCCATGATAAGAAGAATCTTGTTCTCTACAAAACAACCAGAATTCTCATGAAGATGCGGAAGTGTCTGCACGAAGCATTCACCGCCCATCCAGCCATTAGGATGCAATATGTCTTTGGAACCGAAGATCGTGTTCCTCATGACAGCTGAGTTCCATCTACATCTGGGAATTATGAACAATGGAGGAATGGACTGTCCCACAACATTTATAATACCCATAAACGTCACGGTGCCCCCTCTTTCCTGAGTTACCTGCGTGGCTACTGGCTGACCCTTTGACCACACAACCTTAACAGGCTTCATAAATGTGGACAAAAAACTATCATCCAAATTTTATATCCGATCCGGAGTGAATTTGTACTTCTCCATAGCTAATGTGTAAGCCTTAAAGAAGGTTTCCACATTAACTTTGTTGAAGGTCACATTCCGGGCAATTGACATGCCTTCCGGAGCCTTCAACACAAGGTTTGGATGACGGTCCATGAACGAGTAGTACCAGTCTGACGTTGCCATTCTGTCCTTCTCCCAGGCATCAGGGATGGTCTGGCTCCCACAAGCTTTGGCATACTGGTATACAATCCTTCGCACCTCGTTCATGGGCAGGCCACACAACATCTTGGCAGCTCCACTATGTGCAGCTCCTGTTGTGTCGTGAAAACCCAATTAGTATTAGGCTGCACAGGTACATAAGTGACCCCGTCAGACAACTTCTTGGACCGATTGAAGGCATCCTTTAACGAAAGGAATGAATTAGGACTTAGAAGGCCCTTCCTAAGAAAATGAAAAAATAAAATATATAAATCTAGGCTACAAAATAAAGTAAAAAAATGAAATATGGTTCCGAAAATGCTGGCAGACTTGCCTTTTAGAAGAGGAAATGTTAAACGAGTCTGGAAACACAGACTGAGGAAGTGAATTCCAGACCCTTGATGTAGTCTAAATAGGATGAATGAATTTTTAATCTTACCACAACAGTTGTTTTCTTGACCCCAAATTCCTCAGCGGCCACTTTCATGCTGGAATTGGTTGCAACCCGGTTCTTGAATGCAGCCTCCAGGTTGGTGCGATCGAGCTGCTTGTCACTTTTCCTCACATACTTGCGATGCATGATGATCAGGTTTCCAAGAAGGCAGTAAGCTAGATCTGAAAGAGTTAATGACATTAGACATATGAATATGTAAAGTTGAACCACCCAAAAAACAAATTTCCTGTTTTTAGTTTAAGAATTATTAGTCTTTTGTATTTCATATCAGCAATTAGCTATATATTTCAGTATTTTTACAGTATTTAAACCTTTATTAGTATTTTAAATTTTTTTTTTCAAATATCGTAGTGATGTGGGGGTACACCGACCGCCATGCCTCGAATAAATCCGGTGGTCAAAATCTTTTTTGAAAATTGAATATTAATCCTAGAGTCATTCTAATAACCTAAGTCACTTATATAATAGTTATTCCATGTGCTTATCGCATAATGACAGTCATATCGCATCATAATTCACTAAAAATCACCTTCAACTTTACACCAAAAAACTCTACTGTTCTACTTCATTTAAATGCATTAGTTCACCACGACCACCCTTTATTTTCATGCTAATATACATAATTAGTCACTTTTTGTTGTTTTTCCAAGTATTTCAAAGTATAGCAAATTTTCCAAATTTCAGCATCGGTGTTCCCCACATGTTGGCCGTCGATGTTCTCCACCCATTTTTTGAAACAACGATGCCATGGTGGCCTTTCGAAAGGACGCACTTCATTTCACTCGATAACATGTCAATATGACTAGATATCGTAATGAAACATAGTTCAAAACAATCACGCCATATTCACCGACGTGAGACACTATATGAGAACAATGAAAAATAACAACAGACATCCAAAAAAATAAATTTTCTTACCTTGTAGACACAGACGTCGTGATAGCGAATACCTGTTGCTCGCGTGTTGTTCAATGCTGATGGGTGCTGTGTTGTTGGTGAGTGGCGGCAGGCAATTTTAAATAGTTATCCTATATCAGAGCATTCGGTCGGTGTTCCCCTCGATCGGTATACACCATCCTTACCCTAGGAGAGAGCGTCGTTCACATAAATGCATTTTTTTTATCTTAAAACATTTGGAAAGTCAGAAAGAATTAATTCAAGAATCAGTTGCCATTTCCGGACATAACGAAGAAATGAATAAAAATCGAGAATTTTTTAAACAATTAACTTTTTAGGTAGGCTAGAATTAGCATTTCGCGGCCCACATGAAGAAAACGATGACATTTGGGGTAACTATTTCATATGCATTTTGTATGAGAGGGATTCGATGAAAAAATTCAAAACCATTTAAAAATTGCAAATGGTTTTAAGGAAACAGCATCTGCGAAACAGAATGACATAATTCAATCTATTAGTGTAATTGTGTTGGAAAGAATAAAAAGTGATTTTATCGAATGCATGTATGGGGTAATTTTATTCGATGAAACATCTGATGTCAAATGTTTTCTCAACTCTCTACTGTTGTTTCCTATGTTAATAAACATGGAGAGATTTGGGAACGATTTATAAAATTCAATAACGTCAGCAATGATAGAAGAGCAGGAGTGGTTTCTGATTTACCTACAAGGCAATTGGGTCAAATGGGGTGTTTAAACAATGGTGCTGCTGTAATGGGAAGTGATCTTAATGGAGGAGAAACAAAGATTAGAGAAACTGTACAAGAGGCTATTTTTCTTCCCAAGCTGTTCGTGCAATTTCAGAATGTAATATTTTTTTTTCAATATTAGGAAGTTTGTCGTCATTTTTCAGCATTTGAACTAAGCGAACTTTAATGGTTGACGAAGTTGTTGGAAAGTGTTTCCCTAAACTGACTCCAACGCGGTGGAGTCATCTCGTCCGGTTGAAACAGTTAAGGAAAATAAAGAACCTCTAATAATAGACCTTTGAAAAAGCATTGTTAAAATTGCCAAGAAATGTATATAAAAAAAAAACAAAGAATAGCCTATTTGTTTTGTTTGGAGCCGCAATAACGGATCTTTGTTGCTATAATACGAAGCAGTGGCTTGAAATGTTCTTGTGATATTGAGGCGTTGGCTTTGCTTTCGCTCGATCCATTCGGGAGGAAGTTGGCCTCCTATTGGAAACCACATCTAATTTGCCTTCAAAATTAAACTTTCGAAAGCTTTTAAACGAATCTTTGCTCTTTCCTAAAACGAAAAGGGGGATAAACATACGTGCAATACCCCCCCCCCCTCCATTGCTTGCGGGGGGTTCCCTTCTGCCTTTACCCGGCGAAGGGTGGGCTCCGGTAGGGCAGAAGTGTCTGGCCGCTCCACGGAGTCAAAACATATTTTAACCGGCTCTACTTCCTACCTCCCTTTTCGTGTGGTCTCAGCTCCCGTTCTCCAATTTTCCTATATCCCACTCCCTACCTTTCCTTCCCTTCTCCTTCTTTCCACTTCCCTTCCCTTAGGTGATCTCTTTCCCTTTTGTGTGTTCATTTCATCGCATGAGATTCCTTTCCCCTTTGTTTGTTTTCTACCCTGGGATGCTTGAGGATGGGCTGTGTCGTAGAATAGGCTCTCGACGATATACCATATATGTATAACTATTCGTCGAGGGAATTCTTCTAATATTTCGAGTGCGTGGTAATCTGATTGACCGAGGTTATTTATCTTCAATATGCCTAAGAAGTGGAACTGAGCTCAAGAATAATAATATGGCTATCATTAATAAAATAGAGTTTAATTAATTAAACTATCAACAACACACAAAAAAAAAATGTTTACATAAACGGAGAATGGAAAGGGTCGTGGGAAAATCTAACTAATCCGAGGATTAAGATTTGGAGAGATTTAAAAAGGTAAACAAATAAAAATTAAAGTGGGGAAGATGGTTCGCTAAACCATTTAAAGCACAGGGTAGCGTTGACAAAAGGTTAGATAATTAAAGGTAATGCTCAGCTTACGTAATTACAAAGTTGTTGTGCAGAGGAAGACGATGCGAAGGAATCTTCGTTCCACTGGCGATTTCCAGCAGAAGGGTTCTTCGGGGGGTTGTCCTTAGCGAAGGGGAAGGACTGTCTTCGAAGAGTGAGAGCGAAGTGGGGCTCGGAAGCACGAGCGATCTCTGTGACAGCAAATCGGGGATGTTCTAGATGAACAATGGAGGTTACTGTTGAAACCAAGCGTTCTCTTGAAGAACGTTAAAAAGGGGGGGAATTGAATTATCCTGACGTGATGTCACGGGAATCAGATCCGTTTCTTGACAAACGGGCTGGAAGAACAATGGCTGTTCTAACGTTGTTCTCTTTCTGAACAACAGGGGGGGGTGAGAACCGTCTCTTGTCAACGGGATCAAAGAACAATGGCTGTTCTAACGTTGTTCTCTTTCTGAACAACAGGGGGGCCTTGTTGACTTGGCGTCTGGAAGGCACGAACCTTGGCACTCAAGGGATATTGTCCTCTTCTGGACAATACGGGATTTCTCGAGGTAGAGAGTTCCTATGGTGCTCAAGAGAGACCGGATCGACGTGATGCCTCGCGAAGATAATCTGGATCTGATCTCCTTGAATCGGGGAAAGCTATGTATAAATAGCCGAAGCCATCCCCTTGGCGTAGGGGACAATTGAGTGGTAGGCTTCGGGTGAATGCCCTGGTCACGCCTGGGAAAATATCATATCTGCCCATAAGCCTAACTCAATTTAGCGAGATCAACGTATGGAGGCGAAACGGAGGAATGGACCTCCTTGATTAAATATTGGCTAAGGTGGCGATAACGCGCTCTGCTTCCTCTCGCAGATGCACGTGGGTAGCAATGTGTTTCTAAAGATGATAGAGGCTGAATTGAAGCGGCCTCAGACCGTTCTATCACACCCCTCCATTCCAAGGAAAGTTGTCACTTCGAAAAAAAAGAGAGAAGGGACAACCATAGAGCTCTGTTGTGGAGAACTCGCTTTCTTGCACTGACCGCACCATTATGCACCTAGCTAGTATTACTTCAATACATATGATTATGTTGATCTTTTGATTATAGGAGAAACTAACCTTTAATATAAAAACTTAACCATTAAAGAGACATGGAACAATGAAATAATATAAAATTAGTACATATTGGACAAAATAATTTATACGTAATTTAATGGATACAAATATATACACATACGAGAAAAAAATATAGATATTGAGCCACAAAATTCAGACATAAAGATTAACTAATTATATTACAAGAGAATCTAATTTAAGTCATACAAGACGGTATATACATACATGGAGATCCTAATCCTATGAATTACAAATTAATCTACACTATTTGGTAACGCATTCCTACTGAGTGCGTCAGCGACCTGATTATCGGAACCTTTTATATAATTTATCTTAAATTGATACGCTTGCAAGAGTAGACTCCAGCGCATAATTCGGCCGTTGAAGTGTCGTACATTCCGAATATAGGCCAACGGGCGGTGGTCAGTTCCTATTTGAAATTCTTTTCCTATCAAATACATTTTAAACTTGTCAACAACCCATATAATCGCTAGAGCTTCCTTCTCTATAGTGGCATATTTCTTTTCGCGTGGTAATAACTGGCGACTAGCATATGCAACTGGATGACTCATTCCGTTATCCTCATATTGAAGGAGTACACCTCCAATGCCCTCGTTGCTCGCGTCGGTCTTAATCCCAAAGGATTTTTCCGAGTTGGGCAACTTCAAAAGGGGGGCAGAAAGGAGTTTACTCTTGAGCTGATTAAAATGAGAAACAGCGACATCATTCCAACGTAGTCGATCGGGGGAATTCTTTTTTAAAAGGGTGCTGAGGGGCGCCGAAATTGCAGCGAAATTCGGGACAAATCGCCGATAGTAAGAAGCTGATCCTAGGAATGATCTTAATTGCTTCTTAGTATTCGGGAGATGCATGTCGGCGATTGCCTTAATCTTGTCCTCCTGTGGACCAAACTGGCTTTGTCCTATTTTAAAACCCAAGTATTTTATGGTTTCGTGGGAAAAATGGCATTTGCCGGGGCCAATGGTGAGGCCATTTTCGCGCAGTCGCTCGAAGAGAGCTAATAGGGGGGATAAATGATGACTCCATTCACGAGTAGCGACGTAGACGTTATCGAAGTAAAAGGAGACATTCAGAAGTCCATCTAACAACCTTCTCATGAGACGGTTATAGTTACTACAAGCGGTCACAAGCCTAAAAGGAAGGCGCCTAAATTGCATTAAGCCTTTCTCAGTTGCAAAAGCGGTATATGCTTTCACATCGGGCCGGAGGGGAATTTGGTAATACACCTTGCACAAATCAAGTTCTGAGATGAACTTGGCGTTTTCTAAAAGGTAGAGGTTTCGGTCTACCAACGGGATGGGCTCGGCGTCGAACACAGTTACCGAATTTAACTTCCGGAAGTCGATGCACATCCGATAAGAGCCATCAGGTTTCTTGACCATGACGATTGGGGAACAATAACTAGAGGTGGAAGATTCTATTATATCTAAACTAATCAAATTATCGACTTCGGCGTTAAAAGCTTGGCGTAAATGAATCGGCATGGGATAGGGTTTTGAACGTACAGGTTCTAAGGTCGTTAATTGAATATCATGCTCGAAACTAGTAGCGCATCCAGGCTTCTCTGAAATAACGTCGTCGAACTGACATAATAATTCTTGTAGCTGACTCTTTTGATGTGGTGTCAGCTGCGCGTCGATATCCAGGTCAGAGGGTTCAAAAGACTCGCCTGGCAGGGTAGGAAGAGGGTAATCGGCATCAGGTTGGATGCGCACTGTCTGGATTACATTAAGAGAATCCGCAGGGGAATCCTCTTCAAGCGCCGATGTTTCGTCCAGTGCTACGAACGTATCTCCATGGGCGCGTTGGTGCTACTTTTTCAATAGGTTGACGTGGTAGAGTTTATCGCCTGCTGGGGTACCATGAGGTAATCTACCGGTCCTCGTACCTCGCGGACCGAGTACGGACCTTTCCATTGGCTCAGTAATTTATTACTCACTGTGGGAAGGAGCAGGAGTACTTCATCACCGGGCTTAAATTTCTGATCTTCGGACCTAAAATCCTGGTTAAGGATCTTCGAGAATTCGGAAGGTATCGGGGTTCTGAGGGGGACGGACTCCTGGGCTTCCTTCTTAGCTCGGCCTTGAGTAAGGGCGGCCTGGGACACAGGGTCGAAACTTACTTGAGGGCTCTGTCCTATAAGTACGGAACAAAATTGTATGGGTGCTGAAATGAATTCAGCCCAGCCATGATAAGACTGACACTGCAGGTAACATCTAACGACGGGGAATCGGTTCGCCCGCCTAAAGTAGTCATGTACCACCGAAAATTTTCGTGGATAGGGTCCACGGGGGGGTGGAGCTCGTCGGACACGATGAAACAAGTGCACCCTGTGTCCCTGACGAGTGTAGATAGACGGCAGCCGTTCACTTTGCTCTCCTCAAATTTCAAAGTTCTCGTGAAACTTTTATCAAAAATAAAATTTACCTGGTGGCCTGACGGAGGGGAAGAAGTTGATGCTTGGGTCTGCACCACCGGGGAAGCCGGGGTAGCATTAATCTGGTGAACTTGGTGGGCTGGTCCGCTTTTAAGCCTAGAATTTGGGGGGCAATTCCAGCTCATGTGGTTTTCTACACCGCAGGTGAAGCATATGATTGGTCGCTTCGGGAAGAGTGATGCAGGAGAAATCTTAACGGGAGGTTTGGTGTCCCGTTGTTGGTTTGGGGGGAAGAAGTTTTTTGGTTTTACGGGGCCCGGAAACTTAGTCGGCTTTCCTGGGAAGGGGCGCGAATCCTTCTTTCTTTCCTGGTAGGGGGATTGATGAGAAGTTCGATTCTCCTTGAGGTATAAATTATGGCTTGTGGCATAGACATCCGCTTCTTCGGTACACTATTTAAAGGTCTGACACCGACGATCCTTGACGAACGCGCGGATCTCCGTCGGGAGAGACGCCAAAAATTGATCCCGCAACATGAAGTCTGTTAAGGACTCGTTGTTAGGATCAACCTTTGAGGATTCTAACCAGAATTTAAAATTCCTCTGAAGAATGTATCCGAATTGACGGAACGTCTGTCTGGGTTTAATACGACCTCCTTGAAATTCTTGTTGGTAGAAATCGGGAGTCATATTATGAGCGGCCAATAACTCAGCTTTTAGTGTGCTGTAGTCAATTGTACATTCAAATGGTGAAGATATGAAAATGACGCGCAATTTACAATTTAAAAGGGGAAGTATTCTTACTACACCTTCAGCCTCCAAATCCAGGTTATTGATCTCGAGGATCTTTTCGAAGTGGGCTAAAAATGCTCCGAAATCCTCTCCATGCCTGAAATTGGGGAGCTTAAGTGTGAGATTGGGAGGGGCTTCTAAACGTGAACTGACTGATTGTATTTCGACCTGTACTTTAGCCATTTCAAGCTGATGGTGAAGCTCAGCTTGTCTTTTCCGTTCCTCTCTTTCCCTTTCTTCTCGTTGGATTTCTCTTTCTCTTTCTTCTCGTTGGATTTCTCTTTCTCTTTCTTCTCGTTGGATTTCTCTTTCTTCTCGTTGGATTTCTCTTTCTCTTTCTTCTCGTTGGATTTCTCTTTCTCTTTCTTCTCGTTGGATTTCTCTTTCTCTTTCTTCTCGTTGGATTTCTCTTTCTTCTCGTTGGATTTCTCCTTCTCTTTGCCTTTCTTCTCTTAACTTTTCTCTTTCTGTTCGTTGCTTCTCTTGAACGTACTCAATCAATTCTCTTCCGGAAAGTCCCAAGGATTCTCCTTGCGCTTTGAAGATTTCAAACTGAGTCATATTTGCACTTGGAGGCGCAATAGTCAACCAACTAAATTCCTTGCAATGAGAATTATGCCTTCTCGAGAATTAGCCTACCTAAATATGGGCACTGATCTATTCGTAATCGGTTTCTCGACCTAGAAAACCAATGACTAAAATACCCCCCCAAAAAACACAAACAAATTATTATAACAGTTCCTTGAGCTACTCCAGGTTCTTAAGTTTCAAAAAGGGGATTTCAATGGTTAAAACAAAAGGGAACTACTATACTCTATTCTTAGAACAAATAACACTATGCTTCACTCGACTGAGACCAGTGTTTGCAAAGATATAGCGTTAAACCTTACACACTTGATACCAAATATAAATAGTATATATATATTTATATATATATATATATATATATATATATATGTCGTAGAATAGGCTCTCGACGATATACCATATATAACTATTCGTTGAGGGAATTATTCTAATATTTCGAGTGCGTGGTAATCTTATTGACCGAGGTTATTTATCTTCAATATGCTTAAGAAGTGGAACTGAGCTCAAGGATATTAATATGGCTATCATTAATAAAATAGAGTTATATTAATTAAACTATCAACACACAAAAATAAAATGTTTACATAAACGGAAGATGGAAAGGGTCGTGGGAAAATCTAACTAACCCGAGGATTAAGATTTGGAGAGATTTAAAAAGGTAAACAAATAAAAATTAAAGATGGGGGAAATGGTTCGCTAAACCATTTAAAGCACAGGGTAGCGTTGACAAAAGGTTAGATAATTAAAGGTAATGCTCAGCTTACGTAATTACAAAGTTGTTATGCAGAAGAAGACGATGCGAAGGAATCTTCGTTCCACTGGCGATTTCCAGCAGAAGGGTTCTTCGGGGGGTTGTCCTTAGCGAAGGGGAAGGACTGTCTTCGAAGAGTGAGAGCGAAGTGGGGCTCAGAAGCACGAGCAATCTCTGTGACAGCAAATCGGGGATGTTCTAGATGAACAATGGAGGTTATTGTTGAAACCAAGCGTTCTCTTGAAGAACGTTAAAAAGGGGGGGATTAAATTATCCTGACGTGATGTCTAGGGAATCAGATCCGTTTCTTGACGAACGGGCTGGAAGAACAATGGCTGTTCTAACGTTGTTCTCTTTCTGAACAACAGGGGGGGTGAGAACCGTCTCTAGTCAACGGGCTCATAGAACAATGGTTGTTCTAACGTTGTTCTCTTTCTGAACAACAGGGGGGGCTTGTTGACTTGGCGTCTGGAAGGCACGAACCTTGGTACTCAAGAGATATTGTCCTCATCTGGACAATACGGGTTTTCTCGAGGTAGAGAGTTCCTATGGTCTTCAAGGGAGACTGGATCGGCGTGATGCCTCGCTAAGATAATCTGGATCTGATCTCCTTCAATCGGAAAAAGCCATGTATAAATAGTTGGACAATTGAGTGGGAGGCTTCGGGGAAATGCCCCGGTCGCGCCTGGGAAAATACCTTATCTGCCCATAAGCCTACTCAATCTGGCGAGATCGACGTATGGAGGCGAAACGGAGGAATGAACCTCCTTGATTAAATATTGGCTAAGGTGGCGATAACGCGCTCTGCTTCCTCTCGCAGATGCACGTGGGTAGCAATGCGTTTCTAAACATGTGATAGCGGCTGAATTTAAGCGGCCTCAGTCCGTTCTATCACAGGCTGGATAGCATAATGAAGAAGTGGTCAATTTTAAGAACATCCCACCACGAATTTCAGGCTTCAGAATGTATTTTCCTGACGTTTTCAAAAGGTGTCAGGAAAGCGAATATTATATTAAATGACGCCGCATTTCACTTATTTTCTTGTTGATTAAAGGTTTGCGGTATACCTAATCTATTATATTCAATCCAATTGCCCAGAGCGCGCGGACCTTTCTTTGGCACCGCAGAAAAACAATGAACATTGTAGCGTCTAACGACATCTGGCAACAACATTTGAGTGCGAGCCTAATGCTGGGCATTCGAATTGCTTAAACTATGAGTTAATTACAAATAGCGAGGGGCAGGGGGGGTCCTCTTTCCTGAGAAGAGAGGCGCTCTCGCTGTTTACTCCAGTCGCCCGACCACCAAAGTAGAGCGAGGATTTTAAAAGAGGAATGTAGTCCGAACTTTTGTCAAAGTGTAAAAACCTGTCAACGCCCCAAAATACCCAAATTGTGACCAAAGAATAATGAGGCAGGGTGACAGTGTGGATTTCCTTACTAGGTAGTACTCAGTGGCTTGATATGGCCACATGGGCAATTGCCAAGGGCGGCATTCTCTATGGGGCGCCAAGAGAATGAGAAAAAAATATTCGTATTTATTTGTGGTCAGCGCTCATTTGCGCCCTCACTGTTCACATGAAATGGATGAAACCATACCAATAAGGTAGGGGAGGGGTTACGTTCACCGCTAGCCCTACCCTTCGTGTTAATTAGAAGGTTAAAAGTCAATTGCAACACAAATGGCTTACAAATAACCCAAACTTTATCCATAATATTGTATAATGTTGAATATAATACAGGCCAAGTGCCTCACATATGTTATAGCACTGTGAAAATGCTGAATGATAACAACAAGCAAATATGTGAAACAAGCTGAATTGGCTAAGTCCTGACTGTTAGTTGAGGTGTCAGAGAATGATGGTAATGTTGATAGTTGATTATCAAGTGCCAAACGTGGAAAAGAAAAGGTCAAAGCCATCAGGGTCACAATTTCGATCGAGGAGAAAAGAAGAAGAGGAGAAACGAGCAAAGTATTAAGGGAGGCAGCCATGTCATCTCCTTATGTGGACTATATTATTGAGTGGATGCGCTAAAATTAGCTAACGTTGCTTGGTATAACACAGCGCTTCTTTTGTTTTGACAGTTTTAATTATGTAATTAATATATTGTATTTTCAAATCAATTTATGCGCCACTTCTGGAATATTTTGGATCATCTTCTGTGGCTAGTCAGGATGAGGAGCTATCTACATCCTTTGCAGTCACACAGGCCACCACAGAAATTATTTTGTACACTATAACAATGCCTCTGGGCATTCCTATAATAAAAACCTCCTGGGAAACTTAAATATGTATATACATCAATTAATATGTAAAATTCATATTATGCATTCCTTTAACTTTGTCAATTTAATCATTCAATTATTTTACTTTAATTTTGTCAATTTAATCTTTTAATTAATTTACTTCAACTTTTGTTAATTAAATCATTTTCTGTACAACTTAATTAATTCATTTATTTTACTTGTCAATTCATTTAACGTATACTGTTCCAAACAAAATCTCTTAAAATTTCACACACAAACAAACAAACACACGCTTTGTGCTCGACCTTCTGGAACAATATTCTTTCCCATTCGACTCAAGCCACTCTTCGTATAAAGGTCGGTAATCATTCATTCTACAATTAGTCATTTACCTCCAAACAAATCATACTTAGTTAATTCCATTTTCTACTTTCACATTCTTTGCAAACGACCATACGAGAGTAAGTCCTAATTATATTTACTTCTCATTTCAGCCCCTAATTCACAGTCCATCATAGTTACTATATTATTCACTACATTACTACATTATTATTTCACTATTATTCACCATATTATTCCACCATATTAATTTCACATACTTCAATTCTCTTCGCATCTTGTTACTAGAAATCATATGTTAAAATATCTTACATTGTATACCTAACCTACTTATCTCATTGTACATTCGTTGATTTTATGAATATATTTATATTTGTGTGATTGTCTTTCTTAACGCCCAAGTCATTATTCCAAAATTTATTTCGCTGTCGCCTTCGGCCTAAAACTAGCGGCAGACAACTTCGATCAAACAAATTTATCGTTATGGTTTTCGAAACGCTATTCAGGCTGATTTATTAACATAGAATAAATCACATAGATAACCATATAATATAAAATTGGTGCCCAAAGTTTAGTAATCTCCCGTCAATCAATAAATAAGTCTAAACGTTAAAATAATTCTTGACTCCACGCGTCAATTCGTCCCAAAGCCTCGCTTGAGCATTTTTGATCACGTGTTCATTTTTTTTATATCGCGTGTTATCTTTCACATCATTCTGCCAATTAGCATAATTCACGTCATTTTTAATTAATATTATCCCCTATATTCAACGGGTGGACAATTTCCATAATTTTTCAATTATTTTTCAACTCTTCATATTCCTGCGCTCGTGCCCAATTTACACACACACACGTGCACACAGCCACAGCTACTTCTCACGTAAACACCTTCATTCAACTAGCATAAGTATACATAAAACAATGACTATGATTGACCAAACACACCAACTAAGGACATCAGTTAGCGCCCAACCGTCTGCATCGAACCCACAGTCCGCGCATAGACAACCACATGCGTACCTCTCTCTTCCCGTGTATGATCCTGCAAACCCAATTGCACGGTTGGAAGTCTCATCCCTGCTCCTTAAACCACAGCTCATCACCGAGGAGGAGAAAGTATCAGCAATCATCTAGCGGTTACCCATGAGTATCTTTATTCAATTCAGGAAAGTGTTGATTAACGAGAACAAGCTGATGTTTTAGACCACCTGAATGAGGCTTTTCTCAATACATATGTTAGGTCCCAAATAGATGACCTGAGAGAACTCCTGAATACTCAGGAAATGGGAGATAAGAGTCCTACTTCCTTTTTATCTCATCTGAAGGACCTTATAAGGGTAAAAAGTGCTCAAATCGAACCTTTTAGCCCTCTCCTCACCGAGATTTTCATGAGAGGAGTCCCCGAGGGAATTAAGCCATTAATACTAAGCTCAAACCCCACGAGTATTCATGTGGTTGCTGCAGCCGCAGATAAATTGTATAAAAGTCCTTATGTGAATTAGGGCAACGGCCAAACTTACGGCTCATTTAACAATGCTTCAATTTCGCAGGTTCGAGGCACGTCGAGCTCATCTGACGAACGGGCCGAGCATTCAAGGGTTCCATCTTCCCTGTCGAGAGACCTTGAGGCTTCAATACGGAGGATGGAAGCCGACATCCAACGGTTAAAGCTGAAGCGTGAACCACAGAGCGAGCACGGACAAGGGTTTGGCGATCGAAGGCGCAGGCCCCGCTCTGGTTCACGAAAGAGAAACCAACGAGGGCATCCCGATGCGAGAGGTGAGAGAAAGCAAAATTTTCAACCTCATTCTTCCAACTATTTTCACCATCTTCCACACCATCAGGGCCTATGCTGGTTTGATCAAAGGTACGGGCACAACAGTGTGCACTGTACACAACCTTGTAGCCACAGTTATGCTTCTTCACATACTGCGCCAAGTAGTCTCCTGAAGCATAACTTTTCCTTTTCCTCTCATCCAACTCAATGGTGCTGGTACCACAAAAAATATGGTGCACAAGCTCTAAAATGCTTGCAACCGTGCACATATTTGGACCCAGTATCTCCAAATCTCGACCCTCCAGTTATCTCACTTCACCCAACTCAACCACTTTCTCCAAATCCTCAAATTTCAATTTCCCAACCTACAAATTCCGGCATTCCTCTCACTCCAGTCTCTCAATCACAAACTTTAAACTAGAAAGGCATGGGACAATAGGGTCTACATCCCCTGCCTACACCTCATTTCCTCAAGTAGCTCGTCCATTTCGTATTTTTTACCCACTTTCTGAATTTTCATTCCTGGTAGACACTGGTGCTGAATGCAGACAAAGCTTCTGCCCCTTCAGATTTAGTTCTGAAAGCAGCCAATTCGACCAATATTAGGACCTATGGAAGGCGTAACCTTCCAGTCTCACTCGGTCTCCGTCGGGTTTTTCGATGGACTTTCATTATGGCAAAGGGAGATTGTCCAATGTTGGTCCTCGACTTTCTTTCGGCTCACGACCTCCTGGTCGATTTTCGACAACGCAAGCTTGTTGACCACAAAACTCTCCTCTCTGTCTCAGATTTGTACTCACCTTCTCAGAGTTCCCTCCTCTCTATTCGTCTCCCGTCCACCAAGCTACCGTTTCAGCGCCTTCTTCATGAGTTTCCTGAGCTCACCCTTACACCTTCGAAGGACAGGCCCATTAAACATAGTGTGATGCATCAGATCGAGACAACAGGAGGTCCTGTATTCTCACGGCCACACCGTCTAGCACCTGATAAACTTTCTGCTATGCGTGATGAATGCCAATTCATGATTGATTCAGGCATTTGTAGGCCTTCCTCTTCTCCGTGGGCCTCTCCACTTCACATTGTGCCCAAATCCACGCCGGGGAAATTCAGAGCAGTTGAGGATTACAGAGCTCTCAACGCTGTAACAATTCCTGATCGTTATTCCTTGCCGTACTTAGCCGATTTTATCTCTTCTCTCCATGGCTGTACGCTTTTTTCTCGCTTGGATCTGGTTCGCGCTTTCAACCAGATCCCTATTCACCCAGATGATGTCACAAAGACTAACATCACCACTCCGTTTGGTGCTTTTGAAATGGTCAAGATGCCATATGGATTGCGTAACTCTGGGCAAACTTTCCAGCGCTTAATGGATCAAGTCCTTAGTGGTCTTCCGTTTGTATTTTGTTACATCGATGACCTCCTAATATCATCCTTCTCGCTGAGAAGAATACCTTTCTCACCTTCGCCAAGTTTTTTCTCGTCTTCAGGAGTACGGTATCGTACTAAACACCTTCAAGTGCCTCTTTGGTGTCCCGCAACTCGCATTCTTGGGGCACCATGTCTCGAGTGCAGGGATTAGCCCACTCGAAGATAAAGTTACAGCGATGCGAAACTTTTCTCGTCCTACATCATGCAAACAACTCAGAAGTTTCTGTGGCATGGTCAATTTCTACCACAGATTCATCCCTAAATGTGCCCAGGTCATGCAACCTCTAAACTCTATGCTCACCAAGACCAAAAAGAACTCTCCTCTTGAATGGTCCGCTGAGGCGTGCGATTCATTCTCTCGAACCAAAGAGGCTATTGCCCGCGCTGTGGAATGGCTCATCCTTCTCCAGGAGCCCCCATCAGCGTCGCCTCAGACGCATCCTCAACCCACGTAGGTGCAACCTTGCATCAGAAAGTTAGTTACCAATGGCAACCTCTTGCTTTCTTCTCTCGCGCTCTTACAAACCCTCAAAAGAGATATTCAACGTTCTCTCGAGAACTCCTCGAAATATATCTCGCTGTCCGCCACTTCCACGATCATTTGGAAGGGCGTGAATTTACCATTTTTACTGACCATAAGCCCTTGGTCGGTGCATGTTCGTCTCGTAGTACTTCGTCAGTACACACTGCAGTTGACACTCGTCATCTTGACTTCATCCTGCAGATGACGAACGATATTCGCTACGTTCCTGGTTCTCCAAACGTCGTACCGGACGCGCTCTCTCGCATTTCATCGATTTTTGGCACGCAACTCTCCCACACTGCGCTCATCGATCATGAAACAATAGCGCTTGCCCAGAGACAAGATGAAGACACGCAAACACTGCATCACTCTTCTAAACTCGTCGTTCACGTGATCGACTTGCCTGACTCCTTCCAGGCGCATCCTGGTTGACTATTCAATTCCTGACTGTCCTAGTCCTCTTATTCCTCTCGCTTACCGTTGGCACATCTTCGACTAAATTCATGGCCTCTCTCATCCTGGCGTCAATTCCACTCGCAAGCTCATTGTACAACGCTTCGTTTGGCTAGGTATGAATGCCGACGTGGCCAAATGGACTCGTTCATGCCTGCCATGACAGCGTAATAAAGTCCACCGCCACACAAAAGCTCCTCTGGTCCCTTTTCCTCTTCTTTCGTCACGTTTTGACGCCGTTCACATCGATCTAGTAGGTCCTCTTCCTTACTCCCGTGGTTGCAATTATCTTCTCACCATGATGGATCGTTTTAATCGCTGGCCAGAGGCGGTTCCTATCTCGGACATCAGAGCTTCCACTGTCACTCGAGCTTTTGTCTCAGCATGGGTTGCTCGTTTTGGTGTTCATTCAACGATCATGACTGATCGTGGCAGCCAGTTTGAATCCCACCAATGGGATGCAATCATTCAGTCCTTGGCTCCTTTCGCCTTCGTACTACAAGCTATCACCCTCAGAGTAACTCTAAGATAGAACGTCTGCATCGGACCATCAAAGCAAGCTTACGCTCCACCGATCCAAACATAACTTGGGTGGACAAGCTACTTTTGATTCTCCTTGGCATTCGCTCAGCCTTGAAAGAGGATTTCGCTTGCTCTGCAGCAGAATTAGTTTATGGTACTCAACTTCGTCTACCTGGTCAATTCTTTTCTTCCTCTGACCGACCTCTACCTTCTCACCTAGATCCTTCTTCATACGTACATAACCTTGTACGGGTGATGGCTGAAATTAAGCCAACTGCCCCTAGAGTGCCTGCTAATTATAAAACCTTCGTACCGAACGAGATGACAACATGCTCCCATGTTTTCGTCCGTCACGATTCAGCTCGCACTTCGTTACAACCAGTCTATGACGGACCCTTTCTCATTATCTCCAGGGAGCCGAAATTCTTCATCCTAAAGCTTGGCACTAGGCAAGATACTGTCTCTATCGACCGCCTAAAACCCGCTTATACCGAAAATGTTCGTCGAGAACACCAATCACCTCATTCTCCTCCTACTATACCCCTTTATGGTACAGTAATCCCTTTCCGTTTTGCTGCCTCTTCCTCATTTGTTGTAGGAACCCTCGTCGGCAGAAGTGGATAGTCAGGAGCAAATCTCTCCCCCACTGGTCACTCTGCCAGCGGACAACGGGACTCAAGACTCCGACATCCCGCTTGACGCCATCTCGGAAGGAACCAGTAAGCGGATCACCTTCGCTCGTCAACCTTCTCTCGTGCCATTACCTCGTTCAACGCTAATGGCACTGCCACAGCAAATCTGTGTCCTCGTACCCGCAGCCAAACCAATGGCACTGTCACACGCTCCGGTTGCGTCGACAGAAGGCCTCGTCAGTACTCGGACTTATAATCTCAAAATAGTAAAAAGGGGGGGGGGGGGAACCTTCTTAAGGGGGGAGTGTTATAGCAATGCCTCTGGGCATTCCTATAATAAAAACCTCCTTGGAAACTTAAATATATATATATATATATATATATATATATATATATATATATATATATATCATCATTTATTATGTATAAAATTCATTTCTTTTGTCATTCAAATAATTCATGCAATCCTTTAACTTTGTTAATTTAATCATTCATTTATTTTACTGTAACTTTGTCAATTTAAACTTTCAAATTAATTTACTTCAACTTTTGTAAATTAAATAATTTTATGTTAAACTTAATAATTAATTAATTCATTTATTTTCTTGTTAATTCAATTAACGTATACTGTTCCAAACAACATCTCTTAAATTTCCCACACAAACAAACAAACACACGTTCCCAGCTCGATCAAAAGAGCACGCATTTCCGCCCACTCGACTCGCTGCTTTCTTCGTATAAAGCCCCAATTCAGTTTATTATAGATACTACATAGATACTCTATATTAGATACTCTACATTACTACACTATATTATATATTATTCACCTTATTGTTTCACCATATTATTCACCATATTTACCTAACCTACTTATTTCATGTACATTCGTTGATTTTATGAATATATTTATATTTGTGTAATTGTCTTTCTTAACGCCCAAGTCATTATTCCAAATTTTATTTCGCTGTCGCCTTAGGTCTAAAATTAACGGCAGACAACTTCGAACAAACAAATTTATGGTTATGGTTTTCGAAACGCTATCTAGGCTGATTTATTAACAGAAGAAAAATTACATAGTTAACCATATACTATACAATGATAAACAAGGGGGTAGGTAAATAGAGCAAACGGTAAAAAGCTTAATAAGAAAAACCCTCACGGCAACAGCTTGGAGGGTAGTATGTAGGGAGATGGGAGAAACATGGTGGGGTGAAGATACCATAATTGACACCCCCCCCCCCCCTGAGAGGGGCTTCCAGTTGGAGCAATATATTTGAAAGTGAGAAAGCCTGGTACCGGCGGAAAGGGTCGTATACCCAGTTTATTCTCCTGGAGACAAATAACAGCGGGGGGGATAGTCGTCAAAAGAATTTTGAGTTTTTCCCACTTTGGAAGAACGCCTTGGCAATTCCATTGTAAAATGGAAGATATTATGTGGGACGATTAGATAGCACTGTGGATATCTTTTTCTCTTTTGAGGCCGATATTGTATTTGAGGTTCGTCCCAAAGAGCTTGGGAGATGGAGAGCTGATTTTGAGGAACCTGCTTTTGCAGGGGGAGAGATCCTAGATGGATCAGTAACTGGGGCTTTTTTTTCGTGGGTGTTGGAGAACCGACCGAGGCCCTTGATTGTAATTCGGGCTCACAATCTGGCGGAAAAGAAAGATTGAAAAGGGATTTTCGGCCGGTAGATCCGGATTCGTGGGACAAGGGTATTTTCGGTGTCTGAGGAGTTGGTCCAGCCACCGCGATTGGTGATGTGTGAATATCAACTGCTTCCATCGGATCATGGGTTGAAGGGTGAGCGGAACGAATAAGTGATCTGAGCGAGGTGTATGGAGCTGGGTGTATAACTGCCATCGTTTGGATCAGGATGGGGCCTAAGTCCTGTGAAGGGCGGGGCGGACTTAAGAGCATAGAATGTTCAGCCATAGGGAAGGAGTCCATTGAAGATTCCTGGGGCTCGGCCGAGTCAGCTCCAGAGGCTGCCCGCTTATTGGTGGTCGATGACCTAGGTTAGGAATCCTTGCTCTTACCACTGGGATTGGGTCTCTGGGCCTGGTGGATGAATCTTCACTGGTTGATGTTGAGGATTCTTTCAAATAGCGTCTGACGTCTTCAAGTGTCTTACCCTGAGCGTCTCTCCCAGCTAGAGCTGCTGGAGAGAAGGGGGCTACATTGGTTATCTCGGTGTGAGAGCGATGCTTCGACTGCATATTCTGAATGTTTCCGACGCTGCGAGTAGATGTAGGATGAAGTGCTACAGGCTGGTCGGAACTCGAGCGTGATGGTCTGTGTTGTCCAGTGTCACGTAAAATTTCAGGGAAGAGCCGGTCGAGTGGTGAGGTTTGTGCTCGAGCACGCTGGCGGGCCTCTCTTATATCTAGACGTAGGGAGGCGCGCAAAGCGAGCACCTCCTTTTCATATAAAAATATAGAGCAGAGTTTTGACGCAGCACTGTGGGTACCTCTGCAGTTGGCACAGCGAGGTGTTTGGGGGCGTTCGGGGCCATGGTAGTCAGAGCTACAATTCACGCAGGAGCGGGGTTGCAGACAGGCACGGACAACATGTCCAAATTGATTGCAATAGAAGCAGCGTCTTGGTAGTTCGATTTAGGGACTTACCGGGACACGAAGGTCCCAGCTTTAATATACTGCGACAGTTCTTGTCGTTCGAATGTTAAAATCAGTGTGGCGGTTGGGACACTAGTGGAGCCTAATGTTTTAGTTACCCTGTGTACGTGTGCGACACGTTGGGTACTAAGCTTGCTCTGAAGGAGGGTGAGGTCGTGGGGCCTAAGTTCGTTTAAACAGACGACACCTTTGACAAAATTCAGACGCGAATGGGAAGAGACAATTATTGGAATTTCAGCTATCTAAGATAGATTTCGCACAAGGTTGTGTTGAGAGTGGGATGACACCTCAACTACGACATCACCACTACCTCTTGACCACATCCGGCGAGGTTCACCACAGAGGGACTTAAAAGATTCATTGACGTCAAACACATCGAGTTTTGCAAGTGGGGCGTCGGATGATGAATTCATGACAAAGAGAGAATAATCTAGATCTACTTCGTTGGAATAGGGGCCTAATGAGCGAGGGAAGGCTGAAAGGGAAGCTAAGGAACGTTTGGCACGAGAACCCTTTCGAGAAGGGGAGGTTTTTGGTTTATGGCTAGCCATTGCAAAAAGAGAAAAACTTCCAATTCTCCCTCGGGGCTCCCCACCATGGAGGCCTACAAGGGCCCTGCAATACTGCAACTATACAATCATTTACGTGCGGTATGTCATATAGGAGAATGAATACGGATCCACCACACCATCTTAGGAAACCTAGAGGCTGCCCGAGTTCTACGCACGGAGAAAAGAGGACAACGAAGATGTCATCCTTGACATGTCTCATCTTAGAACGTAACCGCGGTTTTTCATCAGATGCTCTCAAGCGATTCTTCGAAGACGCTTCCTTCCTTACATTGAAGAGACTCGGTCTTCTCGACTTCATGAATTTAAAGGACCTGGTCCTCGATACCATATCACACAAGTAACCAAATCTGGAGGCTTTGTAGCTGTCATGTCTCATCCGTCCTTCACTTAAGGGAGTTGGTCCCTTCCTGCGACGTTGTGGTCGTATACGAGTACTTAAGCTGTATCTTCCAGATTTATATTCATTTCCTCTTATTAGTGACCTTTCAAATTACCTTCCGGAACTGACCTATGTTGAGGTGGACAATAATTATTCAATTCATGCCAATTTGGCGGAGAAATTCATCGAGTCTCACCCGAATCTCAAATGCCATGAAAATATTAAACTTAAATGCACATATGGTGAAAGGTACGGCCTCTATGAAAGACACTTCAAATGTCCCAATTTGAGCCACGTAGTGGTTGATGTTTGTAGAGGGATCCCCTAGAATATTGATATTTCCCTACCTCCTAAGAAATTACTTCAGGAGAGAAAGCGAACCGTTACTTCCCCACCGTCCTCCAACTTCACCCTTTTTTGGACTTGCCGACTGGTCACTGCAAAATTCACACCGAGGCATGACGCTGAAAATTGAAGGCTACCTCCCCGCCGTCTCAATCCCCCCCCCTCCCACTACACACCCTCGGGCCGGTAGATTACTCATTAATTTTTTAGGTTCGCCACGAACTTGTATGGCTCCAGCCGCTGATCCCTGCCTCTTACACTTTCAGGTAAGCACACGCTCGGTTGTCCCAGTCGATAACGAGGGTTTGAGAAGGCCCCATTTCTCTCTCTCTTCCTGTTTTGGAGAACTCAGGGTATATATGTACCCTCCCAGGGAATACAGACAGATTTGGTTAGACGACACTTCCCCGAAAGGAATTCGATTCAACCAAGCTCTCTCCCAAGAAGTGGGAGTGAGGGTCGTAAGCCACATAAGAGCTGGACATCACACAGGTATCTTTGGGTCAGGGAGAAGTCTCGTGAACCAACGCCAGCCTTTCTCAAACCGCCTTCGGATCAACGATTGGAGAAGCTGTCCTCCGAAGTTCTTCTGGTGAATTCTTGAGAACAAGAGGCCCGATAGCTCGCTCTGGCCGAGTGTGGAGAAGTCATCTTCCCATCTTCCATTTTCGAAGTTCGACCGGTGACCTCTTGAGGACAAGAGGCCCGATAGCTCGCTCGACCAGAGTTTGGAGAAGTCGACCCCCCCACCCCCTTCGAAGTTCGTCCGGTGACCTCTTGAGAACAAGAGGCCCGCATCTCGCAAAACACAAGTTTCGAGAAAGTAGCCCCACCCGTTGCTGGTTTTCGGCTACCTTCGTGAGTAATCAAGGTCACCACGACCTTCCCTCAAAGTTTGCACGTCCTGCTTTTCTCTCGAGGTTCAAAGGAACTAAATCACTCACTACCCTAAATCTCCCATTATAACCATTCAATAACTGTGGTTATCTAATTCGTATTCGGAACCTAATTCCACCTTATTCATGTATATATATATATATATATATATATATATATATATATATATATATATATATATATATATATCCATATTTATTGTTGTGCCTTTTATTTAGTGGGTATTAAAATCTATTTTTATCGTGTTTGGAATATCCCTTGGTCACGCAGCTGCAGCTTTCTATTCAAATCACACTCTTAGAACAATAACAGTTGACGCCTTGCTTGGCATACCTTAGAGCCTGTGCGCGCATATTCCTGTACATTTGGCTATACTTCAACAATAGTAGTTATTGGCGGAACTTGAGATGAGTTCTGCTGAGATGGTCTAGGATTTCTCCTGATAGTTTCCCTGGACGTGTCTTATGGATGCTGGGGATGCAGTCTGACAAGAGTCCGGCGTTACGGAAGATTAGCAGAGTTAGCCAAAAAATTAGGGACTCGCAGTGGCAACGACGAAGACGAAACTAGTGGTAATGGTCATGACCGTGTTGAAGTCCTTGTGTCTCCACCAGCACCTCCAGAGCGTGTCGATGAGAGAAAGCAGCGAGTAGAAGTGCTCTTCTGGAGGTGATGGCGTTGATTATGATTACAAAGCTGGGTCCAGAAAAAAAGAAGTTGGAGGATAGTTAATTAGGCTGCTCAGCCGTTGCCAGAAGTTTCGGTAGAGCATTGCAAGAGGAGATGGTTCTGCGTACCTTATCGTGCATGGGTGGAGTTAGGGCGGTTAAGATTTAGGCGGACCCGGAGGTAGTCGATACTGGAGGTTGGTAAAGAGATGGATTTTAGCGCTGTTCAGTTATAGGGAGCTTCAAAAGAAACATTTTACAAGCAGGCCAATCAAATCGCTTACCAGGTAAGTAAAAGCCTATATATTGTTAGAGCTGGCCAGTTGTTAGCACTGCTATCGAAGCAGGTCTGCATTAAAAAGGGCTCCCCAAAAGACCATGGACAATCTTTTGAATTGCCAGCACTCGTCTCCGATCTTCACCTTAAACTGATGCCTTGCCTTCGGATGCAAGGGCAAATGGTAGAAACCATTCGTCAAGTCATCTTTATTTCCATGTTCCCCGGAACCTTAGTCTGGAGGTCCTTGGCAATGTTCGGTAGCTTGACGCAAGCCGGGGTGAAGTGGGGAGTAAGCGGGATATATGATAGACTACAAGCATTGACTAATCTGGCTTGTGGAACTCGAAAAGAGTCTGTGTAGGGGTGACTCTACTCTTTTGTTCACTTTCCCAATTTTAAATCTTGGAGGTGGCCACGTGGCTCTATTCCATTCTGCGCCGAAATAAACACTGTCCGCATGAGCGATCTAATTGTCGGGGTGGTCTCAAACACAGGAGATATGGACTCGTAATTAAAATAAGGATGACATCTCTTGATAGCAGTTGGATCGAGTGCAAGGTATGACAAATCAAAAATAACACTAATAACAATCGGGAAACTAATTTTGAAAGGATTATGGAAAGGTTTTCATCATATGCATTTTTATTTTCTGCAATTTACTCATTATATTATGGAAAGTCACTTTAGTTATAAAGTGACTTTCTGCAAAATAGGCACGAATACAATAATATAAGCTTTGACATATTTAATGAACAGCCGTTTATAACAAAATCTACAATGAACACAACGCAAAACAAAAGGAAAGTTAATGAAGTAGGTCCTGGACAATCTGGACCCCAGCTGAGAGCGAGTTCGCGTTGCGTGCGTAACTTCACCTAAGTTGTATGTGTCCAGTAGTGTTTAACTACCTCTCCAATTTAGGGGACCCATATTTAAGTATTCAAAATCTGGTGACGATGCCTGTGGGTGCCCTACCGGCACCTTCTGGCGTTGCGTACGGAGTAACAAGAAACCCTTCAAACATCTTGGTCTCTTGGGTCACCTTCACGAACACCAAAGTGGTAAGAAAGGTATATAAAATTAATGTCTTCCAAATCGAATAAGTTCGCTATAGGTGGTATCTACCGTTCATATGGCATGTAGTTATATCGGCAACCATGCCACGACGTGATGTTAGTCTCCCGTGTCGAACTCAACTGACAGGATAAATGCCCCCAGAAATTACAGCAGGCCTCTGTGGTACCTTCCAGGGTGGCGTCCTGGGCGGAACCAGGGGCGACACCGACCCAAGAGCTATGGCGAGCTCTTGAAGCAGTTTCCGAGCTCTAAACTCAAGGACATTAGGGAAAGATTGGCGTCTCTCAGCAGCATAAATACAGTCGAGATCGAGATAGAGCGTTGGCGACTGAGGGAGACGCCGGGTAATACACGCTGAGCTGCGGATACATAAAACTTGCATCCGTAGTAAAGTAAGGCCGTAAACCTATTAGCCCCCCCCCCCTCGTGATGAATATCACGTGAACACAGAAAGTCTATAGCGCGGGTACAAGAAGCCTTAAGGCTGAGAATATGAGCCTACCATTTCAGGCGTCGGGCAAAAATGACAAAAAGGAAACGGTGCAGAAGACAGCTTAGCTTGTTTTCTTGACAGCAGAGGCCCCCTAAAATTTACTCATTTTTACATCAACTTGCACACGCAGAAGGTAAGAGAGATTGGGCGGAAACCGGCCGGGGTAGAGTGATATTTCCACGGTTTGAGAAAAGTGAGAAAGAAAAGGGGCAACCACCGAAAGATAAAACAGGAACAGAGACTAAGAAACAAGATAGTCAAAAAAGAAACGGAAGCGCGCTCCGGCGGAGCAATATGGGACTTGCAACGATGAGTCTCAACTAAAGGGGAGGCCAGCCTCCTCCAAAAAGTAAAATAGTTGCCAGGTCTGTGTACACGAACCCATCACAAGTGGTAACGACACGGTTGTCCTTGCCGTTAATGGAAATGTAGCGTACGCGAAGATAAGCCACTCTGGGACATTCAACAAGAATGGGAAAACAGTCTGAGGGACAACGCAGTCGTAGCAATAAGGTACAGGCGAGCGCGCCATTAAATGGCGATGGGTCCAATTTGGAGACGACAGAAAGCAACCTGAAGCCGTCCCAAAATAGGGACTTATAGTCCATGGAAAGTTGCGCGCAACTGCAAGTTCCCCTCACCCTTCTCCCCTCTTATTTGCCTATGAGCACGGAAGGCTGCCCTGATTCTTGCCATTTAATCGGTGTGAGGAAGAGCGAAACGCTGGTCCGGTTGCCCATTTCTCGCGGACTCTCTGCGATCCTCATTCCCACATTTCAAGGAACTCAGCAGAAGATAATCTCGAAATTGGACTGGTTCGCTAAAACGGTGGCGTCACGGATATCGCGAACCATAGGATGCGGAGATTTCAATGCCACGAGATCACTTAAGACGATTTTGAGACGCTATAGATCACAATATGGTTTCTGAACCAGGCACGATGCATTGCAACCAACTCGTCATGTAAAAAGACGGGGTGCCTGGCAGAGCCCTGGTGACTTCAAACACAGGGAATACACGGCGTGTAGACCGAGCTTCTCCTGGGACTTGTATCCATCCGTATACAATGGCCCTGTTATAATGTGAGACGGAGTGTGCCCCCCAAAAAGGCCGAAGTAATACTCCCGGCGCTGTAGAAGCTTTGAGAGAAGAGGCCTGGCGATAAATAGTCAAAGGAGATATCCTTCAGGGTGGCGTCCTGGGCAAACACAGGGGGAACCACGGCCCCGAGAGCTACACAGAGCTCTTGAATGAGTTTCCTAGGCCTAAACCAAACTGGCTTAGAGTATGGCAGGCGTTTCTCATCGGTATAGGCAGCGTCGAGATCTGCTGATGGAGTGAGGGCCGTTGGCGCCTGCAAGAGTAGTCAAATTTGCGCGCACAGGCCCCTAATACACTGAGGACGCCAGTGGCATTCCCCATCACCGACAAGTAGGCTCTCAATGGATGTGCAAAGGCAACGGTCGCAGGCGGGGAGCGGTGTACAAGAGACCCTGGGCTGCGAATATGAGCATCCTAAAAGGGCGTTACGTCAAATACGAGACCAAGGAAACTGTAAGAATCCAGCACTTCCACGCGAACACTATTTAGAAACAAATCACGGTCAGAGTGGAGCCGTGGATGGCGGCAGGAGTGCACTATCTTAGCCTTAGCCAAGGAAAACCGATGCCTGTGCGCTTCGGCATAGCGAGAGACGCGGTTCAATGCCTGCCTGTTGGAGTCGATGCTCCAGAGTTTGCATCTGGGCCGCGCCAAAGGAGATCGAAAGGTCGTCCACGTAGAGCGTAGCGAGAACATCTTCCGGCAGCGCGGAGGTGATGCAGTTGGTGCTCAGGACAAGAGTGTGACAAGAGCGATTAACATGTCCGAGGCGTTGAGGTTAGTAGCACCTCCATGTCAGTGGCACGCATGAAGCACTCAGGGAGCTTGTCACCGTCAAACGTGACGAAGAGTGTAGGGGTGGGACTCCGCGCCTATCCCTGTTTTCTCATCACACGCTTTACCTTGACCGCCTCATGCACACTCACCGGCATGCCATCAAGTGTCCGAAGGGAGAGCAACGTGGACGGATGTGCCGACCTTAGCTTGGTCGCTGGCCAAAACAGTACCAGATCCGTCCGTACCTGCAGCGGGAGAGGAGTCCTTAGTCTATTTCTTTTTAGAAGAGGGCCGGGAATAAACCTGTTGGCATCACCATTCATATCGGTTTGTGGCGATGATGCGCACCAGCACCATCTTTTGGGAAAGTGGTTTCAATGACATGCTTGTGTACGTCTTGTCATCCTTTATGTTTTATGCTTAATATTTTCATTCCAAGTTCTTAGAGTTCTCATACTGTCCTCTTTGGTCAACTCTGCGGTTTCTTTTCAAAATAGCAAAGACATTTCCTCGTTTTTCGCCCACCTGCCCTCCCATGGAGAATGCGACCAACACCAATTAGTCAAATAAAATGAGAGTAGGACAGCATCCTTCTGCTTGCGGACCGCCTCACGCTCGGCTGACCAATACGGAAGCGCTCGATGAATTCACCCACGGTGCAATAGTCAGGCGACGCTTATAGCGAATTAACATTTTGCTTCTCTTTAAGGTTTATTCATCACCATTGTGGGTTCTTAAATGTGCCACAAGATTGTTTTTCCTCTGACCCTGATAAGGGCAAAGGCTGCATTCAAAAGGCTTCTCACCTGTGTGAGTATATGAATGGTCTTTAAGATAACCTTTCTTTGTCGCCTGATAGGAGCAAAAGCTGCATTTGAAAGGCTTCTCACTTGTGTGAGTATATAAATGGCTTTTAAGATTATCTTTCTTTACAGTCTGATACGGACAAAGACTGCATTTAAAAGGGTTCTCACCTGTGTGAGTATATGGATGGTTTTTAAGATTCTCTTTCTTTGCATTCTGATACGGACAAAGACTGCATTCAAAAGGGTTCACACCTGTGTGAGTATATGAATGGTTTTTAAGAGAACCTTTAGTTACCGCCTGATAAGGGCAAAGACTGCATTTAAAAGGATTCTCACCTGTGTGAGTATATGAATGATTTTTAAGAAGAACTTTCGTTGCAGCTTGATAAGGGCAGAGACTGCATTTAAAAGGCTTCTCACTTGTGTGAGTATATGAATGGTTTTTAAGATTATTTTTATTTGCAGTCTGATACGGACAAAGACTGCATTTAAAAGGCTTCTCACCTGTGTGAGTATATGAATGGTTTTTAAGAGAACCTTTAGTTGCCGTCTGATAAGGGCAAATACTGCATTTAAAAGGCTTCTCACCTGTGTGAGTATACGAATGTCTTTTAAGAAGAACTTTCGTTGCAGCTTGATAAGGGCGAAGACTGCATTTGAAAGGCTTGTCTCCCGTATGATTCCTTGCATGTATTCTAACATGTCCTTTATTTACAGCCTGATATGGGCAAAGACTGCATTTAAAAGGCTTATTACCTGTGTGAGTATATAAATGGCTTTTAAGATTATCTTTATTTACAGTCTGATACGGACAAAGGCTGCATTTAAAAGGCTTCTCTCCAGTGTGAGTCCTTGAATGTCTTTTAGCATTTGTTTTTGTTACAGCTTGATAAGGGCAAACGTTGCATCTGAACGGCTTCTCACCAGTGTGATTATATGAATGTGTCTCAGTAACTTTTATGGCAGCCTGATTAGGGCAAAGGGCTCTAAACTGTGTAATAACCTTAAGGTTACTGGATGAAACCAATTTCATCTGAAAAGGAAACAATTAGTTATTTTAAAATCTCTCGTTCACAATCTTTCTGGGGGTACAAGAGTATTCCTGCAAAAGGAAGAAAGGGTATGGACCCACCTATCCCATTAATTCTGTAGGACTGCCATCTTAATATGACCTCAACATAAAGTGATATTATATCCTGAGGCATTTCGCACCAGACACCCACAAATTTCTTAAACAAAGGGATAAGAGCCGAAAGAACGAAAGGATTCCAAAAGTTCTAGAATCAGTATGAATAATATAATTGTGAAAAGTAAAAATAAGGCGGAAATTTAAAGGAATATATAATTCAACAGTTAAATAGAGGATATCCTAGGCAAAATTAGGTACAGTGATGGCTATTACACCGCTGCTGCGCTCAAATTGTGACTCGACTTTGAATCTTCTGTATGGATTGAGCAAGAGATATATTTTTTTTAATTCAAGAGCGCTATCTTTGTTGGTGATCACCGCCGAGGGAATAATCACTGAGACATGTTTCAGAAAGAAAGAGCAGGGTAAAACAGGGTCAACGGATCCTTTTTGATAAGGCCATATTCCATATATATATATGTTGGAGGAGAGGCCCAATAGGGTGGACATATTGATGGAAGAGACGGCACGACAGGGACACCCAACCACGAGATATAGTCACCTATTCTGTGCCCTACAGGTTTGGCCAGAGAGCGCTAGTGAGGTTATTGCGAATGGGAGCGAGTCGAATGGCCAAAATGGTGGCAGTAGTAGCATCTCTACGGCAGTGGCACGAATGCCTTCACGCAGTAGCGATACCAACTGGCATGGACCTACTCAAAAACCTGTCACGGTAGAACGTGACGAAGAGTGTAGGGGTGGGTCTCGAGGCCCCTCCCTGTCTTCTCATCACACGTTCGGGTTTTTTTTCTTGCGGTAGCCCATCTGCCGACTGCCCACTTGGGCATAAGTTATCGTACATAAGTCTAATACTACGCTATATAAAAAACAAATAATAAAAAAATATGAAAATAACAAAACATAAGGATAAAAATGGTTACAAAAATAATGGAAAAGCAAAAAGGAAGCATGCTCCTGCCTCGAGGGGTATGCCTCCCCCTGGAACATGATCATGCAACCTACAAAAAGAAATACACAGGAAAAGTAAAATAAAGTGGAGGAGGCCAGCCTCCTCCAAAAAGTCCTAATGTCCATAAGTCTGCGTACACGAGCCCGTCCCGAGTACAATGGAGAAGCTGTAGCGACCATGTTCTTCCGGGATAGGTAACGGATGCAGAGATCGCCCAGACTGGGACATTCAACAAGAATGTTTCGAACAGTCTGGGGGACAAGGCAGTCTTCACAGTAGGGTGCAGGCGAGCGTTGCATCAAATGGTGGTGCGTCCTGTGACTGTGTCAGATTCGGAGACGACAGAAAGCAGCCTGAAGCCGTCGCGGCATTCAGGTCCATGTGAATAGTCGCAGTGCAATGGCATGAAAGTTCCCTTCGACCGTCTCCCATCTTCTTTGCCAAGCAGCCAGGAGAGCTGCTCGTATACTTGCCATGTAATCAGTATGAGGAATTAGGAAAGGCTGGTCTGGTCGCCCAGTCATAGCGGACTCTTTGGCGCCTCATCGGTGCCTTCATTCCTCGCAAATCCTACATGTCCAGGAACCAAGCAAAGGATCACCTTGACATCCGCCCGCTTCGCCAAAACCGTGGAGTCACGGATATCGCGAGCCAAGAAATGCAGAGATTCTATTGCCCCGAGTGCAATCAGGGCGCTATGTGGGTTGCTAGAAATCACAATCCAGTCTACTAACCTGGAACGTCACGTACTCTCCCTCAACGAGTGGTGTATTGCAACCAGCCCGGCAGTCAAGACAGACGCAGCACCTGACAAATCCCCGCTGACTTCAAACAGAGGGGATACAGCGTGGAAAACGACCCCCTATTGGGACTTTGAGTCATCCGTAAACACTGGAACGGTTCCAGCGTGACACGAAGTGTGCTCCAAAAAGGTAGATTGCAATACTCCTGGCGCTGTAGAAGCTTTGGGAGCAGAGGCGTGGCGACAAATAGCCCAAAGTGGTACCCTCCAGGGTGGCGTCCAGGGCAGAACCAGGGGTGCCACCGGCCCGAGAGTAATACCTAGTTCTCGAAGCAATTTCCTAGCAGCATAGGCACAGTCGAGATCAGCTGAGGATGCAGTGAGAGCTGTTGGCTACTGAGGGAGGCGCTGGGCTAGCGCGTACAGGCGAATAATGCACTGTGCACGGCGTAGAGCGAGTGACATCTCCGCAGCATCGACCAACAGACTCTCAATGGGGGAAGTGCGGAAGGCACCGGTCGTAAGGCGAAGGCCGGTGTGGTGGATCGAGTCCACCTTCCGCAATACAGGTACGGCTGCGGATGGGAATAAAACTCACATCCGTAGTCGAGCTTCGAACGGACAGAGGATCGATAAAAAAGTAAAGCAGTAGCCCTATCAGCGCCTCAAGCACTGAACGTCACGTAACGAAGAAAATCCATGGCGCGGGTACAAGTAACCTTAAGGCTGCGAATATGAGCATCCCGGGTGAGGCGTTGGTCAAATAGAAAACCAAGGAAACGGTGCGATTCAACCACTTCCAGGCGTACCCCATCGAAAAACAAATCTGGGTCAGGGTTGAGCCGTGGATGGCGGCAGAAGTGCACCACCTTAGTTTTGGCCAAAGAAAACCGAAGCCTGTGCGCTTCGGCATAGCAAGAGACGCGGTTCAATGCCTCTCTCTCTCAAGAAAGTAGAGGGAGAGGTGACGCCCCCTTGTCGCGGGAAGAGAACTTGTGTGCACCTTTGACTTTTCGAGCTATGTTGGCGGGGGTACCTCTTCTGGGTACCCCTGGTAGGCTTCCCTTATCGATTTGGTCGGAAACGAGGTTCCAGACTAAGTGCGTCATTCCTTCCTTTTTCTACTATATCCTTCTCCTTTTTTACTTTTATCTTATCTCTCCCACTTATACAAAAAGAAAAAAACAAAAAAAAGCCTACTCCTATCATGTCACTCTTTCCCTTTCTTCCTCTATCTACATATAAGGACCTGGCAGCTACCTCCTGCATCAGAAGAGAGGCTTTGGGACCTCTATAAACAACGCCAATCGACGCTCACTGGTTGCGAGAGACTAGGACTAGAGGTGTCCTAGGCGTTGGGGCACGATGAATTGGATGAGGGTAGTGCCCCGTTAACCCCTTTCCTGGCGCGTAATCATTGACCATTCGCAGTGCCCGTTGACGGGTGCCTCTGGTTGCATCGGTCCGAGGTGACGGCCCTTTGTTCCCAGGCTGGTTGCCAGGCCAATAAAAAGCCTTGGGTTAGTTTCTTGGCGTGGCGGGATATCCATTGAACGCATCTCCGAGATCCTGGCCGTCGTGAAGGGAACTAGTAGGAGTTTAGTACGGGGCGTGCTCCGTTGTTCACCTGGTGAGAAATCGATGGCCCCTTCAGGGATGGTCAGTGCTGCTTGGTTGAGAGCCACGGCACGCCGAGGTTTGACGACTCGGTCGGACGAACAGTAGCACATGGGGCGTGCCTTCTGAAAGATCCGAAACCTCTCCGATGGATAGGCGGGAGCGACTCACGCGGGGAGAACTCACCAACCCCCCTTTTTTATCATTGATTGGTCACGCATTTTCAGAGAGAGAAAAAACGCTCAAAATGACCAGCAAAAAAGGACCCGTTCGTCTAAAACATTATTGTGCAGCATGCCAGTTAGAAAGGTGGTGAATGACTTTCCGGAGGGCTGCTACTCAAAATGCAACCCTGAAAGTACCTGCACTACTTGCAATTGACGCGAGAGGTGGAGAAACTAAAAGACCTCTATAGAGCCTCAGAGGAGAGAGCTCAAATTCTTGAGAGAAAGGTGGAGAAATTCGAAGTCTTTCACGCAGCTCATATTCGATGCCTAGAAGAGGTATCACCCACTGACGTGTCGGAATCTTCTGGTGCCGTAGTTCTTACCCAAGCGTAGATTCCGGCATCATCCGAGGTTAAGCCAGCTTAGGCAAGAAAAAAAGAGAAAAAGAAGAAAGGAAAAAAGAAGAAAAATAAGAAAAAGAATAAAGTTGAAACAAAAGAAGAAAAAACAAAAATAGAAGAAAAACCCATAAACAAGAAGAAAAAGGGGAATAAGAAAAATAAAGATAAGAATAGGGAGAGTAAAGAGGAAAAGTAGAGGCCTCTACCACAAGGGAAGACCCCGTCTTCAGAGAGCAAGTGTCCCAAGCTCACCCTCATTAGTGACTAGCAAACACGGGATGGGCAGCCGCTGCTAGCGGCCCGCCTTCGCACTAACGTGAAGGTAAGCTGCCTGCCAGGACGGGGTAACCACAACATCCGAGTAGAGGCAGAGAAAGCTCATATTTCTGAGAATTCAGTTGTCGTTCTGATGGTGAGTGGCAACGACCTCTACCTCAGAGGGAGTAAGGTTGGTCTTAGTGGCAAGACCATCCAAACGGTGATGGGAGACGTGGATGACATTGGGCTTAAAACCCGAAAACGTGTCGTGGTTGGGATGCTTCCGAGAAGAGGTCCATGACCCCTACCGCACCTTTTACGGGAGAAACAACCTGTATAAAAGGGACGGAGTGCATCTTTCCTTTAAAGGGAAAGCTTTACTCGCCAACATGATCCAAGATGTTGTGGAGGAGACCCAAATAAGTGTCAGGCCCCGAGTAAAGGAGGACGTACGCCAGTACACCCGTTACTCCAGGAACTACCTTTTGTGAGGTCACAAAGAGGTGAGTGACCCCGCCACAGAGAAACAAAGCAGGAAACGGAAAAGCGTAGGAAGTCCTACAGTGGGGAACTCCCTGAAGGTTCTGTTTAATGCGAGGCCTATGAAAACAAGTTTCTTGAACTTCGTGGCCTCGTAGCAACAGAAGAACCTGAGATGGTGGCCATAACGGAGTGGTGGATAAAAACCTCAAGCCGAGACTTTGAAGGTGAATTCACGATTCCCGGTTACCAGCTCTTCCTGAAAGATAGGCCAGACAGAGAGGGTGGCGGTGTGATGTTGTATGTCAAGGATACTCTCAACTCGACGGATTGCAACATCGTATCCGACCATGAACTACTAGGTGTTGACCTAGAGATAGGTCCTGCCAAATACAGGACCCTGGTGCTTTATAGACCTCCTGCCCAACTCGTTGAAAAGGACAGAGATCTGTACCAGCTACTAGGAAAACTTGTTCAAGACAGAGTGTGTATCGTCATGGGGGATTTCAACACACAAGTTGACTGGGAAACCAGAGAACCCTGTGGCGAGAACGCACTACTCCTGGAGTTCACGAACAACGAGTTCTTGACTCAATGGGTGAGAGAGCCAACGAGAGGAGACAATATCCTTGACTTGGTTTTCACCTCTGAGGATGACATGTTGAGGACCTCTCTGTTGGCGAAGAGCTCGGTGGCAGTGAACACCGACTAATTAGATTTGTAATCAAAGTCCCGAAGGCAGAGCTTGCAACTAGTAAATCGAGGAAACTCGATTTGAGAAGAGCAGACTTTGCAGGTCTTCGTGCTGGACTGACTGATGCGAGGCTAGAAGTGTGCAATGCTGTTGAAGACTCGTGAAATAGTTTCAAAACCACATTCATGAGTCTTCAATCGCATTTCATCCCTTTGAAATTCCCCCGTCGGTCTTCTGTTCAACCAAAGTGGTTTAATCGAGAAATCAGCCAACTGATTAGGGAGAAGAGAATTGTGTACCGGTAATCAAAGATCTCGAGGGACTATGGCGAATACCGGAGGCTATCCAGGAGAGTGAAGTCCAGCATAAGGGCTGCTAAGCGGTCTGAGGAACTCGGAGTGGCGAAACTTTGTAAAGAGAATCCCAAGGAGTTCTTTGGATATGTAAACAGCCGTAAACCAATCCGTCGAACGATTGGCTCTTTGATGAATGAGGAGGGGACATTAAAGCACTCAGATGCAGAAAATGCTAACCCCTCTCCTGCACCGGTGGGCAGGAGAGGGGTCACCAAACCCGTATGCGGAATCGACGATCTCGCAAGAATTCAGATATAAAGATTGAGAGGCGTCCCCTTGCCCCCATCGTGTGCAGAGTTTCCATGATACTGTTTCGTCATGCGCTATCATAGGCTTTCTCCAGATCGAAAAACACCTTGGCGTAGTGTTGTCTAAGAAGGAAGGTCTCGCAGACGGCATTTTAGAGTGGGAGCAGAGCGTTCAACGTGGAGTGGAATTTGCGGAAACCGCACTGTACATAAGACATCGCCTCCGCGGTCCAGAAAACGTGCTAATCTAACATTTACCAATTCCTCCATCAGCTTGCACACGCAGGAAGTTAGAGATTGGGAGGAAACCGGCCGGGGTACAGTGGTCAACGATAAACGATTGTAAAAGATAGGTGTGTGGCTAGAACGAAGGAAGTAGATCGAAAAGGTGTTTATTATAGTAGTAGGGCATGTGTGGCAGGTTGTCTGGCTACCTCATTAAATGTTTTCATTTTTTGTAATACATTTTGCTATCTTTTGGTTATTCAGCATTCAAGCCTTTGTGATAAGGTTTATGATATCTCGTAATATGTCTTAGACTTGATAATACACCTCCGTTTTTGTTGTTTTTTAGTCTTCTCGGTTTGCGAAAAGCGAGCACAGTAGCGATTTGCCAGGATTCTGGGAGGATACCCTCTACCCTTACTGTTGAACGAATCTAAGAGAATGGCCATGACTTGCTCACCCACGTGTCGAAACATGGCGTACGGGACATCGTCCGGGCCCGGGGCTGTGTCCGCGCACGAGGCGAGAGTGGAACGCAACTCACTCAGAGTAAACCTGTCGTTGAAGGGTTCTCCGCCCCTGGAGGTAAAGTCCAGTCGGCGGCCTTCCGCGACATCACGACGCACAGTGAATGATGGCGGAGCAACATCGCAGCTAGAGAATGCTGAGAAAGCGGTCGTGAAGGATTCGGGTAAAGTTCTCCAGGAGAATGCGGTCCCATTCTCTTGGAGAACTATCCCCGAATCCTTTTGAGTCGCTTCCACACCTCTGTTAGAGGGGTCTTCCAGTTAAGTGAAGACACGTATGCCCGCAAAGAAGAGCAGCGGGCGTGCTTCCAAGTATAGCGGAACCTTGCCCTAGCTCAACGAAATTCACTGCCAGTGAAATCGTTAGGGTGGCGCTTATGTAGGAATAATGCTTCTGTTTGAAGGCCGTATCACACTCTGCTGACCACCACGGGAGTGATCGGCGTGCAAGGCAGCCAGACGTTCTAGGAATAGTAGTTAGGCCCACGGCGATGAGGTGGCTGGAGAACTCAACGGCCTCATCTACCGACCTAAACTCGACTGAGATGAAGAAATCAGTCATTTCCTAAAAGGCAGACCACTGCGGCCGCGCCACTACCACCGGGGTGGGCTCTCCGGCGGCAGTGGCCCAAAAAATGATATTTAAATGGGAAAGTGATCACTACCATGGAGGTCATCCACCACCCTCCACCCAAAATCAGGCTGTGCATCCGGAGAGCACAAAGATAGATCGAGACAAGAAAATGAAGGGGTTCTCGGGCAGTAATGCGTAACTCATCCACATTTAGGACACACATCTCAAGCTCGTGGATCAGGTCGGCAAGGACTTGACCCCGGGGATTAATCGAGAAGTCTCCCCAGAGGGTGTGTCTACTATTCAGATCTCCGAGGAAGAAAAAGGGCCTACTATCCAGGTGCAGCTGCACAGCTACTAACTGAAAGGAGATATTTAAAGCGAAAAGAGAACATGCCGGGTGTAAATTGCGCATTCTCCTGCCCAGCCTACATCCTGTGGTGGAGTGGGTGAAAGACCCTTATACTTCAAGAAGGTGGGCAGGGAGAACGCGCCTAGCATGGTTGCCTGCAAAAATATGGCTAACGGGGAACGGGACGAGACGAGACGAGTTTCCGCAACTCCTCACAGTTGGCCCGGAGGCCGCTGCAATTCCTTTGAAGGAATATGCCCTCCAGGCCTAACTCGGAGGAGACGCGGGAGCCGGCTTCGACGAGAAGACCATTACGGTAATGATCGTACTCTTCCCGGAGGCAGACCTCCGGGCGCTATCGCCTTGGAGGACTTAGCGTGAGAATTCGGGCTCGCCATGCGTATCTTTTCTTCCATCCGCCTCGAAACCTTAGGCGAGCGAGGCGATTTCGGAGGCGGGGGTCTTTCTTTCCGAGAATCCACCATATCCGAGCAACCCAGCCTACTACTCGTTGTGGGCGAAGGATTAGAAGCTCCTTAGTGCTGCCCTCCTTTCGGAGGGGCAGTCTTAGGAACCTCGGAAGATGGCCTCACCAACCTCTTCACGGCCATTGCCCCCTGTGAGTCTAACGACTCGGTGGAGGCGCGCGGCTGGGTGTGAACCCTTTGTGACGCCAGATTTACCAGGGGAGCGGCCGGGGTGGGCAGAACCCGCAGAAGGGTTCAGAATGGCCGCGGAAACGACCGTGATCATAGCCCTGGAGGGAGACAGAGCAGAGGGTGTCTTTTCTAAAATTGAGGAATACGACGCCCCGCCCAGCGCCTGGCGCGCCAGGACCAATTCCTTAGCCTCGAGAAATGAGAGACGATCCTGAGCCTGAAAGGGGAGGATTTCCTTCTCAAGGAGATATGCACCATATTGCTTCGAAGAAGCGGGGTGCGGCTCTCCGCAATTGACACACTTGTCCACACACGATTTGGACTTATCATGTGCGGCCTTGGAGCTATTTACACATACTTCAAGTGATCCCGACTTTGCACGTCTACAGGCCTGGCTTCCCGCTCACCCCTAAGGGGGTTTACCCTACCGAGCCGCTTCAATGGGCAGCGGTCGGTTATGGGCTACCTGCTGGCTTTTTTGGCAGTCCCCTTGGAAAGAAAAGGGGAAACTGCGGTTGGTAAGAGGAAGGTGCCTGAAGGCATCTCCAGACAAGAGGATGAGGGGGAATCCTCTACACTCGTAGGCGAAGGAGAAGAGTAAGCCTTATCTCCTGTTACAGAAATTTGGAGGGTCCCCTGCACAAGCACAGGAGAGGGGACCTCCAATTTATCTGTGGAGCTGCCCGAGGGTGGCTCCGATGATGGAGAGGGGGAAATTGAGGGGAGAAAATTTGTTTTTTCATCATTGGGCATGGTGACCCTACATTTTTCACGGGATGCATACGCTCGTCACCCCTCGCAGTAGCCCACCCTGCAAGGGGTGCGTACAGGCCTGGTAGAGCCAAGTGCGCCATTCAGGACCACCCCTCCCACCAGGTAGAAGCTCCCCCTTGGACACGGCGTAAAAAAAAATAGATGATGGAGTGAAGTAAAAATGATGTGAGGAAGGTATGGGTGGGGAGATAAAGCAGGTTGTTAAAAACCCACCATCCCGAACTGGAGCTCATGGGTTAGGGAACGTTGTTCCCTTTACCCTCAGCCCCGATCCGAGACGGTTGCCTGAGAAGAAGGTCAGCATCTACCCTGTGAAATTAGAGGCTGACCAGAGAGAGTTGTGGGAGAGGTTGTATGAAAAGCGACGAAGTAGCGGAGAAATACAGGCTGTCTGAAAGAAGGAAAAGAGGCTAAGCTGGGGTCGGATGGGGTGCTGAGTCCTGTCAGCACGGCGGCCAGGATGGCAAATCGCCACGTCCCTTACGGGTTGGTGGAGGGCAAGTTGAAGGGTGAGTATTTAAATGAAAAATTTCATCATTGGGCATTGTGACCCTATTGTTTTCACAGGATTCAAATGCTAATCAACCCACACAATATCACGCTCTGCGAGGGGTGAATACAGGGTTGGCAAAGCCAGCTGCCAGCATTTGGGACCAGTCCTCCCACCTAATAGCACAGCAGCCAATCACCTTGTGATATTAGAGGCGGACCACAGAAAGTTGAGGGATGGGTTGTATGGAAAGTGAGGAAGCAGGATAATACAGGGTGTCAGGAGGGACAAGAGGCTAAGCCGGGGCCGGATGATGCGCAGAGTCACGTCAGCACTGGGGCAGGAAAGCAAATTACCGTGACCTTTACGGGATGGATGAGAAAGAATGATGAAATAGAATGAGTCATACCATAAGGAAATAGATAAATTATTTTTTTTATGGAAACTTTTTTCCTCATTAAAAAATATTAAGGCAGTGATAATGATCGAATCAAGAACACTAAGAAGCAAGCACTACTTTTATCTCAGTTAAAGCGGGGCTTTAGACCACATAGCTAGCTAGCATCTGAACCAAAATTCTGATGAAATGGCTTTCAATAAAGGACTAGATAAAACCCAGCATCGCAACATATCTCTCTTTAACCAATAATAGGTTGTAGTGGGATTAAGCTACCATGGGAACATTGCTAAATATTATAAAAAGCACCTCATTGTAAGTACCTCTTTGACTGGGCATTCTTTTAACAGCAATTCACTAGAACCATCAACAATTGCTGGTTCTTGACCTGTGATCAATTTTACTTCATTTCCATGATCTGAATCAGACAACTCTTCCTTCATTTCTTTCATGGCAGTTTCTTTATAAATATCCTAATATAAAAAAATAGGGAATTTAATTTCTGTAACTCTACACAAGTAATGATTTACAAGTTAATCATTAGATAGGTAAAAGTATATTAACTAGAATGCATACAATAGAAAAAGTTGAATTCTAATATAATAAATGCTTACATTTTTATCATCTAGATGAAAATTAAGAGTGTAATCAATATCTTCTTTTTTCAATTCTTCCATTTTTGTAACCTCTGAAGAAATCCTATAACAAATAAAAGCAAAGTTGCTTCAATCTCATCAAAGATTCAATTCATTGCCTCATTAGTTAATTAACGCATCTGTATCTTTGGAGGATATTTGAGTGGATGGAGCTTAGTTGTGCTAAAAGTGCTCTCTCTGATATGTGTGGGAATTTCTCTGAGTGGTGGATCATTTAGTCTCGTTTGGTGGGAGGTTGTTTAAGTGTCTGTGAGTAGAGGGTAAAGTGGATGTGTTTTAATAAATTGTGAATTGGAGAGGGAAGAGCAAAGCTATTATGATGCTACTGGTAGGACTGGGCTTGTGATTCATTTTGAGGATGGGTGGAAGTAGTTTTCTTGTAAGGTGATGGTTGGGATGAGATTGATTTAGAGTCATTCCACATTAAAATTAATGTTTATTGACATGAATGAGAAAAGATAAATAGCACCTATTAGCTTAAGCGGTTCTCCCCCTCTCTCTCCCCCTCTCTCCCCCCTCCCCTTCTCCCCCTCTCTCTCCCCCTCCCCCCTCTCTCTCCTTCCCCCTCTCCCCCTTGCTCTCCCCCTCCCCCTCTCCCCCTCCCCCTCCCCCCTCTCCATCTTTCTCTCTCCCTCCCCCTCTCCCCCCTCTCCCCTCTCTCTTTTTCCCTCCCCCTCTCCCCCTCTCTCTCCCTCCCCCCTCTCCCCCTACTCACCCCCCCCTCTTCCCCTCTCCCTTCCCCCACTTCTCCCCCATCCCCCCTTCCCCATCTCCCCCCTTATCCCCCCCCTCCCCCCCTCTCTCTCTTACCCCCTCTCTCTCTCTGCCCCTCTCTCTCCCCCCTCCCCCTCTCCCCTTCTCCCCCTCCCCCCTCCCATCTCATCCCCCTCTCCCCCCTATCTCTCCCTCTCCCCCTTTCCCCTCTCTCTTCCCCTTCCCATCCCCCCCTCTCCCCCTCTCTCTTCCCCTCTCCCTCTCTCTCCCCCCTCTTTCTCTACCTCCTCCCCTCTCCCCCCTCTCTCTCTCTCCCCCTCTCTCTCCCTCCCCCTCTCCCCCTCTTCTTCTCCCTCCCCCTCTCCCCTTCTCTCTCCCTCCCACTCTTCCCCTCCCTCCCTCCCTTCCTCCCTCTATCCCCCCCTCTCCTTCTCCCCCTCTCTCTCCCTCCCCTCCCCCCTCTCCCACTCCCTCTCTCTCTCTCCCCTCTCTCCCACTCCCTATCTCCCCCCCTCTCCCCTCCCCCTCTCCTTTCCTCTCCCCCCCTCTCCCCCCCTCTCCCCTCCCCCCCTCTCCTTTCCTCTCTCTCCCTTCCCCTCTCCCCCTCTCTCTCCCTCCCCCTCTCCCCCTCTCTCTCCCCCTCTCATTTTCCCCCCTCCCCCTCCTCTCTCTCCCCTCTCTCTATTATATGGTTATTCATGTGATTTATTTTCTGTTAATAAATCAGCCTAAATAGCGTTTCGAAAACCATAACCATAAATTTGTTTGATCGAAGTTGTCGCCTGCTAGTTTTTAGGCCTAAGACGAAAGCGAAATAAATTTTGAAATAATGAACTGGGTTTTAAGAAAAAGAATTAAACAAATATAAATATATTCATAGAATCAACGAATGTACAATGAGATAAGTTGGATTAGGTGTATATACAATGTAAGATATGGTAAAATATGATTTACAGTAACGAGATGTGAAGAGAAATGAAGTACATGAAATAAATATGAAATATGGCAAAATAATATGGTGACTATGATAGACTGAATTGGGGGCTGAAAATACGAGAAGTAAATAGAATTAGGACCTACTCTCGTATGGTGGTTTCCAGAGAATTGCAAGAGGATATGAAATTAAACTAAGTATGATTTGTTTGGAGGTAAATGACTAATTGTAGAAGGAATGATTACCGACCTTTATTCCGAGAACGGCGAGAGTCGAATGGGAGAGAATAGTGTTCCAGAAGGTCAAGCTGAAAGCGTGTGTTTGTTTGTTTGTGTGTGAAACAGTAGTACGTTAATTGAATTGACAAATTAAGTAAACTAAATGAATTAATTAATTATTAAGTTGTACATAAAATATGATTTAATTTACAAAAGTTAAGTAAAATAATTGAATGATTTAATTGACAAAAGTAAAAGAATTGCATGATATGAATTTTACATAATAATTGATGTATATATATATATATATTTAAGTTTCCCATGAGGATTTTATTATAGGAATGCCCAGAGGGCATTGCTATACTCCACGGAGAACTTCTTCCATATCACCGGAACTCCCTCAGCACCTAAACTCCACTATGTTCGTGCTGTCCAGACCAGGGCAGGGAAAATGAAACGAATTCACCCCTTAACTCTGCCTGTTTTCCAGCCCCTTTCTGTGTCGCCTGCAAACTTCCTGTGGAACCATCTCTGCTGTTCGAGTTAAAGCCGCCTCAGGAAAGATCGAGCAAGGTTGACGGCCTCCTTTATCGGAAATGCTTAATGTCTAATCATCCCTATAAAGTAGGGAAGTTGACCTTGGTTGCTGCTCCCCGTGAGTGTAGCCCGTTCATCCTTTCAGTTGCTCATGAGAGCCCGTTGGCTGGTCATTTTTTCCACAGGAAGCGGGAATTGAAAATCACAGATCAATTCTATTGGCTTGGAACGGGATCTGACATTCGTGCTTTCTGACGTTCCTGTGATAAGTGCCAACGCTTCTCGACCAAAGGACGTGTGCGACCGGTGCCTCTTCAGCCAATGCCCATCGCGACTGAGCCTTTCGCCCGAATGGCCATTGATCTGGTGGGACCTCTTTCTCCCCTATTTTCTGACGGTCACAGGTTCATCCCACCCTAATTGATTTTGCCACAGGGTTTGATTCTGTGTCCGTCGCCGAAGCCTTACTTACAATCTTTTCTCGGACGGAGAATCTCTTAGCCCCCAGCACTTTCTCGAGAGAGAAAGTGTCTGCCCATAGTATCTGCCATTACCAGGTTTGACTTCTATCTTCTTGGTTAGGAGTTTGTTTTGGAGGTCGACCACAAACCTCTACTCTATCTGTCAAAATTTAATGGCAAGAACGACAGAATATTTCGGTGGGCTATTGCCCTACAGGCGTCTAAGTTTAGGTTTGTCCACATCACTAGAAAGGACAGCCTAGGGGCTAACCTTTTAAGTAGGTCTCCTATATAATTATTGTATATATTTTCCCTTGTATATACTTTCCTTTCTTTTTTATCTACTCCCCAGTAGATTCTTGTTCTTGGAGTGGTGTAAAGGATAGGCCATCGTATTTCCATGCCTTCCCTTTCTCACCATAGTTTACGGTGTTTATCGCAGGTTGACCCGCTTCGAGGCTACCCTTCTTTGCCTAAACCTCTGTAACATACCAGCCTAATTTGCATAGGGGAAACAACTCATCCCCGCCTCCTTATGCCACACTTCCCTTTTTCCCCTTCGAATTGAAGGATATAAATGGGGCAGTGAGGCCTTTTAATTTATTCTGTTGCAAGGATTTCTGCCTTGATTGCTCCGCTGAATCATTTGCCGTCACTTACCTTTGACGTTGTTCATTTTTGTAGACCCGTACTGGATTCCTTCGTGCAGCGAGGATTTTTTGCCATTGATTCCTGCCAGTGTTGTCGCTGCCCCTCTGTCGGCTGCATCGAATTGTGCTCTCCCAGTTACGTTTGCAAGTGTTCTTCTTTGGGAAACTGTTCACACTGGGCACGTGAAAGCTCTCCCCAACACTTCGCCATCTCCTCTTTGGGGAATTCAGTCATCTCAAGTTCCTTCTCTCGGATCGTTGGGCCTTCGAGTCATCGTTCCCCGTGGTCTTGAAGCCTTTCGCTCCGTTATCGCCGTCTGTGGGTTTCTCCTCGCCGAAGACCGTCATCGCATTCACCCCTGTGGACTTGTGTTAAATTCACTCATTGTCGCCGAGCCTCTTTCGCCTGGGTTTCCGACATGGGTTATTACTTCACTGCTCTGCTATCAGGTATTTTGGAGTATTTCTTTCTTTTTACGTCCCTTTTAAATCAATTAATTAAGTTTTATTCATGTAACTTTTGGCCTTAGGGTAAGGGACGTAAGACAGTGAGTTTATTCCGGGAACACCTGTCACTAGAGTAGCGTAGCCTATTTCATCTTCAACGACGCGTGTCGTTTCGGCTTTAAGCAAATTATTCATTGAACCCAATTTTGTATGCGCGCATATTTATTTTGGTTAGAACGATTTGTGCTCGTTAGATGGTGATAAGCATTTGTGACTTTTCTTATTACTTGATGTACCCCCGTATAATTTGTATGCAGTCAATTTATTTAATTTTTGATTTTGATGTAAATAATACTGTTAATACTTTTATGTGTGTGATCATTTAATCCCTTGTGGATACCTCGTAATTTAGCATCGTCCTGATAAATTCTTTTGAATTTATGGTAGCCCTTTAGATCCCTGGTCTTCTATAAATTTCTTGTTTGTGTTTTATTTGGGCCGTGTGAACCGGGTTTCGAGATAGCCTTTACATTTACGGACTTCAATAGGGTTTCTAAGTCTGTTGGTCCCGCTAATGTTCCTACGAGTACGCTCATCGTTTCCTTTGAGCGTCAGGATCTGCTCCATTTTGTTCGTGCTGGTTATCTTCTTATCCCGTTATCTCAAGATCCCCAGATGTTGTTCTAATTTCCACCAGTTTGGCCATATGAACAGGAATTGTAGGCAGGCTCGTCGCTGTGTGACCTGTGCGTTACACAGCGATCTGCCGGGAGGAGGACGTTTTCCCCACGTCGTCCCACTCCGTCTTTGTTTTCTCGCGGTCCCTTCCAAAGGTTCTTCCTTTACCGTTGGTTCCTTCTCATGTTCTTCCTTTTGTCGCGGACCGTGATACCGACCGAGCTGAGATGCTGGAGTATATCCGGCAATTCCTTCAGGCGTCTACCACCGCTGTTCCTTCCGTTCTTTTGCCCCAGCGCAAACCGAAGGGTTTCTTATCACTTCGTTTGGAGTCCAAGCGCGTTTCATCTGATGAGGCTTGTTTGGTCCCCCAGTGGGTTGTTGGGGGTCCCTCCGTTTTGATGCCTTCTCCTTCCCAGTCTTAGCTGGCCTCCCTGGTTGTTTTATCCCCGGTCATTGTGAGGGTGGAGGTTCACCCAGTTACCTCTTCCTTGCCTCCTGCCTAAGGGCTAAAACTTAATTATTACTAATTAAGAACATCTCCATGGGGCCCCCTGAAGCGCGGGGTCCGTAGCATGTGCTACTAGGTTAAACCAGCACTACATACGAGTTGTATAGTTTAAGGATAACCTATTTACTCTTGAAGCTAACATTCCTCTTAATGTGGCCTATTTGCTCTATTTTTGGCCTCAATGCACTGCTTCGAAAACGTCAGTGACTTATCTATTCCTAAGTCCTTCTCGTCTCTAAACAAATTCGGACGCAATTATATGGATGCATTTTATGGGCTCGGTGTTGACTCGGATGACCTCTGATAGGCCCTTATGGCTTTTGTCATCTGTTATGTTACATTAATACCTATAATACCAGACTAAATTTTCCCTGGTTCAGTAAGGTTATGGTTGATGGGTAAAATAATTAAAAAAATCATTTTAATGGTGCTTTTGATTGTTATGCTCGAGTCAGGTCACGGTTTTGTTACCCACAAACAGAAGTCGGGTAAAATGAGTCCTTCAATTTTGTAGGCTTTTAGCATTTGCACAAAAATATTAGATCGGATTTAAATGAAACATCGAGTGCGGATTAAAATGGCTTTTTTTATACGTGCGTCATTCAGACGGACGTAACAAACGCTGTATTTACCCAGGCGCTACAACAGGGTGTGCAACGACATCAAATGGCTTCCGAGATGTAAAGATGGCGGCCCAAATGCTCCGAAGGATTCAAGGAAGCAGCGCTCGGAATCAAAGAGAGAGGAAAAGGTAACCGAGGAAGGAGACAATAAGCAAATGGCTGGAATACAAAACGAACTCTTTACAACGAGCTTTTGGATGCAATACTGAATTCGAAGAATCCGAGGAGGAAGAAGATGAAAAGAATACTTCTTTGGACACTCCCCAAGGGCCCTTACTAGGGCTACGAAGAGTAAATCTAAATCTCCTAGTTGCCCTCAGAAGAGCAAAGAACCTGGGCACTCGAAAGATCTCCCGCAAGCTAAGAAGAAAAGGAACAAAACAAGAAGAAACATCGGTAAATAAGAAGAAAATGAAAAACAAGAAGAAACATTGGTAAATAAGAAAAGGAAAAACAAGAAGAAACATCGGTAAATAAGAAAAGGAAAAACATGAAGAAACATCAGTAAATAACACTACAACATGAAACGAAGCTCAATGAAGATACCGGAAATTAACACAAAAGGCTGGAAGACGAAAAGGTCTCTTTACGTAAACATATTCAGGGAGATTGATACACGAAATCTGCGTATAGGTCAATCTCAACATATAGATTGACCTAATACATAAAAGATTTATACCGTGAACTGAAATCACTGTGCGAGATTAACCTCAGAAACGCATTAATTGACTCAATATAACGAAGGGATCAAAGCAGAGCTCAACCAATTGATCCTCGAACAACAGCGGGGACGTTGGGACAATGCGATCGAGATCCTCGATCATGATGGGATCCCTGGGGGTAAAGGAACGAACATATGGGGAAGATGACTCTTGCGATGGTACCCTTGGGGGTAGAGAGAGAGAGATGGCTACATCTGATGGTGGAATGCAAAGGAAAATGCCCAGAGATAAAAAGAAGAGATGACAACAAAAGAAGAGTAGGATGGTGAAAAGTAGAGAGGATCGAGGTTCTGGGCTTTAAATGGAGAAGATGTAATAGGAACAGTCAAAGCACAAAGAGATTTTCGCCGAGTGTTTTTAAAGAAAGGATAATCAATATTTTTTCCAAATAATAAACACCAAATCACGTTACAAAGGGTGGCATAACAACCTGAACCTGAAAAAGGAGGAACGGGGAAATGGAGAGAAAAGTGCCCCTCCCCCCGCCAAACCGTTTGGTTGCCGTTTGGTTGTCCTTGCTTCTATACACAGTCGTCTTATGCTCCCACCAGCATTCATCGAGGCCAGTAAAAGGGAAAACAAACACCCCCGAGCAGCGTCAACACACACAACACTGGTGAAATAAAGCACTTTCCCACATGATACAATAATCAGACCCAATCTGACTGTCTCGCCGTCCACGTCGGCCGAGTCTACGGAGAATGAGTAGACCTGGTGCCCAACCTGCAACGCGATCCCACGCCCGTCGCTTGATAAGCTCCTATCCCGGAATTTCGAAGCGGGACACGTGCCCTCCTGGCCCCACCCCTCATCAGAATCCCCCCTCTGCTTCTGAATCCGAGGAAGAGGATACCTTGAGGTGTCAGGCGCTCGACTCCCTTAGCACTCGGGAGGTGCCGCCCCAGCCTCGGAACAGAACGGCAGACTCGAGTCTGCTGAACCCACATAGGGACCTACCCCCAGCCCTAGAGTTAACCCTTCCCGATGCCGGCTTTCAGCCGGCCCTAGGTCTTCCCCAGATTGTCCAGCCCCGGAGAGTTGTACCCAATTTGGATCGATCTTATTGTGGAGCACCTTCGTGCACGTATCCCTTCCCCCAACTCCCCATTCTGTACGCGTGACCTGGAAGAAATTGAACTTCTGGTTATCCTTCACCGCCTGCGGGATAGGCTAAGGACTCAGGAAGAGGCCCGGCTCAATACTCGTCTACGATTTGATTACCTAGTATCCCTAGTTAATTGGGCATATGCCCTAGAGGACTCGCGATTACAGTCCACCCAGGGTGTCGGTATTGACATTGATCCGGTGTTATATAACAGTGCGGTATTACGCAAGCAGTACTCCGATTATGCCTCTAGACAATGACAGGCCTAACGCCAGAAGGGCCAGCAGCAGCGGCGGCGACCAAGAAACCGGTTTCGCGGCAAGGGAAGGAGAGAGGGCTCTAAACCCTGTAAGCTTTAGTGAATGGGCCGAGGAGTCTTAGGCCATTCAGGAAATTCTGTTCGGTCCTTCTCCACCAACCCCCCTCCCCCCTCCCCTCCCAGGCTCTCTGTTCCGAGTCCTGAGTGGTACGCCCCCCCCCCCTCCCCCCGCGGTGGAGGTCAGCGCTGACAATCTATCTGGGATCTCCGTCCTTAGCAATTGGTTCAGACCGGAACCCCCACCCCCCCTCGGAGAAATGATGTCGAAATCCCCGTTTCACTAGAGGAAACCGCTGCCCTTTTAACCAGAGGAAACCGCCGCCCGTTCCCCCAGCCCTCTGTCAACGGAGGCTGACTTGGACGACTTCCAATTTGACGATCAGGAGCGGCTTCTGGCCGCGGACTCCGGCCTAGCGGCTGCAGTGGAGGCTCTGAATATCGCCTTATCCCCCAGGCTAGACGACCAGGAAAAATTAATCGAGGCGGATCCCGGACTACGCACCACCTTGGAGGCGCTCGAGTTGCATGGTCTCCCCAAACCCGACGTCGCTCCCGGACCAATTGATCCTCTCCTGGACGAGGGGCAGCAGGCCGGTGTGTTCGATTGCCTAGCTGAGGGATTCCCTGCAACGCCACATTCGTGACTTCGTGCCCAGCAGTGTTTACCAAGGCGTGCCACACCACTCTAATATTGCCCGGGCAGCTGCCGGGCAGGGAGTTGTGGTGTACTTGGGAGCTTATAAGCATTATGATTTCTCCCTTCTTCCCATTATGGCACCCATTGTCCAGACCCTGATGCATTCACGGGTTCTAAAAGAGTCTTCGGAGGTTAGTTGCTGCCACCGCGTATTCCTGTTTCCAAAGAATTCCCCCGTAAGGGGCGCGGCGATTTGCCATCCTGGCCGCCGTGCTGACGGGATCCAGCGCTCCGTCCGGCCACAGCTTAGCCTCTCTTCCTTCCTTCAGATAGCCCGATTTCTTCCCTACCTCGTCGCTTTTCATACAACCTCTCCCACAACTTTCTCTGGTCAGCCTCTAATTTCACAGGGTAGATGCTGACCTTCTTCTTAAGCCAACCACCCCGGATCGGGGCTGGGGGGGAGGGGACATTGTTCCCTAACCCCTGAGCTCCGGTTCGGGATGGGGGTTTTTAACAACCTGCTTCATCCCCACCCATACCTTCCTCACATCCCTTTTCCTCTCCTCTTCAAAATCTATCTTTTTTACGCCGTGTCCAAGGTGGAGCCGCCATGCCGATGGACTGCCAGGCCACCAGGCGGGAGGGGTGGTCCCGAATGGCGGCGCCTGGCTCTGCCGGGCTTGTAAGCACCTCTCGCAGTGCGGGCTACTGCGAGGGGTGATGAGCTATTGCGTCCCGTGGCAAAAATAGGGTCACCATGCCCATAGATGAACAACCCCAAAAAAACCAAACCCCTTTAACTCCCCCTTGCTCATCGACGGAGCCGCCCTTGGGCAGCTCCACCGAAAAAATGGAGGTCCCCCCCCCCTGTGCTTGCACAGGGGACCCTCCATATTTCTCTAACCGGAGAGGAGGCTTACTCCTCTCCTTCGCCTACGGGTGCAGGGGACTCCCCCTCACCCCCTTCTCTGGAGGTGCTTTCGGGCACCTCCCTTTTCCCAGCGGCAGTCCCATCTTTTCTTTTCAAGGGGACTGCCAAGAAAGCCAGCAGGCAGCCCTTAGCCAGCCGCTCCCCATCAAAGCGGCTCGGTAGGGCAAACCCCCTTAGGGGGGAGAGGGAAGCCAGGCCCCTTCGGTCGCTTCCCTCAAAAGACCTGCTGGCAAGAATATTAAACCTTGCCAGAGTCAAGGCCTGTGCCTCCCCATACAAGACTGGCGACACTGCCAAGGGGACCTGCGATGTCCTGGAAGGGGATGGCCAACTGGAGGCCCCTCCTGTGATAGACATGGTCCTTGAGGAGACCCAGCCCCAGACGGTAGGGCCTTCCATGGGGGGGAATTCGGGCTCGGCGCCAAGCACCGAACCCGAATCCGCCCCTATGCAAGGTCCTCCTCAAATGGCTGAGGGCTCCGAGGCAGTAGAAGGAGGGGAGGGATCTCCTCCGACAGGTGCCCCTATGACAACCAGGACCTTCTCCATTTCGGAGAGGGACCTGGCTGAGGCTGGTCCATCTGGCCTGGGGACTTCTGCAGGCGGAGGTGAAAAGCGGGTTCATTCCCCGCCCTCCTCTCCGAAAAAGAAAAAGAAAAAGACAAAAAAGACAAAAAAGACTCGGGGCTCCTCTCCATCCGCGGGGGCTACGGGGACGGATGGGTCTGCTGCCACTCTGGCAAGCGACCAAGCCAAGATCGGCACATCCGCCCCCTCTGCCCCCCCGGTTGCGGAGCCCCTGACAAAGAAGACTAATACCAAGAGTGCACAGGGCGGAGCCTCGATGACATCGGGGCCCCTCATTCAGAGGTTACCTGGCGTTTTCGAGCCCGCTGGCTTCAAACGCTTCCTCGTTATTCGCTCCACTGATGGCACCATGTTGTCCAAGGGCAACATGATCCATCAGAGGAGAGGATTAGCTAGTGCAATTGGTAGAGAGCCGAAGGTAACCCGTTTCTCGGACGGGAGCCTTCTGGCGAATGCGGCGAATCCCGCCGAGGCGGCTAAGATTAGTGCTCTTCGGACACTTCATGGCACCCCGGTGAGTGTGACGCCGCACTCTACCATGAACTTTGTGAAAGGAGTAGTTTATACGAGGGAACTCGTTGACTACTCCATTGAGGACATCACCTTAGAGCTGGCCGACCATGGGGCGGTCAAGGTCGAACGTGTGATGAGAAAACAGGGAGGGGCCTCGAGACCCACCCCTACACTCTTCGTCACGTTCGACTGTGACAAGCTCCCTGAGTCGGTGCGTGCCGGTTGGTACCGCTACCGCGTGAAGGCATTCGTGCCACTTCCGCGGCGGTGCTATTACTGTCACCGCTTCGGCCATACGAATCGCTCATGTAGACGTGCAAAGCGGGGTCACCCGAAGTCTGTGTAAATTGCTCCAAGGTCGCACACGATAAGTCCAAATCGTGTGTGGCCAAGTGTGTCAATTGCGGAGAGCCGCACCCTGCTTCTTCGAAGCAATGTGGTGCATATCTCCTTGAGAAAGAAATCCTGGCCGTTCAGGCCCAGGATCGACTCTCATTCCGCGAGGCAAAGGACTTGGTCCTGGCGCGCCCGGCTCTGCCTGGGACGTCATATGCCTCAATAGTTAGGAAGGCACCCTCTGCTCCCGGCCCATCCAGGCCAACGAGCACGGTTGTTTCCGCGCCCATTCGGAGCCCTTCTGCGGGCTCTACCCAACCCGGGCGCTCCCCTGGTAAAGCTGGCGGCAAAAAGGGCTCATACCCTGCCCCGGCTAAAACCAGGGCTCCCCCCTCTTCCCCCAGCGTGACTGTTTCCCGTAAGGCGAAACGGCCACGCGCCTCCACCGAGTCGTTAGACTCACAGGAGGCAACACCCCTGAAGATGGTCGCTAGGCCATCTTCCGGGGTTCCTAAAGCTGCCCCCCGAAAGGAGGACAGCAACAAAGGAGCTTCGGCTCCTTCGCCCACGCCCCGAGGTGGAGCGAGTGGCTCGGAGACGGTGGTTCCTCGAAAAGAGGGCCCCCCGCCTCCGAAGCCGCAACGCCCGCCTAAGGTTTCGAGGCGGAGGGAGGAAAAGACTCGCATGGCGAGCCCAACCTCCCCCAATAAGTCCTCGAAGGCGACAGCGCCTTCAGCGCTTTGTCCGGCCAACAGCGCCCGGGGTTCTGCCCCCGGGAAGCGTACGGCCATTCCCGTGAGGGTCTTCAATTCGAGGAGGGCCCCCGCGTCTCCTCCGAGCTAGGCCTGGAGGGCATATTCCTTCAATGGAATTGCCGTGGACTCCGGGCCAACTGGGAGGAGCTGCGGAGGCTCGTCTCGTCCCGTTCCCCGTTAGCTATTTTTTTGCAGGAGACCATGCTAGGTGCGTGCCCCCTCCCTGCCCTCCCGGGGTATAAGGGTCTTGCGACCCCACCACCGCGGGATGGCCGGGCTGGGGGATGCGCAGTTTACACCCGGCATGATGTCTCCGTTCTTCCTTTCTCTTTAGATACCTCCTTTCAGGCAGTGGCTGTGCAGCTGCACCTGGATAGGAGGTATACTATCATTTCTGCGTACATTCCACCGTCAGCTGACTTCGACGCGGGGGACTTCCGCCGCGTCGTTGCACGGTTGCCGAGGCCCTATCTCTTGCTTGGAGATCTGAACGGCAGGCATCCTCTCTGGGGAGATTACTCCATAAATCCCAGGGGACAAGTCCTTGCCGATCTGATCGAAGAGCTTGAGATGGGTGTCCTAAACGTGGATGAGTTTACGCATCACTGTCCGAGAACCGCTTCATTTTCTTGCCTTGACCTATCTTTGTGCTCTTCGGATGCACAGCCTGATTTTGATTGGGGCGTGGTCGATGACCTCTATGGTAGTGATCACTTTCCCATTCAAATATCATTTTCAGGGCAACTGCCGCCTGAGAGACCACCTCGGTGGTGCTTGGCGCGGGCGCGGTGGCCTGCATTTCAGGAAATGACTGAATTCTCTATCTCAGTCGAGGAGTTTAGGTCGGTAGATGAGGCCGTTGAGTTCTTCTCCGGCAACCTCATCGCCATGGGCCTGACTACTATTCCTAGGACGTCTGGCCGTTATGCACGCCGACCACTCCCATGGTGGTCGGCCGAGTGTGAGACGGCCCTCAAACAGAAGCGTTATGCCTACATGCGCTATAAGCGCCGCCCGAACGATTTCACTGTCGCTGAATTTCGTCGGGCTAGGGCTAGGTTCCGGTATATTTCGAAGCACGCCCGCCGCTCTTCTTGGCGGGCATACGTGTCTTCACTTAACGGGAAGACCCCTTTAGCTGAGGTGTGGAAGCGAGTCAAAAGGATTCGGGGCAAGTTCTCGCAGGACCCCCCTCCCGTTCTCAAGGAGAATGGATCCGCAATCTCAGACCCCGCGTCCGTGGCGGAATCCTTAGCGACCGCTTTTTCCGCATTCTCTAGCCGTGATGCTGCTCCGCCAGCATTCAATGCACGTCGTGATGTCGCGGAAGGCCGCCGGCTGGACTTTACCTCCAGTGGCGGAGAACCCTTCAACGACAAGTTTACTGTGAGTGAGTTGCGTTCCGCTCTCGCTTCGTGCGCGGACACCGCCCATGGTCCGGACGATGTCCCGTACGCCATGCTTCGACACCTGGGTGAGCGAGGCATGGCCTTTCTGTTAGATCTGTTCAACAGGATCTGGGTGGAAGGTCTTCTCCCAGACTCCTGGCGAATCGCTACTGTGCTCGCCTTTCGCAAACCGGGGAGAGATCACTCTACTCCGACCGGTTTCCGCCCAATCTCTCTAACCTCTTGCGTGTGCAAGTTGATGGAGAAATTGGTAAACGTTAGATTAGCTTTTTTCCTGGACAGCGGAGGCCATCTGTCTTCCGCACAGTGCGGCTTCCGCAAGTTCCACTCCACGTCGGATGCTCTGCTCCGACTGGAAAATGCCGTCTGCGAGGCTTTCCTTCGTAGACAGCACTACGCCACGGTGTTTTTCGATCTGGAGAAGGCCTATGATACTGCATGGCGATACGGTATCATGGAGACTCTCTACACGATGGGGGCGAGGGGACGCCTCCCAATGTTTATATCTGAATTTTTGCGAGATCGTCGATTCCGCGTACGGGTGGGGGGGAGCTCTCTCCGGCCCAAAGGAGCAGGAAGAGGGTGTCCCGCAGGGAAGTGTCCTCAGTGTCACACTCTTTGCCCTGAGCATAAACGGCATCACCTCGGTGCTGCCGGAAGATGTTCTCGCTACGCTCTACGTGGACGACCTTTCGATCTCTTTTGGCGCGGCCCAGATGCCAACTCTGGAGCGTCGACTCCAACAGGCATTGAACCGCGTCTCTCGCTATGCCGAAGCGCACAGGTTTCGGTTTTCTTTGGCCAAGACTAAGGTGGTGCACTTCTGCCGCCATCCACGGCTTCACCCCGACCCAGATTTGTTTCTTAATGGGGTGCGCCTGGATGTGGTTGAGTCGCACCGTTTCCTTGGTCTTGTATTCGACCGACGCCTCACCTGGGAGGCTCATATTCGCAGCCTTAGGGTCTCTTGTACCCGCGCCATGGACATTCTCCGTTCCGGGACGTTCAGCGCTTGGGGCGCTGATAGGGCTACCGCCTTACTTTTTTATCGATCCTTTGTTCGCTCGAAGCTCGACTACGGATGCGAGTTTTATGCATCCGCAGCCGAGCGTTTATTGCGGAAGGTGGATTCGATCCACCACACCGGCCTTCGCCTTGCGACCGGTGCCTTCCGCACTTCCCCCATTGAGAGCCTGTTGGTCGATGCTGGGGAGATGCCACTCGCTCTGCGCCGCGTGCAGTGCATCACTCGCCTGTACGCGCGATCCCGGCGCCTCCCTCAGTCGCCAACAGCTCTCACTGCATCCGCAGCTGATCTCGATGGTGCCTATGCCGCCGAGAGACGCCAGTCATACCCTACGCCCTTTGGGTTTAAGGCCAGGAAACTCCTTCGAGAGCTAGATATAGCTCTCGGGCCGGTGGCGCCCCTGGTTCTGCCCAGGACGCCACCCTGGAGGGTACCACATTTGGCTATTTGTCGCCACGCCTCTGCTCCCAAAGCTTGTACTGCGCCGGGGAGTATTGCGTTCGACCTTTTTGGAGCACACATCGTGTCACGCTGGAACCGTGCTAGTGTATACGGATGGCTCCAAGTCCCAAGAGGGGGTCGGCTTCCACGCCGTATCCCCTCTGTTTGAAGTCAGCGGGGCTCTACCAGGCGCTGCGTCTGTCTTCACGGCCGAGCTGGTGGCAATACACCACTCGGTACGGGAGATTACGCGACGTGCCCGGTTCGGAGACTGGATTGTGATCTATAGCGACTCACAAAGCGCCCTGAGTGCTCTCGGGGCATTGGAATCTCCGCATCCCCTGGTTCGCGATATCCGTGACGCCACGGTTTTGGCGAGCCGGGCAGATGTCGAGATTATCTTCTGCTGGGTTCCTGGACATGTGGGAATTGCGGGGAATGAGCGCGCCGATGAGGGCGCCAAAGAGTCCGCGAGGACTCTGCGACCGGACCAGCGTTTCGCTCTTCCTCACACCGACTACATGGCAGGAATACGGGCAGCTCTTCGGACTGCTTGGCAAAGAAGATGGGAGACGGTCGAAGGGAACTTAAAGTTGCGTGCCATTGCGCCGCGACTGTTCCCATGGACCTATCCCCCAATGCCGCGGCGGCTTCAGGTTGCTTTCTGTCGTCTCCGAATCGGACACACTCGTGTGACGCATCGCTATCTGGTGGAGCGCTCGCCTGCGCCCTATTGCAACGACTGCGTCGTCCCCCAGACTGTTCGGCACATTCTTGTCGAATGTCCCAGTCTGGGTGATCTTCGCGCACGACACCTGTCCCGGTACCGGGATGGGCGGGGTCGCTACCGCCTGTCCCTTGTACTCGGGACGAGTGCGTGCACTTTGACTGGTGGACTTGCTAACTTTTGGGGGGAGGCCGGCCTTCTCCCTTTTTTTTAACCAGGCTTAATTTTTGTTGTTGTTGTTTTTGTTGTTGTTGTTGTTGTTTTTGTTATTGTTTTGTTATTGTTATTTCTTTTTTGTTGTTCCCTGTTCCATTTTTTGAAGTAGCCTAGAACTAGGCTGTTTGTTTACGGCGACTTATGCCTAAGTCGGCAGTCGCCAGATAGCCCCTTAAATAAAAAAATAAAAAAAAAAAAAAAATTCCAAAGAATTCCTCCGAGGACCATCTTGTTTACGACATGTCCCCATTAACCTTGTCCAGTCATCGTGCTTTGCACCCTGGTGGTAGACGCTTTGATCCTTTTGGGTCAGAAGTCGATCCTGAGTTAGATTACGGCCATTTTTTAGTCTTGAAAGTGAAAGATAGTCCTCTTAGTAAGGATGACATCTTCGACGTCTACGAAGATTTTGTTGAGAAATGTGGCGAACCTGCCCAAATGTGGCCACGTAAGGAAGGCGCATTGATAGTTGAGGTGAAATCAAGCAAGCAGCATCAGCGGATTAAGACCCTACAGTCTTTAGCTTCTGTAAACATGTCATCTGCTTCGCACCCGACATTAACAGCAGTAAAAGTGTTATCCGATCGGGAGGGTTAAGATATTACGATGTTTACAGGCTGGTATCAAAACTTACCAATCAGAAGGTTGTAAGTGCACACTGCATTTCCAGGTTTGTGAATGGCGCTAGGTTACCTATCACCACCATAATCCTGACCTTCAACAGATTGGAACCGCCCAAGTACGTTAAGGATGGCTATCTTAACATCCCAGTCAAGCCTTACGTTGAAAACCCACGGCGATGCTTCCATTGCCAACGCTTTGGCCATGTAAACAAGTTTTGTAAACAGACAAGGTTGTGTGGGATATGTTGATCAGATTATCACGTGACACCCTGTTCTCAACAGCCGTGCTGCTCTAACTGTAGCGGAGAACACCCTGCAGCATCACAGCAATGCACTTTCTTTCTCTATGAGAGGGAAGTCATTGCCATTAGAAACAAGAACAGGGTCAGTTTTAAAGAGGCCAGAAGAAGAGTAAAGGAGATGTATGACCAGCCTGGTGTGAGTTTTTCTGATGCTCTGCGTTCTATCGGGCCAAAGGAATGGAGAAGCCAGAGAACTCCTACTGGTTCTTCTGTGCCTGACCAGGTAAAAAGTCCTCCCCGTCCTAAACGTTAATCTCCTCGTGATGAACACTCTTGGTCAGCACCTAACATTGCTTCTAAGGTTACCAACAAGAAGAGGTACCTTCCATCCTCTCCTGGTTCTAAAAGGGTGGTTAAGCACTTTGCTACCGCTCCAAAACATGTGGATGTTGATCATGTTGGTCCTCAGGTGGTATCCATTCCACCTTTAGACATTCACCCTACCCCTAAAGGACCAAGCTCTTCTTCAGCTCCAAAGTCAGTTATCACTCCAGTCCCCCTCGTTGATACTACGTAGGAATTCCTTCAATCCCTGAATGAGTAGGAAACAACCTTTGCTCCTTCCCAGGAGCCAGCTGTTGTCGAGGTTGCCCCCTCATCTGAGGAGGAGTCTCAAAAACTGACTTCACATCCTTCTCTATCAGCGTCGAATTCACAGCTGTTGCTAATGTCTTCGCCACCACGCCTCTACCATACAAACCAATACCATCGGCTGTATCAACATCTTTTGTTTCCTCGAAACCTGAACTGACCCCTGGAGTTGCTTCCATCTCTGCTTCCCCAGTGGAGACAGTTATTTCTTACAGCCACTTATCAAAATCTTATGCGCCACCTCTTAAAGAAAAACCAAAGGCAAAACTCAAGCTTCCGATGCCTCCTTTGTCATATTCCAAGCCTAAGGATAGTATAACACGAACTACTTCCACTGGTAGTTCAAATCCAAAATTTCCTACCCCTAAGGGTAGAAAGAAATTTACCGTTATGCTTAAAGGGTAACGACGTTTCCAATTATTCATTGGAACCTCCAAGATCTTTTCCCTAAATGGGAAGAGTTCAAGCTCCTGCTTAAGGATTACAACCCTGATTGTATTGATTTACAGGAGACTTGCTTTGGTACACGCAGAGTACCCAACATATGAAAAAAAGAAAACTGACCTAAGTTCAGGCACCTCTCGAGCTATGATGGGTCCTTCCCTCATAAAGATATTGAAGTGGCTATTGATGATCTTCTAGCCCACATAAAATCATGCAGCTAATTCTTCCATTCCGCTCTCCGGCTCAACTGCTCGTGGACCACAATTGTCCTGGTGGTATGTTAAATGCTCGAGAGTGGTCACTGAATGTAAACAGGCTTGCTGACGTTATCATCGGTGCCCCACGATGGTAATGAAACTTGCTCGTCCCTAAGAAAGGACAACATGGCGACGCACCATTCGACGAGCTCGAAAGACCTCGTTGGATGGTTACATCGCATCTATATGTTGGAAGACCCCTGTAGACAAAATCTGGAAGAGAGTAAAAAAGCTATTAGGGGAAATTCAATGGCTTTACAGCTCCCAACATTGTTCAGGCCAAAGAACTGTTGGGGGACTTGTCCCATATTTCCGATGTCTTGGCCAGATCGTTCGCTAATATTTCAAGCCCAGGCAACTATTCCATCCAGTTCCAGCGCTTTAGGCCCCAACAGGAGCAACATCCTATCAACGTTATGGAGCCTAAAATGGATAATGAGCCTTATAACCTGCTCTTTTCTATCCATGAGCTCCATAATGCACTGAAGCACTGTGGATCCACTGCACCCAGATCGGATGGCATTTCCTATGATATGATTAGAAATATGAATCCATCCCTCACCTCACATTTTCTGGACATCTATAACTTCATCTGGATTAGGGGCTGCTTCCCTTCTATGTGGAGGAAGGCTGTGGTTTTACCTTTCCGAAAACCAGGAAAGGATCGGACGGAACCCACCCATTACCACCTCATTGCCCTTACTAATTGTCTATGTAAATTGTTTGAGATGTTGATAAATACAAGACTCGTCTGGTTTTCGGGGACAAGCTATGGCAACAGAGTACCATCGACCTGCTTGTTTAAATGGAGTCTTATATAAGAGATGCTTTTTCAAAGAGGCAGCATTCTGTTGTTGTTCTCTTTGATATTGAGAAAGCATATGATACCACTTGGAGGTGTTGTATCTTTAAGCAACTCCATGATTGGGGCCTACGGGGCACACTACATGTAAAAGTTGGAAATACAATATCAGAGCCCGTAGAACAAGTTGAGGGTATACCACAGGGAAGTGTCCTTAGTCTCACCCGCTTCTCTGTGGCCATCAATAGCATTATCGCAAATCTCCCAGCTGAGATTTTCCCAACTCTATATGTGGATGACTTAGCGCTTATCTGTTCATCACCTAGACTTACATTTGTCATCCGTAAGCTACAGCGGGTTATAAATACCGTAGCTGATAATGTTTCTTCCAAGGGCTTCCGCTTTTCCGCAGTAAAGACCAAGGCTGTCCACTTTTACAATCATAGATCGTTGACATGGGAATCTTCCCATTTGTCGCTCTATGGTGTCCTTGTCACCTTTAAGCCCCATTTCAAATTTCTAGGGGTGATCTTTGATTCGAAGCTTTCTTGGATGCCTTGAAGAGGTCTTGTCTGAAAAGAATGGACATAATGAAATTACTGTCACACACTTCTTGGGGAAGTAATCGCCGTACCCTGTGGCTTTTGTATTCAGCATTGGTCCAGCCAAAGCTGGACTATGGGTCACAGGTGTACTTCTCTGCCTCGCCGTCCATCCTTGAAAAATCAAATAATGTGCGTAACCAGTGTGTGGCGTGGCTTTTGGAGCCTCCATGTGGGGAGCGTCTATGCAGAGAACAGGGCTCTTCCTCTTCCTTTTCACAGTCTCAAGTCTAACCTCAAATATCTTTTTAGACTTGAGCAATTACCATGGTCGCCAGTATATGAGTGCACGTTCAATTTGCGAACAGTGGCCTCATATGATAGATTTCCATCCCTGGCTCGCCCCTTTGCTCTGCGCATGGCCGAGCACACAGGCCGTCTAAAGGAGTTTTCTATTATTCCGTTTTCAATACCAAAGATTCACCCATGGCTCATACCACCTGTAGTACGGTCCAAGGATCAGTTCTTGCCTGTAGCCTTGAGAACCATGTATGATCAACAATCCTCCCACCATCGGCCTAGCACCTTTGTGTTCACCGACAGGTCCAAGTCATCGGACTGAGTTGGAGCTGCTGCTGTCTTTCCATCTCAGACCGCATTGGTTCGCCTACCAAGTGCAGCTTCTGTTTTCACAGCAGAACTTGTTGCCATTCTTGCTGCACTCTTTGTTATTGCTCTTATGCTATCTGGTTGTCTTACGTTTTTCTCTTACTTCCTTAGTTCTCTGGAGGCACTGGGTGTTTTCTTCCACCAAGCTCCATCCTATAAAACCTTCAGTCTTCCCATAGCCATGTACCATGAGACCACGTAGACTGGAGGCTATTTTGTGCCTACTGGAGATAGTTCATTGCCGCCTCACTCATGGGCACTTGATGAATGGGCAGCCCCCACCTTTGTGCATCCTGTGCGGTGGGCAGCTGTCCATCCTTCACATCTTTGCCGAGTGTCCCCTTTTGAGAAATCTTGGGAGGAGGGTCTTTCCTTTCATTACTGGGCAGATGGCCCCCCAACAGGTTCTGCGGGGTATCTTTTCTGAGACTCATGTCTCTTTTAGGGTGAATAGAATTTTTAAGTTTTTTAGAAGAATCTAATCTTTTAGTCAAATTTAATATATTGTTTCATGATTTTATATTCTCTGTTTTTGTATCTATTGTTGATCCATCTCTAGTCTATGTTTTTATACTTTGTCGAGTTCTCAATAGTTTTTTTTATATTCTTTTACACCCTTTGACGGTTTTAAATTACTATACTTCCATTCTATTGATTTTAATTTCATAGCTATATTTTTGTATATTCTCCAGATGTCTATATTTTTATTGAGAATTTTCATGCAAATTACCCGTCCTTGAATTTGGCTGCGAGCTCGTCCGTTTGGGCTTTGCAGCATTTATTTTCGGCACTACTCATTCATTCCTCCACCCCAGAGCCCTGGGATGGTCGGAGTAACATGTGAGAACCACACCTACAGGTTTAGGAGACTGCCTATGGGTTTCAGCCGGAGTCCTTACATAACGCAGCATTGTATGGCCCCCATCTTTTAAGCATCCCCTAGCCCGTGCTAGGGGATGCACGGTATTTACGTATTTGGACAATATCCTTTTGATAGGCTCGTGTAAAGACCTCAGTCTATTAGTAGGTGATATTGAAGCCTCTTCGCTTACCATTAACGTCCCCAAAAGTACCCTGCTGCCCCCCACCCAGTCCTTCGTCTACCTCTGGGTTGAAATTGATCTGCGCTCCAGGTCCAACCGCCTCACTGAGATGATGACCCGAGGGACCCGCCTGGCGCTCGAGTAGGCCCCCAGAGTCCCCAAGATTTCCCCCTTCTGAGGGAGGCTGGGTGGGCTCCTAATGTCATCTGTGGGGCCTCCTCCTTGCCAAGGTTCTGGCCACAACTGGCCTACGCCCGTTCGAACAGGATCTCCCTCTTGGGGGCCTCGTTATCCTCCGAATGGGCCCCCTGGTTCCTGCCCGAGAAAGAGGGTACAATTTACTCAGATACAACCCCCATGCGATGGGATGGATCCTCCAAAATCAGGATCCGGCTACTATTGTACTCGAGAGCACCACCGACGCCATGCGAGCAGAGTTCATCGCACTTTTGATAGCTTTTTGTACCAACCCCGACGCATATTTGTCTTCCGATTCCACGGCCGCTTTGGCCCTTTTGTTAAAAGGCTCCGTTTTAGTTTGTTTCTTAGGCCTTTTGCCTACCAGGTTCCTTTTGTTTTACCACTTTCTGCTTATTCACAGGAGACCGGCGGGAACATGGGTCCCCTCCGAAGACAACCCGGCCAACCTCCCGAATCGCCCTAAATGGACGAGTTAAAAATGGAATCTTTGGTCCTTCTTGCAATTTTGAGTGAGGTATTTTAATTTTATAAAATCTCGAAAAAATTAATACACTGTCACCCTCTTCAAGGAAATTTAATGACCCTCATATCTAGCTCCTTCCCGAAGGTGAGGAGCACTGCATAAAACCAATGAACATTGGAGCACTAACAACGTCTGGCAACTGAATTTGAATTCGAGCCTTTCAGTGATTACTTCGAAATGGGATATTCGCCCCCATATTCCCCTTAATGGTGGCTGGTCTCTCGGCTACTATTTGTAATGAACTAGTAGTATAACATTTGGAAAGCCTAGCATGAGGTTCAAATTCATCATAGGCGATAGACAGACATCGTTAGGCGTTTTCTAATGTTCCTCGTTTTGACGCGAGGCTTCCTAACTTCACACCTATCAAAGCCGAGTGTTAATTAAATCAATCCTATTTTCTTCAATAATATAAAATGTTCTTTTCATATTTTGATTGAGAAGAAATTATTTATAAGCGATGCCAATTGAGACTGTGTCTCTTCCATTTTATCCTTTTTCTGGTTTGGGCTCTTTTAGGGTGGGGCGGCGACTGCCTTTGGACGGGGATCGAACCTACAGATGACAACTGCACCGAGATGGATTTATTTAGAGGAAATTTCTAGAAAAGTATAGAGATGGTGCCCTCTACAGTTCTTGCTACCCTAGCGATACGACGCTAGATTTCTGAGGTCAAGGCGAGGGTTCCATCCCAGCGAGAGCGGCTAAAACCTTCAGCGGGGTTATGAACTGCCCCCCCATTGGGCGGATACACTGATAGCCAGCATCACGGGGCTAAGTATGCGCAACAGAACCAACGCAGAACACCGTTATCATTTCCATCCCAGCCTTCACAGCACAACATCTCTTCTCTTTTACGAAACCCTCCCCATGGATTACTAGCGTTCCTCATTGGGGCACTCATATCTAAATGCCCTGGCACAGAGAGCCCCAACCCTCCTCCTCTGTTCACGATGGGTTGCCCCATCACTGATTGACCCAGCGCGAATGTGTAGACCAAAAACATGTGTGTACCCACATGCGATTATATGGTTCTCATTTCTTTTCGGTAGGAGCGACAATACTTTCCGACCACCCTGTACATTCACATCTCTCTCTTGCCTCAATCCATTACACACTGAGTAAATTAGAAAGGAAAGTGTTATTCTTAGGAACGAATTCCGGCCTTTGGCTGCATTCTTCACCAGTTCGACTGCGGCGTTCTTTTTTATTTTCCCGCAAGTTACGTAACGGCAGAATACGCCTACTCCGAAGCCAAGTAGTGGGGGGGCGTTGTAAAGTCATATAATTAAGGCTTTTACAATGGAGAAACTCCATGAAAAGTGGGAGTCCTGAGTCGGTAAGAAGCAAATCTAATAATTTATGGGATATTCTAAAGTACAAAGTTCCCCCCTCATTAAGTTTATGAGGGAGAGTCGAGGGTCTTACCATGAACCATTTCGAAACGACAGATGGAAGACTCCGGGAGCGAGGAATTAAGAACCAAGGTTTATTTGGGCCACAATAAAAGTTTATAACTCGACGCCGTCTTCCCACCGAAGGACGATTTTTCGACAACGAGCGAGTGTTGATACGGATCCATCTATCATCACTCTCCATCCCCTCAGTACTCGAGTGGGACATCAATAAGGTAATGGGCGGGAGCTCTCAATCCAGTCAAATTCGAACAGCTTTTTAACTTACACTCTCTATCGCTAAATACATCTCACACCCAAAACATACAATTGCACATTGTTTACAGGGCAAGAAAGAAGAGGATAACCGGAGGGAAGAGGAAAGAAACCAGCATAGAGATCCTCACTAAGAGGGTCCCCTCGAGGACCATCCCCGGCCAAACCCAGCCCCAGAAAGCCGACTTTGCGGGGCCCCCACTCTACGCCGAGCTAAAAGTCGATCTCGTAAAGCTGATCGAAGTACCAATCGGATTCATCGCTCTTTGCGCAAACCTTCGAGAAGATGATCTACAATGCACTTGTCAGATCTGTGCTCTTCTTGCGCCTTCTCCTGTGCCTCGAGGACAAAAAAGAAGTGACTACCGGTCGTGCAGATCAAATGCGTGACCTAAATTACGTGTACACGCTAAGAAAAGATGCCGAGGAAGGCGGGCTTAAAATCTCACCCGGGTCATCGCCAAGGAAATGCCCGGACGGAGGCTGGCTTTGCAGGCTAGTCGCCAATCAATTTTTGTGCATTCATTCCTGGTGGGTTTGAGGGGGGGGGCAACCCTTTCCTCTTAGCGTTTTCAACATGCCTGTATCCTCTCCCCTCTTTACTTTCACACCCCAGCAAGGAGGGGTCTGGGGTAGCATGGGCGACCACGCTAAGGTTGAAATCTGCAGGATTATGACTTTCCTGCCCCAAAACCTTCTGGGGAAAATCTGTGGCTATACATCTTCCGCATATTTTCACTTCATCTTCGCCTCTTTCTTTACAGATTTCTCCTTGATACGCCTCCGTGGAGGGCGTTAGGGGGAAAGGGGGTACGTTTCAAATTTGGAGGAAATGAAAAAACCTCCCCGAAAAATACTCGCAGTCGCCTTCCTCATTTGGTACATTTCCCCCTAACTTTTCCTTGAGTTTCCTCTTTCATTTTTTATATTCTTTCTATACATTCTTTCCTCTTCGTCATTCTTTTGCATTCCTCTTTGCTCTATTGTACTCTTTCCTTTGCGTTATTCCTTGTCTTATCTCTTCATTTACCCATGGAGCTTCAACTATTAGGTTTTGGTCTTTGTAGAGCATTCTTCCTCTCTAAGCTTTTTTCAGTTTGCTCTCTACTGCTCTCTTCAGAGCACCCTTCAATCCCACCCTATTCTGTGGGCGGTTTCCTTTTATTTCCCTCTTCCAATTCCTTTCTGTAGCGCTCTAGGGACTTTTAGTTCGGGGGTGGGGGGCTTATGGGACCGAATCGAATGAGAGTAGACAGACTTCGACAACCCTTCTCGTGTAACTTCCAAAGCTGAACCTTTTCTAAGGAGCCAGGGGGTTGGGGAGGTGGGGGGGGGTTGATGGGTTAAATTAAGACGTTTCTTCCTCCTTCGTTAAGTGAATAAAGAGGCTTCCTCTCCCCCTTCGGTAAGGGAATAAAGAGGCTTCCTCTCCCCCTTCGGTAAGGGAATAAAGAGGCTTCCTCTCCTCCTTCGTTTATGTCCGTTCTGTCCAAACCTCATCACAATTCCACTCATGTCAAATTCTTTGTACTCGTCTCTGGAGTCTCTGAATTTCCTTCCAGTGGTTCACTGGTTAATGACTTCCTCTCCATACACTCAGCTCAAGCTACGCCATTACACTCCCGAAATACTTGGCGGCACCAACGTGTCCTTTCAACACACTATTTTGCTCGCACTCAGCCACAAAAACAAACGGACAAGCACAAATCCACACTACTCTTCCGCCAGATGTTAACTGCAGCATAACTTCTTAGAGGGCTATTTCAAAGCGTGGCAGGTGGAGGGGTAGAACCGGCACCAAAATTCGGGAGCGCCTCTTCCCCTCGCTGGGTTACCGGTCGAACGTTCTGTGCTGCCGGTATTCGGGCATAACCTGGGGAAAAAAAAAACGTGTGAAAAGGGGAAGAAAACAGACATCTTAGAAACCAATAACAACTCGAGAAAAGGGAGAGAGGATTATGCCCTTTGTCCTCATCCTGCCCCAACTAAGGATCAATAGATAGATGCTAATCGCCGACTAGCCTGCGAAATTATTCGCCGAACGATAATATAAGTGAGGATGATAAAAAATGCTGCCGAATGGAAGATAGAAAGAAAGATGAAATTGGGGGAGAGGGAGGGGGGACCCCCTGAAACTTGAAAAGGTCCAATTTAAGACACGAGGAATTCGTTCCTAAGAAAGACACTTTCCTTTCCAATTGACTCGATGACTAATGGATTGAAGCATGTGAATGTATACATGTGTACGTTTAATTTATTATTACTATGTAAATGTGTGTGTGGGCGGATACACCGATACTGTGTGACGCGACTCATACCCTATCACGACACCGCTACCATTTCCCTCCCAGGCTTCACAACGCAACATAGCCAATGCCACCTCTTTTACAGAACCCTACATATGAAGTTGTAGCGTTCCTCATTGGGGCACTCATAGCCTGACACGTCCCTAATGGCTCAGGGAGGGTTCCTCCGATTGGAGTGAATTCAGTTCGATAATTTCCCCAAACACGAAAACTGTCTACATAACAAATTACAAACGTTGGTACCATTTCCAGTTATCAGAAAACTCATTTATACCAAAGTTTCTTTTTGTACTTGAGAGTGGTTTCTTTAATCAATCTTTGTGAAAAGAAGTTTCTGAACTTCTATCAAAATATTATTTTCAAACTGATTCTAAACGTGTGTAAACCAACGAGAACAATCTCGGTGGTTCTTTAAAGTTAAAGAGGAAACTCCTCAAAGAATGACGCACCGCTGTCGTTTTTTTATGCGGACCCTGTCCAGTCATGTCGAGTGAAGCGTTGCTCAACGATCCAATATCATCATCACTAACTCTATAATTTAAGGTGGGGATTTTTTTGAGTATTTGAATAATAATTTCATCTTAGTTTGGTTATGACTTATGTTTTTTTAGCAAAGTTATTTATAATAATTCTTTTATAATATCCAAAAACAAAATGGTGAAGTTCAGAAATAAATATAAGTATCGAAATTTTGTGAATTTTTTAAAACCCAAAGAATTACAAATGGTGAAGTTTAGAAAATATGTTTTTATATATCTTCTTCTATATTTTAGCAACGTGATATTTTGAAAGGGGGGAAATTTAGTTTAGAGTTCCTCTTTAAAATTATTATAATTGGCGAAGTTAGAAAATTTATACAAATTTAACCATGGCTGCTTTTTTTAAAATTTTAAATTTTAATCTTAGTAGCGAAGTGCAAGCTCCCCCCCCCCTGCCGTAGGGGAAAATGGCGAAGCCATTGCCTGGCTGCCTTATAAAAATAAAGGAATCTTGGTCATGCTACCCGATGCTTTGAAAAATGCCCCCCAGTAAGTTCAATGGTCACCTGGGGTCAACCAATCTCTATGTAGGCCACTCCCCTCAAATGCTGGCCAGATGTTGTGCAAGACTGTTCATGGATTCTGTTATGCACCCTCTCCGGGGCCAGGCTTAAAGGTTAGGTGTGTGTCGGTTCCCTTATCCCTCCTTTCTGTGCCCGGTATTTTGTCAATACCCAAGTTAATTGCCACTCTCTTTCACCGAGTGACTCTTCAAGGGAACCGAGTGGTAACAACGCAAATTTAAGTCACAGCGATTGTGGCAATTCGGCCGATGGAGTTTGTCAGTTTAACGATGGCTGCTGTTATGTATCTGATATAAAAACAAATTTAGTATCTTATCTTTTGTATTTCTAAAGAACGAGAAGTTGAGTGTACCATGGAGGAAGATTTAGTTAATAAAGGAAGATATATATCTTTCAGCACACTCCTCGGTATTGGTTTTCTATCCCAACTTAAATTGAGCGCCGTCAGCCCCAACCTTTCCTATCTTCGCGCCATATTTGAGACTTGGCGCGAACTTATTAAAGCTAAGATTCGAATTTCCTTGAAAAAGGCGGCTCTAGTCACGTTTTCCTCAGCTTCCGTTATTTTAAAATGTACAGTCAGTCACTGTACACCTCTGAATTGTATCCATTATTCCTCGAATATTTATTAAATAAATCATAAATTGAAGATGTAGTATTAATAATGGAGGATAAAGTAAATAAAAATAATTTAAGGTCATTGCTCATACGAGATGAGAAAAGCGGCAGTTGTCCCCAATTAACTATAATAGATTTACGATAGTTTTTGAGTTAGTAGCATTTGAAAATAGTATTTTCGAATAAATCAAACTATTATTTGCCCTTGCCATAATGTCGTAAGCCTCGGGGGAAATAGTTTCATTACCTCGACTCAAGAAATGCATACAGGGTGAAACTCCCCTCCCCCCATAAAAAGGGTCAGAACTATCGATAGGCTTCGTTTCTTGATTCGACAAAACATTAAGAAATGAAGCCTATCCAAATCTGGAGCGTATTTTGGGGTGGGAGGGGGGGGGGGGTAAGAGGCATGGAATGGATTAAACAGTTTCAGGTCAACCGACTCCTGGAAAGCTCGAATCCCTGGGGTTTATTTTTATTTAAGCTTTGTGGGGCAGGAAGAAGAGCCATAGCGTCTGGTTTGGGGTGAGGGAGAACCCCTTCCCCCCCTCCCCTACAGTTGACGCTACCCGAGTGATACGGCGCTGGATTTGTGCAGCCACCGCCGTGTATCACACCAACCTTAATGAAACAGCCATGAAAATAAATACACGTGTTTGGTCTACATATCCACGAAATGCCTCCTACTCTGAGCGTTGAAAAGCCGAAAGAGACTATTTTTGATGTTCCGCAAATACTCGATTTCATGAAAGAACCACGTTTAAACGATTCAATGGACACCATTGAGGCACGTGCGTCCACGTCGCTTATACTGGTGGTAAAAAAAAAAAAAATCATGAGAAATATAAGGCCTATAAGTATGGTAAACTAGTGGAAAATAATATGTGCTCTTCTGTTTGTCACCGTGGCTGTAAAGGGCGCATCTCATTTCCCCAAATTGGATGCCATGTTATTTAGTTGTCATTAACCGAAACATGCTTAGTTACCTTCGTGGTAGCTGTAAAACAAAGCTAGCGAGTTGTTCGTGTGTGTGTTTACGTATGTGTTTGGGAATAGGTAATTGTATATGTGTTAGGGAATATTAAAGAGGTCGGTGCTTTAATTACATTATAAGCACCGTGTTTCAAATAAAACACTTCAAAGTTTGGATAGATATCCAAACCTAAAAAAGTTATTTATTAAATACAACACAACCCTTCTTTCTTTAGGAGGATTGACCTTATCTCCAAAACGGAGTTCTTTATCTGACGAAACATTTCAGCAACTGATATTACTTAAATGTAATGCTGATATAAATAGCTAAGTGAGATTTCATTCTATGGAACTTTCTATTTTCTTTGTAGTACCTAACTCCAATTGTCATCAAATCCTACATTAGTAATTATAAAATACAATTTCATTTTTATGAATATTTTTTGTTATGATACCAATGGTCTTTATCGATTGATTGTCATTATATATCATGGATTTGAAATGTATTTAAAAATGTATCTAAATACATTTGATGTATTTAGTATCCAAATATATTTTGCTCGTGTATTTAATATTTAATTACTTTAAATGTATTTAGTGCCCACCTCTGATTGTCCGTATGTTAGCTTAGCTTAGGCTGTGAAGATTGGTAGGTCTGCCTCAACTTGGGTAATTTGACCTGTATAATTTTGTATGTATCAAGTAGGTTAGCCTTGGGCTGGGATGGGTTTTTTTTGTTACATGGTTACTCACAGGTAATCATGTAGGTAGCCTAGTAGGTATATTTTTTTGTCGCTGTTTGTTGGGATCGGTCGCGTTGTACTTTGATAAATGTATATCAGTATCGTGCGCGTTTTTGTTTCTTTTTGTTGAGTTGATTTATGCTTAGGCGATGTCAGTCACTTTGGTTGACGCTTAAACTCGATTTGATTATTTTAGTTTTATTTACTTTTTATTTGTGCTTTTTTTATATTGATTAGTGCTGAATTTTATTTGGCACTCATTGTCACATGTATTATGTGCTGTGTATAATTTTTGTATAATATTCATGACTTTAACATTGTTGGGAAAATGAAAATGTGGGTTTCGTTTACTGTGTAACATACATATATGTATGTTGATTGCATCGTATAAATTTATAAATTTTGTTATTGTAAATTTCAATTTACTCCATGTAGTATTCTCCTTGTTTTTGCGTGATTCCTGTGGGATCATTTCCTCTTCGCGATGACGTCAGAGAAAGATTTGGAGCATCCTCAGAGGAGGCGCGCGGGTTTAGATCACGCGTTACTGTTCAAATAAATGAGCTTTCGACCGTTTTGGTCGATCAGTTGACTTCAGAGTTGGTTGAGCCCAGCAAAGGTTCTATTAATGCGTATTTGTACTTCGTTTAAAGTTTGAAATAAACTTGTCAAAAGAAAAGAAAGGAAGGGTCCTTCTCCCAGTCCGGGACAGGAGTCCGGCTCTAACAGGAATTGGGACAGAAATCCCAGGCAGGAAAAACATAGATGAGGACAGGAATGGTTTCAGGTTTGACAGAAGAGCGGAAGACAACATGTTCGTGGTGAATGAAAGGATTGAAAGGAAGGTCAAAGATGGTAGTAAGCTGTATCTAGGTTTCCTAGACATAGAGAAGCCATATGCTAGAGTAAACAGAGAGGTTTTGTGTAGTGTTGGAGAAGGTAGGACTTAGTCAGAAGATAGTTAACACTGTAAAGAGCATGTATGTAGATACTAGAGCAAAGTATAGACTAGGAGATATAGAAAAAGGATGGGTGAGGAGTGTGAGAGGCGTTAGACAAGGGTGTATCCTCTCACCCACTCTGTTTAGCATGTACACAGATGAGTTAGCTGATAGAATAAGAAGGTTAAATGTGGGAATAAGCGTTGGCACTGAAAAGATATGCCTGTTGATGTACGCAGATGATGTGATTGTGATGAGTGAGACAGCAGAAGAGTTGCAAAGGTGGCTAGATGTTGTAAAGTAGTATGGCAGAGATTTTGGAGTTAGTTTTAGCAATGAGAAAAGTCAGGTGCTGACAGTAAATAGGTCGCAGAATGACGGCTATACCACATGGAAAATCGGAGAAAATGTATTAAAGCAGACTAGAGAATACAAGTACTTAGGAGTGTGGATGAGCTCAAAAGGCAGTGAGAAAATGAAGAATGAGAAGATTAGTATGACTGACCAGTGGGTAGGTAGATTGGGCAGTGCAGCTAGGATTAGGACTAGTAAGTATGAGTGGTGAGAGAAGTATGGAAGAGTGTGGCGGTACCAAGTATTATGTATGGTATGGATGTGATAGCTTAGAAGGAGAAGGAAATAGACGAGCTAGAGACTGGGCAAAATAGGTTAGAAATAATGGCCCTGAAGGCACCTAAGTATGCAGCGATTGAGGGTGTGAGAGGTGACATGGTATGGAGTACTTTTAGAGAAAGGTGTATGAAAGCGTCTTTGAAGGTCAAATAGCCCGGAGGATGGTGATAGACCACACCAGGGTAGAACACCGGTATTTCGGAAGTTATGTAATCGCGAAGAATTGCGATTAACGAGGAAAATGCGCAACGGCTGTTTTCACGATTAATAAGGCCTTGAAGCAGGGAGACTGAGGAACGTCAGGATATTGAAGTCACCAAAGCAAAAATAAAATTATTATTGAACCAGATCTTATTGCCCTTTACAAAAGTTCTTTAATTAAGTTTTTAGTTCTAATTTATGACATAAATTAAGTTCGAGGTCAATTGCGGGCAAGGTCTAAAGGAGGTTGAACGAATAGAGTTTTTAAGAGTTACACCTTCATGTCTGCGTTATGTACACGACTATATACAAAGATGAATTACGCGAATCTGAGAGATCGGACTGAACGATCTATAACGCGATATATTGCTATATAAAACAGTAATCTAATTATTCTCTTTGTTCTGGCTTCAAACAGTTATATATTCAATTTAAGCCACGCCCTACAAGTTCCTCGTTTAACTAATCCACACCTCCCTCTTATGTACCAGCCTGTTGAATTGTCGGTATTAACATAACTCGACTTTTGATTGGCTACTGCCGAACATATTGATAAGGAAGGCACTCCAACTATTGGGTAAAATTCTTTGTGGGCGGTGGCATGTTGCCATGGAGACAGTTTCCTAATCTGGTTTCTATTTGTTTAATAGTGATAGTTATCCGGTTTATTCTTGATTCTGCCTTGATTATAATGTTTGCCTAAGATTGCCTCGACAAACTCTAACAGAGATAACTGTGCTCCGTTTACTACCGTGTGACATTTTCGTAAACGGCGCTAACTTTACTTTTCTCTCTCAGTGTACTTTATGTGTGTAGCGACTCTCGCGTGTGTCCTATTTTGGACGTACACGCCAGTCGCTACACCTTCTCTTCATCTGCCAGCTATTTCTCCTAGGCATGTCTACGTTCCGTTCGTCAGTTTGTTAACACATTTTTGTGATATATAAACTGGAATACTTACATTAATTTCCCATTCTAACTCTGAAGATGGTAATTGTTGTATCAAAATGCGTCAGGAAAATAAAAGAAAGTGCTAAAGTGCATTAATTTCCATCTACCTTTGTGCAATTAATAAATATCAATCTTTGATGAACTTCGGTAGGCTTATTCACGGGTTGAACAATGAAGAAAAGGTCGAATATAAGACAGATCGAGAAGATTGAAATGAAAATTATATATGATGGGAGTTGTGTTTCTTTAATACATGTTTTATTAAAGACCAGGTTGTATTTCGACTTTACTAATTTTATTTTAGCGCGCTCTAACTGTCGAATGCAATTTTGTATGAGGCTGAAGGTTAAAAATCAATTGAGGAAGATCTATTTTATTTGGTCTTATTTTAAAATATTCAAATTTTGTACAAATTTTGGCCGTGAGATATCGCCTTTCTTCGGGTATCTTGAGACGGAAGTCTTGGTTATTGTTGAGGCGGCTTTGATGGAAAGTTTCTATTCGCGTTGCAGATGGCAAACTGTACCATCGAATTGATGGAGTAGCGATGGGGTCCCCATTGAGCCCTACTTTTGCCAACATCTACATGGAAAAATTAGAGGAAACGCTCTTAACCAAAATGACGAACGCACTCAAAATTTACACCAGATTTGTTGATGACATATACCTTACAACTACGGAAGAACATCAATTACTAGAATTCAAAAGAACCTTTAGAACTCCATTCGGTTCTCGTTATCAGATACAAGTCGAGTGTAAACGGCTGGATGTAGACGCAAAACAGAACAGCGACAGAAAATATATCACCACCGTCTATCAAAAAGGAACAGACTGCCCCAAGCCAATAGTTAATGCACTGAGAAATATAAAAAAATCGGTAATGAACTCATACAAAAGACGAGCAATCAAGAACTGCTCAACGTGGAACGCACTTGATGAAGAATCTCGACGATCCAAACAAATCCTAATAAACAATAGTTACTCCAAAAGGTAATTTGACAAATTACAGAAGAAAATTCTCAACTCAAAGTTCGAAGTACAGGAGGAAAATGAAAAGGGAAAACTAATACCACTCTTCTACAAGAACCAAATGACGGATGCCTAGAAAACTAATGTAGGAATACTAGAAAGCCTCATAAAAAGTAACACTATCCAAGAAAAAGATACTAAGTTATCTCTACGTATATATTATAAGAAAAAAAAATCAGCAACCCACTAATGAAAAACAACCTCCGTGAAAAAGAATCCATTCGAAAGGCTACAAATGTGGTATACAAATTCGAAGGCTCCCATGAGGACTGCAAGCCTCATCCAAACAACCAATATATAGGTATGAGTACCACTACTTTCAGCCGACGCCTAACAATAAACTTGCAAGAAGGAGGAATAAAACCTCACTACAATGAAAAACACAACGGACAAATTACATGAAATATCCTTGTTGAAAACACTACCATGCTCAGGAAACAACTCGGATCTCCGCCGCCTGAAGATTCCCCGGGCTCTTCTCATCAAAGAGATGGGGCTCGAACCTGAACCCACGTCGAACCAGCTCGGAGCGAGTATTGCCCCTTTGCTGCTAAAAGAAAGGTGCGCCGTACTCTGACTCCGACCTATTAAAAGGCATCAAAGAACGAAGACGAAATTGATTCTTTGCTCCTCCCCAAACAATTACCTCTCCGGTAAAGGAGGCAACGCGAATAGGCCTTTCCATGAATACTTCCTCGACAATAACAAGACTTCCGCCGGAAGAGGCCCGAAAAAAGGCAAAAGCTCACGGCCCAAAATTCTAAAAAAATTGAATATTTTAAATAAGAGAAACTATAATGAATCTTCCTCAGTTGATTTTTACCCTCATATAAAAAAAACCTGCATTCGACAGTTAGAACGCGTTAAAATGAATTGGTAAAGGCAAAACTCAACCTGGTCTCTAAATATATATATATATATATATATATATATATATATATATATATATATATATGCACGTTTTATTAAAGACCAGGTCCAGCTCAGCTTTAATTAACTTCTTTTTTTTGCTTTTCTATTTTTTTTATTACATTTTTTTTGTTTTGAGAAAGGTTACGAATACGGGTTCCAATATTCATAATTTATTTCGTTCGTTTTATATGAATCATTCATTTGTTTTTTATAGATGACATTTATTGAGTGTTTTTTATTATCGTTTTTTTATTCATATATAAATTTTGCAACAATGTTTTGATCTCTTTGTCTACCATAGTGTTGCAGAAACCTTGTTAATTAACACTTGCTTTATTCGTTGAATTTCTTCACGGAATAATGTCCTTGAGGAACTGTATTTGTGTGCGCGTCTCATGTGTGTTCCTATAACACTTTCAGAAGCTTACCGGACAATTTACTCCATGGTATATGTTTGGTAACGTAAAAACACAAAAAATAACAACCCCTTAAGACCGGTTATTCCCTAAATTCCAATGCCAAAATATAACATTTCAAAAGAAATCAACAAAATCATCCGTGATCATATCCCGAATGAATATTCTATCAAATCAACGGAAGAATTTATAGATATACTAAAGAGAACCAGACCAAATGGAACCATTCCCTCACTAGGTGTAGAAAGCCTTTTCACCAACCGAAACTCTACAAGCGAATAAATGGAGTTGCAATGGATTCACGACTAGGACCCACTTTTGCTGATTTCTACATGAGTCGATTAGAAACAGAAACATTGACGGAGACTCATCCAAAACCTTTGACCTACTTCAGATATGTTGACGAAATATATCTTGTAATTAAAGATGAAAACGAACTAAAAAAGACAATGGAAGAACAATCTGTATTCAAATTTACTTAGGAACCAAACTGTAACGGAATATTACCTTTCATTGACATTGAAGTAATAACATGTAAAAATAAATACAAAAACCAACTCAATATTAAACCAACAAATTCGGGAAGTTGTCTTAATGGAGAAGGCGAATGACCACCAAGATTAATGTCATACGAACATACATGACACGCGCATAAGTATTAATTAACAATGGTTATTCTAATACTATGGTAGACAAAGAGGCCAAAATATTGTTTGCAAAATTTACATATGAATAAAAAAGACGAGAATAAAAAACACTCGATAAATTTCTGTTATAAAAACCAAATGAGTGATTCATTTAAAACGGACGAAAGAATAATCAAAAATATTATACCCTAAAATACAAAATGTACGAATCCAGAAGAAAAATTAAATATACTAAAAACCAAGAAAATTAGCGATCACATCATTAACAATAACACAAACAAAATAAAGGGAATGGAAGCCTCCAATGTAATTTCTGAATTTAATTGCCCTCATGAAGAGTGTAAGCTTCATTCTTCGAATAAATACATTTGAGTGACAACCACATCTTTACATCTTTATCTCGTCGACTCACCATGTACAGGCAAAACGGCTCTTTCATAAATCATTATTTAATAGAACACAAAATCCATCTCTGAAGAGAAATTTTAATGGAAAACACCATAATCAAATGGAAAAGTGACGCTCTCGCCTTCACATCATGGCAAGAAGAGGAAGAGACCGAGGCTTAGTGGACAACAGATGGCTACACATAGGATCTTAAAACTCTTAACGGATTAAATACTTAATACTAATAAAATACTCATTCAAAAAAATTACCATAATAATCTTCATTTTAAACTCAAAATTTTTCTTTTAATTTCGAATTTATTTATTTATTTTTTTATGTTAAACAATACATTGAAAGTAGCTCCTCTAAAACATGTGAAATGTCTACACATATTTAATATTTATACTATTGAATTTCTTTATATTTATCAGTATAGCTCCAGAAGATGACCGAAAAGATCGAATAATAAGTAAATTATGAATATTGAAACTCTTATTTATAACATTTCTCAAGACAAAAATATGTAACAAGAAAATTGGTTTCGCGCTGGACCTATCCTTCAATAAAACCCTGGGTTCTTTCCCGCTGTCGAGATTGTCCCAAACAGAATTCTCCTTGGTCTCGACGTGCCAACATCTCTCGTTAAAGCTCCCGACACGTTCCGTTTCCTCCCCTTCGAAGTACGGTCCAGTGGTTTCGATGCTAAGATCTCAATTCCGAAGCTACTCAAGGTAAGTACACCATTTTTCATTCCCTGGAGAACGAACCTTGTCCTTCAAATTTTCCCTCTTTTCATCTCTCTCCCGTTTCATGTACCTTTCCAAATTGTGAACTAACGAGGGTTTTCTGGACTGACTTCGCTTAGTAAATCCCCTTTGAATAGACCACCTGTATCTTTTCAAAACCTTAGTCTTATTTATCGGTATCTTTTTTCCCTGTCATTCAGCCACCCCCTCTTCTTTGTTAACAAACCTAATACGTTGGTTTCGCGCCTTCAAGCTAGGCGCTGGAGCTAATATATATATATATATATATATATATATATATATATATATATATATATATATATATATATAACAGTTTAACTCTAACTCAATTTAGAATTCCCCTATACCAAAGCAAACTCTCTGAAATCGCCTTTCAAAAATATTGGAACCACCTTTCTTTAAAATTATCTCAAATGAGCTTGGCCGGCCTCTTTGTGCCCTCGCTTCCATCCAACAAGGTTCGTTTATAAAGTGTTCCAACATCAGGTTTGTAAATTGACCTCATAACGTGTGAGTACTCTACTTATATAAATTTATTTGTTACCGAAACCATTTTGGGTATTACCATTTTGTCATCCTTTAAATATCATTCTTAAATAAATATATATTTCAACATTTGTGACATCTATATACATCATTCCTAATTATCATACTATTTGTAATTCCTAAACTCTTATTCATAATAATCTTGCACTCTTCTTAACAATTCTCTTTAATCACTCTTGCGTTATCATCCAATTTTATCTTGCTATATCTCGTTCAATCGATTAACTTAATAAACTAATTATTTAATTTGAATTTCTTCTTAAAATAATTTTCTTTCATCATGTTATTCTCTTTCTTTGTAATTCTTAAATACAGTTATCTTTTGTTCTCGTTGTATTTGATCCATTCCTGTGCTTTAACTTTCCACCACGCCGTGCATTAAGCCTGAAACCTCAATCATTCCTTTCAAACATTTGTGTTTATCGAGTATTATGTTCGCTATTTAGTTTTAATAATATAATAATAATGCACGTATGGCGCCCAGACTGATTTCTCAATCAACCAATAAGTTTTAATACTTCAAACGAATAATTAAATATCTTTAAAACGCATCGCGGCCATTTACACTTTTCCTGTGGAAAAGCATCACTTGGGTGGGCAAGGTACCTTTAATTCTACTGAGTATTCGTTGTCCGTGAAATAAGATTTGGCCTTTTCTGCAGCTGAACTCGTGTATGGTACTCAACTTCGTCTTCCTGGTAAATTCTTTTCTTCTTCTGATCAACCTCTACCTTTTCACCTCGATCCTGCCCTCATATATACACAATTTTATACGTGTGATGGCTGAATTTAAGCCAGCCGCCCTTTGAGAGGCTGCTAATCACAAAACCATCGTGCCGAAAGAGCTGAAAAAATGTTCTCATGCTATTGTCCATCGCGTTTCAATTCGCTCTTCCTTGCAATCAGTCTATGATGGGATAATTTCTCGGCTAAATCCACAGGTAAAAACAACAAATATATAATAATGTCCGCTAGGGTTTAGGGTTAGAATAACATCAACAAATCGTCTAAATATATATATTTTTCCTCGCCACATGCTACATAAGAAATATTTTTACCTTAACCTTAGTAAATATATAATTAAAATGCCCTGCACTGTTAAGGAAATAAAATATTTTCGAAAACCTACTAAAAATCGCACCACTGAAAATTAATAGAATTAGACACTTTTTTTTGCATATGACTCGACTTGAAATCGACTTACTTAGATCTCGAAACAATTTATGACACTCTTCCCGTTTAATGGCTTTGGAGGGAGATCAAAAGTATGAGAAAACCATTTATCAATTTTTAACGAAATTTTAGTTTTCTTTTGTGTTGGATCAGCAATGCTAATTTGTAGCTTAATACTGAGGGAACTCGGCTTTGCCAACTGATTAGGAACATCTTGACAATTAGGAGCGTTAGGAGGCATTTCTTTGACTAAAAGCAAAGCCGGGGTATCGACGCAGATCTGTGCAAAATTTGGATCAAAAGAAGAACCATCCAAGCAACCACTCACAAAGAATGCCGCACCGAGAACCTGAAACATGTAAGGTTATTTTGATTGTTCTTCTTAGAGAATTATTTGATATTTTGAAATTTGTCAGATGGAGTTTAATAACTGAAAATACTTAAATGGTAGTTGATAAATAAATAGAAAGTAAATGGAAGAGTAAAACTTAAAGAACTTCTACAAGACACTTGTGGACAGACCACGAGTGACATAAATGATTCTGGGTAGAGGGATTTGTAAATATGGCGTAAAAGATTCTAAGCGAAAAGAAACTGCAATCTTTAAAAGACATAGGGAGGTAGAGAGCGGCCGTGGAGAGGAAGACAGCGCTCTAGAGCGCGAAAGGTGAAGTGAGTGGGAAGATGAGTGTTGGGCAATGGAAGAAGTGCTCTTCGGCCCTGAGCTTCCCCCCCCCCCTTTGCAGACACCCTTCAGGATCGACGTGGAGGTCGTGGCGGGCGACGGCCACGGCATCGTGGCTTCTGGCGAGTGATTCGCTACTCCGGAAGAGGACCTGGTGGTTTCGGTCGACCTCCCTACCCCCCTTCCCACCTTGTAGCCCCCCTTGCTCTTTTCCACAGGTTTTACCGCAGGACGAGGATTGGGAGGACCTGCAAGACTTCGAGCTCATGGAAGAGGAGCGCCTGTTGGCATGGGAGCCTGGACTTCCGGTGGCTACGGCGGCCCTTAATATCGTGGATCTCCCCCCCTCCCGCGGTGAAGAGGACGACCTAGAAGCCCTCACGAAACAGGATCCCGGCCTCAGGGCAGCTATCGAGGCTATCAACGAGTTCGGCCCGCCTCCTACTCTCATTCCCGAGCTCGATCCTCCTCCTCCGGTGGAGGCCCCTGTTCAGGGTGCGCCCCCGGAGCCCCAGATCGAGTCCCGGGAAGGGAATGATGGGGACGATGCAGAGGATGACGCAGAAGGTATCTCTGTGTTCGATCCGCTGTCCAAACTGGTCAGGGACAAGTGCGTTGGGCACTTTTGTGATTTTATTCCCGGCCATGTCTGCACCGGGCAACCCCTCCCTTCTAATATCGCTAAGGCAGCGGCGGGAAAGGAGGTGAAGGTTTTTCTCGGCTCTTACAGAAACTTAGAGACTACCAATCACATCATGAAAGGCGCCGTGGAGGCGCGTGTAAGGTCGGACGTCATCGAACCGAGCGACGAGATCACGTGCGCTCATAAATTGTTCCTGGTGCCTAGGAACGCCCAGGAGGACCGGGTGGTTTATGATATGTCTTCGTTGGGCAAGTCTGGTACGTATACCCCCCCCCCTCTTTTTTACCTCCCTTCCTTAGGCAAGGTTCTCCAGTCAGCCGGCCCGACATGTTCGCTATAAAGATTGATCTTCCCAACGGGTTCTACCACATTCCACTCCATATAAACGCCAGGAGATGGTCGGTTTAAAGTTGGATGGGCGTTCTTACTGATTCAAACGCCCCCCCCCATGGGATTCGCCGGGAGCCCTTTTATAATGCAAATGTGCATGGCTCCAATGATGTCCGAATTCGCCAAAAGATTTAACTGCACGGCCTTCACCTACCTGAACGATGTGCTATTTGTTAGGCCCCCCGGGCCACCCCGAGGATCTCCGGGATTCACTTCTTTCTACTTCCTTGGGAGTCAACAAGGGTAAAAGCACTCTCACACCTACCCAGCAACTGGTCTACCTGGGTGTACAGATCGACCTCGCGCAAAAGGCCTCTCGCCTAACCCCCAAGATGAGCAGGCGGCTCGTCTACGCCCTCGACTGCCCCCCTTCCGGGTGGCCTACCCTCGGACTTGTGGGGACGCGTCTGCGGGGCCGTGTCCCTCCCGCACTTCTGGGCCCAGCTCGCCTACCGACGCAGTCCCAGGGTCTCGTTGCTGAAGCCCCTCCTGTCGTCGGCTTGGATACCTTGGTCTCCTCCAGAGTTCACCTGGGGGCGAGTGTACGCGGAAGCCTCCGAGAGCACCATGGGCTGGGTAAGCCCAATGGGAAAATTGTGTTCATATATCTTTCCAGGTCAATGCCCGGCATTTGTGGGCGAATTTGTGGCCCTTTTTCTGGCTGCTCTATGGTCCCCTTACGCTCGCCTCCTGGGGGACTCCACTTCTTCTATTTACCTCATCAGTAAGGGGAAGGATCTAGATTGTTTATTTTTCTTTGTGCCAGATTGGCTTTTGTTAAAATATCATTTTTGTTTCATGTTTCGTAGGTCGAAGTCGTGTTGGGTCCCGTCCGAGGAAAACCCGGCCGATTTCCCGTCTCGTCCTAGTTGTTGGGGCGCGGGAGCTGTGACGTCATGACTCCAGGGGCGTGACGTCAGAGCCCCATAGTCGCGACTAATATGCGCCTATATAAGGACTTTGACCGGCTTTGGCCGGGGAAGGAAGACATCTCTGGTTGCCTGAGTAAGTCTTCGTACTCGCTGTGACAACCTCGGAAATTGTAAAGCAAATTTTGCATAAAAGTGATTTGTGATACTCGCTTCGTGTAGTGAATCTCGGGATAGCGATAAAGCGGGATACGCACTCGAAAAGTGGACCACTGGCTTGAGATCTTAGGTTACGGAAAAATCTTCACTCCTTCGTGGAGACGGAGACCGAAGCCTCACCTGGCCCACACGCTAGCCAGAAGGAAGTTTTCTAAGGTAAAGTAAAATCTTTGGGGACATTGGCCATCTTTTTCTCTCTTACCTCTTACATTCTATAAACACCTTAAGTACATACACACACACTTACACATACATCCCCTAACGCATCATATGATGCAGGTGAGATGAGGGAAACCTAACGAATAACTCTTCGGGTCCTCCCGGAAGGCCCGAAACCTGACCGAGAAAAAGTTTTTGAAAAGGTATACGGAACCCTACGCATTGCCCTTGTTAGACTAATTGACTTAAACAATGGATACTCAGCTATCTGTGCGAAAGAGGCTGACTGTAAAGCCTTGACCTCCAGAAAAGCTGTTGAATGCCTTAAGACAATTAACCTGAAACCGACCACACCACCACAAATTAGGACTCACCACAGTTTGATCTGCAGGCGCGTCAACCAAAGGGTTGGGAGCCACTCATTGGACTCAATAAAAAAGGAAATCGGACGGAACCACGAATGGGCTAAGGTAGCTGAGGTCATCAAATTCAAAACTTACACGCACGTATTCAAGGTTATTTTTGAAGACACGGGTATGGCTCAAAAGGCTAAGGACAACGGACTGCTTCTTTTTAACGTGAGAGTTTACCCAGAACAGATGGAACGTGAGGAGTTTGTTGACTTGCAGATGTGCTTTAGTTGCTACAAGTACAACAAACATACCACTTCCAACTGCCCTGAAAACAAAGACCTTAAGCTATGCTCCACCTGCGCTGGTCGCGAGCATTTTTGGCGTGACTGCAAAAATACTACCACCTACACATCGAAAATGAGCACTCCACAAAATAATGTGTTGCATTTATTATGCACACATTGCTAACATAACTCGCCCTGGTACCTTTGCTACATAGGTCAACCGCATGTTCGTAAAGAACTGGCTGCAGGAGATGTGGTTCCCCAATAACCCTCCTTCAGAGGAGGTTATGCGTATAACCTTAGCTCCTTAGTGCCAAGACAAGTGCCAAAAAGTGCCAACACAGAACACAGCCATCTCACGTGACGCCCGACTAAACAAGCCTAAAGAAACACCAACAGAAAAACAAGCGCCACTCACACCGAAAAAAGCACACCTATAAAAACAAAAACACCCCCCCCCCCCCCACACCAACAAAGAGGCAGTCCTACCCAAGGAGATCAGGTCTCCTAGGTCGAGGAAAATCTCCAAAACTCGTGGCCCAAGGTCTACCTCATCATCAAGGGGGAGGGAACACCAATTAATATACCACGCGAGAGGCTTCAAAATAAAACTATACGCCCCTGAATCGAAACGTTCCCAGCTGAAATTGATTCCCACGAAGTATCGCATGGTCTTAGGACCGGACGATACAAGTGGGAATGCTTAGACAAGGTTCCAGAGCGACAGGTTGAGGAGGCCCTCGCACAAAATAAGATCAAATTGACCACGGACTGTTTTCACACGATTACCGATACTGAATTTCGAAAGAAAAGAAACGGCAAGGAGCGCACCCGGCCCAGTACACCACATGGGGCTAAAGTAGATCACGAATAAGCGTCTACTTAAATCCCACACATTGGAAGAACCAACATTACTCAAAATGACCAATAGACTTACGATCATACAAATGAATGTCGAGGGGTGGGACGGAAAAGGTTCCATCTATGGCAACATTCTGCGACAAAGTGACCCTGACATTATACTTATCAACGAACACGGAATGACCACGCAAAAAGAATTAAAAATATTTCAATACGACGTCATTAGCAAAAGTTATAGCCAGGAACGGTATGACGGCTGCGCAATAGCCGTCAACAAAGGACTTAAATACAAAAAACTACCCGAATTAGATGAATCTTACCTTGCTATTGAGGTAAGCACTACCCTGGGGGGGGGCTGGTCGTGGCCACGGGGTATCAACCCCCAAGACGCGGCTATGTACCCATGTACAACATTCTACAGATCTTCAACCATAATAAAAACGTTATCTTTGCTGGAGATCTGAATGCAAAGTGTGCAGCGGCAGGGTATACCTCCTACAACAATGCAGGCAGAAACATCGAAGTCTTACTTGACAGAAAATACGTGACTAGAATTGGACCAGAATTCCCGACATGCATTACAGGAAATGCAGCAACGAAACCTGATATTGTATTATCCAGTATCAGGTTTCCGTTCAACTACTACATTGAACCGTGCTCCATAATTCCGAGTGACCACCAGGCTATTGAAATCACAATTGGCGTAAATCCCATTCAAATTGCAATCCCAGAACGTAATAGCTATAAGTAGGCGAACTGGGAAAGCTACAAAAATTACCTTCTAAATTATATCCTATACCCTTTACTCGATGCCAATTTGGGAAGAGATAGATGAAGAGCTGGATAAAATCACCGACCTCCTAATTAGAGCAGATGAAAATAGCATTCCCCGTATCAAATATAAAACCCTTCCAGCTCCTATTTGGACCCCTCTCATGAAAGCCCTGTCCAAAGAATATAAGGAACTGTCCAATGTAGTAGCGCTGATAGGCCCCAACCACAATGCCCATAGACGAATAAGACAGATAAAAGACGAACTCCAGACACTAATTACGGACCAACAAATACAGCTATGGGACCGACTGATTGAAGGACTCGACATAGAAAGAGACTCACGCACATTTTGGCAGACATATAAACGATTAAAAGGACAACCCCCAAAGAAAAAAATACACTCAGACACGACGGTAAAGAAATTGACGAAACTAAAGAGATTGAGGAAATTTTTAGGATTTTCTGGTCTTCAATCTTCAAAATTACCCCCGAAGAAAATGACAATTTTGACATCGATTTCGAAAATAACATAATCCAACAGCTAAACACACAAATACATAAAACCTCCCCTCATCATTGTGTGTCCCAGGAAAGAGGTATGGGGGCTATGGGAGTAAAATAACTGCCCAAGAGCTCTCCGTTGCACTAAAATCCTTCCGTCAAAGAGAATTTCATCAAGGCCCCGCCTAATGTTCTGAGTGGGCTTCTTAACATCATGAATGCCGCTTTGAACAGGGGCTACTTTCCCGATCAGTGGAAAGTGGCCAGGATGATCTTCATTCCCAAATTGGAAAAGCCCCCGGACTGCCCTGCCAGCTTCCGGCCGATATCTCTCTTAGAATTTGCTGTCAAAGTCTTCGAGAAGATATTGGCAAATAGGGTCAACTCTTTTCTCGACGAAGCCAACTTGCATAACGAGCAACAACACGGCTTCAGAAAGAAAAGAGGGACTGATACGGCACTAGCCGTATCCATCCATCCATCATCCATCACAATTTTCATTCTGACAGCTAAACCAGTCGGCGCGGGATACCAGGAAAGGGAAGGAGGAACCCCAAACATATTAACATGAACGACGATTCAGACCGAAGAAGACTTCCCCTCAGAACTGAAGCAGGGAAGCAAAAACCGGACAGAGGAGTTCTCATCCACACCCTGTATACGGAGATTAAAATAGCGATAACCAGACTAATAGAAGTAACTAACGGGTACATTGTCCTCTGTCACAAGCAAGACGATATAGAGTGAATGGTGGCACCGGAAGGACTAAGGGCACTAAGCCAGATCAGCCTGGCCCCGAAACTGCCACCCCAGTTGCTGTCCAATAGGTCATTCATCTGTCGTAAGGTAGATCTCTACGTAGGGTCCCATACGGCGCAAGAACTAAAGGAGGAAATGGAGGAACAGAACAAAAACCTGAAAGTGACTGAAATAATTAAATTTGGACAACACACCCACGTGTTCAAGGTGATCTGTGCCACGGTCGAAATGGCCGGAAGGGGAACCACAAACGGACTCCTTGCATACGGTATGAGAATCCCCCCAGAGAAAATAGAAAAAAAAAGATTCATAAATGTACAAACATGCTTTCAATGCTATGCCATTGAAGAGCATATGACAAAGAACTGCCCACACAAGGACAGGACAATATGTTCAGAGTGCGGAAACATGGGCCACAACTTCCGAGAGTGTAGGGAAATCACAAAAAAGTCCATTAACTGCCAAGTCGCTCACAGAACCATGGCGGTTAATTGCCCCCAAAGGAATAGGATTATAAAGGAGAAAGAAGAAAAGAAAAGGAAGGAGAAAGATAGGCGATCCAACCAGTCCTGTGCGAGTGTAGCGAGAGCTACGGCCAAAGAGATAAAGAAAACGCAAGAGCCCAAAATTAACATTAATGTTAACGAAGGGACAGGGCGAGCCATCCTGGCATGCATTATGTTCGCACACGTTCATAACATTGCACAGCCATGAACCTTCTCCGAAACACTAAATCTACTCCTGGAGAAAAATGGTATCAGGAAAATGTGGTTCCCGCCCAATCCACCTTCAGCCCTAATTTATGGTGTAACGGCAGGAAAAACTCTGCAAGTAAAAGAGATGCTTGAGGTCGGAGCCAAAATGGCCGAAAACGAAGCACCGGCAGACTCGGAAACATCCAGTCAAGAGGAAAAGGAGGCTAAAATCAAAGTCAGCAAACCGAAAAAGAAGAAGAAAGTAAAAACCATCAAAGAAACCCCGAAAGTAGAAACAGACACAGAGGCAGCGAAAGGATGCACCTTCGAGACAAGGGATTTTAGGCTAAAAATCTTCGTTCACGATGCCTCCCCCTTACCCAAAGGTGTGAAACCAAAATACATCAGAAATGGAATCCAAAAAGGCACGTGCAAATGGACGTACGCCTCAGAACACCCCGAGGAATCAATAGAGAAATTAATCGAAGAGAACAGAATTAGATTCTTTCCTAATGACATAAAACCGCTAAAGGTGGAAATATTCGAGAAAGTCACAAATGGAAGATGGAAAAGCAAAAGGAACGAATAGACCAAAACCCAGAGTCAATAGGGCAAAATAAAATGAACCAAAGAAAGCTAAGGATATTACACATCAACACAAACGGATGGAAAAAGAAAGCCATCCAGTACGGAAATATTTTCAGAAATATAGACCTTGATATCATCACGATATCAGAACACGGTCTAAAAGAAGACGAAAACATGAAGATCCATAACTATGACATCGTTAGGAAAACCCCCACGGCAGAAAGATTTGATGGGACAGCAATTGCCATCAAAAAAGGTATAAAATATACCCAGGAACGGGAAGTGGACGAGGCATACGTGGCCGCGACGGTGGAAATGGAACACAGCCCGCTCACAATCGTAGCGGTCTACCAACCACCCCGTTGCTCATATATTCCAATCCATTCGGTAATGGAACTGCTGCATAACAACTATCCAGCCATACTACTGGGGGATCTTAATGCGAGAATCAGGTTACCGCAGTAAGAACCCCGCAGGAACAAATCTAGAACTGCTGATGGAAAGGAATATACTCGAAAGAGCAGGCCCGGACTTCCCGACTTACATCACTGGAAGAGCATTTACTAAGCCGGACGTTGTAATGACCACGCCCAGACTCCCCTTCAACATCCATATGGAACCGGTTCCCATAGCATGCAGTGACCACATTGGGATTTTGGTCCCAATTAACCAAAACGCAATACAAATCCCAATTAAGACCAGAAAGTACTACAGGATGGCGAATTGGGGCACATCTACAGAGATGCTGGAGGGATATACGCAGCCAGACCTAAACGGGAAAACCCGAGAGGAGCTTGAAGAAGCTATGAATTCCCTCATAGAAAAAATAAAGGAAGCAAACGAAGCGAGCATCGCTAAAATTCAATATAGAACCCTGCCGCACCCAAAGTGGACGAATGAAATGAAAAGGAAAGCAAGAAGTATAACAGAGAAATATCAGGAAATAAAGGAATTAGGAACAGAAACAGAAAGAAGCAAGGAATTAAAGAGATTAAAAGAAGAAATGGTCTTCCTGATAAACGAACAACAGGAAGACAAATGGAAGGACTTTATAGACAACATAGAGCACATAGTAAATCCAAAAGAATTATGGAACAAAATGAAGGCAATTAAGGGTAGACCACCGAGATTAAAGATTAAAATTAAAAACGAGGAAGGAGATTTCATAACAAACGGTAGAGAGTTAGAGGAAAAATTTAGGGAACATTGTGAAAGAATTTACACTATCGAAGAAGAAAATAATGAAAGGTTCGATAGAATAACCGAACAAATGGTGAATGAAAGCCTCAGGAACAACGAGGAAAGGATAACACCCCGCATAAGAGTTGACACCAATACGGATTCACGAACAGGCCTAGGGGCCATAAAAACACCAGAGGAAGTGAAGACGACAATAAGCTCCTTTAAGCAGAAGAACCCTGGAACAACAGGTCTCACAAAAAATAACTACATAAGAACCCCAGAGAATATAATTAAACATATAACGGATCTCTTTAACGCCTTCTTGAACATCGGAGCATTTCCGAGAATTTTTAAGGTAGCAAGAATGATATTTCTACCGAAACCTGGTATACCACCAAATATGGTGTCCAGTTTCAGACCTATATCGCTCCTAAACTTTCTCAGAAAGGTGTTCGAGAAGATCTTAAACAACCGACTAACTCAGCACTTAGAAGAAAATGGAAAATACAACAACCATCAATATGGATTCAGGAAAAACAGAGATGTAACAATGGCACTTGCCATTATTACAGAAAAAATCGCTCAGGCAAAGGCAGAAGGGGGATACGTGGACGTGGTACTCTGTCCGGGACGTCGAGAAGGTCTTCGACAAGGTCTGCTCCAGCTCGAACTCGGCACCCGGATGGAGAGAATCCTGTCTGATTACTCTTCGCACAGAAATGCGTACATAAGTATGGAAGAGTACGATAGACCACTATTCCATCTCCAAACGGGAGTCCCGCAAGGGGGGTGCCTCAGCCCCACCTTATACTCTATCTATACAGCGGATATTCCAGCCCCAATAACAACAGGAGGCATGAATATCCAGTACGCAGATGATATCAGCCAGGTGATTTCCACGCCATTCACGAACCCCAGATGGCAAGACAGAATGACAGAGAGAGAGAAATAAACATTAACCAGTTCGAGAAGAAATGGAAAATCAAAAATAACACAAGCAAATTTAAAATAATACCAGTAATGAGGAATAAGAAGGAAAGAATGCAGCTAGAGGGACGAAACTACGACTATACGAACGTAGGAAAAGTGCTGGGCCTACACCTAAATATAAGAGGGTACCACGCCCACATAGGCGAAAGAATCTCTAAGGCCAAAGTGGGGTTACCACCCCTATATAACTTTAGAGATCTCAGCACTCAGAGGAAAAAGACCCTATATAAGGCCTTTGTTGAATCGGTGCTCGTGTACCCACCGATTCCCACACATACGTTATCACTATCAAACAAGAAGAAACTCCAAAACAACAAAACAAAGCTGCATACCTGATAACAAATACAAAGAGAAGAGAAGGAAAAAGACTAAGAGACATCATAAATACAGCCGGTTTAGAACCGCTAAACAAAATCTTGGAGAAACGGGCCAGATTAATCTGGCAGAAAATAGAAGAAAAACACGCCGAGACCAGTAGATCCCTGGTCATTCAAAATAGAGAACATAATCGAAAAACCTTCCCGAGCAGCCGGCTAAGGCTGCTGCAAGAGGAAGATCCTATAATAACCTAAAGTAAAACACAAGCATAGATCAAATATAACGGCTTGAACGCCTAAAAAAAACATGACAAAATAAGAGAAAAGAATTAGAACTACGCTACCATATAGGTACCAAAACAAACAACAAATAATAAAGTAACATTCGAGAATTTAGAAGCATGCTACCTACTAGGTACCCAAACTAGAGAAAACTAACGACACAAGGAAAATACAAGACAAGGAAAAATAAACCAAAATTAGAATCAACCAAAATACAGAAGGAGAAATAAAGAAGGAAACGCAATTAAAACACAAAAGAAATAGAAGAGCCAGTAACCTGGCATCCTATATCAAACAAATCCTACATATATACTTTTAACACCCTTCCCCCCCTCATATCACACTAGGTTTAGGTATTTTCGTAAAAAAACCCTCTCTCATGATATCCCCTCTATCCCCCCTCTTATCTCATCACCTGGACGGGACTCGCTCGTCTCCTCCACTATTGTTAAGGTTCCTAAGGGGAAACCCTATTGTGTATACTTTACTTGTGTATGTTCAATAAAGGGTACACACATGTGTACAAAACACATTGCCCTGGGACTTTTTTGGGACGTTTGAAAACTTTATTGCAAACTCAAGACATCAATGGACGTAGTAAAATTTTCCGACCTTATGGGGTGCCAAGGAAATTGCAGCATGAAGCTGCGAAGACGTCATCAAAGATTGCACGGTTGGATTTTGGGCGAAGTTCTCCGTTTCGATGTCACTTCTCCCCGGTAGAATTGCATACACGTATTCCGCATTTAATGGCTGTTGACCGTGATCCAACCACAAACTGGGGTAGGGAATTAAAATTCCTAAGTTATTAGTTGGTCAATTGACGTAGACTTAATACCCCATCGTTTTATAACTTTCTAAAAGTTATAGTATTTCTATGACTGGCAACAATATCCCTGAAATAGGGGCAAATTATCCAGTAATCCCAATCCAAACAACGAAGCATACAGTCTCTGTCATACGAAAAAGTGAACCGAAATCTGAATAATCAAATGGAAAAAGTATTCGTGTAAACGCGATTATGTTTATGGAAATCGACTCGATAAATTGTAAGACTTTCATCAAGTTTGCCTTAATATTGGAAATGTTATATTGGTATTAGTAATGAATTCAACTAAAATTATATTTACGCGAGGCAGGTGAATCATTCGAATGTCATAATCTTTGATTCTAACGATAAATATTTAAAATCCATAAAAAATTCCATTGCGACACTCGTTTTCCAACGATGCGTAAAATGGACAGTTATTTATACGAGTCATTTAGACTCTCATTCAATCACGGATTGAATATTTAGCACTTATAAGTCCTCATTTGGGAAGTTCATTTATTTCTCCGCACCCAGTCTAATTTTAACGTTGGGCAAACAATATCCGCTCCTGATTAAGAATTTGGACATTAATAAGACCTACCTGTAGGTCAAAATATCTTGTGCCTTTGGTCTGTTGTGCCTTCTTATATCCAGTTGTTGTCGCACTTTTCCGTTGTGCTTGAGAGGCACATACCCAACCGAGTCGTGGTGAAATCGAGGTTTATTCAACATATCGAACTCTTGCTCTATTTTCTGAGTCACTGCGGTTGGAGAAGTGGTGGGAGAATTCTTTGCCTCCCAAGCAGCATGAGACCCAACGTATACAACCTGTGGATTTCAATAATAAATAAATATCTAAGACATGCATTATCTCATAGTAATAACTCACAAACTTTTACACTAACACATAGATCGGCTTTTGCCTCCAGCCAGGATTTTCATGTCTTTAAATTAGTGGAGAAAATTTTGTATTTAAAATTTTGAGCAAATATGACAGGAGGAAATGCTTCCTCTTTACAAATTGTATGCCTTCTACGCATACACTTATTCAGTTAGAAGGTTGATAATCTAACTAGTCCGAGAGTAATAGCTAATATAGCATGGACCCATGGTATCTATCTCTGCTAATAGATCTAAGTGTGACTTGACCTGATTTAGTGTTGTGATCACTGGTTCGTTGTTGACTGCGGTGGGTGGGAGAGTAATGTCTGATCCAATGCAGAGTATAACGGAGTCGGTGAAAAACCAGCTTTTTTTCCCATTTAAAGGCACGCTTGGCCTCTTGTAGACCATCGTAGCAAAACCTTCTCGGTCGTTAGAGACGCCACCAACAAAATCACCGTTATTGAATGCATGCATCCGTTCACTTACATAAATGGTTTCTTTCTATGAGAAAACAATAATAATAGTCAATAACTATAATAAATAAATAAAAGGGTGATGGCATATTTTAAAAGCATCCTTATGCCATTTTATGGAATTATTTGCAAAGAACCTTGCACAATTGCCGATATAATTATCACTAATGGCAGCGTGATAGAACCATGCTTTTATTGAATGGCAGATTCCCGAATATGACTATTTTTAGCAAGTCTCATCCAAAATATGGAGGTGACGGAAAGCCTGAAGAAAAAACCCGCCGAAAAGTGTATTAAGAAACACACTATCAACAAAACCAGAACATTAGAAACTTTCTTAGAATTACTTCTGGGATAATAGTTGTATAGTGGCAAGAGACGCCTGGGATTCGAGCCCAGTCATAGACTTGAAAGACCTCGTTTTCGAAGGTTCCGAACTCATCCCCCGTCACCATTAGGCTGAGGAATCCATCGCCCTGAAACAAAGAGAACCCCACTTTACGGCTCGCGGGAGGAGTAAATATATGGACAGTGACCAGTGCGAACTGTAAAAACGGTTTAGTCAGGCCTGGTAATTCAATTTATAAAGAGGTCAGTTAATTATGATGGAGTTTTAAAATAACCTCAAAATATCCTTTGTTATTTTCGCGAGTTCGAGGACTAGTTTCTGGTCTCACAGTTCTTGTGGACAAGAGCCTCAGAGTAGACATATATCTTGATCTCTGGTGAGCCATCATGTCGGAACTGAAATGGACACTTTTATTACAGTTTGTTCGATTTCGAGTGTGAAAAAGTCGTCCTTAGAAGCAAATTTGGAAGTTTACTGACATTTCATTAATTTTAAAATATTCATATAGATATTTTCATATATTGTAGATGATTACTGTCTTCCTTTACTTACACGAAGAAATGTCTATTGCCCTCCAAGGCATACATGGGATCAGGAGTTTTATCTTCGTAGCGTTTATTGGCGGCTTCAATTTCACTCCTGTTGTGATTTACTCTCAAAAAGTATTTCAATGGCTCCTGAACGCCATCTTTGCCGACGTATTTAGTGACACGATTTCCTGTGAGATAATTATATAAATACAGTTTATTGGAAGATAAAAAAATTGGATTCTCCAAAAGGACCTTTCAAACCTATCGTATGCCCGAACTTATCATTAGCAAATCTTACATATGACTACCATGGATAAGAAGGTATCGCACTCCTCTCCTCATAGTTAACGAAATGGATTTTGGATAAGAAAGTATTCAATCAACCGATCGGAGAAATCAAGGTTTGGATTTACGAGTACCTGAGTCAATAAATCTACCGGTAGACGAAGGATCAACCGTGTGGTGCCTGTACAGCCATTGTTGGCACTCTAGGAAAGATGCGAAGATGGCCAACTCAATCTTGTCTCCCAAATCGTAGTCCGAATTATCTAAAATCCACATGACCCGAGCAGCGTTCTGAAAGTGTTTTTGCCTCGTTTTATTCCCAAACTTTGTCCTGAATAGTGATGCCTCGGGATTATAAATGAGGCCGTGCACACCTCAGACTCGGACTTGTCTACCTGTAGTTAAGGATCCTCTGTCGAGAATCTGTAAAGTGGTCCATGCCTCCATACCGTCCCATTTCCATTTAACTTCAATGTACTTCATGCTGAAATTGCTAAAAAGAAATCCCCCTTTTCTTAAACACCTAATTAAGTAGAGAAAACGGTAACCCTGGCCTTAAGAAACACTGATGCGTCTGCTATCGATAGACATGGATTGACAATCTCAAGGATTTCCATTGTTTAAAATATTGGCTCACATATGTCAATCAGGGAATGGTATGTAGCATAAATACGTACAGTCTCTTAGCTATCATCACGAGATTTCACTGAAGAAAGATATAGAGTCTTCCTCACTTCTTCGGAACCTTTTGGTTTCATTATTTTGCCAAGCTTATTAATGTTGCTCACCCTCAGGAATTCCTTGCCGTAGTTGAAGTATATCATTGAATAGACATATCTCTCCACTCCTCCGCCTGGAGCAGCTCTTTTCCAGATGAGATTGTGCTGGTGGAGACATCCATCTTGCCTAAAAAAGGAAAAACTGAACGAAAGGCCTCTTTTATTTATTTGTTTGCATCTTTAAACAAATTAATAATAAAGATTCCGGATAAAAGATTGAATAATTAAGAAGCTTCGTCTTGCCAATTACCAGCCAATCACGGTATTTGGAAATGGTTCTTTATAGGTAATATAAAAAATAACCCTTGGCAACTCTGTTGGGGCTCTAAAGGTCACTTTTTAGATTTCCATTTTAGAATTGATTGCTAAAATAGATCATAATTTTAATCTTTATCAGGAGTAAATAGTTACGGGCCCCTAAAAATTAGTAAAACAAAAGAATTTATTAGAGCTAATTTAGATTGAGAAAAAAAGAATCGTGAGAATTTTTTTCCTCTATTTAAAAAGAATTCAGATGAAAGTTTTTTTCTGGTCTTTGGCCTAGAAAATAAGTATTGGTGTGAAAAAATAGACCAAGAGCATATTATTTATTTCTAAGAGTTGCTTTAGAATTTGAAAATTCAAGATTGAGAAAGTATGGAATAAACTATGGAAAAAGTATACGAAGAATTATTTAAAGATAAGATTATTAATAAAATTTTAGAAAAAAATAAAGATTACAATCACAAAAGAGAAAATCTAAAAAGAAGTTATTAAAAAATATAGTGAAAATTTTCTACTGGGGAAAGATATAGAAAAAGAAGAAAGTAATAAATATATTTCAGAAGAATTTGACACTAGACATATGAACGTTAACTGCTCAAATCGATCCTGAAATAGAACAGATACCTTTACCTTCTACAAACCGAAGGTCTGCCTGCGAATCGCAAGCTCCTTGTAAATATTTTCTATTATTACAAAACCTTTTCTGAATAGCAGAATACAAGTATGGCTTAGAAAAGAAATAGAAACATAGATTAGGCTGAAAGGGTTAAAAACAGCATTTAATACACAACATTGGACACGCTATTTGACATAAGCAACCTCCCGTTCCTTTGGGCAAATACATTGATTAAGGTATCTATTCTAACATCAATTTCATTGTGTGTATCGATCAGGGCCAGGCCGTTGAAGCCTTCTTGACCTCTACTATTCCTTAAGGATGTTTTGAGTCTTTCAGGCTCGAAACTGAACGTTCAGCCTCCGCATTCGAGACTGGGACAGTGATTAGACCTTGAAAGAGCGTAGCCAGATTTGGATACATTCGGGTCTGGTCTTGACCAAGAGCATCTCCAACGGAGTCAAACTTGCTTGTTGAAGAAAAACAGAGCTTTACTTCCGCCTTGATGTGGCTTAAGGCCTCGATATCAGCGTTGTAGACTGGTGCCGCCTCCAACATCTCTGTGGACGCCGCGCAGAGCAAATGTGATGTTGAAAATGACCGGGAAAGTGTCGTCCCCCAACCAGCTCTGCAGCTCAGTAAACACCTGGTCAATTAGCGGGACATAGACATATCGGCAGTAATATTCCTTCGTTGGCTGGTAGGTTACGTTCGTTTGTTGCGTTTGCCGCCTACAAACTCGAGGTACAGGAAGAGTGTCATGTGACGAACCGATCTCGTGAAGGAGCTCGTCAGCATTCTTTAAGACTTCGTGGAAGCTGGTCAGTGTATATTTTCGGGTCCTATTTAGATTCGTCTTCACTTCAGCAATCGTGCGGATATTGACCGTAGGAAACTACAGGGCTCGGCTTGGCTCGGCTCGGCTCCAAGGTGTGAGCTAAATCCAACTCTGTTAAAACATAGCCAATCAGAAAGCACGGCGGCTTTTGGACTACGATCAGTAATGGTCCCGCCGTCACCTGCAAAATTGCAGTCATCCTCGATGACAATAACCGACAGGAGTTCGATGATAACAATGATTGAATCATGTCATTGTAGGGGACGCTTAATGAAGTCGCTTCGCTTGTCACTGTTGGCTAATGAGAGGAAAGATGTGGGAGGGGGCTTCAACCCCCTCAGCCTCCTCAGCGCCCTCTGAATCAGTGCATGGAAACGGAAATGGATTGGAATGCCACTCATTTCGCCTCCTTCCAACTATACCGTTCTACGCGAAAGAAATAATTGGAGGCGCCTGGAAGAGCAGGTTTGAGGTCTAGCCCACTGAGGAACCATGCACCAGAGACACTTTAAAATGGGCAGAACTTCAACCGTTGGAGAGGGGAGGGACCCTTTTCCTCAGGACTACATCGGAAAGTAACCGGGGTATCTGTGGACGCCGGTAGCAGTTATGATACTCAAACTCTCGAAGGAAGTTAAATATTTTCGGATTGCTGTAGGAGGTTTTCATCTTTAAGAGGAAATCTTTGGTGTTTTAGATGCGAGGATTTCTGCAAAATCAAAGACCTACTTTGGAGATGGTGGAAGAAAATTGCAAGGAAGATGGCAACTATCCATTATGTATCAATAAAGGAAGCAAATTTTTGCATTTTCCTACCACTTAGCATTAATTTTGTTTGGTTTCTTGAATAAAGTTTATTTACCGTACCAAACATTTTTCACAATCCTGTATTTCATTACCTAAAAATTGATTCTCAGAATAAAGTAGTGTAAATCCAGAAATGCGAGTCTATTTGAGCGGTAATAACTTGAACACCCGCCTTTGGAAAAAGATCCCACCTCAGAACATGGACATTGTTAACTTCTCTCCCCTTATTTATGAGATAAGAAGAGACTTTGGAAACCAGCCTTGTTGATCTTAAACAAAGAGAAGCAAGTACTCGATATCACAGAAGTGGGGTGGTCGGTTCAGATTTATTGCTCGCAGAATATTTTATCAAGTAGTCCGGATTATTCTTACGGAAGTAGTCTTTAAACTCTTATTGCTCCAGTTGATAGCTTTGTTCCCCCCCCCCCCGCCCCATTAAGGACACCTATTCCTCACCTCAATCCTTCCCCGTCGTAGGGTTCACGCTTGATCACTTCTCTCTCGAGAACACTCTTTGCCTCTTGGTCGAAGTTGCACAAATTATCCTCCAGGAAATTAACCACCAGAGCGAGGAATAGCCGCGGTGCCATGTTCCCTCCTGAGAATATCAAGTGAGGGTGAGTGGTACAAGAAAGGATGTCAGCTAATGTTTATCCATGGGTGAGAGGAAAGGAGGGATAGATAAGACAAGTTAGTTAAAAAGAGATTCTTCGATAACTTCAAGATTTGGTTTTGTTCAAAGAAAATTCTAGTTAGTAAAAAAAAGAACCAAAATAGCCATACTCAAATGCATATTTCGGTCGCCCTTCAAACACAATCTTATGGAAATATCAAAGAGTACGGGGCAGTATTACCCTGAGAACACCGCCACATACACAAAAACAAACTTGCCTCACCAACCAAGCCAAGCCTTTAGGTCAAAATCAGAGACATAATTTAGTTATCTGCCAAGACTGAAACAGAGTCAAGGGAAAAAGTCTATAAAGTTTCAGTACTTTTCCACAATGAGGTCGACAAACACTGCGTGTACGTGTTTGTATACGCCTCAAACATAGAGAGTCGGATACTTCTACAAACCTGACATCCGCCCTGTTTGATCGCTCAAGTCCCAGACTGATCCGTTCTTGGTTTGTGTAAAATACCTGAAAAATACCACGATGTCAAGATCCGTGTGGATCGATTTATTGTGCCCAAATGTTTTATCCTGAGTCACAGATGGGAGTGATAGACAATCTCCTTTCCCTCCTCTGTTCAACTTAGTCCACGAGTGCATTTCTTATTTAATTGAAGTGTCAAATAAATAACTGATGGGAAGAATGCGGCCATCGGTAGAAATGACTTCTTCTTAAAGGCAGTAAAAAGGACATCTCGCGGCAATGCAGGGATCACTTGACTTTTGTGCGTCTCGCATATTGTGATTGTTGGGTGTTTGCATTTGTATTTTACATTTTAATTACGTTAGGACATGCAACTGTATTTCAATACCTAAATGAGCGCTACCTTACGTCTCCTAATTAAATACTACTGGTCCAGATGGAGCATGGTTATCAAGAGATGACTGATTCAACCATACCTTCCGATGTATTTGGTTTTCACCTGTGGAGTGACGTCATTCCTCGCCAAGAAGATCGGCGCCCACATCTTTTCGGGGACTCCGATCACATGATCCCACCAGTTGGAGCCTGGAATTAAGTGACACAGGTCCAGCAGTCAACAAGGACGGTTATTTGTGACGTTACCAAATAAATTTATTAGCGCCACCCATCCCTTCCATTTGGAAGAGATCTACTTACAGGATAATGAAACCAGCATAAAAATCGGAATGACAATCACAACTAACATCCAGGGGACGAGGATCAGCTTCAGGGGATGAAGATGGGTGTGGGTAAGAATGATACTAGTGTGTTTGCCACCGACCATAGGCGTTTGGAGCCCAACTGTAGCTAGAAGGAGTTCCACCCGGTCAACCTCAGGGGAGTAGGGAATATTTACCCCTTTTAGGCATGAAAGTGATGCGTAAATGGGAGAAGTTAAAGAGGGCAGTGTTGTAAATTACTGTGTGAGTGATGAGCTACGAATATGAAGGTGTCTGCGTAGATGCGCGAAACAGGGCGCTCCGCCGTGATTGGCGGGAGTTTCCTACAGCGCGAAAGTTCTTATGGCCGCTCGCACCCGGAATGACCCCGGCAGAGATGTTGCTGAGTGTGTTGGGGCAGAGATGTTGTGGGTGAGAAATATTAGTGTGCAAATGTTTGTTTCCTTTATATGGTCGTGTCTTTTGGAAGGGTGTTAAATGGGTTACTTATTTGTTTCCTGGTTGGGGCAGATAAGGAGGGGCACGCACCCTAGGAGTGAACTGTTGCCTATCGAAGATAAAATTCAAGGCGATTTTTTTCTCCCTTTAATTTGAGTTGGATAAAAATACAGAGCTAACTTGACCCTTCTCCTTAACTCGTGTGTGTTGTCCTAAGAAGCAAAGGTTCCTTGATTGATCCTGTACCTATTTATGTCTTCGTCGGGGTCACGAATCGAGGTCGTAGGAAACAGAACAATGCATCAGTCTCCTTACTTGTTAGGGATTGCGTCTTGGTAGGATCTGCTAAGTAGTCGATAGAGGCAATTGCTTCTGGTGCGAATGGGTTCCCAGCATTGATATCTTTGATGAAGATTGCCCCCAGTCGAGTACCGTGGACTTTGAAGTCATTTTCCGACCCATACTAAAAGAAAAGTTGTAGTTGGGGGTCATTGTCATATTTATACGATGCTCAGTCATTTGAATTGCTAGCAAGAAAAAAAGGCACTGTTATAATTAAAAATGCTCAGCCACTTTAGTTCCTGAAGGTGAACTCAGTCCTGAGGGAGGTCTAGGCATCCTTCAAGATAAAATTGTTCGTATCTGTGGTTTGAGTAATTGGAAACCCCAAAACATTATTAAAAAACATCTCCAGGAATAACACATAATACAAATCTAGTAAATAAAAATATTAAAAATAAAAAATTGATAAACGGATGAAACCAATAATTCTCCACATGGGAAAATGTTTTGTGTGTCAGTGCAAGAGTTTTTATTGATGTCGTCAGAATTACAATGACCATTAATAATGGGGTGATTTTTGTAACATATCAAAGGACAATTGTTGAATGAACCTACCGTCAAATCTGGGAATCTCCCTGATGGATCCATTTTAGGATATTTTGTAGGATCTTCACCTTTCAGTAGATCCTTAGCGTACTCTAAAAGTCGGTCTTCGATGGTGGTCGAGGTAAGCGGAGGACATACACCCCAAATTAAAATTTGGGATGGAAGAACTAAAATAACCATCAAAGTGGTTAATGCTTGTATCTGAAAACAAAAAATGTATAAATAAAAACAAATGGCAACAAACACATTACTTCTAATCAGCAGAACAGGACATAAACTCGTGTGCATTTTCGATACATCGGCATTTTGGAACATATTAGAAACCACATACGCAGCAGTACTTTATGTAGGAGGTTTCGGCTACGAACACACACCACTTGGACAGTGTGGACCAGTAACTGTATGACGCTTATACATCCAACCCCTTCAATTCATTTGCACGAGCCTAAACAACGTCTCGTTGGATCTCTTCTTCCGCGTTCAACGGCAGACGTGTTTCTCTTAGCTTTAGCAATTTTATATAAAATAATCCTACCATAACCAGTGCTCTTTGGATACCTCCACCCCATAAGAGCAGATGTGTACTTACTGAATAGTTTTTCATCCTGAGGCGTGTAGGCTTTAGGATGGGTGCACGGAATTGTGGGTCGGTATTAATATTTCCCTTCGACACTGATTATGATCGTCCACAGACCAACAATCAATAGTTAGACGGCTGATCAAAATGTCTCTATGGGCGAAAGGAACAAAATTAAGAGTCGTTCTATGGATTCCTGTCCTTCTAAAAGGTCCGTTCTACGAGTACTCTATGTGGGGGATAGGGCCAATATATTAAAGGACCAATTCTGGCACTAGTTCCTGGCCACTGCTTTCCCTACGCCGCAATGGCCAAAAGCATTCAAGTTGAATTGCGGAAAAGAGGATGATTGCGGAGAAGATAATTGCAGAAAAGAGGATGATTGCGGAGAAGAAGATAATTGCAGAAAAGAGGATGATTGCAAAGAAGAGGATAATTGCGAAATACAGGCTGCCCCCCCAAAAAAGACAGGGCGAGATTTAAATAGGCTTCATTTCTTAATTGTCGAATTAAGAATTAAAGCCTATTGAAATTGGGGGCCAGATTTTTTTTAGAGGGGTGTCACCCTGGAACACGTAAAGATCAAATGGAAACAATTCGGCCCTTTTGAAAACCTTAACCAAAGGGGATCTCACTAAAACTCCCCCATCCATTATGGGGGGGAGGGAGTTTTAGTGAAAACTATCCTCCAACTCCTTCTCGGTGATCCCTTTCTCTCTCACACACATTCACACAATCAACTTACCTCGTTACCTGGTCTTTCATCCCATTTCTCACCTCACCCTCCTACATCTTCCTCACAAGTTCAATCTCCTTCATTATCTGCATATACCCATAGCACATCAGAACACTTTACTTCACTGTATTCACACCAGAAACAACTCTTATCAAGTCGTTCTTCTGTCTAACCACCTTTCGCACACCTAAACATTACTTTCAAGTCGTCCATTTGCGCTACATATTTCCGTCTCCTTCCATACTGCAGTCTTCCTCTCATACGCCCACTTTGGCACACCAACACACTCTCATCCAGCCTTCTGCACATGCAATATTCAAGCCCTCACAAATCACTACTTTCCTTCTCCTTCCAGACCATAGTCTCTCTACCATGAGCAGGTCAACGGTCCTAAGTACAGGACCAAATTAACTAAAAAATGGTTTAAGAATGAATAAATAAATTCCTTCCATGCCCAAGTCGTTCGCCACACTTCAATCGTATTGAGAATTTGTGGCGAATACTGAAGGCTGCAATGAGAAAGAGAAAACCACAGAACTTTGTTTGCCTCTTTGGCGGATATTGTGTGGAAGAGTGGAACCAAATATCAAGAAATGATTGCGGAAAGCTAATATCAACCTATGAGAATCGTTTTATTGTAAACAAAGGTTACGCCACGATATATTAAAAGACTGAAATAATAATAGTTAAATATTTTTCTCACCTGCTATATTTTGTCTATTAGCGATTGTTGTCATATACAAATAAAATCTATCTTATGTGTATTTATTCTGTTAAATATACCTTTACTGCGTTTCCTGTTACTTATATAACCAGAGGAAAGTAAGGACTATTGAAAAATATTGAAATTTAAGTGTGCAAATACTTGTGTCACTTCACTATATATATATATATATATATATATATATATATATATATATGTATATGTATATATATATATATATATACATATATATATATATACATATATATATATATATATATATATATATATACATATATATATACATATATATATATATATATATATATATATATATATATATATATATATATATATATACATATATATATATATACATATATATATATATATATATATATATATATATATATATATATATATATATATATATATATATATATATGAAATTGAGGGAAAGATACCTCCCAAAATATTCTAGAATATTGATAGTAATCCCCACTCAGAGATATAGAAAGGCTTTGGTTAAGGGCCTAACTGACCTACAAGTTGGTCGGTTTAGAAAATGCTCCCTTTGAACGTTAATAATAATAATAATAGGCCTCAGTTGAGACAATGAAAAGAGGCCTATCATTCATTTGTCAGCAAAATCTTAATTACTTAGAAACGCCACCTAAAGAGGCAGGTTCCAGGTAAAAGGAGGACTTATTATCATCTACATGATTTTATTGAAAAGAACAAATAAATGAGTGTTTGTGTGTGAGTGAACTGTGTATGTTTATGTGCGAGATATGAAGAAATGCAAGCAGTGGAATGTAGCAAAAATAGTAATAGTGACTGAGAATCTAAAAGAAGTTCGTTAGCACTTCATCAACGATCAACGATCAACGATGAAAAAAGGTAGAAAGTGTGTAAGATTAGAGAGGATAGGTAGAAGAGGTGTATAATAGAGAGAGAATAGTTGTGCCAGGTTGTCTGGCTACCTCAGTCGTTTATATCTTTATTAGCTGTAGTTATTATTGTGATAGAACGGTCTGAGGCCGCTTAATTTCAGCCGCTATCACATGTTTAGAAACACATGGCTACCCACGCGCATCTGCGAGAGGAAGCAGAGCGCGTTATCGCCCACCTTAGCCAATATTTAATCAAGGAGGTTCATTCCCCCGTTTCGCCTCCATACGTCGATCTGGCTAGATTGAGTTAGGCTTATGGTATTTTCCCAGGCGCGACCGGGGCATTCCCCCGAAGCCTCCCACTCAATTGTCCCCTAAGCCAAGGGGATGGCTTCGACTATTTATATCAAAGCTTTCCCGATTGAAGCAGATCAGATCAGATCCAGATTATCTTCGCGAGGCATCACGCCGATCCGGTCTTCCTTGAGCACAATAGGAACTCTCTACCTCGAGAACCACCTTATTTGTCCAGAAGAGGACAATATTTCTTGAGTGCCAAGGTTCGAGCCTTCCAGACGCCAAGTCAACAAGGCCCCCCTGTTGTTCAGGAATAGAACAACGTTAGAACAGCCATTGTTCTTTGAGCCCGTTAACAAGGGACGGTTCTCGCCCCCCCCCCCTGTTTTTCAGAAAGAAAGCAACGTTAGAACAGCCATTGTTCTTCAAGCCCGTTCGTCAAGAAACGGTTCTCATTCCCAAGACATCACGTCAGGATAATTTAATTCCCCCTTTTTAATGTTCTTCAAGAGAATGATTGGTTTCAACGATAACCTCCATTGTTCATCTAGAACATCCCCGATTTGCTGTCACAAAGATCGCTCGTGCTTCCGAGCCCCACTTCGCTCTCCCTCTTCGAAGACAGTCCTTCCCCTTCGCTAAGGACAACCCCTCGAAGAACCCTTCCGCTGGAAATCGCCAGTGAACCGAAGATTACTTCGCATCGTCTTTCTCTGCACAACAACTTTGTAATTACGTAAGCTGAGCATTACCTTTAATTATCTAACCTTTTTATCAACTCTACCCTGTGCTTTAAATGGTTTAGCGAACCATCCCCCTCCCCTTTAATTTTTATTTGTTTACCTTTTTAAATCTCTCCAAATCTTAATCCTCGGATTAGTCAGATTTTCCCATGACTCTTTCTATTCTCCGTTTATGTAAACATTTTCTTTTTGTGTGTTGTTGATAGTTTAATTAATAAAACTCTATTTTATTAATGATAGCCATATTATTATCCTTGAGCTCAGTTCCACTTCTTAAGCATATTGAAGATAAATAACCTCAGTCAATCAGATTACCGCGCACTCGAAATATTAGAATAATTCCCTCAACGAATAGTTATATATGGTATATCGTCGAGAGCCTATTCTACTACAATTATCACTAGTTTCTTATTGCTACATTCAAGCCTTTAAATTCTTGTAGGCCTCTTGATGGTTGGATGACTTTACTCATATTAATATGTGTCCGCTTCGGATCTTTTGTTATATTTATTCATTTATTGTTATTTTGTTATATTTACCTATGTATTGTCCACTTCGGATCTTTTATTTTATTTGTTTTTTGTTGTTTTTTAATTATCTTGTCCACTTTGGATCTTTTAGTTAATATTATACCTATTTTTATTTTATTTATTTTTCTTATTTAACTGTCCACTTAGGATCTTTTATGACCAATTCGTTACCTTTATTTACGTGAAATAAATCATTTTGGTTTTATTGTTCCATCGTTTAATATTGAATTGTCAATGTGAATTGAAATAGGATTAATTTTCTGGTAGTTTCTCAATAAATCGGTTGGATTACTTGTCGAGCTATTATTTGGCTGCTTTTAAAAGCTTGCCTGAACCTTAAGTTTTGTATGTCTAAATCAGGTAGTCTAATCGGGTTCAGCACCTCTTCTGGCATATTATCATAGACTTTCTGCCAAATATTTCGTGCTAGTCTATTTAGGGTAATGTTTAATGGCTCGATATCCGTCGCCTCATGTAATAATCTAGTAGGAATGTAGTCAAGCAGTGACACGTTGGTAATAAATATTATTGCCTTATTTTGGATAATTTGAGCTTTCTTAATAACTGTTTTGCTCAAGGTATTAAGGGGTATAGCCGGGTACAAGAGAAGTGGTCTTACCAACAAAAGACTTTCCTTTTGTCGCTCGCCGAGAGATGTGTAAAACGATAGAGACTCTGTAGCGTTTTCGCAGCAGCGGTGATCTTTTGTAGGTAATGGGCCCTGTACCCATTCGATGTTAATTTCAAGCCTAGAACTCAGCCTTCTCTTCAGTACTCAAAGAGCTCATTCTGGACTAGTAAATCCGATGTTTTCCGACGGCCAACTGGTATCACTTTGAACTTTTGTTTTTATCTTATTTCTTTTTTTGAAGTTGTTGACATTAACAATTTCTCTCCCTGTCCTGTTAGTGATGTCGTTAGGATTTTTGTTAACCCTTTGTAACGATTTGAGTGATATCATCTTCTAGTTTTACATACTGGGTAAGGTCTGGAACAGGATGTGGTAAATACCCAGTATACACTGAATGCAGGGTGGTACTGAGGCATCCCCCTTGAGGTACCCCAGCCTCGAGACTAAAGGATATCCCTTCTGTCCATTTATCTTCACCACTGCTTCTCTTTCCTCCAGATAGTCGCATAAAATCCTGGTTAAGTTTCCATCCATGGCTAGTTCACTCAGTTTGCTTTTAAGACCCGGTAGCCATATCTTATTCAATGCCGAGGCCACGTCGCGAAGTACGACATCGACATTACCATTCGTCGCTTTTCCAATCGCTATTCCCTCCGTAATTAATGCCAGAGCCGTTTCCGTACCTAATTTCCTCCTGAACCCATGTTGAGCACTTCATCATTTCTCCCCCTAAAAGCTTAATGGCCTGATACGAGAGCTCAGTGTAGCTGCAATTTCAACATCCAGGCTTTCGGAAAAGAACGGTCGACTGCCAAAACCTAAAATAACTGTCTAGCGGAAAAGAGAGAAGAGGTTTCTCCCATACTTCAATTAGGAATAATACTTGTCCACGTCAATAACATCCAAGGATCGTTCTAAATAGATATACTAGAATATTAACTACAGGATTGGCGGTTTCTTATAGACAATTCTACCAGAGGTTTATTTGTTTTATTGCACAATAGTAACCGATAAGCTTCTGTACCAATTGCTTGCCCAATAAGACCCAAGGAAGAATTTGGAAATGTCAGAATAGTCTCAAAGAAACTCTTCTCTTATAAATACTATTTGTGTTAATCTAAAGATGGTGAATATTTTGCTTAGACAGCAACGCAGGAACACGAAATAACATTGTTTCATCTTGTTTGGGTATAGTCGGGCAAAGCAAGATCCCTGGGAAATATTAACATGACCTTCCAAATGTAATAAGAGCGTAAGGGCAGCTGGCATCAGTAAAGAACTATTAGTTCGAAGAGAAAACCACACACTCCCTCCAATCCCTATCAAGTTTAAACTGATGAAACAATTTGGAAAAAAACGGCCATTGCTTAAAATGCATTTGAAGACCATTTCTAGAACTGAGTATTAATAGTTAACATCAGGAATATTAAGTAGTCTTCAAATTCATAAACTCAGCATAGATTCTAATTTTGCATAACTTATTAATGTTGTTGAAGCTTCTGCCTTGTGTAGTTATATACTGGTTTGGAAGTGGATTAATGAAGTGACTTATAACGGAATTGCCTAGTCGTTACGGTTCCTACCAATTTGATCTCAACGATACAGAGTCAGAGGCTCGATTCTTCATCGTCTTTTGTTGTCGCTCTCTTTAACCAGTGACTCTGGGTGGTAGGAGCTTCGCTGTTTCTTCACCTCCCGATAGATGCAGCGTAACTCTATTTACATCCACACCCTCGTGCACCGCTTCAAGGATTAACTAATTTTCTTTCAACTTGATACAAAACGAGAAATAATGACAGAAATACAGATCAACCAGAGCCAACTTAAAATAATGTAAATATAGAGGGGATGGAAAGCCCAGTTCTGCCGAACCTTAAGGATCAGGTACAGTTTGGGGTTCTAACTACGCTCCCAATAATCTCATTTACAAAAAATTAATTAAATTTAAACAACCTTATCTTAAACTTCTCGTTAATACCAACCTATAAAGAGTAGCTTCACAAAGACCACAACTGGCAAAGACTGTAGCCGAATTCGCAGCTCCAATTCACTACAACCACCACGGATGGGATTGTGAGAGGATCTCATCGCAAATCAGCCTCGCATCTCCTTTTATAGGGCCAGGTATCTAGGTCGCCAGAGAGTCATGACGTATAGGCCTGCCTATTGTGACTCAGCACGCCATTCATTGTACAAATTTAAATATAAAAATGAGTCAAAATTCGTAATACAAAGTACTCACTGGAGCAACACATAACGGCCGCAATTCACGACTGACGCGTACATACAAAAATAGGGTATCATGTGTATCTTCTGTGTATATATATCTAGATTTAATGTTATGCATTATTCAAACTTCTTGGCAGGGTATCCTGTAAACGAAAGTTTAGTTAGGGCACATTAAAGCGGGGGCATTTCTATCTCTAGAAAAAAGAAATCGATACAAAATTCTCTCGACATTTACAGAGACATCAAGAAGTAAATAGACACAGTAAATTACTGTAAATTTAAAGAATGAAAAGAATTTTGAACATTGTATTATAATTAGACTTTGTGTTCTTCACTTTAGTGGAGTTTAAAGCTGCAATTCGCGTAAGCATAAAATAAATAAGCTCTGATATTATAGCTTGTGGTATTTAGGACCAAGTTTTGCAGATACCGTTGAGAAATTGTGACATGTTCCTCTTTTGGGGGGATTTTGCGAGTAAAGTCCTGCCTAGTATTCTGAAGATATGTTCTATTGGGTTCTCGTCAGGAGACTGACTCAGCAAAGAAAGTAGTTTGATTGTGCTTTGTTCCTCCCATTATTTCTTCATCTTTTACAGTATTTAATTATCTTTTATTACTATCCTACTTATTAAAAAATATCGTCATTATCTGTTATTTTTATTACTATTATCAACATTCTTACTAACAACATCTTAATCTGGCGCGGGGCCCATTTTGATAAAATTGGTAGAAGACCCAAATCTTTAAGAGTTTTTTAATCTTTCAGAGTTGTTATTGCCAACACAAAAAAACAGCTCCGAACTTCCTTCATTCCAAACAGCTCACAACAACGTGACAAAAAAAACACCCTATTTCACCCTTAGTCGTAATACATCAATGTCAAGATGCGAAGAGTGTAATCTCCAAACTCATAACCTTCCATTGTTTGAACATTAAGTACACTTTGATTCGTTAGAAAAAGTGTGCACAAATTCTAATGGCTTTTTGCTAATTTCTTAAGCCAACTCATTCTTCTTTTAAATTTTAGTTACAGTTAAAAGATTCTTCCTCTTGGCTGCACGTCCATCATATCTAAAAGAAGGTACGTACATACTAATACTCTTAGGTTGATTTTGAATCCTTCAGCCACTTTTGAAGCTTTTAATCAAAGGCTGTTCTCAATTGATCTTCGAGCAGCACGAAGTCTTTCATGAGGCCCAGGACGACCAAGTCTTGTGACTCCGGGGATGTTTCAATCTCCCTTTAAATTGAACTATAATTCTGTTAACGGAAGGAAGACTTATTTCAAGATTCCTAGCAATTTGCCTTATGGACGGTCCAGTCTCAAATTGATCAACGATCGTCCTTTTTGAAAATAGGAAATTTCTTGGAATTAAGATTTCTACGCATGTTTTATAATATCATTATTAAACTCTGGAAATAAGAAAACAAATTCTAAGCATAATAAATATAAACAATCAGAATATAAACATTTTTTCATAAAATTCACAGTGTTTATTTTCGTCTTTCATGTCTCTGTATATTCAAAGAATTCTCTGAATTGTATTTAACACCACAAATCAATTTTGTAGCTGACTCGCTTCCCTATTCATATTAGACGGAAATATTTAACATTGATTTAGATATTTTATGCCAATTATTTAGGCTCTTTTGCTTATTGAAAATGATAACATTATCACAAGCCTAAGTAGAGATATCCTATACTACAAAGTTTGGAATATATGCTATCTCTAATTAGGCGAAGAACAGCAAGAATAAACCATAATTCTCGTTTTCTGTTCAATTTCAAACGACAACTCCTAAAAAAGATTTCTTGAAATTTCTCTTTTTGGACAAATGGATGTTTCCCGAGTCGTAGGGGTGGTTATCTTAAAGAGGTTTGAGGAATTCCAGGAGCCTTTTTAGGTGATTTAGGAATTTTTACTATTATTCTTACCTAACAGTTCAATTAAACTGATATATTTACCAAATTCACCTCTTAAAGACTTGAAGAATTCCACTATTCATTTTATTCAATAAACTCACCATCGGCCTCAAGCACGGCTTCCCTGCTGCGCCGGAACGTACTTCAGGCCTTCTGGGTAAAAAATGTGGTCCTCCTGAACTTAGGTCACATGTTAGTAGTGCACGGAGACTTGTTGGTATCTACCTCCCTCAACAACGCCACAAGCCTTTCTAGTCTAGAGATGGGCAGTCTGGAAGATTGTGAGGCTAGTGACGTAGTCAATTAAATTATGTGACAGCCCAAACTAGCTCCTCCTGCTTATGTGGCACACGTACGGCTTGCCAGCGGCAACCTACTCGAATCAAGGCAACACCACTCCATGCACTTGATGTAATCCTCCGTATTGAGTCTGAGGTCCTCCGGAAAGGTAATCGGGGGACTAATGTGGCTTTCGATACTGACCATCTTAACCATCATGATGTGGGCTTGGTCTTCATGACTCTCAGTACATCTCTGGGCCACACAGAACTCCAGTGGTTGTTAAGTAAGTTCACCATCTGTTCTTGGCAGAAATTCTTCTCATCTGAGAAGAATCAAAACATCTAGGGTTAAAGGGATGGTTTAGTTTGTTCACAAGTTTCCCAGCGCGTTTCTTTCGCTTGTCCTTCATCTTTTGTGACAGAAACTGGCCCGTTCTCAACTTGTATGAGTAGTAGGGGATTTTCCTTCTGCCCCGGATAGGGAAAGTGTGTAAATCGCTTAGAGTAGGAAAGGGGCGCATAGAAAAATAAATAAAGAAAAGTAGCGAAACGAGTTTCGAACGCGCTTCCCGCGTCGCTGGAGAACCTAACGTTAGCGAGAGTCTTAAATCACTCGGCCATCCTTAGTCCACCCAAAAAGACTGATTCAAACAAAGCATTTAAGACCCTCGCCTGATCTTCTCGCACGCTACCCCCTCCCCGCCCTAGAAGGGAAGCGTATTTTGAGGATTGAGGAGAACGGCGTCAGGAAAAGGTTATTTCGAGGACTAATGTTCTCCCTCCCGGGACTCCCGGGTCTTGGGCACCATTGTAGATAGTTTTGTGTAGGAAAGGGGGAAAAGAAAAAGGGAGAAAGAAAAGTAGCGAAACGAGTTTCGAACGCGCTTCCTGCGTCGCTGGACAGCCGTTAGCGAGAGCTTTAAACCACTCAGCCATCTTGAGTCCCCCCAAATACTCATCCAAGCAAAGCATTTAAGTCGCTCGCTTGAACTTCTCGCACGCCACAAGTGTCCGGATGCGTCACAGTGGGCAAGACACGAGACTCATGATGCGCCCCCTTTTCTCATTCTAACGAGGGGTCATCCAGAAGCTCTAAACAAGCGAAAAGGAGCTTCATCAGGTATGTGAATATAGATACCCATCGGTAGGATTCCTGGGAACAGAGAGAATGTGTGTTTGTGTGTGTTATGTGCTGCGAAGATGGGAGAGGAAAGAAAGCCGTGTTGTGTTTGGCTATGTGTGTAAGATCTTTCCCTGGATTTTTCTTGGAAGTTTCAAACCCCAGAATCACGAACAATATTCCTTTCATTTTACATCTAAACTGTGGAAGTGTCTCCTTCCTTCTCGTTTCGCACCTTCCTTCACCCTTATCAGCTACAGATGGCAGGCATGGGGACATTTTTAATGATCTTTTTCTTCCGTATTTACACAAGAGGATCAAGATAGATTAATTGATGATAATTCTAGGTCAAGTGAAGTCGTGTTGAATACCATTAATAGGAACAGGGAAATAATTAAATGGTTTATATTGGAGTTAAATACTAGTAAGTCATCTGGCCCAGACAACATTCATTCTAGGTTACTCAAAGAAGGTGTAGATAGTATTGCAGTAGCTCTTGAGAAGATATATACTAGATCGCTAGAGTTTGGAGAAATACCGAATGATTGGAAATTAGCGAATATAGTGTCAATTTTTAAAAAGGGAAGTAAAGAGGACCCGAATAACTTTAGGCGGGTAAGCTTAACTTCTATCGTTTGCAAAATTCTTGAGAAGATAGTTAAGAAGGGAATTTCTGACCATCTAGAGAGTGGGTTTAGAAGAGGTAGATCGTGTTTAACAAATTTACTGGATTTTATGGATGTATGTTACTAAACAACTAGATAAGGGAGAGAATGTTAATGTAATTTACTTAGATTTTAGCAAAGCTTTTGATAAGGTTCCACATAGGAGACTAGTTCACAAATTAAAAACGCATGGGGTATGTGGTAAAGTTTTGAATTGGATAACTGAATGGATGAAAGATAGGAAACAGTGAGTTGTGCTGAATGGGGTGAGGTCACAGTGGAGGGACGTTATCCGTTCTATGCCCTTTATTATTCATAGTTTATATAAATGATCTTGGGGAGGATGTAAATAGCAAAGTGTCAATTTTTGCTGATGACACTAAATTGGCAGCTGTAGTCAAAGAAGTTGAGGGTAGCTTTAAAATGCAGAGTGACCTAAATAAGTTAGTAGCTTGGGCTCAGAAGTGGAAAATGACATCAAAAATGCAAAGTTCTTAACATGGGAAGGGATAATAGGGAATTTAGCTATGAAATGGATGGGCATTGGCTGAATTCAGTTGAGGATGAAACGAATGTTAGCTAAAAGAGTAAAGAGGTTATCCTTAAACCCTAGAACTCGTATGTTAGGCCACATTTAGAGTACTGTATACAAGCATGGTTACCACATTTTAGATATGACATCAACCTGCTAGAGTCAGTACAAAGGAGGGCAACAAAAATTTTACGTTTCCTGAAGCACTTTGGATATGAAGATAGACTGAAGGTACTAAATATGTTCTCATTTGAGAGAAGATATGTGAGGGGAGATATGATTGAGCTTTTTAAAATCTGTTCTGGGATGGATAAGTTGGATTTTAGCAAGTTATTTGAGTTGGAAGGTAGTAATAGGACTAGGGGTCACCACTTCAAAATTAAAAAACAGAGGTGCAGGTTGGATGTCGGAAAATATTTTTTCAACAATAGAGTGATAGGTTACTAGAATAGTTTGCCATTTGGGACGATAGACAGTCCAAACTTGAATGTATTCAAACGCAGATTAGATTATTATATAGGGAGGGAGGGTTAACTTTGGGGGGTATTCTGGACTAATTCCTGTTGATGCAGTTTTTTATTATTGTATATTATGATTGATTTGGATTTTGACGAGTCTTGATGATGATGCTTTTTGTTTTTGACACATTCTTGTGTTTGGTTCAAATTGTATATTGTAGATGCATAATCTGACACAATCCTATGGATGCATTTTGTGGGTGGGTTTTGACAAATGCGGAGGATGACCTTTGATAGGCCCTTGTGTCTTTTGTCATCCGTGAAATTATGTTATGTTATGTTATGTTATGTTATGTTATAGCACTAAATATTGAGATTAATACGGCATGAAATAAAATTGCTGCTCCAAATAGAATTTAAAAAAGAACACGAGGCTAAACAAGGGCAACTAAATTATCTGAGTGAACATTTTGATCTGGTTAGAATTTTTCTTAGGAATTTCTAAAGATTTTATTTTAAATTTTCCTACGAATATAGATTGCCAAAGTAAATCAAGAACACAAATCTTGTAAAAAAAAGTGAAAGAAAGGCAAGGAATAAGCTAGACAGTGGTACTAAGGCTCTTATAGGGGGTAGGGAGAGAGAATTGTAGGTAAATTTGTTAAAGAACCCCTCTGTACTTGAATAACGTCGAGCTTCCCTAAATTCGGCGAATTTAACGAGTTTCAAAAATATTTGAACTGCTTTTGCAATGGACTATTTTGATAAAGAGAATTCATACAAACACTGAATCGTTTATCCTGATAACTAAAAACTTCAACCAAGATTTAAATAAATCGAAAAAAAACGCACTTTAAAGTATGCATTACACTATTATATCGAAATAAATTATAAAACAACATTTCACTAAAATCTAACAACAAAGAATTATGCAAAGGTTTGAAGTGTTAAATAATTAAAAGGCATTTTCGGGCAGAGCTCCAAAAGGCCGCGTTGCAACCACCACAATGAGTGCGCGTCACACAGGAAATGTACTTCTGCACTCAACGAGGATTATGTCTAAAATGGCTAATTAACTATTTCTATTGTCTATTCGCCCATTACGTATTTTACGTTTCATTATACCGAGTGAATCGCTTAACGTTTCTAGCTTTACAATTTTGTTATGAAGCATCGAATCTTCCTAGTAAGCGGACTTGTACATTAAATAGGAAACGGTGTATCAGTCGGAACCTTAAGATTAAACTTCAGGGATAATCTTAAGGGTGTTACAAAGAAGCGATTAAAAACTGAGATGAGGAGGTCGAGTCATGTATCAAAATGGAAAGACATCATATATCTACTTATGATTAACACAAAGAATATATAAGTTGAAACAGTAAATAAGGAGAAGAAGGCTAGAAAGATGCCTGACTATGTCATAGATTGCAAAGCATTAGTAATATGGGTAGAAGTGAGATGATGGGCCAATTTATGAGATAATGCGAGAAAGTATTTCTTCACCTGCTTCACATTGCAGTGAATAGCAGCCGAGATTAGGCATTCCCAGATGCTCTTATCCTTTCTACTCACTGAATCTCAGCGTAATCAGGATTCTAAGCCTCGAATAACATCATGGATTGTATAGCTTCACAGGACCCATCTTCAAAGAAAACCTTCGGTCAGATGTAGTTTATTAACTAAAATTCAACATTAATAACAAATACGTAATGCAGAAAAATTCTCTTTTTAATTTTATTCTGAATAAAGTTAGCATATTTAGGAATTAAATTACACCACACCATCTTTCGGAATGAAATGTTCATTATTTATTTCTTTTAAATTTTATAGTCTCTATCATTATAATTTATACCTAATTTAAAAGGCGTATTTGCCTTATAACTGAATGAAGGCTATGAACGTCACATAATTTAGGTCAATGAATCAGTCTATCTACTGTGGCGGATTTCACTCCCTCTTCAAACATCTTGCAATCACTACAAACATAAAATCACTTCCTGGTTATGAGAATCCCACCTTAAAGTTATACACTTGTTCCTGTTGTCTGGCAACATTTCCCTCACTAGCGTCCTTTTCACGAAGCCTATTTCTTCTGATCAACCTTCCATACTAACAGGCTCATGTTGCTTAAAGGTAGTTGTGGTGTCCACAGGTACCTACGCTGCAATGGTATTGGTAAAGGACATTAACTTCCTGAAAGATGTCAAAGCGGGGGAGGCAACTATTTCCTCATAAGAAGGTGGGACGTTTTCTACTACCAAAATAGGAAAGCATCCAGCCTTATTATGAAACAGAGTTGCCTCTCCCGCTCTCACTTCCTTCAGCAAGTTAATGTCCTTTACCAATATAACTGTGTAATTGTGAGAATCACAATCCTCACTACATTGGCATGACTATGTTCGCTAAGACGGTTAACTGCACCTATACAGGGTGTCGCCTTCAAGCGCCATACCCCTTCGCCCCATGGCATTTAGCTCATAAGGATTATGCTCAATGAGAACGCCGCCATCCTGCGCAATGAAAGAGATCCAACACGACTGCGGATGGGTGAAACAGTCACAATATTCCAAAACATTCAACATTCAAAGCATGAACGAATCACTCCTTTCGACAATAGACCAAGAATAATTCTTGCCTACTCTTTTATTAATCTCTCTGCATTGGATTACGTATCTTGTAATCCGTTTTGTTTCAATACTTCTTCATCTCTGAATGTTCCTATGATTTAATCCAATCCAAGTAGTGTAAGGGGTTACGTGCAAAGGAGGAAGCTGTAAGGTGGATAGAGATAAAGGGGAGAAAAGAGAAAAATATAGAATATTGCCCAAGAGTTACAAGGCGCCTGGGGATCAAGCTTATCGCCTATTCTGTCCTTTTGATAGTGTATTTATTACATTTTGTGTTTTGATTTCGTTCAACCCTTTGACTTTGTTGAAGGTTATTCCGTTTTGTAGCTTGTATAATCTTTCGTTTTCCTTTATTTATTGTATTGGGTCTGTTTGTATTGACTTTTTTGTTCTATGCATGTTGATAGAATTATTTGTGTTCGTATATTGTATTTAGGTACTGTTGTTTTGGTTTGTATTACGTTTACTTGTGTGTTCTTATATTGCTGTGTATGTTAATATACTTGTGTGTCCATATAATGTATGTATATATGACTGTATACTTGTGTTCATATATATTGTATACGTGTCTATATTTGTATGATCATTATATTGTATTATGTCCGTTTGTTTAGTAGTATTTTGTAGTATGTTCCATTAATTGTATATTGTTTGTTTTATGTGTTGGTCATAGAATGCGGTCGTTGGAGGTGGCCCTTTGCCGAGTTTGCATTGACCACACGAGACTTACTCACGGCCATCTTGTTTCGGGTGATGTTCATATCAGCCCTTGCTGTTGTTTTTGCGGTGGGGACCAATCGGTTGCCCACCTTTCAGTGGATTGCACCCATTTCGCCATTCTCTGGTTGTCCTGTTTCCCGACCCTTTTAACTATTCCTCAACACACCCGTTGTCGTAGAATGACTTTCGACGATACGATATATCACTATTCGTTGAGGGAACTTCCTTAATTATCTTTAGAGTGCGTTAATGTCTGGCGGCCGATATTATGAATCTTCGATATGCTTAAGAAGTGGAACTGAGCTCAAGGATAATAATATTGCTATCATTAATAAAATAGAGTTTTATTAATAATAACTATCAACAAACACAAAAACGGAAAATATTGACATAAACAGAGAATGGAAAGGGTCGTGGAGACTCGGGCTAATCCGAGGATTTAAAGGATTTGAAAAGGTAAAACAAATATAGAGTTAAAGAGATGGGATGGTTCGATAAACCATTTAAAGCACAGGATAGAATTGACAAAAGGGTTAAGTACTCAAAGGTGACGTTTGGCTTACGTAACTTTACGCTAGTGGTGCAGTGGAAGGTGGCTTGAAGGAATTTCGGTCCGCTAGCGAGTTCCAGCCGAAGGGGGGGGGGAATAAAAGGATCCTGACGTGGCGTCTTGGGAAGGAGAACCATTTCTCGACGAACGGCTTCAAGAACAATGGCTGTTCTACGTTTTCCTCTTCTGAACAAAGGGGGGGTGAGAACCGTCTCTTGTCTACGGGCTCAAGAACAATGGCTGCTCTAATGCTATTCTCCTCTGAACAACAGGGGGGGGGGGTGAGAACCGTCTCTTGTCTACCGGCTAAAGAACAATAGCTGTTCTAATGCTGTTCTCCTCTGAACAACAAGGGGGAAGGGTGAGAACCGTTTCTTGTCAACGGGACTCGAGCGAACAATGGCTGTTCTAATGCTGTTCTCCTCTGAACAACAAGGGGGAAGGGTGAGAACCGTTTCTTGGCGAAGGCCTCAAAAGAACAATGGCTGTTCTAGTGCTGTTACCTCTGAACAACAAGGGGGAAGCCTTGGGGACTTGGCGTCACGGAAGGCTCGAACCTTTGGCACTCAAGGTATATTGTCCTTCTTTTGGACAAGTGATGGTGAATCTCGAGGTCGAGTTCCCTTGGCGCACAAAGGGAGAGAGGGTCGTGGTGATGTTTCGCGACGAAAATCTGGATCTCCAATCCGATCTTAGTGGTAAAGTTTCCATCTAAATAGCCAGGACATCTCCTTGGCGTGGGGGACAATGGGGTGGGAGCTTCGAGGGAACGCACAGCCAAGCCGGAGAACAATGCCTTATCTGCCCATAAGCCTAACTCAATCTGGCGAGGTTGGCGTATGGGGGCGAACGGGGGGACGATAACCTCCTTGTTTAAACATTGACATCCGGTGGCTGCGATAAGGCTCCAAGCTTCGAATCGAAGATGCACGTGGGCAGCATCGTGGTTTTAAATAATATGGGATAGGAGTTGAAATTAACGCAGCTCCAACTCGTTCTATCACACCCCTCCATTCCGGTGGAAGTTGTCACTTCGAAAAAAAAAGAGAGAAGGGACAACGATAGAGCTCCGTTGTGGGGAACTCGTTTTCTTGTACCAACCGTACTTTCCTGCACCTAACTAGTATTACCTCAATACATATGATTATTTTGATCTTTAGATTACAGGGGAAAATAACCTTTAATACAACTTAATCAAAGAAAAAAAAAGGGCATGGAACAATGAAATGATATAAAATTAGTACATACGGGACAAAATAATTTATACGTAAATTAATGGGTACAAATATATATACATACAAAAAAAATTAGACATTGAGCGTTACAAAATTCAGACATATACATTAATTAATTATATTACAAGAGAATCTTAATTTAAGTCTTACAAGACGGTATATACCTACATGGAAATACTAATCCTATGAATACACTTACTCTACGCTATTCGGTAACGCATTCCTACTGACTGCGTCAGCAACCTGGTTCGGAACCTTTTATATAATTTATTTTAAACTGATACTCTTGCAAGCGTAAACTCCAGCGCGCGCATGATGCGGCCGTTTGAGTGTCACACATTCCTAATATAGGCTAACGGACGGTGGTCGGTTCCTATTTGAAATTCTTTACCTATCAAGTACATCTTGAATTTGTCTATGACCCAGATAATTGATAGAGCTATCGAATCCATAGTGGCATATCTCTTTTCGCGTGGTAATAATTGACGACTAGCATATGCAACTGGATGACTCGTTCCGTCATCCACGTATTGAAGGAGTACACCTCCAATGCCCTCGTTGCTCACGTCGGTCTTAATCCCAAAGGATTTTTCCGGGTTGGGCAACTTCAAAATGGGGCAGAAATGAACTTACTCTTGAGCTGATTAAAATGGGAAACAGCGACATCATTCCAACGTAAACGATCGGGGAAATTCTTTTTTTGAAGGGGGCATAGGGGGGCCGAAATTGCAGCGAAATTCGGAACAAATCGCTGATAGGGAGAAGCTGATCTTAGGAACGATCTTAATGGCTTCTTTTTAATCGGGAGGGGCATGTCGGTGATTGCCTTAATCTTGTTCTCGTGGGGACCTAACTTGCTTTGTCCTATTTAGAAACCCAAATATTTGATGGTTTCGTGGGCAAAATGGCATTTGCTGGGGCCAATGTGAGGCCATTTTCACGCAGTCGCTCGAAAAGAGCTAATAGGGCGGGTAAATGGTGACTCCATTTAATTAGTTCTTGTAGCTAACTCTTCTGACGTGGTGTCAGCTGCGCGTCACTATCCAGGTCAGAGGGTTCCAAAGGCTCGCCTGGTAGGGAAGGAGAAGGGTAATCAGCATCAGGTTGGATGCACACTGTCTGGATTACATTAAGGGACTCCGCGGGGTAATCTTCTTCAAGCGCCGATGCTTCGTCCAGTTCTACGAAGGTATCTCCATGGGCACGTTGGAGGTTCTTTTTTCTTGGGGTCCACGGACAGTCTCCGTGTCCTTGTCTGGGGCCTTATCACCTAACGGTGTTAGTGATTCACACTCCTTTTGTGCCGTCCTAAAGTCCTGGTTAAGGGTTTCCGAGAATTCGGACGGTATCGGGGTTCTGATGGGGACGGGCTCCTGGGCTTCTTTCTTATCTCGGCCTCGAGGAAGGGCGGCCTGAGACACAGGGTCGAAACTTACTTGGGGGCTCTGTCCTATAAGCACGGAACAGAATTGTATGGGTGCTGAAATGACTTCAGCCCAGCCATCATAATATTGACACTGCAGGTAACATCTAACGACGGGGAATTGGTTCGCCCGCCCAAGGTAGTCATGTACCGCCGCAAATCTTTCGTGGTTAGGGTCCACTGGGGGAAGGAGTTCGTCGGACACGATGAAACACGTACATCCTGTGTCCCTGACGAGAGTCGATACTCGACAGCCGTTCACGCTGCCCTCCTCAAATTTCAAAGTTCCCGATGAACTTTTATCAAAAACAAAATTTACCTGGTGGCCTGACGGAGGAAGAGAAGTTTCTGCTTGGGTCTGCACCACCGGGGGAGCCGGGGTTGCATTAATCTGGTGAACTAGGTGGGCTGGTCCGCTTTTAAGCCTAGAATTTTGGGGGCAATTCTAGCTCATGTGGTTTTCTACACCACAGGTGAAGCATATGATGGGTCGCTTCGGGAAGAGAGATGGAGGAGAAATCTTAACGGGAGGTTTGGAGTCCCGTTGTTGGTTTTGGGGAAAGAAGTTTTGGGGTTTTACGGGGCTCGGAAACTTCGTCGACTTTCCTGTGAAGGGGCGCGAATCCTTCCTTCTTTCCTTGTAGGGGGATTGGTGAGAAGTTCGATTCTCCTTTGCGTATAAATTATGGCTGGCGGCATAGACATCTGCTTCTTCGGTACATTCTTTAAAGGTCTGGCACCGACGATCCTTGACGAACGCGCGGATCTCCGTCGGGAGAGACGCCAAAAATTGATCTCGCAACACGAAGTCTGTTAAGGACTCGTAGTTCGGATCAACCTTTGAGGATTCTAACCAAAATTTAAAATTCCTCTGAAGAATGTATCCGAATTGACGGAACGTCTGTCCGGGTTTAATACGACCTCCTCAAAATTCTTGGCGGTAGAAATCGGGAGTCATATTATGAGCGGCCAATAACTCAGCTTTTAAGGTGCTGTAGTTAATTGTACACTCAGATGGTAAAGATATAAAAATTTCGCGCAATTTGCAATTTAACAGGGGAAGTAATCTGGCTACACCTTCATCCTCCAGATCCATGTTATTGATTTCGAGGATCTTTTCGAAGTGGGCTAAAAATGCTCCGAAATCCTCTCCATCCTTGAAATTGGGGAGCTTTCGTGAGAGATTGGGGGGTGGTCTTCGGAACGGGAACTGGCTGACTGTATCCCCGCTTCAACACGAGCTAATTCAATCTGATGGTGAAGCTCAGCTTGTCTTATCCGTTTCTCTCTTTCTCTTTCTTTTCTTTGCTCCTCTTGAATGTACTCAATTAGTTCTTTTCCGGAGAGTCCCAAGGATTCTCCTTGCGCTTTAAAGATTTCAAACTGAGTCATCTTTGCACTTGGGGGCGCACTAGTCAACCAACTAAAATTCCTTGCAATAAGAATTATGCCTTCTAGAGAGTTAGCCTACCTAAATAGAGGCACTGACCTATTCGTACTTGGTTTCTTACTCTAAATAACCAATGACTCAAATCACAAAAAAAAACACAAACAAATTATTATCACAGTTCCTTGAGCTACTCCAGCTTCTTAAGTTTCAAAAAAGGGGATAGCAATCGTTAAAACAAAAGGGAACTACTATATTCTATTATTATAACGAATAACACTATGCTTTACTCGACTGAGACCAGTGTTTGCAAAGATATAGCGTTAAACCTTACACACCTGATACCAAATTTAAATAGTATATATATATATATATATATATATATATATATATATATATATATATATATATATAGATATATATATATATATATATGTCGTAGAATGGACTCCCGACGATATACCATATATCACTATTCGTTGAGGGAACTTCTTTAATTATCTTTAGAGTGCGTTAATGTCTGGCGGCCGATATTATGTATCTTCGATATGCTTAAGAAATGGAACTGAGCTCAAGGATAATAATATTGCTATCATTAATAAAATAGAGTTTTATTAATAATAACTATCAACAAACACAAAAACGGAAAATATTGACATAAACAGAGAATGAAAAGGGTCGTGGAGACTCGGGCTAATCCGAGGATTTAAAAAGGTAAAACAAATATAGAGTTAAAGAGATGGGATGGTTCGATAAACCATTTAAAGCACAGAATAGAATTGACAAAAGGGTTAAGTACTCAAAGGTGACGTTTGGCTTACGTAACTTTACACTAGTGGTGCAGTGGAAGGTGGCTTGAAGGAATTTCGGTCCGCTGGCGGGGTCCAGCCGAAGGGGGGGGGAATAAAAGGATCCTGACGTGGCGTCTTGGGAAGGAGAACCGTTTCTCGACGAATGGCTTCAAGAACAATGGCTGTTCTACGTTTTTCTCTTCTGAACAAAGGCGGGGTGAGAACCGTCTCTTGTCTACGGGCTCAAGAACAATGGCTGTTCTAATGCTGTTCTCCTCTGAACAACAGGGGGGGGGAGAAGCGTCTCTTGTCTACCGGCTCAAGAACAATGGCTGTTCTAATGCTGTTCTCCTCTGAACAACAAGGGGGAAGGGTGAGAACCGTTTCTTGTCAACGGGACTCGAGCGAACAATGGCTTTTCTAATGCTGTTCTCCTCTGAACAACAAGGGAGAAGGGTGAGAACCGTTTCTTGGCGAAGGCCTCAAAAGAACAATGGCTGTTCTAGTGCTGTTACCTCTGAACAACAAGGGGGAAGCCTTGGGGACTTGGCGTCACGGAAGGCTCGAACCTTTGGCACTCAAGGAATATTGTCCTTCTTCTGGACAAGTGATGGTGAATCTCGAGGTCGAGGTCCCTTGGCGCACAACGGGAGAGAGGGTCGTGGTGATGTTTCGCGACGAAAATCTGGATCTCCAATCTGATCTTAGTGGTAAAGTTTCCATCTAAATAGCCAGGACATCTCCTTGGCGTGGGGGACAATGGGGTGGGATCTTCGAGGGAACGCACAGCCGAGCGGGAGAACAATGCCTTATCTGCCCTTAAGCCTAACTCAATCTGGCGAGGTCGGCGTATGGGGGCGAACGGGGGACGATAACCTCCTTGTTTAAACATTGACATCCGGTGGCTGCGATAAGGCTCCAAGCTTCGAATCGAAGATGCACGTGGGCAGCATCGTGGTTTTAAATAATATGGGATAGGAGTTGAAATTAACGCAGCTTCAACTCGTTCTATCACACCCGTCTTCGATTCATATTGGCGGAGGAATCTTTTAACCCGTCGTTTCTTAAATTTTGGCCACAAAGTTTTCTCCTCCACCTTTTATAGATGATTTGCCTCGTTTCATCCTAGTTGCCATATAGAATCCACTTGGATTGGGCAGCAACCCACTGGTTCCTTACTTCAAACCAACCTACCATTAATTGTATATTCGTTGTTTTTATGTGTTTGTCTGTTACGTGTAATTTACCCGTTTGTTTTTCTTTTTTTGGTTCTTCTCATCTGTAGTTTGTATTTCCCTTCGGTTATTCTTTGTTTTTATTGTTAATTGTCATTTTGTAAATTTAATTTTCTTAGTCGGTTTTCTTTTCAATTCGAGGTTTGCCTTATTTACTATTTTTCATGTTGTCCTTAAGCATATCTTGGTTCTTCTTCTTCTCTTTCCAACATACTTCAACAGCAAGGGTAACATCTATGGATCGAGCTTCTTGTTGTTTTCCATGAGTTCTTTGCTTTCTGTTCCTATTATTGGCAATATTTTGTCCTACATTTTCCTTTCTCGTTCTTATCGAACTATGTTAATTGATAATATCTTCACTCATACAATAACATCTTCTTGCCCCTTCCTCTTTCTGGGTAAAACGGTAAAGGCTTTGTTATGTACACTTTGTAGTGCCAATTGTGTGCTTTGTATATGCAGTGCAGTGTGGAGGCTTGGTAAACCAGTGTTGTTCTTACAAAGGCCATATATATATATATATATATATATATATATATATATATATATATATATTAGTGTAGTTGGGTATTTTGCCTTAATTAATTTCCTTTGGCAACTTTCTTTTCTTCTAACTATCTTTTTTATTCCATCTTGCAAGTGGTGGATTACCTGTCCTGTATTCATCTCTTTTTTGAATAAATGTGTTTGGTAAAAAACAAACTAAATTGCTAAGCCTTCGATCTTATTCGATCATCTTCGGAGCGTTGAGATATGTGCTTGCCTCCTTTACCGATGTAATGAGTGGAGTGAGAATCTGACAGAAGCATAATGTGCAGAAAGGTCAAAAGTTGGGTGGAAGAACACACTACTGACGAATTGAAACAGGAAAGCCTAAAACAACACAATCGAGCTAAAATCGAAGAGATTACTAAATCATGTTTTCAATGTAGCATTTGGAAGCACCGAAATGGCAACAGTCAAAACTTGCCACAACATACAAATGTGTTTTGTATGTTACAAGATGTCGGACCATACCTCGACAAACGAGAATCACAAAGTCTCAAACATAGCCAAGCGCAATGAAAACCACAAATGAAAGAAAAAGAACAATGACCAGTTCTTATACATACATAGTCGGGGGAGCAAATGCGTTAATCGTTATGTGCGTAATGCAAATGCATCTACCAACATACGCTGCCCAGACGCCTATGAAGGAATTCACGACTCCCTACTGCGATAAAACAATCTCCCCTGGGCAAAGATCCCAAGAGACCCTGAAGCCCAAACTACTCAAGTTATCGCTTAACTTGCAAACTCGTGAATTGTCTGTGACAGGAGTGCCTGGACTCCATTCTTCAACAGTAACTGTGCTTAACAAATACAAAAAAGAGACCTCATCTTTAATAGTCCCTTCTGGTCACGAATCAGCTGAACGGCTCAGATTCTTCCTTCGTCAGTGCCTCAAACGCACTTAGTGTTAATTTTCTGGAATCCTTTGATAGGCGAATAACATCCATGCAGGGAGAAGTCGTAGATGGTCCGAGTGTGCACACTTTAATGTGCGTAATGCAAATGCATCTACCAACATACGCTGCCCAGACGCCTATGAAGGAATTCACGACTCCCTACTGCGATAAAACAATCTCCCCTGGGCAAAGATCCCAAGAGACCCTGAAGCCCAAACTACTCAAGTTATCGCTTAACTTGCAAACTCGTGAATTGTCTGTGACAGGAGTGCCTGGACTCCATTCTTCAACAGTAACTGTGCTTAACAAATACAAAAAAGAGACCTCATCTTTAATGGTCCCTTCTGGTCACGAATCTGCTGAACGGCTCAGATTCTTCCTTCGTCAGTGCCTCAAACGCACTTAGTGTCAATTTTCTGGAATCCTTTGATAGGCGAATAACATCCATGCAGGGAGAAGTCGTAGATGGTCCGAGTATTGCACACTTTAATGTGCGTAATGCAAATGCATCTACCAACATACGCTGCCCAGACGCCTATGAAGGAATTCACGACTCCCTACTGCGATAAAACAATCTCCCCTGGGCAAAGATCCCAAGAGACCCTGAAGCCCAAACTACTCAAGTTATCGCTTAACTTGCAAACTCGTGAATTGTCTGTGACAGGAGTGCCTGGACTCCATTCTTCAACAGTAACTGTGCTTAACAAATACAAAAAAGAGACCTTATCTTTAATGGTCCCTTCTGGTCACGAATCTGCTGAACGGCTCAGATTCTTCCTTCGTCAGTGCCTCAAACGCACTTAGTGTCAATTTTCTGGAATCCTTTGATAGGCGAATAACATCCATGCAGGGAGAAGTCGTAGATGGTCCGAGTATTGCACACTTTAATGTGCGTAATGCAAATGCATCTACCAACATACGCTGCCCAGACGCCTATGAAGGAATTCACGACTCCCTACTGCGATAAAACAATCTCCCCTGGGCAAAGATCCCAAGAGACCCTGAAGCCCAAACTACTCAAGTTATCGCTTAACTTGCAAACTCGTGAATTGTCTGTGACAGGAGTGCCTGGACTCCATTCTTCAACAGTAACTGTGCTTAACAAGTACAAAAAAGAGACCTCATCTTTAATGGTCCCTTCTGGTCACGAATCTGCTGAACGGCTCAGATTCTTCCTTCGTCAGTGCCTCAAACGCACTTAGTGTCAATTTTCTGGAATCCTTTGATAGGCGAATAACATCCATGCAGGGAGAAGTCGTAGATGGTCCGAGTATTGCACACTTTAATGTGCGTAATGCAAATGCATCTACCAACATACGCTGCCCAGACGCCTATGAAGGAATTCACGACTCCCTACTGCGATAAAACAATCTCCCCTGGGCAAAGATCCCAAGAGACCCTGAAGCCCAAACTACTCAAGTTATCGCTTAACTTGCAAACTCGTGAATTGTCTGTGACAGGAGTGCCTGGACTCCATTCTTCAACAGTAACTGTGCTTAACAAATACAAAAAAGAGACCTCATCTTTAATAGTCCCTTCTGGTCACGAATCAGCTGAACGGCTCAGATTCTTCCTTCGTCAGTGCCTCAAACGCACTTAGTGTCAATTTTCTGGAATCCTTTGATAGGCGAATAACATCCATGCAGGGAGAAGTCGTAGATGGTCCGAGTATTGCACACTTTAATGTGCGTAATGCAAATGCATCTACCAACATACGCTGCCCAGACGCCTATGAAGGAATTCACGACTCCCTACTGCGATAAAACAATCTCCCCTGGGCAAAGATCCCAAGAGACCCTGAAGCCCAAACTACTCAAGTTATCGCTTAACTTGCAAACTCGTGAATTGTCTGTGACAGGAGTGCCTGGACTCCATTCTTCAACAGTAACTGTGCTTAACAAATACAAAAAAGAGACCTCATCTTTAATGGTCCCTTCTGGTCACGAATCTGCTGAACGGCTCAGATTCTTCCTTCGTCAGTGCCTCAAACGCACTTAGTGTCAATTTTCTGGAATCCTTTGATAGGCGAATAACATCCATGCAGGGAGAAGTCGTAGATGGTCCGGGTATTGCACACTTTAAAAACTGGCCTCACATGGAAAACAAGGGGAAAGTAAAGCATAATTGAGAACAAAAATTAATTACAAAATTTTACGTATCAAATGCAATTTATTTTTTATTCCTGAAAGTATAAATAAAAACATTTGTTCTCTAAATTGGATATTCTCAAGCCGGTAAGGAAAAGGCAGTACTTTGGGGGCTCGGAATCCGTATTGGTTATTGGATATTAAATTATTGGTATTTCAAAACCGATCAAGTCGGGTAATGATTAATTCTTTTAATATTTTAATTTTATGAGTGTGAAATTCAGTTATTAAACAATTAATTCGAATTGTAATAGAAATATTAATATTTAATCTTTAGAATATTTGGATATAAAATTATATTTAATTTTAAAAGAAAATTCAAATTGGTGGAAAATTAAAGATAAAATATTTTATGAAAGATGATTGGTTAATATGTAATTAATAGATCCATTGGAAGTAGAGTTATCAAATCTACTTCCTCTCATCGAGATTCTACTTTCGCTTCCCGCTACCTCCGCCGATTGTGAGCGTCGATTCTCGGCCATGAAACGGATAAAACCTGCCATCAGACGTGGTTCGAACCCTTCCTCTCTTGCCAAGCTAATGTTGATCCACCTCAATTCTCCAGATGGCCTCAGCTTTGACCCTCAAAAACCAATAGAAAACCGACTAAATCAAAAGAGTCGAAGATTTGGAAAATTCAACACGGATGAAGTAAAAGACTACATAGCAATCAGAACCAACTAGAAACATAAAGACAGAGGCCTCATTACATACATAAAAAACAACATCACCTATACACCCTGCCCTACCAAACAACTTAAACACACAAAAAACAAACACAAATCACCAAAATCCACCTAAGTAAAAACTAAGCACTTCACCTCACAAACCTCTATATCCCACCCAGAGACACCACGGACTCCAACCACCTTAGTTAAGGTGCAAACATAACAAACTTCCTTACCCACACAACCACTCTCACGAACTCCATTATCACAGCAGACATAAACGCACACCAAGAACTTTGGAACTCACCCACAGAAGACCACAGAGGAGAACCCATCACCGACATCATCCAAAACTCAAATCACATAATCTTAAACACAGTAAACCAATCTGCATACCCACACAGCCAAACCAACAATCTCCTTCGCCAGATATCACCACTGCAACAAACACCCTACACAGACACCTCACCTGGAACACGACACACACTCTCTCCTTCTTACCATCTACCCATCTTAATCACATTAAGCACAAAAACAAACTTCAGGCTACAACAAAACTTCAAAACATACACAAATTATCATAAGGCAAACTGGATAGAATATACAAAATAAATTGAACAAGCACCCTCCAATATCCAACTCACCAAAGATGCAAACACGGCACACAAAATACTAACCAATACCATCCTTCAAGCAGACAAACACAACATCCCACGTGAAAAAATACACAACACACAAAAACTACTCCATTAACCAATCAGAAACCTCATAGTACAATGGAACAACACTAGAAAACAAAACCCATCAGACTCTAACCTTATAGAACAACACAAACAAATAAATCGCGCCATGCAAAAACACAAACAAGAATTATGGAAACATCACCTAGACTAGCAATGGGACCACAAAACAAACACACACAACTCTGAAAAACCATTGCTGGCCTCACAAACAAAAATCCAACACAGCCACAAAACTACACCATTACCTTCGGAAACAAAGAAGCCACAGCACCCAGACAAAAAGCAGAACACTTCATTAAACACAACCATACACCAAACGAAAAATGAAGAGAGGAAAATAGACAGGCAAACATAAAACTTCCCTGAACAACAATTCACAACCAAAACAAAACAGACCATCAGAGCGATAAAACAAGCAAAAGGCAACAACTACACCGGTCCTGATGACATAAACTTCAAACAACTCAAACACATAGGTCAAAACGCCATAAACCTCCTCATGCACACTTACAACCTCGCCATAAGCACAAACAACATAACTAAACAATGAAAAGTAGCAAAAATAACCTCAATACCCAAACCAAACAAAGAGATAAACAAAGAAGACTCCTATAGACCAATAGCGCTGCTCTCTCCCGTAGCCAAAACACTAGAAAAAATCATCCTACCCTACATCACATCCAACATCCTAAACAAACCACATCAACATGTTTTCAAACCAATGCACTCAACCACTACAGCATTACACACAATAACAACATAATCACAAATGGATTCGAGAGAAAATGCCACCATATAGACCTATAGCAGTCGCCCTTGACATGTCCAAAGCATTCGGCACAGTAGACCTACAAAAACCAATCAACGAGATCCACAATCTCACCATACCCACCACCTTCATAAAGTACATAGCAAACTATATCAAGGGACTACTCCAATCCACCCAAATCAAAAACACAAAATCCAAAGACAGATGCGCAAAATCCGGAGTTTCCCAAGGAGGAGTACTTTCCAAAACACTTTTCAACATCTACACCTCAAATATACCAACTCCCCCACAAACAGTAAAAAATGTCACTTACGCAGACGACATCACAATATGTACTATCCTCATACAGCAAACCAGAGACTGCTGCACAACAGATACAACCTTAACTCAACAAAATACACACATGGAGAAGAGAAAACTGACTAAAGCTAAACGCCAGCAAAACAATCACCGATCTCTTCACACCAGAACCTGGGGAATACAACACAACCCTAATTCTAAAGATACAAAACATACCACTACCCACCACAAAAGAACCAAAGATCTTTGGCCTCACTTTCGACCCCAAACTCATATATTCAAAACACAATATTCAAGGTCACGAAAACACTCAAAGTCATCAAGGCACTCACAACTACACACTGGTGGAAAAACAAGGAAACGCTCATTAACACATACAAGACAATTACAAGACCAGTACTAGAATACGCCAACACAATCTGGTCACCAGTCATTTCAGAAACGAACACTAAAAAACTACATACAATATAAAACACAGCCCTCCGCACTTCCACATGATGCACTCTTGACACAAACACCCAACATCTACACGACGAGATGAACATCATACCAATCAAAAATCACCTAAAACTACATGCATCACAACTCAGGTCGAAAATGAAACATCCGAATCATCCCTTTCACCACATCACCAGACAACCTCCCAATCACGTACACAAAAAACATACCATTTTCGATAACAACAACTACACCACCAACTTAGACACAGACCCTAACACAACAATAAAAGACACAATCAAGGAACACATGAAAACAATCCACTCTCAGATCACACAACAATACTTGACACACAGAACCCACAACAGAATAGTAAGTGCACCACCTCCAACCATACACAACTCAGAACAAACACTCACAAAGCAGTTCAGAAGAACACTAGCACAGATACGAACAAACAAATCACTACATCTAACATCGTACATGCACAAAATATCTCCCACCCATACATCACTAAACTGCCCCAAATGCCTAACACAGATACACGGCACCATACTTCTCTTTAACTACCTACAGATACACACAGACCTGGGCCCAGGGGATCTCTGGGAGAGACCCCCGGAGGCGGAAGGTCTGCTCTTGCGAAAGTCCGGGGAGCTTCGGTGGAGCCTAGAATAGGTGTGAGGGTCCCTGACCCACTGTCGTGCAGGGTTGGGTGTGGCCACCACCTCAGGAAGAGAGTGACGACTCTGAGAGTTTCAGGGAAGGTAGCGATGATGATGGAGTTCTAACTATGAATGTTTAAAATTAGTTTCAAGAAATTATATTAGAAAAACACGTTTCATGTTTACTTATTTTCATCTTCTTCGGGTGATTGAAAATTTAAAAGGGCCATAGGAATTTTAGGTCTTTTCGCCCCAAGAATTCTTGACGCTAAATCCAGGGTTATCACTAACCCAGGATCATATGCAATAAATCTAGATAACCGGCTGAATTTCCTATTGTTGTATCAACGGCAATTTTCATCGTAAATATTTTGGAAAATACACTCAAGACAGTAAAACAGCAAACGAATAAGAAAAGTGTACACCCTCAAACAGACAAACAAGAAAAAGCCAGAAAATGCGGACAACTCGGAGGAGTCAAATGCCGAAAGCACACGAATAACTCGAACAAAGAACGACAAAACGAAGAAATACAAAACAAGAAGAGCAAACTCACTAGACGATACAACCCCAATCCCATCAGCTTCGACGAACAAAGAAAAATCAACAACCAGCAGAGGAAAATATGTAAACGTAAAAGATATCAACGCATATTGCCAAGAAAAGGACAGACGAAAGCAAACGAAATTAATCATGGACAACAGAAAAATAAGAATATTTCAGCTTAATACAAATCGATGTAAACGAAACATTCAGAAAAAATAATCAGAAAATTCGTCTCAGACGTAATTTTAATATCTGGACACGGAATTAATGTAAAAGAAAAGAATATTGAAGTTAGAAATTGCTATATAATAGCTACAAACCCTGCAAATCAGGGTTTCATGGGGTCGCAATAGCAATTAAAAAGAACCTAGGTTAGGAGACTAAACAGGGACTAACAGAAGCCTATCTCGCAACAGAGATTAAAATAGAACTACCATTTATAATAGTAGCAACCGAATATCAACTTCCAAGAAGAAACGAATTTCCCATAGCAAACTTCATCAATATATTCAATAGGAGATTACCAGTCATTTTCATGGGAGACCTGAATGTACACATCAGAGAATCGGACTACAGAAGAACCAACGCAAACGGACGAAACTTACAAACATTGATTTATTCCTAGATGAATTTGCCACAGAATCGTCCAGAACTTCGCAACTTATGTAACAGGAAAATCAGCCAAAAATGCAGATACATGTCAGACAAATACAAATTTCCCTTTCAATTACCACTTTGCGCCAATAGAGGTTAGCTGCAGCGAGCACACAGCCATATTATTAGAAATTAACCAAAATTCGATACAGATACCAACCAAGGAATGGAAAGCCTATCATTTGGTTAATTGAGACAATTACAAAGTAAACCTCACACAATATATCCCAAATCCACTTGACGAAGCAGCTTTAGAGGACAATCAAGAAGGCAGACGAAGAAATAATTCATAAAAGAACATATCGGACAATCAAACCGTTCAAGTGGACATGAGGAATGATTAGAATTAATGAAGAAATACGAATGACAGCAGAAAGGATAAGACATAAGAAACTACAAGAGAAAATACACCAGATTGAGAAGTAAGTAAAGAGAACTACTAACACTCATTTTAGATAGACAGGAAGAAGTATGGGATGAATCTATACATAAAATAGACACATAAACTAAACCAAGAGAATTTTTGAAAAAGATAAACCGAGAGAGAGGGAGAGAGAGAGACAGGCAGACAGACAGAGACAGAGAGAGAGAGACAGACAGAGAGAATGAAAATTCAACACGTAAGAGGAAACTATGTAGAGAATAAAGAAGAAATCAAGATGTTATTTCCTGATCATTGAGGAAAATTCTTCAGGATAAGTGAAGGAAAAATGCAAATTTTGACACAGATTTTGAACATCGGATCATCGATTTACTAAAATTACTCCAATAATGAAGCCAACATTAACATCGCTACTGATCCCGAGGGATAAGGAATGGGTCATCTTTTCGGGGAGTGATGTGTCGGGAAGTGAGTTTTCATACAACCATGAATCAGGTAGGAAATGTTATCACGCCCGAGTGCCAACACGTTACGCGTCAAGGGTATGTGGGTAGAATTTTACACCAGTGCAGGGCTAGATTAAAGGAGTGGGTATCGACCTCTACAACCTTGGCCCAAGGGGCAGCCCTAAATCAAAATGCAATTTGCTTTCCCTGTGCTGGTCATTCTTTAAAGTTTATTGGAAAAGCTGCAGCTGTGTGTTGTCAAGAAGCTATCTCATTCTTTTTCTCGGGGCAATTTACGTGTTCTTCACTGCCTTAGCGCATCGGTATGCAATTCTTAGTGATTTATTGAAAACTTTTGAATCTGGCTCGGTATCTGTGCCGCCGAAGATTCCCACGATAAGATGGTCCTGTCGAGCAGCATCAGGAGAAGCAGTTGTCTCAGGATATCTATCAATCCGTGAAGCTTTTGCTGAAATAGAATTGAAAATAAGACAATGAAAACACGGGCAATCTTGAGGCTGTCATTTATGCTGTGTTTCGCCATGTCATTCTAGGCAGAATGTGATGCAACAAGCCATGCATTGCAAGATCCTAGACTTGATTTGAACACAGCAGTAGCGATGTTGAAGTCCTTGGAATATTTTATATGAGAAGATAAAGAAATTGTTTTGTTTATTTAACTACGGGATTCGGGAAATTATTTTAATAGCCTATTTATTTCATCGACTCAATACTATTGGATGTTGAACTTAGTAATACTTACAATAGCCTGAGCTTACAATAGGCTATAGAGTTAATACTCTATAGCCTATTTATTCATTGATAAAATTAATATTAAGGATCATATGTAGAATCCTGATCTCTAGCAAGGTTGGATTCTGGCTTCAAAATTAGTGGAAGGTTAAGGTCTGTATTCAATAGGAAATATTTAATTTTAAAAACAAATTATTTTATTTTAATAATCATCACTAACTCTATAATTTAAGAAGGGGATTTTTCTGAGTATTTGAATAATAATTTCATCTTAGTTTGGTTATGACTTATGTTTTTTATCAAAGTTATTTCTAATAATTCGTTTGTAATATCAAAAAACAAAATGGTGAAGTTCAGAAATAAATATAAGTATCGAAATTTTGTGAATTTTTTAAAACCCAAATAATTACAAACGGTGAAGTTCAGAAAATTTATTTCTATATATCTTTTTCTATAACCATATTTTAGCAATGTGATATTTTGAAAGGAGGGAAATTTATTTTAGAGTTCCTTTTTAATATGATTAAAATTGGGGGAGTTCATAAAATTTATAAAAATTTAACCATGGCTGCTTTTTTTTTTAGATTTTAGATTTCAATCTTAGTAGCGAAGCGCAAACTCCCCCCGTGGCGAACCATTGCCTGGTTTCATTTAAAAATTTAAATATGGTATTTCTATTGTTGAATAAATAAATTTCAAGCTGAGTTTCAACTATACGAGACGTTTTTGAAAGAATTAGGGTAAGAATAAGCTCGCTCTCACTTATATGTAAAAGGTTAATAGCTACAGCCATAGATAGATCAGTTTGCCAAGATAATATTGCCTTTAATATCAACTGAGAATATTTTAACCTGAGGAAACAGTATCATCGCCTTCTTGCAAGTGATATGAATCGCTGCACCTGCGATCAGATTATGAACTGGACTCAACATCGTGCAAGTCAAGACAAATTTGTATGGTCATTCCAAGATAAGGACTCCACCATACGTTCTAATCATTTTTCGCTAATTCAAATCTACCTCTCATAACATGGATCTACGCCATATTGGATATTGGAGTGAAAGAACCGCTAAAAAAAGGCCATGAATCAGCTTAATGGTCAAGAAAAGACTATCGTGGATATATATGTATAACTCTTTCAGAGAAGTGTGTCCAAAATACCTTGAAGATAATTTGGTACAACTTGGTCGTCCTGGCATCGTTGTAGAAATAGATGAGTCATGTTTTTAGTGGCGAGTTCCTCGACATCTCATTATGTCGGTCGGACGGTCTTCGTTTTCATTTTTCTCTTTGGTAATAACATTATAACTAACGGCCGATTCTAACGAAATTTGAAACCCTTGTGTTGTTTTGCATTCTCTTTCGAATGATAAAATTACCAAGGTCCTTTCAAGTTTAGCCCTGTTTTTTTTTGTTTTTTTTACAATAACATCGTAACTATTCTGCCGATTCTCATGAAATTTGATACCATAAAGTTGTGTTACATTCTTTTCTGAATAATATAATTGCCCAAGTCCTCCTAAGGTTAGCCGGGGAAATCTTTGGCAATAACCTTATGACTATTCGATTGATTTTAATCAAAATTGAAACCCATATGTTTTTTACATTCTCTTTCAAATGATATAATTGCCAAGGTCCTCCCAATGTTAGTAGTGGAATTATTGAAAGTTATGAAGGTCGTAAGATCATAAATCAGAATAGGTGAAAACACGCGAGTTGTGTATCAGCAGACCTTGTTCATACAAGTCCAAACACCATCGTGATAGAGCTCCGAGCACGTCATTACGGGTTTGGTTGAGACAAGCATTAGGCTTGCTGATAGATATATGGTGATTGTAAACAAGAGAAGTGAAGATACGTTACTACCTGTGGGGGAATTCCACGTGGAATTTCTTTTCCAGGACGGAAGTGACCTCCATGCGCTGGAGAAGATTCTAGAATTTGGATAGGCTTAAATTGGTAAGCCTCCTCGTCCCTCCACAAGCGGTCGCCTCGAACCGCGTCCACCACGGACCACCTTTACGCGGGTTAGAATCGCTTCGGCGTGAAGATTCGAAGCCATTCGAGAGTAGCGCTGTTTCCCCCACCCCCGCGGGGGGAGCATCGGATATATATAGGGCTCGTCTTCCATGTGGGAGACACAGCGTTGAAGAGTCTCGCCCGGACACAAGAAGATTCCCCTAGTTCCAAGTCAGGTGCTAACAACAAAGCAAAGTGACAGCTGAACTTTTTGTGTGTTGGGATTAGCCCCAGCCAGTGAGGTGTTTCCATTTGACGATCGCTACCAAGCGATTTTTCTGACTCCACTCATCAACTTCTGTCGAAGCCCTCCTCGTTCGCCCCTAGTTTTCGGGTGGCCGAAATACTCTTCCCTGGACCGGGCGATACCGCCCCACCCCCCTTTTAGAGAACCGTCATCACGTTAACTTCCCGCTCAGAAGCTCCAAGCGCCCTCGCCTCATGTTTATTGCCTGCAGAAGACATCCGTGAAGCCTTACCCTGACGTCTCACCCGGAATCCTCCGTAAGCCAACCCTTCTTCCCCTTCAGGAACCCATTTGAGTTAATCCTTCTCATTTGAATAGTCTCTTTCTGTAACGCATTAATTTCTAACTTCTGAGTCTGACGCATAACTCGGCTATTTTTCCCCCTCATTTACCAATTTAATTTTGCCCATTTATTCTCTTATTTTTTATGTAAATACAATTATATTTTTGTACATGGTTCTTTAAATAACCTTAAGCTTTGCCATTGCCCAAATTTTACCTGACCTCGTTGCACTCTTTCTCACTCGTCCGCGCGTCCAAACTCGTGGCGCTCCGTCCCTTGTCGGATAGCATTTAAGTTATTGGTCCCTACCCCATAGATATAATATGGTATTGACATAATGTAATGTTATACCACGACACTACCACTTATTCAAAAAGTAGTAAAACCTGGAAATACACTTCACAGTGATGAATGAAAGGCCTACAGGCGGATTCAACAAGTTACTCACAGTACTTGTAATCATTCACTTTGTTTTGTTGAGCCAAATACTCTACTACACACACAAAAACCATCAAAATTTATTGGAATCGGAAAAAACAATCGATGAATGGATGTAAGAGATTACACTTGGATTCATACTTAGACGAATTTATGCGGCATCGAAGACACATGAGCAATACTGTTTTGCAGTTTTGTGGTACATTTTTTTCAGAATATTCTTTCAATTAAGTTTGTGATAATAAAATAAAATTTTATAAGAACTTTTGTATTGTTTTAAATTAAGCTAAATAAGATTTTACAATTAGAGTGATTGTAGATTAGGGGGAAGTTGTCGTTGGGATTGTACAATAAGGCAAAGTTGTGGTCTTTATTTGGGTTGTCTGGGGTCCGAATTCGAAATTTTATCCAATATTAGTTGGGTATTTATATGATCTTGGCCTTAAGAAGCCTCTATAATGTTAGAACTAACCATAAATTATCATATTATCTAATAACTAATAATACCTTATTATCCCAACTTATCTCCCTGTAATAGCTAATTATATATTATTCTTTCTAGATTTTGAACATTCTCAGTCTCTCATTGTAGCAAAATAAACCACATAAATTATTCCATTAATTTTCCTATTTGTGTGTCTGTTAGGAATTTATATATTGGCGAACAATTAATATCCAGTTAATTATTAATTAGACATTTCGCCATATTCTAAGCTGCCTAATAAAATTTGAATGACTTCAAAATCCTTTGAAAAGAGGCTCAAATTTCAATATTTTCCCCGGTCTCTTTAGGGAATTATGCTCGCTTTGCTCGCCACTCAACCATTTTCTATGGTTGTAACTGAAAGGGGGGACTGCACAAAGCTGCTGCCAGTGGCCTACATAAGTCCTCATCCGGTACTGCATCGGCGTGATTCTTGGAACTAAGAAGAGTGTGTTAAGTGAGGTTAATAAAAAAAAACAGTGTTGTGATTGTATGTGTGATGATCGGCATATGATCCATCTGACCCGGGGGAAAAGCACAGCGCGTCCACCAGACCTCCTCGATCTGCGTTGACGATTTCGAGGGATCTGTTTCTTTGGATCGAATCCGCCACATCGACGTTAGAAAAGCTTGGTCGTATCCACTTAGGCTAACGAGAACTTCCCTCGCTTTTTATTGTCATGTATGGAATACCAGAGCATGGTATAGGTGGCCTCCGCAAAAAAATGGCCTACTCTACTCCTAGACCCAATCAGGTGTCTAGATTCAAAACTGAGAGGGAGAGAGACAGAGATGAGAGGTAACAAGGAGTAACAAGGAAAATAAGTACCCTAGGAGACCTTACGGTCCATTCAATAAGGGTAACTTTGGACTAGCTGTCGAGTGGGCACATCCCCGCTCAATTGCCTTATGTCCTCCCTAAGCGGTTACTTTTCAAGACTTTGTCTAGTCTTGTCTTGAACTGGTCAACAGAATTGCTGTTGACAACCTCCATCAGTACGTGAAATATTTCCCACACAGATCGCGGTTGTAACGCTTCAGCTCAAGTTTGAAGCCGTAATTTCTTGTTCTGCTCTCAACAAGTGTGAAAATATCCCCGTAATCAACATTGTCGAACCCTCGAAGTATTTTGAAAACTTCAATGAGCTGACCACGCATTCTACGGGTTTCCAACGAGAACAGATATAATTCCCTTAATCTATCTTTATAACTTTAATGTCTGATAGAGGGAATCAGTTTGGTTGCCCTGGCTTGCACGCGTTCCAATCTCGCGATGTCCTTTCGAAATGAAGGACTCCAAATTTGTACGGCATACTCCAGGTGCGGTCGAACTTGTGAATTGTACAAACAGTGTACTATTTCCTTGTAGTAGTAGCGGTGGTGGTTCGGCAACCTGCCTTTATCCAAGCGTATTCCGATCGGATAATGAAATAGAGATAAAGGTCAGTATGATAACCGCTGGAGACCCCGAGGTCACCAGGAGCCGATCTTTTTGGGAAGAGGTGCCAGCTTTGAGGTCGAACCTTCATCGCTCCAGGCAGAAGGATTCATTCCGCGTTAAAGGTATGTGGATATAGATACCCATCGGCAGGATTCCTTAGAACAGAGTGTATGTAGGTGTGTTGTGCTGCGAAGGCTGTAGATGAAAGAAAGCAGTGTTGGCTATGTGCGTGATAAGAAATGTAAGATCTACCCACCCGAATACAGGGGTGAGCACAGCGCGTCCACCAATGGGTAACCAGATCTCTACGTGCGCTGACGTTTTGTGTCCGCACTTGCCGGGATCTAACCCGGTCCCGCGTTCTTTGCGGATCAACGCCGTATCCACTCGGCTAGCAAGAGCTCTAGACAGAGATGGATAAGAGGGAGAGATGAGAGAGTGAGAGAGGTCAGGAGGTCTTTTGTGGCAGTCGGAGGGAAGTGGAAGAGGGGGAGAAGTGGCTCTTAACTGACACTCCGAATCAAAACAGATTCGTTGGCCAAATCAACGAGGAGTTAATTAGAGGCGCGGGAGGGGGGGGGAGACTGAAGACCCTCCGCCCAAATATTTCAGACCCGTTTAGGTTTCTATCTTTTTTTAAAGCCAGACTTGTATTCTGCTATTCGGAAAGAGTTATGTAATAATATAGAATATATATAAACAGATTTTTAACCGTTGCGATCGAATGTATCTGATATGATACATGTTTAAAATGGAGGTAAATCTCACAAATAATGATTAAATTTAGTATTAGACCTCAGCTGACGTCCAAAAACTATAATCCATAATTTTCTGATGTGTGGAAAAAAATTCGGATCTGAGAGAGTTGGTCCTCACTCCTTTATGAGGTGCTGTTGTTTATTATTAATGTTGTGTAAGATAACCATTATTAATGATCAATGTTGTGTAAGATAACCATTATTAATGATCAATGTTGTGTAAGATAACCATTATTAATGATCTATGTTGTGTAAGATAACCATTATTAATGATCAATGTTGTGTAAGATAACCATTATTAATGATCAATGTTGTGTAAGATAACCATTATTAATGATCTATGTTGTGTAAGATAACCATTATTAATGATCGTGTCCGACTTTTTAGACTACTCAGAGGGAGGGATTCAGGTAAGCCCCCAATTTTTAACCTGGATCCGCCACTACACTGCATCTAGGAGTTCCTGTAGACATTCTTCTCTTGGCGTAAAGAAAATTTCTATCATCTCCAAACCCGAGGACACTCAACAGTCTACCTTCAGCCATGACTCTTTGGTTTGCTCTCTTCATTCTTACACATAACTACTCGATGTAGAAGCTGAAAGAGACGGAGCACTTACGCCTCACCCTTACATCGTTCGACTTCCACTTCCATTTAATGTTTTGTAAATTGAGTTTCAATCAATTATTCTTGTATAGCCTTTGTATAACATGTTTGTATCAACTCCAACACCGTACTAACACTTTCTCTCCACCTACTCCATCAACATTTCCTGTATGTTTAAAAAGGTTGTTATACAGCGCTCCGCCTCTCCACCATACCCTCTATCTGACTCTCTGGCGGATACACAAATTATCTACAGTTACTCTTACAGGGATAAATCCATTGTGCTTTCATGCTGCTCCTTTTCTTACAACCTTTTCGTCATAATGCTGCCAAATATCTTCCTTACAACACTCACATTCACTTAACTACACTTATCTGGAGGGTTTTTATCCTCACTACCACCCTTATGTATGGTATTTACTCTGCTGGGCTCCCACTCCTCCCGAACCCTTTCATCCCTCACTGATGAAACTTACGGGGTACAAACTTATCCAAAAGCCCACACTAGAGACAAGGACGTGGGTTACATGCCTCTGTGGGCGCTCTTGCCTACTTCCTAGGGAAATCCCTCGGTTACAACCAGGGAAAGTAAACTTATTAACTACCACCACACTCGTCTCAGGCTATGCTAACATTTAAAGCACATACCCGACATTTGAAGCACATACCCAACAGTTAAAGAACATGCCTAGCACTTAAAGAACATGACCAACATTTAAACGAACATACCAACACTTATAAACATACTCGGCATTTCAAATAACATATCTAACATTTAATAACCAACATACCCAATAATTAAAATAACATACTCAGCATTTAAAAGAACATACCCAGCATTTAAAAGAACATACCCATCATTTAAAAGATCATAGCCAGCATTTGAAAGAACATACCCAGCATTTAAAAGAACATACCCAGCATTCTAAAGAACATACCCAGCATTTAAAAGAACATACCCAGCATTTAAAAGAACATACCCAGCATTTTAAAGAACATACCCATCATTTTAAAGAACATACCCAGCATATAAAAGAACATACCCAACTTAAAAGTCGTTGCAAAAAGAGCGTTGGTTATAAATACAATTTTCCTCGGCCAAATCATTGGTATTTCGTGGGCCAAATTCAGGAAATGTAAACTATTTTAATTCCTTGAACAGAAATTGATAGGGGGGGGGGAGGGGGAGTTTCTGGTTAAATAGGTTAGAAAAAACATTATAGATTATAAATAAGAGGCTGAATAATTATTGCTAAGAAGATATTGTGCTAGGAATTAGAATTCACTGTCCATCAAGGAAGGCGTGGATCTGAAGGGGGGAGAGGGGTTAGGTGGCTGAAGCCACCCCCCCTCCCCCTAAAAGAAATTCAGACCCGTTTATAATTATATATCTTTTTTATGCCATACTTGTATCTGCTATTCAGAAAGAGTTATGTAATAATATAGAATATATATAAAAACAGTTTTCCAACCGTTGCGATCTAATGTATCTTATATGATACATGTCTCAAAAAAAAGGCAAATCTCAAAAATAATCATTAAATTCACTATTATACTTTAGCTGATGTCCGAAAATTATAATTAATAATTTTTTGATGTGTCGAAAAATAATCTGATCTGATAGAGTTAGTGCTCTAAAGTTTGGGGGGCTTCAGGCACCTCAGTCCCCCACCTAGTCCGCGCAGATCAGGGGCGCCTTCCTGATGAAACCAGTCCTGGAGTCCTTCATCTTTTCTTTCACGTCGGGGCATTAACTGGTCTCTCGACCTGGTGATGTCAGTCTCACTAGTTACATAATTATCGAAGAAAATGCAGTTAGTTATGAATTAGTGACTTTGTTATGTGTCCCGACCCTAAAGACACCCTGTAGGACCCCTGGCAAGACCCACCCACGGAGGAGAAGAAAGAAACATCGCCGGTGACGAGATTCAAACCCTTGACTGCACGTCGCTGAGATCATTTGACTAGAGGCTTAGTCCGCTCGACCCTTCCCCACAGCCTAAAAAGATCCAGTTCAAACCGAGAGGATAATCCTTTCCTACTACTCATCATGATATAAGTTTTCTAAAAGAATTCAGATTACAAAACTTAGAAACAATCTTGTTTAAGTCTGACTTTGCTTTTAAAAATATATACCAACGAGGGAATGTTTTATTATTAATTCTAAGACCTTTTCGTCACCTTTGATGGAGTATTAACACGTTACTTCGTTAATACTTTTTTTGAGTCCAACTTAATCAGAGTCTCATGTTTTGAATTGATCAATGACAAAATTGTTGCATCATTTCTTCTTAGCTCAATTTATGACGTCATGGAGCTTTTGTTCCGCAGATAACGGTCGGCCCAAACGGCAGGAATACCTTTTAAAAACGAATCGACTTTTATACTTAATAAATAAAATGTTTCTGTATATTATATTATTGGGAACTTTTATTTATGTAATACAATGCCACCATATTCGGGGGCCACGCTATAAATCCTAAAAGTTTTTTTTTATTTCATATTTATGATACAAAATAAAAGGCGAAAAATCGAGAAACAAATAGGCCCACGCTCGTCACTATGGAAATGCCGTAGTCATTCGGAGGTTACCATGGTATCATTTTTTTTAGAACGCGTGCGAAAAGTGAACCTCCGTGGTCAAGGGTTGTGATAACCTGCACTTTCACTTTTGCCCGACCGTCTCTTTTCTGTTGGGTTGTGCTGAGCGTATCCACACATTCTAAATTAACTTATTGTTTATTCCTTCCTCTGAACTGGAGCACAACCATGTTTTAATTTCATTTTTACATTGGATATATCACACACACACACATACGCACACGTCGGGATGATGCATGGGGTGGTCCGTCTGTCAATGAAAGATCCCGTTGTATGAGAGAACTGTTTTAGTGATGGGGCGAAAGGGAAATATGACGTCATCTTTCGTGGCAGTTCTTGGACGTAACAGTTGTGGGTGTGAGTGACCGGCTCCCAGGTAAGGATGATTTGTCGCCTCGACGGTCGCCAGGGCGCACATCCACGGTTGGAAAGGCGTAACACGTCATCAGGAGTTGGCGCAATGACCACTCGTAAGATTCGCCTTTGCCCGAGCTCTCGGGGATGACCAAAGGGCGAAGGAACTGGGGGGCCTAAAAGGGTTCGCGTTGGGGTCAGGGCATTGGTTAACGTTGGTCACAGGAAATCGGTTAGCGTTGGGGATAGGGCATGGGTTAGCGTTGGGGACAGGGCATGGGTTAGCGTTGGGGTCCGGGCATGGGTTAGCATTGGGGACAGGGCATGGGTTAGCATTGGGGACAGGGCATGGGTTAGCGCTGTGGTAAGGACATGGATTAGAGTTGGCGTCATGGCATGGGTTAGCGTTGTTGACCTGGCATGGGTTAGCGTTGTGGTCAAGGTCTGTGTTAGTGTTTGGGTAATGACCTGGGTTAGCATTTGGTTCAGAGAATGGGTTAGATTTGGGCCAGAGCATGGGTTAGCATTAGGGACAGGGCATGTGTTATCGTTGGGGTCTGGGCATGGGTTATCGTTAGGGTCTGGGCATGGGTTATCGTTAGGGTCAGGGCATGGGTTAGCGTTGTGGTCATGGTCTGTGTTAGTGTTTGGGTAATGACCTGGGTTAGCATTGGGTTCAGAGAATGGGTTAGATTTGGGCCAGGGCATGGGTTAGCATTAGGGACAGGGCATGTGTTATCGTTGGGGTCTGGGCATGGGTTATCGTTAGGGTCTGGGCATGGGTTATCGTTAGGGTAAGGGTATTGGTTAGCGTTGGGTCCGGGCATGGGTTATCGTTTGGGTCAGGGTATGGGTTAGCGTTGGTGTCAGGACATAGGTAAGCGTTATGGAAAGCGACTGGGTTAGAGTTGGCGCAGGGCATGTGCTATCGTTAGGGTCAGTTCATGGGTTAGCGTTGGCGCAGAGCATGGTTTAGCGTTGGGGTCAGGGCATGGGTTAGCGTTGGAGTCATGGCATGGGTTAGCGTTGGAGTCATGGCATGGGTTAGCGTTGGCGCAGAACATGGTTTAGCGTTGGGGTCAGGGCATGGGTTAGCGTTGGGGACAGGGCATGGGTTAGCGTTGGCACAGAGCATGGGTTAGCGTTGGGGACAGGGCATGGGTTAGCGTTGGGGACAGCGAATGGGTTATCGTTGGAGACATGGCATGGTTCAGCGTTGGGGTCACGGCGTGGGTTAGTGTTGAGGTCAGTGGTCCTCAACGCGTTGGGGTTCGGCAGAGATTTTACGTACGGATGCTCTTCCCGGCTCCAACCCTCCCTATTTATCTGGGCTTGGCACTAGCACTGTATTGGGCTGTCTTTCCCCCACCCCCAGTGGCTAGGAATGCTTTCAAAGCCAATAGAAGAAAACCCCTGGTGATTAATGCTCGGTTTCGCCCCCATTCCTCTTCCTCCTTACCCCAGCATCCAAATGATAAAGAAATTAGGTAAATTTTCGGAAAGTGACCAACCTCGATTTTGTGGATAATTCATAATTTGCTTACAAAAAAAAGAAGTTTTTTTTAGAAAATTTAGAGACTTTTAATTTGAGAAAGTAAAACAAAGTTGTTTTTTATATTAAAATAACTTAATTAAAAGTATAGGAGCAGCCAGCACAAGTTGTAGAATCGTAGCCATTGTGTCAACTGATTTAGTTTCAATTCGTCTTCAATTTTGCCCTAAGAGTCTTTTTTTAAAATTGAGACACTGTTTGGCCTTGGGTAGGAGTGGATCATGAAGGGGTTGGGACGAGAAAAACGAGGGACTACAGCTTGGAACGAGAAAATCTAGTCCATCACCATTACTAGTTCATCTTCACTATTAAACATCAACAAGCAATGCTCCTATTTACTCTTCACATCGGTATTCCGCAATTCAACATAGCACTTTGACTCTTCACAATTCCGGTACACACCCACACACACAGTCTTTACACTAGCTTGTATAATTTAAAGTTGTTCCACGTGCCATCTTCTACTCTCAAGCATTCTCTGATTCAACAGCCTTTTGACCCTCTCTTCTTCGCTTTAGTCCCGTACTCCACTCATACCTTTCGAAGCTTTCGCATAAAACACATCCTCCATCACATTCTTTCTCCCCGGAAACAATTCAGTTTTGCTCTTAAATTCTTCCTCCATCCTCTCTTTATTCTCATTCTCTTCAAGTGTATCAAAATATCCAGTCATCACATCACGCATCTGATACTCATTTGACCAATCATATCTCTTAAATACATCCACCTATACCAATCCCAATTATATCCCAGTTAATTCCAGCAACTTTCTTCTATAGTTACAATTCCATTGATTAAATCTACATAAGTATACACAATTGAGGAGCTCACACATTCACATTCTCTACCACACGTTATTTACCCTCTAACACTACAATCTACACATGATTGCAATTCATTCGCCGCAGCCTAGAAATTCTTCATTCCATTTCTTGTTCAACTCACATAGAGCAGGCATGAGACTCACTTTCACAAACACATTATCATTACATATCCACCTCAAACCTTCTCGGTTATAATCTTAACCACATCTTAATTTGTATCTCATTATCCTCTCGCTCATTCATTCTTACCAAAGAGAACAGTCTTGAAGTTACGAACTAAAATTATGTATTCCAGAGCATGGAATCTCGAGAAGACGACTCAATTGTTCGCATCAAAGGGATCAAGGCTTGACGAGAATCATCTCAAAGAGAATTGGAGTTCTAAAGTAAAACATAAAATGTCGTACCAAGGATCACACTCGGAGTTACGAAGTAATGTTCGCATTGATAGCTACATTGCGCCCAGGATACGAACAAAAAATATATACAAAAGTAAGGGGTCTGAAAAGTATGAATTAAAATTTCGTTCTAAAGACCTTAACGCCTTAAAAGTACGAACTCAAAGTTCGCATTTCGAGGATCAGTTATCATAAGTGCAAAACCCCATTTGCTGAGGGACTTGTTTTCACGTAGAGGCTTTAAGGCCTGCCGAGCCACTCATTTCGGTTATCTCTGCAGGACAGACCGCGACGACCCGCAAAAACATCATCGAGGGGTGCTTGGACGTATCGTGCAGGTCAACCTTCCGCTTAATAGCTGTGTTTCTTCGCTGTTCGATACGTCCGAAGTCATTTGGAGTCCTTCCTGCTTGTGGACTGGAGGTGGTAGGACAGAGGGAAGGAGAAGGTTAAAGATGGTCCAATGGGATAGGATTTTAAAGGTTATTTTCCGGGAGTAACTCGGACATAGAAGAGAAAACCTCATGGAAAAAGGCTTAAACAAGAGGACTCTTTAGCCCCCACCCCACCCCACTCCAATAATACTCCCTCATAACACAAAGCGACTTGTTTTCAAAAGTGCACCTGCCAATTTTCATCCTATTGTTGGTCAGATTTAAGCGTCAGTTCATGATGAATCCGATTGTTCCCTCTTCTGTTTTGGACAATGGCAAGTTGAGATCATCAAAAATGAAATGAACAATTTTATTGGACTAAATGATTACAAATGTCGAATAATTTAGTTTTTTGCGTTTAAGAGATAACATTGTTACACATCCGGGGGGTGAAGGGAAGACAGGAGCGTGAGAGTGCGAGAATGGCTGAATAACCGCGTCATAGGTGAATGTTGGTGTAAAAGAATAATATGTAAGATGGATAGGTGAATGAATAAAATGTGGGTTGATCGTTTGAATGAAGAAAATGTGGGTTGATTGTGAGAATGAATAAAATGTGGGTTGATTGTGTGAATAAATAAAAATGTGGGTTGATTGTGGGAATGAATAAAGTAGGTTGAATGTGTGAATGAATAAATGCTGGTTGATTGTGTGAATGACTAAAATGTGGGATTATTTTGTGAATGAATAAAGTAAGGGCTGATTCTGTGATTAAAAAAAATGAGAGTTGATTGTGCGGATGACGAAAATGAGGGCTCATTCTGTAAATAAAAAAAATGAGAGTTGATTATGGGAATAAATAAAATGTGTGTTAATTGTGTGAATGAATAAAATGTAGGTTGATTTTGTTAATGAATAAAATGTGGGTTGATTGTGTGAATGAAAAAAAGTTAGTTGAATGTGTGAATGAGTAAAATGATGGTTGATTGTGTGAAAGAATAAAATGTGGGTTGATTGTGTGGAATAATAAAATGTGGGTAGATTGTGTGAATGAATAAATGTGGGTTGTTTGTGTGAATGAATAAAATGTTGGTTGTTTGCGTGAATGAATAAAATAATCAAATCTTTCGACAAATAGGGAATTCCAACCCATAGTTAGTTTGCTTTCAATAATTCCCGGGCTAACCTTGGGAGGACCTTAGCAATTATATCATTCGAAAGAGAATGTAAAACAACATAAGAGTTTCAAATTTTGTTAGAGTCGGCTTAAAATTCACGATGTTATTGCCAAAAAGGTCAAGTAAAAGGGTTACCATCCGATCGACTATCCTACGAACCGACAGAGTGACTCGCGTGCACGCGACTAAAAACATTAAATTTCTAATTTCATTACCATTAAAACCAATCAGAGCTTACTACCACATTAAGTCATTCAGCGCCTCCATTTTCATTCATCTACGGGTGAACCATTTCCCAGCTTAAGGAGGAAGGCACATGTCTACGGGAGCACCGCCCCCATCATGCTACATATTGAAATTATCAATGTTGGAAACAACTCTTTTCTTTTCATTTTTTGGTTATTATTTTTTACCGAAATAACTTTTTTTTAAAACATTTTATTACTTCTTCCTGTGATTTGTTCAAATCGGAGTAAACCTCAATTTTGAAATATTTCGCCTTGCGATCGCCAGAAATTAATAACAGATTTGAACAAAGCACAAAAAAATAGATCAAGAACAAATAACCTGAGCTCACTTAATATAACCTTCAATTTTCAAATTACCACTTTGTGACACTATTCAATTTCTTTTTATCTACCCCAAATATAATAATTCCTAAAACCAATTGATGATTGCCAGGAAACCCAAAGAACATCATAACATAGGAGAGTATGCAATACCATGCAACGATTGCCATAAAGTTTATATAGGAGAAACGGGGAGAAATCTAGACAAGAGATTGTACGAACACAAAAGAGATATTTGAGTAGGCAGCCAAAGCAGTGGAATATTTTGCCATGTTAAAGACTTGAATCATTCGATCGATTTCAATGGAAGTAAAATGGTATTTAGATCGGCTAACTATGTTAAGAGAAGAATCGTAGAATCGAGCTTGATATCGTCAGTTCCTAATTTAAATCTATCTGAGGGTCAATTTTCTTTTAATCCTGTAATACGAAAGCAAATAAACAAAATAGTAAAATGTCAGTCTTCAATATGTTTAGGCTTACTCCCCCCTCCCTGATTAGACACAAGTAGGGGATTACGGGAGAAAAGAGGGGATCTTTCACGACCCCGTGTTATGTTTGTAAGCACTTTTCTAATATTTTCTATCCAGTGTCAGTTGAAAAAGGGTGTGAGATACAACGAAACTATTCTGAATTAAATTGTCTTCGGAGAATGTGGTTTAATCCCTCATATAGAAATATATATATATATATATATATATATATATATATATATATATATATATATATGTATAACTGGTCTAACCAACGAACTTTGTAATTTTTTTAATTTCTTTCACATTTTCACTGCGATTTTTAATATAAACATTGACAGATTTGTGAAGAGAGAAGGAGGTGACAGCAGGAGCAGGAGTGTGTCAGGGTAGAGCAGCGCTGCCATCCGACCCAGCACAACGGGACCTTCTGGAGCGGCGTCGCTTGTCATTCAGATGTCGGACACCTCCGACATCAGTTACTTCCCGGACCCCTCCTAGCCCTCCCAGGTGTCCGTGTACGACATGGATGAAAGTGTGACTGAGGAGGTGGAGACCCAGGAGAGGCAGTAGGGCACCAGACTGCTGAAGGCTGGGCTGGAGGACCTTCAAATGAAAGTTTAAAATTTTATTTAAATCTCATAATATTAAGTATTTATAATTTAAAGACTTAAATAAGAAAGAGTAACAAAAAAGTAAAAAGAACTAAAAAAATCAGTTTGTTTTTATCGTTATCGTCCTTATTATCATGGTAGAATTTGAGGCACTTTTAGTCTACCAAGTGAACCCTTTTAGCGTCCTCGAGGACTGGGCGACCAGACCAGCGTTTCGCTCTTCCCCTCACCAATTACATGGTGTCGATTTTTAAGATTGTAGACTAGTCTATCGTCAATCTTTTAAGATTGTAGACTAGTCTATCGTCAATCTTTTAAGATCTTGTGTCGATATTGGGGAAATGTTTTGCAAAGGCTGTACAGCCTTTGCGCTTTGCACAACATTGTCCCAATATCGACCCTGGGTGCCTCATATTCCACTATGGCTATTATTTTATCGCCTATTGGATTTTCTCAATTTAAACATATTTTATACATTTTACAATTTTTTAGGTTCTTTTTCCTTTTCGTCTTATGTCAAGACTGAGAAGGACAATGATGGAGGGAATATCCACATGGGAAGGGCTAAGTGTAAGGAGAAGACCTGCGTCAAGAAGGGCGTGAAGGCTCCCACCTATAGCTACACCACGCAGACCAAGGCCAACCTCAGGAAACATTATGAGAGTGTAAGTAAATAAAAAATACAAGTAAAACGCCTTAGTAGGCGATAAACGAGTGAAGGGGGCTTGTCTTCTGTGCTAGGGAGGCCTGATTTTGTAAGAAAATCAAACCCTGATGTTTATCAACTTGCCCTAACTCTTAACTTTGGCCATCTCTGTTCTATGGTGACTTTGAAATTAAATTAAAAACTTTTAATTTATGTGAATAGATGCATAATGTATAGTGATCTACAGCTTTTACTTTTTAACACTTAGACTTAGGATACAAAGTCGCAATGAACTAAAAATTTATAAATAATAAATGTTTTATTTAATTTCTATTTTTTCAGATGCACAAGGGCACCATCAACACCTTCAGGGCAGCGCTGGATGGGGCCAGCAAGAGGGGCCGCTCCAAGGGCAGCGGGGACGATTTGCCCGCTAAGAGGACCTGTCGCCAGCTGTCTAGGGAGAAGTCCTTCAGCAGGAAGGACATGGTGACCCCAGAGGTCTTGAGGAAGACTTGCACAGGTATAATAAAAGTTTTATAAAATAACCACTTATACCTAAATTAGCGTTACCAGTAAAGCTACATAAGTTCTAAAAATAAAAAATATTTAATTTTTATTTTCTATTTCAGGTAGTTCAATGATACTGTGATGCCCTTGAGCATTGTAGATCACTCCAGCACAAGGCACATATTCAGCATAGTCGCGCCGGACTTCTTCCTGCCGTCCAGGAGGACTCTGTGGAGGGACATCGATCAGGTGTCGGCCACTGCCAAGTCGGACATCTCCAACCTGCTGTACGATGCCAGCTATGTCGCGACTACCGCACACAGCTGGACTGCACACAGCAGGGCTTTCATTGGCATGACCGGTCACTGCATTGGCAAGGATCTCTGCCGCCAGCATTGCACTTTGACATGCAAGGAGATCACGGTAATTAAATAATTTTAACTAAAAATTATTTAAGTTTAAGTTAAAACTTTTTAACTCTATAAAAACAAACTAAAGTTACGTTGCATTGGCAGAAATAAAATTACATTTTTATAAATCGTATCACTACTGACGTTGAGAACGGTAAATATAAATAAATATAAATTATTAAATAGCTTTTTTTGCAGGAAAAACAGACCAACGAGCCCCTGGCCCAGGTCAACACCGACATCCACCGGCAGTTTGGCCTGGCCAACAAGGTGATGGTCACCACTACGGACAACGGCGCCAATTACGTGGCGGCGTTTAGGCACTTTGGTGCGGCGGAGGGGGCCGTGGAGGGACAGGAGGAAGGGGACCCGGAGGTGGTGGTTGGCCAGCGTGGCAACCTCCATGTCCAGCTGCATCAAGTGGCGCCTCAAGTGTCTGTTCATCTGCCAGTCCACTACAGATGTCACATCTGTGTAAATTTAATTAATAATTAAATTATTAATTATTATTTCAATAATATTTTTATTCTTTCAACAGGTTTTTTTTGTGTGAGATAACTTTGGAAGAAATAAGAAAAGTATCTAAATGTCACAAGTTGAAAAATTTAAATAATTTAAATAAAAACTTTAAAAATGTTTAAATTGCAGTGTACACACCATCAACCTGGTGGCCACTGTGGACGTGCAGTCTGTGGCAGGGTGGAACAAGGGCCTAAGGGCGCCTTTCACCAAGGCTGCCTCAAAGGCCCAGGACACCTGGAACCTGCAGAACCGCAGCTCTGTGGCGGCCAACTCCATCAAGGAGAAGACAGGGAGGAAGCTAAAAACCTTCTGCGTCACTTGATAAGATTATTAGATTCAATCATGAATATTTGACTTCTGCTTGGTTTTTAGTAAGTTTGGGTTGTAGTGAAAGAACAAAACAAATATGTACCTAATGCATTTGCCTGTTCCCTTTCTTGTGAAATATTAATTTTTCTATTTAAAAAATTACTTTGGAGTTTGGTTAAATTGTTAAAATATTGTGTTGCATTGTATATTTATGTAACATGGCATACTGATACACAATAGAGAAAATACTAATATTGAGCTAGACTGCAGTTCACTTAGTTCTCCCTGGTGGTTGTAGCAACTAGCAAGTGAGCCTGTAATGATTGAAATGTAATAGCCTTTTATAGATAATCTTGTTAGCGTCAACAATAGAACACTTAAAAATCTTCTTTTTTTTTCTAATTATTTTTCAACTTTTTTCAAAGGAAGAACTCTTACTACGACGCCGTCTCTAGCCTCATGGACGTTTTGTCCAACCAAGACAAGATGAGGACCCTCAACGATATCCCCAGCAAGGGAGGGGTGTCAACTGTTGATGAGATGGACAAACAAGTAAGTAAAATAAATTGAAGTTATTAACTTATTTTTCATATTTTAGGCTTTTCTATAATGTATAATGTATTAATCTATAAAGTATATAAGTTAAAAAAGTTAAAGTAAATTTAGTTAGGTAAATGAAAATGATGTGCAAGTTTTGACATGAAATTAAAATTTAAAGTAAATGAAATAATTTTAAACTTTTTTTTCAAATCTTTTGTACGTCCTCTCAGAGCACATGAAGGTCATGAGGCCCGTGGCCGAGTGCCTGGACAACGTCCAGTCAGAGACCAACGCCTACATGGGCGCCTTCATGCCGACCTTGCACATGATCCCCTCCACCTGGAGAACCTGAAGACTGACAGGCAAGGAAATTTAAAAAGTTCTTTAACAAATGTTATAAGATAGGTACAGGTACCAAACTTGTAACACTTTATAAAGCTACCTAGTCCTACTGGTCACTGTACCTACTCAATAGTATAATTGTTCCAAAATATTTAAATAATTATTTAGTTTTTTATTCTCTTTCAGGAGCCTGCAGTATACCCAGCCACTGGTGGCCACGCTACTGGGGACAGAGGGTAGTTGGAAGGGGTACTATGGCAGGTTTGCCGCGAGGATAAAGAAGGAGGACGTCCTCATGGCCACTGCCCTGCACACCCACTACACTATGTCCCTGGTGAACCACTTCAGCCAAAAAGAGGCTGTGGACATCAAGCAGCGCTTCCTGGAGGAGGTTACAGAGATGGTGGACGCTGAGGAGAGGCAGCCTGAGGAGGTGAACCAGTTCCACCTGCTCCTCTCCAGTGCCGCAGTGCCGGAGGTGAGGCGAGGAGGCAGGAGTTGAAGGAGAAGGTCACCAAGGCCTTTGACTAGTGAAAGAGAGCGATGGATATATATATAGGTAGATGGATAAGACGGAATTAGGTTTCGAATACTAATTGGATAACCAAGGTTATTAAATGGTTATAAGAGAATATTTAGGGTAGTTAGCGATTTAGTTCATTCGATCCTCGAGAGACAAGCGGGACGAAGTTGGTGGGAGGTCTTAGTGACCTTGATTACTCACGGGGGTAGCCAAGAACTCGCCAAGGGTGAGTCTACTTCCTACAAACTTATGTTTCGCGAGATGCGGGCCTCTTGTTCTCAAGAGGCCACCGGGCAAACTTCGAAGGGGGGACGTCACTTCTTCAAACTCGGATCGAGCGAGCTATCGGGCCTCTTGTCTTCAAGAAGTCACCAGAAGAACTTCGGAGGACGGCTTCTCCAATCCTTGATCCAAAGACGGTTGAGAAAGGCTGACGTTGCCTCAAGAGAATCTTCTCCTTGACCCAAAGATACCTGTGTGATGTCCAGCTCTTCCCTGGCTTGCGACCGTCACTAAACACTTCTCGGGAGAGAGCGTCGTTGAATCGAACTCCTTTGGGGGAAGTGTCGTCTAGCCATATCTCTCAGTAATCTTTGAGAGGGTGCATATACACCCGGAGTTCTCCAAAACAGGGAGAAAGAGAGAGGGGCCTCCTTGAACCATCGATATCAGCCGGGACAACCGAGTGTCTACTTGCCGGAAAGTGTAAGAGGTAGGGATCAGCGAGTGAGACGGACGACCAGCGGCTGGAGCCATAAAAGTTGTTCGAGGCGAACCTACAGAATAGAAGAGTAATCTCCTGACCCGGGGAGGGCGGAGATTTAGACGGCGAGGAGGTAGCCTTCAATTTTAGCGTCATGCCTCGGTGTGAATTTCTCAGTGAACTGGCGGCAAGTACAAAACGTTTATGAAACCTGTGTTTTAGACACGTTTAGGAATGCAAAAAGCAGAATTTAGTAGATAAATAACATTATATATCTAAGATATTACACATTTTACAGCCGATTTTCAGAAATTCTAATACAACGACCATCTAGACATCATTGGAAAGGAGCATTTTCTGATAAGTTGACAGGGAAAAAGGAACTTTGCCAACAAGAGAAACATTACATAATGAACCGATTAGGTAAAGGAAAGTCTAATCTGCAAATATCAAGAGATATGAAGCATGTTGATCTCACTGTGATGGAAACTGTAGAGAATGGCATTCAACCAAGAAAAAAAGGGTTTAACCAGAATATCCAGCTCGTACCCTTAGAGATCTCTTTCAAAAGAGGTGGCTAGTAATAATCATGCTAGCAGCAAAGCTATTTTACAAGCTGTTAGGGCTTATTCTCTCTCGCGAAAGAAACAAGGTGTAATGCTCTGAGGATATATTTTCCTGTAGGAATAAGAGCAAAAAGTACAATTCCTGACCAAAAAATCTCCAAAACCGGCTGTTGTGAGCCCAGACGTACAAGAAAAATGACTTTAACAAAATTATCTTGAGAGACGATTCAAGAGTCACTTGGAATGCGCTGGAAGGTTGGGAAAGAGGTTGTGTTTTCATTGGTGTTCAGGTGAAGCAATTAAACATGAGATAGGTAGATAAGAAGGCTTGATAATTTGGGCTAGAATTATTGAAGACAAGCTTGTTTGACCCTTCAAAGTGTATGATGGCGTCAAAATGGATTCGAAGGCGTACTGCAAGTTCCTGGAGTAAACCTTCCTACCTTGGTTCAAGAGACAGCTGGTGAAGATAAGGAAGTCACTTGGTTTCACGCAGGGAAATACTACAAGTCTTTCCTCCAAATTCTTTAAGAATTGATATAGTTGAAATTATTTGTAAGGGAGGAAATCGAGGTCTGACCCCTCATATTAGTTCTAACCTAAATTCAATATAAAACTTGTCTAGTAGGAAGAGAAAAGTTTACGCTGATGGCCTGCAATTTACCACCAAAAATGACTTGTGGGAAGTCATCCAAGTTGCTGCAAAGATTGTTTCCGTTGATTGCATCAAAACTTTGAATCGCTCAGTAGAATTCAGATCGTTCAAAGTTAGTCAGGAGAAAGGTTCCTTTGTCCACCAGCTCTTGAAAGGTTCTTATTTAAAATTGTTTTATCTAATTTGCTTTATTTTGTATTTCTTTTAATTGCTTCATATAAGTTGTTTAACATCCTATACTATTTTATTATATTTAGCTTATATATTATCAAGTTGCCTTGATACGTGCAAATAAGCTAATTAACAAAGTTGCCTTGATACGTAGCAATAAGTTAATCAAGTTCCCTTGATACCTGTGAATAGGCGAGTTAATCAAGTTTCCTTTATACGTGCCAATATTTAACTTAATTAAGTTGCCTTAATAAGTAGCACTAAGATCCTTAATAAAGTTGCCTACATACAAGCAAATAGGCCGGTCAATAAAGTTGCATTGATACGGGCTAATGCTCTAGTTCATCAAGTTGCCTTGATACAAGTCAATATGACAGTTAATAAAATTTCCTTAATAAGTGCCAATAAGCGAGTTAATTAAGTTTTCTAGAAAGTACCAAAAAGCAAGTTAATCCAGTTGCCTTGAACTGCCAATAGGCCAGCTAATAAAGTTGCTTCAATGCGTGTCAATAATCTAATTAATCAAGTTGCCAATAATCTAGTTAATCACTTTGCTTTGATACGTTCCAAAAAGCTAGTTAATAAAGTTGCCTTAATCCGAGTCATTAATCTAATTAATAAACTATTTAATCTGCCGGGCACACGATGGAAAATGTTTACTAGTGTAAGTATATTATATTATAGGGGGAGTGCGCAACTCTCCTGAATCTGTCTTGACCCCACGAATAATAATAATAATAATCAGCAAGTGAAGATATTTTTGGACCACAAAATAAGAATTTCCAACAATATTAATCTGTATTTATTCGGTACAGGACTTTTAATCCCGGGCATCGCCGGGTAGCTATTGTAGTAAAATATATATGAAAAAAGGAAAATATATGTATTAATAATTTTGAAATAAATGTAATTCAATTATATAAATAAAAATGATCTATTGACTTCATATGGTTTAGTCCTGTGGCCCTCTTCTTGGAGTCATTGCCCCCTCTATATCTTAAAATTTCCTGTTGACCCCTTCAAATGATTCATGGCCCCCGGTTGGGAAACACTGGTATAAATTGTGTGACGAAGGTCGATTTAATTTCTAAAGAATGTATTTAAAGAGCTTTGAAATGGCCCCTTTAAAGAGGGGCCATCGGTCGGCTTGCTGAAGTCTGATGGCAGGGTGGAACTGATGTTGCAATCCATGCTGATTTCGGCTGGATGAAACCTTATGGCAGGGCGGAACTGATGTTGCAATCCCTGCTGATTGCGGCTGGATGAAACCTTATGGCAGGGCGGAACTGCTTTCGCAATCTCTGCTCCCTGTAGATCCTACGTTCAACCCTGATTAGCTGTAAAAGTATAGAATATATAAAAACACTTATTTAAACCATTGCGATCCAATGTATCATATATGATACACGTCTAAAATACAGTAAATGTCAAAAATAATTATTAAATTCAATATTCTACTTCAGTTGATGTCCAAAAACTACAAATCTTAATTTTCTGAAATGTGGACAAAATTCGGTTTTGAGAGAGTTGGTGCTCAATCCTTTATGAGATGCTGTTATTTATTATCAATGCTGTGTAAGATAAACATTATTAATGATCAATCTTGTGTAAGATAACCATTATTAATGATCATTGTTGTGTAAGATAACCATTATTAATGATCAATGTTGTGTAAGATAACCATTATTAATGATCAATGCCCGTTTATGAAATTACTGAGTGAGAGAGGAATTCATTTTAGCCTCACCAAATTTTTATTCCGGATCCGCCACTGAGTGAATGCCAAGATTGGAATGACCGGAGGAAGTTGGAATTCTCACACGAAAATTAAAGCCAAAACCACGAAGCAAAACATAGGAAATGGTCGAAACGTTCCAAAGAGACATGTTTCGAAACATGGCCTTGATTCTAATCCTGGTCGAAGCACTCTCCATATAATTTTCAATTATTTTTAGTTGTACATGACCTAACTAAGTTTTGTTAGATTTTTCATTAACATAACGTTCATTTTAGTATTTGCCGTCGTTTAGGTATATATATATATATATATATATATATATATATATATATATATATATATATATTTGGAGAATAAGTTAGGGTGCAAAGAAAATATTGCTATTAATGGATGTGATCTCTCGACTGATCTAGATATAGCCAAAGAATTAATTCCTGATGCTGTAAAGGTTCCAATAGAAGCTGCTGGGTTCATAAACACTAATAAGTTACAGGATGTGAAGCCAAATCTGTGGGTCGCATTAAGAAGAATGCTTACAATACTCATTACTGTGGCCGCTGGCGAGAGAAGCTTTAGTAAACTGCTTTAGTAAACTAAAGCTCATAAGGACATACTTACGGTCATCCATATCTAAAGAAAGAATGAATACTTTGGCTGTCTATAGAAAATGATATTGCTAAGGATATAGATATAGAAAGGGCCATGGGAAGATTTGTTGAGGTTGATAACATCAATGGCAACTACATCACTAAAGTACATAGGAAAAGTACGGACATGGGAAGATGCCTCAATGCGGAGAGTGAATGCCCTGAAAGGTACAAAATAAGCGTAATCGGCTCATACATCCGCCGAGCACATAAATGCTGCTCTATGTAGGAACTTTTCCACCAAGAGATTGCACGAGTAAAGCAAATATTCGTGAATAATGGTTTCTCAAACAGCATGACTGACAAAAAAATCCAATCATTTTTAAATAACCATTACAAACATGCGGACTGAAAGTAATCATGGAGAAGTCAACAACATCAAAGTGTATTACAGAAACCAGATGTCAACGGCCTATAAAATAGGTGAAAAAAACATCAAGGAGATTATTAACCGTAACATCAAGGTTAAAAATCAAATGGATAAAATTCAACGCATCATATATTAAAAACTACAAAAGCCAGCAATCTCCTGATGAAAAACAACAGCTGCCTAAACTCCTCGAATCTCAAGTCAATCCACATAGTTTACGAGTTCACCTCCCCCAATAAAGACTGAAAGCTTTATAGAAACTCTAAATAGATTGGCATGCCAACTACCATACCCTCGAGACGGTTAACTATGCATCAACAAAGCGGTGGGCCTAAGAACCATATGGAGACTGTACATAATATTGACCTAACGATAGATATGCTGGTTCATAACACCATTATTAAAAGAAAAGAGGTTAATAATCCGAAGCTTAACATCTTAGAAGCCCTAAGAATAAATGAAGATAAGCCGGCCATCAACAGTCAAGCAACAAGCTGGAATCGCACATTAAAACTATTTTAAAAATTCCACGCACAGGAGTGGCTCATTTCCTCTAACGTTGCGTTTAACCAAGGCGGAATAAATACCCCTTAAAAATCGTTTTCTTTCACTTTCTGCCAGATCCTCACTCCACTCATTACATCGGTAAAGGAGGCAAGAACATTTCAAAACGCTCCGAAGAAGATCGAATAAGATCGAAGGCTTAGCAAATTTGTTTGGCTTTTACCAAACACATTCATTTGAAAAAAGAGATCAATACTGGACAATTAATCCACCATCTACAAGATGGAATAAAAAATATATTTAGAAGAAGAGAAAGTTGCCAAAGGAAATTAATTAAGGCAAAATACACAATAGTCTTCAACAAAATTTGCATATATATATATATATATATATATATATATATATATATATATATATATTATATATACTCGTATATACGAGGGCCGGTCAATAAGTTTTGCGAATCGGTAGGGCAAAACAGAGCAAGGGGGATGGCTGTTTGTGGGGGTGTTAGAACAAGTTATGACAAGTCAGGACCTGCAGCTACACGATCCTGCCTCGTCTATTTAAGAAGCAGTAGCTGATCGCAGATCGTCAGTCACAAATTTTTCAACAATGGAGAAGGTTGAGCACCGCGCAGTGATCAAACTTTTGCCCAAGGAAGGCAAGAATGCAAAAGAGATCCATGAACGCATGGTTGCAGTGTACACCGACACCGCCCCTTCCTATGCAACCATTGCTCGTTGGAATATAGAGTTTCGCCATGGTCATGAGTCCCTTGAAGATAACCCTCGTTAAAGACGCCCGTCAGACGTGACCAACGAGGACAATGTGGCCCGTGTAGAGAGGATGATCCTCGAAAATCGACGGTGAAGTTCGAAGAAATCGAGCGAGAAAATGGAATATCACATGGAAGTGTTATCAACATCATCCACGACAATTTAGCCCGTTGGGTCCCTAGAAACCTTACGCCCCATGATCGACTTCAACGTCGTCAAAGTCCACAAGGCCAGTTGCACAAGTTGCCCTGCGCGAGTGCGGATATTCGAGGAGCTCAACCATCCCCTCCTACAGTCCAGATCTGGCCCCTAGCGACTACTTTTTATTCCGCCAGCTCAAGGCTGCACTGCGTGGACGCCGGTTTGGGGACAATGAAGATGTCGAGCTCGCTGTCCAGGAGTGGATTGAACAGCAGTCGAGAGATTTCTGGTTGTCGGGAATTCGAAGCCTCAGGGACAAGTGGCGCAAGTGCATTGAAGTCGAGGATAGTTATATTGAAAAAGAATAAAACACTTTTCCTCATATCTCGTTTCCTTATATCCGAATTGCAAAACTTATTGACCGCCCCTCGTATATATATATATATATATATATATATATATACAATTTTATATCAGGTGTAGGGTCTTTCTAAGAATCACCCCGACCTGTGTTTGAAGCACTAAGTTCAATTAATAGCAGCCGCATTACCAAGAATATCTGAACACCAAAATATTAGGACAAATTTCTTTTTGATTAACGGGTAACAACCAAATTTTAAGCTTATTCTTGTGTGATGTGTCCACAGTTTTTCTAGTTCCTTAAAAGAGTACACTATCTAAGCGGTAATAGTAACCACCATTTTTTGTGTCGTGAGTCAGATTCGCCCCGTTAGTTAGTTATTTATTTTTTGTGTGAGTTCGCCCGATTTTTTCAAGGAATTTTTAATAATTTTGTCGTTAGTAGAATTTATATTTGTTTTGGGGTAAAGCTTCAATAGCTCTGGCAGCTTTTTCGTGTGCAACGGTCGAAAGTAGCACATCCGGGATGTCTTCATCCGATCGCTTTCATAATCAAGGGCAGATCCTAGGCTTATCTGGGAAAGATTTAATCGCTTACGTACAGAAAGAGGAACGTAACGAACGTGCGGAAAGAAGAGCACAGAGAGAAGTCCAAGAAAAAAATGCACAGAGAGAAAACGAAGAAAGAATAGTAGAGCGAGAAGCAGAAGCAGAAGCCAAAGAAAGAAAAGCACATAGAGAAGCAGAAGAGAGAGAAAGAAAAGAGCAGATTAAAGCAGAAAAGAAAGAAAGAATTAGGCAGCATGAGAGAGAAAGATAAGCCATTACCAAATCGAGATAAACTCCTTTGGATCTCGATATAAACAGGCTCAATTGCCCTCATTAAAACTCCCCGCTTATAAGGATGGAGAAGATTTTTGCTCTTATTTAACCCACTTCGAGAGGATCTTCGAAGTCAACAATTGGGACTTAGAATCAGACGGTGTCGCCCGCAACTTCCACTATTGAACCCTCATCTTTGCGATACATTCATTTCTCTTCCCTCAGAGGCCATATTTGATTATTCAACCCTAAAGGCAGAACATCTTTCTGCAATTAACATGAATCCAGAATTTTATAGGGTTAGATTCCGCTCCGCGCGAATACAGCCAGGCCAAACCTACAGGCAATTTGGATTCACGCTTTTGCGTAACTTCCAATTTTGGCTGGATTCCTTCCAAGTATCAAACGATTATGAGTCGCTAGTTGACTTCATCATAAGGGATAAACTGATGTCGCCCCTTCTCCGCGAACTAAGTGCCTTCATTGCGTAGAGAAGAGCGTCCACTTTCAAGGACTGTGTGGAAGAAGCCTAACTTCACGCTTCCAGTCACGACCTCTACCCCAAGTAGGTCAAGAAAAACCATCCCCTCCTCCCCCAAACAAAAGTTTGATTTTAATCGAAGCAAACCCAAGGGCAACAGCGGCTTCGTAAAAGTGCAAGCGCCTAGGAATTACAGGCCTCACTCGCCGCGAGAGCAAAAGGACGTGAAGCCTACAGTACTCCCCCTCCACGCCTAGCAACTACCCCCGTAGACCAATTGTATGTTTTCCGTGGGGCACTCCTGGGCACTTAAGTTACAATTGCCCCAACAATTCTCAACGGAGAACCTCATCGAGTCACCAGGTCCACCAAATCTCTGCTGCCCCCTCACCTAATCCGTTAGCCACATCTAAGTGCCACCTGCTCCCTCTGCACCGGATCAACAAGTAAATTTCCTGTTCAACAAGAGTTTTCCCGGTGGCTCCAGGTGGAAAATGGCGCAGTAAATGGTTGCTGAGTGTCAACCTTGGTTAGAGATACAGGTTTCACCTGTATAGTAGTATCCGACAAACTACTACCTCCCGTAAGTCCCCAGCATAACAGGTTCGCGTTGGTGCATGACTTTTTAGGTCGTGCCACCAGGTTCCCAGTGATACGGTGCAATATACCGTGCCAGTACTTCACCGGATGGGCCGAGGCAGTTGCTGCCCTGATAAAATTCTGCTCCGTCCTCATCGGACAGAGCACGCAGCTCTCCCAAAACTCAACAGCCGGTCGTTACCAGGGCCCAGGCCGAGAAAGATGTATCATTTCCGGTACCACTATCGTCCCCAGATGTAAACCTCGCCACCAATGTTCAATTTGCTTAGGCGCAGAAGACCTGCATCACATTACAACCTCTGTGGGAAAAAGGAAGTTAGAAGGAGACTGAAACGGTACGAGGCAATCGGAAGATCGAATACACCGTTAAGGACGCGTTAGTATACCGTTTTTATGTTGAACCGGAGAGCCCCCCGACTAACGAGTTGTGTCTGCCGAGAACGTATATCGAACCCGTTCTAAAGATGGCTCATGAGAACCTAATGGCTGGACATTTTGTCCATAACAAAACAGCAAAGCGAGTTTTCAAATATTTCTTTTGGCCAGGCACCTCTAAAGAAATTATCGACTTTTGCAAGTCCTGTGACCTTTGCCAGAAAGTCACATCCAAATGGCGTGTAGCATCTGCCCCCCTTTAAAAGATCCCGAGAGTGCCTGAGCCCTTTGCCCGGGTCTTAATCGACCTAATAGGCCCCATTTCTCCCCCGTCGAGCGAGGGACACTCCTATATTTTAACACTCGTTGATTGTGCCACCCGTTTTCCAGAAGCTATCCCCATGACGAAGATTGACAGCATTTCTTGTGCAGAGGCTTTAATCTCAATCTTTGCCAGAGTAGGGATCCCGACGGAGAACTTATCTGACAGAGGACGTCAATTCACCTCTGAATTGGTGGAGTATGTCGGTAAACTCCTTCTCATCAAGCCTCTCTTCACGACGCTCTGGCACCCTTCCGCTAACGGGATGTGGGAAAAGTTAAACGGCCCCCTTATAATGGTACTCAAGAAGGTGTGCCACGACCAGCCACTAGAGTGGCATCGCTTCCTCCCCGTAGCGTTATTTGCTTGTCGCGAAGTACGCAATAGGACTTTGGGTTCACTCCCTTTGAGCTGTTATATGGACGTAACGTCCGAGGACCGATGAGCATTTTAAAAGAATTGTGGTCCAATCCTCGAATGGATGAGGAAATTAAATCCTTTTACGCGTACGTTTTGGACCTGCGTACAAGGTTAGAAAAATGTGCGGACATCGTTCTCCGGAACGACGATGTAAACCTGGAGAAATACCGCACCTACTTCGACCTAAAATCAAAGGCGCGTCCGTTCAAACAGGGTGACGAAGAACTGCTCTTGCTTCTCTCCAAAGCAAATAAGCTCCTCTCTCACTGGAAAGGAGCTTTCTTCATTTTAAAGCCCCGCGGCCCGGTGGATTACTTAATCGAAACCCACTCCGTTAATAAAATCTAGTACATCAACCTCCTAAAGAAATACCACCGCCGAGCTTGCCTAAATAATATAGTCGCCCTAGACGAAGAACCCGTCTTCGAAGCCGCCTATCCCATTGAACCCTTGTGTCTGGTCCAAACGGTGTCCGTAGAAGCAGACGATGATTATACCCGGCCGTCTCTTCCTTCCCCCCAAGTGGAGACTAATTCCACCTCGGACGTAAACCCCAATCTCGCTCCTGATGTGAGGGTTCAATTGCTTGCCTTATTGGAAGGCTTTCCCGACGTCATTTCAGAATTTTCGGGTTGTTCAACCCAATTTACGCATGAAATTGTCCTCACTACTCAAGATGCGATAAGAACCAAGCCTTATCTCATACCCGTACATTTACGGCCGACTTTCAATGCAGAGATCAAGAACTTATTAAAATTAGGAATAATAGAACCGTCGCCGTCCTATTTTTGCTCCCCATTGTCATGGTTAGGAAGCCTGACATGTGGATAGGATGAACGTCGATTTTCGCAAATTAGACGCAATTACACAGTTTGACGCGGAACCGACTGCTCTAATCAACCAAAGTCTTCATGCCTTCGAAGACGCGAAGTTTATCTCTGAGATCGATCTCTGTAAAGCCTACTACCAAGTGCCGCTTTCAGAGCAATCAAAACGCTTTACCGCTTTCGCTACAAAAAGGGATTGTTTCAGTTTAGCCGACTTCCTTCTGGGTTGGTAAATGCTTGCGGAAGTTATAACCAGATCATGCGCCGGTTGTTAGTTGGCCTACTTAACGTGACGTTTTATTTCGATAACGTGTACGTTGCTACTCGTACCTGGGACCAACACGTACAGTCTCTGCGTGCGTTTCTATCCCGGTTACGCGTACACAGGTTCACGGTAGACGCGATAAAGTGTCACTTAGCGTATGACACTATTATCGACCTAGGTTTCCAGGTGGGGAGGAACCAAATACTTCTCCAGGATGACAAGGTAAAGGCTATTTCGGAAATTCCGCTCCCCCGAACGAAGAAACAGCTTCGTTCCTTTTTGGGATCCACGTCATTCTATCGTCGTTTTGTGCTGAATTCCCCTGCCATAGCCTCGCCCCTTAACGACATGCTTAAGAGAACGGCCCCCGATCCAGTCAATTGGACCATTTCCACGAAAGATCGCTTCCACCAGTTAAAAGACAAACTAATCTCTGTCCCTATTTTGAGATTACCGAATCCTAATAAAACATTTGGGGTTCGTACCGATGCATCCCAGTATGGCCATGATTGTGCTCTCATCCAATATGATGACGATGGAGTGGGATATGCTAGTAGGATGCTGTCTCATCGCGTAAAGGCGTTTCTACTATAGAGCTCGAAGGGTTAGTATAGTGTGGTCTATTCGTAAGTTTAGGATGTATGTCATAGGTAAAGAATTTATTGTCGACAGTGATCACAAATCCCTGGCGGACCTAAAATGGCCGTTTTATGCGTTGGAGCCTACTACTCATGGAGTACTAATTACGGATCCTGCATGTTAAAGGCACTCACAACGGCCTAGCCGATAGCTTGAGTAGGAACCTAATAGAAGAATTTTAGCTTTATACGTTCCAATATTGATGAAGTGAGTTGTAGACATTGTTTGGCCCCAAAGGATCATGTGCTGTAAAAATGTCTTTAGATAGGGAGGAGTGTAGAGGGATGTGCTAAAATAGTAGTATTTTCCCATCTCCTAAGATATTACTTCGGGAGAGAAAGCGAGCCGTTACTCCATCCCCTTCCGACTTCACTGAGAAATTCACACCGAGGCATAACGCTGAAATTGAAGGCTACCCCCCCACCGTCTTAATCTCCCCCACCCCCGGGTCGGGAGATTATTCATCTATGGTGTTAATTTGTCTGGAACAACTTTTATGGCTCCAGCCGCTGGTCTTTCCATCTGACCCGCTGATCTAGGCCTCTTACACTTTTCCACAAGGACACACTCGGTTGTCCAAGCCGATAATGAGGGTTCGAGAAGGCCTCTCTCTCTCCCTCTTTTGGAGAACTCCGGGTATATATGCACCCTCCTAAGGATTACCCACAGATTCGGTTAGACGACGTTTCCCTAAGAGGAGTTAGACTTAACTAAGCTCTGTCCTGAGAAGTGTTTAGTGACGATCGCAAGCCACGGAAGAATTGGACATATCACTCGTATCGTCAGATCAGGGAGAAGAGTCTCTTCAGGCAACGTCAGCCTTTCTTAACCGCCTTCGGATAAAGAATTGGAGAAGCCGTCTTCCGAAGCTTTTCTGGTGACCTCTTGAGGACAAGAGGCCCAATAACTTGCTGAATCCGAGTTTGGAGAAGTTATCTCCCCCCCTTCGAAGTTCGACTGGTGACCTCTTGAGGACAAGAGGCCCGATAGCTCGCTCGATCCGAGTTTGGAGAAGTCACCTCCCTTCTTCGAAGTTCGTCCGGTGACCTATTAAGGACAAGAGGCCCGCATGTCGCTCGATCCGAGTTTGTAGAAAGTAGCACCACCCTCTTTATGTACTTGGCTACACCTGTGAGTAATCAAGGTCACCAACCAAGACCTCCCCTTAAGTTCGTCCCGCTTTTCTTCTCGAGGTTGAAAAGAACTAAATCGCTCACTACCACATATTTCCCATTATAATCATTTAATAACCCTGGTTATCCAATAAGTATTCGGAGCCTAATTCCGTCTTATTCATGTACCTATATATATCCATATTTATTTTGTGCCTTTTATTTAGTGTGTATTAAAATCTATTTTTTTCGTTGTGTTTGAAATATTCCTTGGTCACGCAGCTGCAGCTAACTTTTCAAATCGCACTCTTATAACAATAACATTTGTTGCCTTGCTTAGCCAACCATAGAGCCCGTGTGCGTATATTCCCGTACACTGGGCCATCATACTTCGACACAGTATATGGAAGAAGATGTGAATAAAGCGCCTCTAATGGGTCTAGGTTAGGATTTAATACATGTATAGTGGTTTCCGTAAAAATAGTGGGGCCAATCCCCTCCCCTCCCACCTGCAAGAAATGAATCCCAGATTAAGTCAAGAACTTGGATCGATTTAGGTGTAGACGCTCCCATCTTGCTGCTTTTTGTACTCCATGTTTAGGCTACCCTCAAGTTGGAGGATGCTGGGTTGTTATTGTCAATAAGGATTTAATGGCATCCATTGTATATTAGAGAAAGTAAGTAGATGAAAGGAGAGTGAAAGATAAAGAGAGAGCTTGAGAGAATGATGATGGTAGAGACGAGAAAGGCTTTGGTCTCCCCAAGTGATTCACAGCAAAGTGGAATCAACACAGATTTAAAATAAGTTCACCTTACTCCTCCCTTTTACCTTGGTGCCCTTTATTTGGCTGGCTATGGCCCGAACACAAAGTCCGTCTAAGAAGGGGAACCCGCCTCACTGCCATTCCATTTATCTTCATCTTCACCCCACGCCGAAACAGAATGCGATGACGACATTTATTATGTGAAAAATGACCAATTTTCTTGGTCACACAGTCCCACAATTCTCTATCCATTCACCACAATTTTATATCCAACCTGCAAAAACAAATCCTCGCATTTCATCCACTTCCTCTCTTTTTCACAGCATCCCATACTTCTCCATCCACTTTATTCCCCAAAACACGATATCTCTCGACTACACTTTCCACTTGCACTCAGCCAGACGCAACCCTCATTCTGTCTTTCCAAATGTTGCCTGCGGGCGATTATCCACCTCAATTTGCCTGTTAATCAACCCTGCCCACCTCAAGTAAATGGACGGCCTCTTCTTGAGAAGTTTACAATTCATTCCATCCTTAAGGACGTCATAACTTAACCCGGAACGGCCGAATTGGCCATGGACGTGGTTTTTACCCCTTCTCTGGTAAAAATCAATGGTCTGGAACAGAAAGGAATTCGTTCCTTGCCACGATAAGCGAGAAATCCTCGGACGATAGCAAACCGGGAGAATCCGGACCTCCTGAATTTGGCCCCAACCAACTACCCAGAATCGTGGAACCAGAAATCGAAACGAAAAAACCCTGTTCGAGTTTTGACACCAAATAACCCTGAAAGATAAGGCTTTAATGAGATACTTTAGAAACGCAGCTTTGCCCATTACTTCGCAAGGGGCTGCGAAAAAAGCATAGCAATGTACCAGCTTTCTTTAGCAGAAAGGGCATTAGAGCAAACGCCTCAGGACATTGCGACCAAAGGACAATTTCCAGAGATTATAAGTTCGCCCAAAGGACAGTTCCCGTATGAAGTGCCTCAAGACAACTGGGCCCGAAGGACAATTTACATTGAAATATAATATAGATGAATGAAAATATCCGTGATAGGACTCTTTTTTCCTGAATAGACATTCTGGTTAAAAGGACAATTTTTGGCGAATGAATATTTCAGTCTGAAAACAATTTTCCCCTGATATTTTTCTGGACATTCAACCCTAGAAAAAATTAACCCTAAGAGAAATTTTCTATCAGGTCAATTCTAACGAAGGGAAAATTCTTTGAAATGACGATTTCTCCCTGAAGCCTATAATTCCCTCATCCCTGTAGGATAAATTTCGGTGCAGGGCAAGTTTTGTCAGAAGGGCACTTTCCCCCTCAATACAACTCTTGTGTAGAAATTTGCCCACACACAATTTTTTCGGAGGACAGCTGCCCCCAAAGACAGTTTCTCTTAATTCGCTTCTTCCATGAAGGAAAAAAAGGAAAAATTCATTGATGGTTGAATTTGTTTAATGTTAAGGGGAAGATTTTAGAGAATGTTCTCGTTCCTCGAAAGTGTGATCAAAGTGCATACAAGATTTTTAAGCTGTGTAAAATGTTAATTTGTGTAATATTCCCTCTATAAAAATAATGGCAGCGTTTAGGTGAAGAAGCAGCTAAAAATTATTCCACCTTCATCAATCTTTGTCTTAACCTAATACGCGATAAACACAAAGCAATCTATCAACTTTGCATTGAAATGCCACAAGTGTTGTGTTGGAGGATGTAGAAGACAGTGCAGTGAAGATCTTCTGTTGCAAAACGGCTTAAACAATGTTCATTTTCTCTTCTCACAAAAATCTAACGAACTTAGCAATTTAATTTCATTGGTCTCTTTCTGTAAATTTTAAAACCTGTGATGAGGATTTGAACTTAACTGAATACCATTCCCGTTTTCCTGAATGGTAGTTGAGTTTATTTAAATTATACGTTGCCTTCGGGTAAAAGCTATTTATGAACTTACTACACAAATTAAAGAATCTCGATCACATTTAGCTCGAGATTTCGAAAAAGCGCTCGTCAATAATATGTTGTTGTTCTCTCACGAAATATTGACATAACCCTGAGACTTTTATTTCATGTCGGACATTTATCGAAAAAGACTCGAGTCTTTTCAAAGAGAACATTCAAAATGATAATGTTGTCTCTTAAAATGACAATGCTAGTAATGTTTATTCTACCTGGTCACGTTCTAAATCTTTAGAAAATTCATCGAAACTCCTGACTTTTGAAAGATATTCGACTGCTGGAAAATTTGAAGACTTGTAAATCGATAAACCTTGCTACCAACAAGAACTGCTATTTGGTATTCTTAGCTGGGGTAAAGGTATTACATAGAGCGAATGCAGCACCGAACAAAAAGGTGCAGGATTTCAATCACTGGGTGAATCACTCCAATACTTGGAAATTCATATTTACCTTCAACCAGCACAAACACTTTCAGAGATTTGGACTATCCAGAGAACAACATCATTTATTAGTACCGATCTTAGGAAAGTATTAGAATAATAGAAAGTCCGGGGCACTTTCTTGCTATGGTAACTTTGAGAATATTAAAAACACTCTATTTTTTGTTCCATTATTTCCGATGTTCTTTCCAATTACTCAATTAACTCTGGAATAAATTTCAAATTGAATTTATTTTTAGAATTTAATGAAGACATGAAACATTCCAAATACTGAACGCTCTGCAATTTTAAAATGCATTTATCTGCTTCAAGAGAGGCTAAAAACACCTGCATTCTCTAGGGAAAAGAAGCCCTAAGTGCCAAGACATGTCGGATAGGGTGTATTGCCTTTTATTCCGGATAACCTTAATTAAAATAATCTTATCTCTTAGATCTAATTATGAAATATTAAATATTGAAAAATAGTATTTTGTTTGAATAAACTCATTGTCTTTTAACGAAAATTAGACTTTCAAACGGACAAAAAATGGAAGGTACTTTGTTCACGACCTAAAACAAGGTATGTTTTTAGTCTTTGACAGACCGATGGTCATTATTATGAAGCAAACAAAACATTTCAAAATTTTACCTGGAAAAGTTTATTTCTTTGAGATTTTAAAATTAAAATAATTGAAATTAAATAAAAACTTTTCATTTTTCAATCATTTCTAAAATAATATATATAGCCTGAGATATTAAAATTAAAATCAATCAAATGTGAAAATTTGTTCTTATAATGAAAGCTTTTAAAATTATTAAATAATTATTTTAGTTAAAAGTATAATAAAAAAAAGACATTTTAAGAATTTGTTTTCATTCTGACTTTTTAAATTCAATTTTTACCTATTTGAGAATTCTTGTTTGCTCTGTAATTTTTAAAATATTATTTTCCAGTTTTATAAATTATTTATTATCTTATTTCTCTTTGAACCCTTGTCCACGAAGACCAAATGTTGACGAAAGTGTCTTAGGGAAACTTTCCTTAAGGACAAATGTGAAGTGAGGAAGTTATCTCAAGGACAAATAACTAGAGCTAGATTTGTCCTTCAAGCAAATGTCCTCAGGAAATTTATCCGAGAAGGGATTTGTTGAAGATGGCTCAGTTGAGTTCTGAGATAAATGGTCCCTCGGGAGAAATTTTCTCTTGGGACAAATATCAAAAGTTTAATTGTATTACATTAAGGGGAACTTGTTGTTTATGATTAAATTGTCCTCATAATGAAATTGTCCTTTGTCACGAATGTCCATGCGAATGTTTGCTCATATCAAATTATCCGAGGAAGAACGAATTTATACATAGGGGCAAAAGTCCAAGGGGAAATTGTCCTAGAATCCAGCAATTGGCCCTCTCTTGTGCCAAAACGTTCCTGTTTCCGTTCATGGGGAAATTCGAATCCCATTTAATCACAACCCATTGCCCCTGGTTACGCCGACTCCTTCCAGGTAAGAGAAAATATTTCACCCACTTTTTCGAACCCATTTAAAACGAAACCGGAAACTTTGCTTTAGAAATCACTTTTTTTTTAAATGACCTTGTACTATTTTACTTTGGGCTGACCAGGTTCTCGATCTGTCTGTCTCTCTCCTCCAAATCGATTCTGCGTCTACCAGGGCACACGCCACTTACTTTCTCAAAACCCAACCTGGTCTTGGATCAAACCGAGAGACTATGGGACATTCATCCTCTCTCATTTCGCTTCGTACAATCTAATTCTACAACCCCTTCTTCTGGGGTTGATTCACCCTCTTGATTCACGTCATGATTCCCAACGAATTCTTCGTTCCCCAAACCCCCCTTTGCGTCTCGCTCGAATTCTATTCGTTCAGTAAAGTGCCATTAAATCCCTCGATTATTCGACTCAGTGACAGGTGGCTCCTCCTTGGCACTCTGTAAATCAAACCGTCAAAGTGACAGCTGGTCGACGACTGAAGGCTGCACGCCGGCGTCATTTCGAGTAGGAGTGCGTGTGTTTGTGTGTGGCGTTCAGGAATTTATTAAAGCGCAAAGATAAACAAGAGAAGTAAGAAGTGAAGAAGAATTACATAATAAAGGTTTTAGTATTCCCCTCGCACCTAGTAATTAAGTAGTTGAGGGAAGAGTGATGTGTCTGTATCATCGACCACACTTGGGTGTCGCATGGTGCAAGCAAACGACAGGATAGGATTAAGAGGGACCGCAGTTCGAATCCCCAAAAGACAAAACCAAAACACATTAATGCGTCCTGGTTTACTCGTTAACTGGTAGTTATATTCCTAAAAAAACGACAGGGAATATGTAGTGTCTATGTAGGAGAATCCTTCCTCCGCGGCAATTATGTTTAGTAGAAGTACGATAGATATGCGGTTGAGAAATCTAAAATAGGCCTCAAATCCAGCTTGAGGATTTATACAGAACTAGGAATAAGCAATGAGAGAAGAAATTAATAATTTGCCTCTATGAACGCGGATTATAATTTAATACTTTAAAAAAAATATGTTTATAATATATAGAAAGTTTTGGCATATTTTCAAGTACGTTCCGTAGATTTATTTTCATTACTCTGCCCTAGTTCAATCTTTTTTGCCCTAATTACAAGTGTACTTAAAAATTACATTAATGGAATAATGTTTTGGAATATTAGATAGAGAATACACCCATAGATAATCCGAAACCAGGTTAGGTTAGGTTATCTACATATTATCTGTATAGAATCCCCTTCACACTGGGAGAAAAAGGTTGGCATCAATTGAGTGGCAACGGGAAATAATTCGATCACTCGACATTTACATTAATAGAAATTGCTATTCAATACATGAGGCGTGGTAATGTTATGGCAAAGAGCGTTAGGTAAAATATTTGTAAGAGATTAATTAATGATTAGAGTGCCGTGCAGAAGAAGGAAAGCAGAAGACAAAAAAAAGCAAATGAAAAGGTATAAAAAGAAAGGAAGATGAAAAGCAACAAGAATACAAAAACAATAAAGGAAACAGAAAAAAAGATATAATTTTACATTTATACAAAAATGGGGCAAATCATGTTTCAATTCGTGGCTGATGTGAATTCCATCCACTCTTTTGCGTGTGAAGTTAAATGGTAGTTTCATTTCAACTTGGTCAAAACTTCTAATGATATGATTGAAATTGATTCCCCCCCGCCCCCCCTCTTTCTTCCTCTATCTCTCCTGGCCACTTTCAAAGCAACGATGCCCTTCTCTTCATTTCTACCTTCACACCTTTTGTGTCTTCCCAGAACCCATTTGGTAACGGGGCGTTGGGGTCTGTGGAGGGAGGCGGCTAATCGGTGCCGTGGGGCATCTCAAGGTTCCATTCTCTCATTCTACCCCTTCACTAAATTGGGCCAAGAACTAAGGAAATAAAAAATATATATATACTTTTTTTGAAATTCTATGATTTTTGTTTACTATTTTAGATGCCTTGATTGATGCCTAAATTTAAATTCTACATCTACCAGCACACTAAGAGCAGATTCTCTTTCTACACTTCCTGTGGCATCGATTTGAGCATGCGATTGAGTTGTCACTTCTTTTCAAGTGTTGGCAGTGTATTATTCGGATGGAGTAACAACATTGTTCACACTTTCAATGGAACGCCAAACCTGATAACAGTTCTTTCCCTAACGGATCAGACCCTATATGATGGTTTCAACGGTTAGTTTACTACTAGTGGCAAAATAAGGCAATATAACACATTTAGAGAACTTCCACAAGCCTTTCTCTCTCAATATACATTTTGTAAGCAGTGAATAATAAAATAATAAATATTGAATCGTATTAAATTTGAATAATTGCCCTGTATTTAAAGTTCTTTTATGTTGTATGTGAATATTAAATTGAGACTAAAACTACGACACATTTTATGCTGATGCATTTGACAAACTGAGCCTATAACACATTTGTGGTGATTGTTTGGATGAGCTGAGCGGATGAAAAAGTTTATGCAATTGCTCGAACGAACTTGCGGCTCCTTTTGTGCTGCGCCGCATCTTAGGGAATCCATCTTCTCTGCTATTAAAAAATAGTGTTTACTCACTTAAATTTGTTAAGATAAAACAAAACTTTATCTCTTTTGAGATCTAAACCACTTTGCCTATTTTGTAATCACTATATTTGCCCTATTCTCACCTTTTCGTGTGTTCTATCTCAATTTAACCTTTCATACTAAGCATTTGATATTTATATTATTTCAATACATAAATTAGGATCGCGTATTGACCTAATGGCTCAGTTTTCTTAGCTCGCTGAATTGAGACGAATATGGACATTTCATAGCTTGTATAACATTGTCTAAAAAAGTCCAGTGTGATGGAAGCTAAGTACACATGGCTCTTCATTTCAAGATTCAACAGTCAATGGCGTCCGTTTCAGTCCACCCACACATGATCCATTCTTTGATTAATTGTTAGGTGAGTGTTAGATTTCTGCTTTCACCACTGCGAATACGTTTCTCATATGGTTGTCGAAAACCTTTGCCAAGTTCCTCCCACACACTCACCATATATTGCTGGTGTGGGTAATAAAGGTATTGTTATAGTGAATTCCGTCAAATTTGAATCACAAAAGTCTACTTGTATGCTGATGAGATGTTGGGTCGTGCGGAATTGGACAGTTTTAATAAAAATTAATATCCTGGATGTGTTTTGGGAGTCTATTTAACAAAAAATAGAGCATTAGAAATGGATATCGAAACATTCCTGGAATGTTCATAAATGGAAGGATGAGTGCGGTTGCGTTGTGTATTTTAATATCAAGTGTAATGTGTGGAAGTGAAAATGCAATGCATCATAAGAAAGATCAAGGGTGAGAACGGTTTAAATGAATAAAATCCTGAGTTCGCTGCACGGTAGAACATTGTACAAAATGATCAACATCTAAGTGGAATAAATGTATGAAGCAGAGGAGAGAGTTGAAAAAGCTTCGATTTTTAAAGAAAGCGACGGAGTGTCGGACATGTCCTGGCGATGGATGACTAGGAATCACAGAAGACCTTTTATACACTCATCAGGAAGACAGGCCAATTAATTTTGAGAGCAAATGTTTAAAGTGGAAATGGAGAAAAGGGCGTAACAATTAAATCGCTGCTGTAGCGCATGCAACTCACCCAATGAAGACCGATAGTGGGAGAGGACGACGAAATAAAGAGGACAGTGGCTGGTTAATTTGGCCTCGGCGCTTGAGATGTGCGATTAATCATGGCGGTAATGGATGCGAATCTCGCTTAGCTGGTAGCGGATCTACATACGCTTTTAAGCGAAAAGCGCTTCTATCCTATAACGAGGTCTGCTGACCAAAGTAGCGTGCTCTGACCGTACGACCTCCAAAACTTTCAATAATTCACGGACTAACCTTGGGAGGACTTTAGCAATTGCATCATTCGGAAGAGAATGTAAAAAAACAAAGGGGGTTTTATATTCTGTTAGAATAGACAGAATAGTTACAACGTTATTACCAAAACCCCAAAAAGCAAAACGGGGACCGACCGACCGACGACATAGTGAGATATAGATTCGTACGCGACTAAAAAGGATATCTAAACAGACATGAATACATTTACGCACATCGGCTCACTGTTCTCCTAATAGGGCCTTGGTAGGAGAAGTTGTCATAGCAACTAGGGCGAGGTTCGAATACCCTTTATTTCTCTAACGAAACAAAGAACTGAATCCTCATTTCTGAGTGTAGATTTTCGTTTGTTGAGACACCCTCTTCTCCCCCCAATTGGGGAATTTTTTTGAAAGGGGGAGGCGTAAATTCTTGTTGCTCTCCCTTTTTGACCCCGAGTTCATAGAGAGGAGAAGGAGGGGGTCAAGGGAGTCAATTGATCTCCCTTTGAATCCGTCGATGCAGAAATCAATTGACGTTGTTTTCGCAAAAGAAGAAAATTGAAATAAATTCTAAGGAGTCGACCATTTTGTGTTTATGTATATATATGTGTGTGTGTCTATTTATAAATGTTTTCGGTGTAGTTGTGTGTGAATGGATTCATGCGCATCTCGCCCAAACCTGATAGACGCGCTGATGTATAGTTGTCCATGATAAACATCCCCCCATCCCTCCCTCTAAGAAAATGATTTTGGAGAGATCACTTGTTCAGGGAGAGATGTGTTACTTCCGGCTTCGCATCAAGATTGAACAAATGAAAAACTTTGTCTTGGCAACGGAAGAAAAAAACACTTTATTCACTTACTTGAGAAATAAGTTTGCCAGGATCAATGATTCCAAGATTATACAATTTCCCCAAAGGTATTTTTGTCGAGCTACGGATCAGAGAAGTGGTAGACTTTGGGATTTGTAAAAGGGTTGAATACAGTTGAGAAAGCTCCTTGGCACAGCTTCAAAATGTCTGCGTATCTTTCTTGGGAAACTACAAGGAAGAAAAATATGTTAAAATAGTCGGTGACCTCTTAACAAACAATGGGGTCTTGAGAGAGCCACGCCTAAATACAAACAGCTGAAAATTTCAAAAATGTATATTTTAAACTTAATTTATGCTTTTTTTAGTCATAAATTTTATTACAAAACTTTATATTTTTTAAACAGTTAAAGAACATACAAAAATTCTGGAGTTTGGATTAGGCATAGAAAATACTCTAAGATTCAGGTATTTTCATTCCTATGATACAGAAAAATACCAAAATTGTGTATCATATGTATAATGTTTGTGCATAATATTTTGCTTCCCACTGTATTAACACAGATGATAAATGTAATAGAGTACCGTCCAAAGCTAGACTAACATACCAAAATATATATTTTATTGAAAATATTCAATTAATTTTAATGAAATTTATTAGCAAAATAATGTGAATTAAGAAACGATTCATCCAAAGTCAAAGAAAAATAGCTATAAATTGAGCTTCAACCAGATCAAATCATAATTATCTACTATAAATTGACCAAGAAATAAAAAAGAAATTTGTAGTCTTTTTTTCTGAATGACTTAAGCTCCTCCTCGGCCGCGGAAATTACCCAATTTTTCGCATTGTTTAGACGTGATTTTATTCCATCAATCTCCTAATTTTTGCCGAGGATCTTCAACATTCGTCGCTTTACCAGCCAAACATTCTCAAGAAATATCTCATAAACTTTCTATTAGGTTTAAAACAGGTCTCATCGCATCGATATTTTCAGCATCAAAGAACCGCTTCACCTTCTTTGATGCATCGCAGGGACAATTGACCTGAAGGAATATAAGCTCACACAGTTCCAATGTTCTGTGAGAAGGAATCGCACGATCCTGAAGTAGATTACTCTATACCGCAACCTTTAGACAGACTATAAAGCTTGAATCCTGACCCTACACCATACAGCTGCCACTTCAGTATTTAACCATCTTTTTCGTGCATGTGAGATTCATTCTTCCACCTGTACGACAAATTACATCCTACTCCCCATCCGATCCGAATAACTATAATTTTATTTCAATTTTGAAATACAGTTCACATTTTCAGCACTCCATTAGAAATGCACAGTAGCGAAATCAAAACTAAGCCTTTTATTATTTTTACTTATAAGTGGTTTATTTGACTTCACCTATCTGAAGCGACGTAGGGGAGTTTAGGGCGACAAATTCCTCTTCACATTCTCAACAATTTAACGTAGAATACTTGCTGGTGTCTCAAATTGGTCCTTCATCGATATCTGCCGCATCATCCGATCTTTCCTGGAGAGGATTTTGAAGGTGACGCGTTTTCTTAGTCGAGTCTTAGGTGTCCTCATGGAGCTTTATTTTGCTTTAAGGTCACAAATTTTGACCCATTATAATACCTAGAATTGTTAGACAGGTTTATCTCCTACCACTAGGCAATCTACTTTCTTTTGGTTTCACCATTCTGATAATTGAGTTATAAAATCAGTAGCAATTTGTAATGCATGTGTGACAGTGGGGTCCAACGTAAGTTAAGAATCATCTACGTGTAAAGTGAAAGTTGTTAGCGTTCTCTAATTTTGGACAATCTTTATCTTATATACACTTAATTTCCTCGTATCATTTGTAGCCGCTTTGATATGTAATGAAAATTAGATCCTACAAGAAGCAAATTGCAAATAATATTCTGTGAATTTTCATCGAAGTTAAAACAAGGATCTTCAAGAAAATACCATTTCTTGTATAATGGTCTCTTGTTTGGGACCAGGGAATTTATATATTAACGACTTCACCGTTTGGGGAGAAAATATTCCTTTTAATCTATTCAATAGGCCTCTCTGCATTGTCTGTTGCCATTTATTGTAGGCCAAAAACAATATTTTCCAAGTTATTAGGAAGTGAAAATAGTATTTTCCCATTTACAAGCGCGCTATCGGAACATCAGACACTTGAGCGCCAACGGCTTTCGAAACGCAACCCTCCCAACGATCTTTGGTGGAATATACTTAAGGAGGGTGTTTTTTGGGGAGGTATTATCAATAAGTATTTTAAACGCAAATCCCTTTTAGGGAATTATTTTCGTTTGTAAACTTTGGTCTATAAAGGCTCAGTGATGGTTTGTTGTTTAAGCTCACAAAAAATGGATTTATACAACAGGGAAGCACGAACAATTTAGATCAAATATCTAAACTAAATTAGTAAAAATAACATTTTATCTCTAACAATCTTTATCGTTGATCAATTAGAAATTTACCTAAGTGTAATGCTAATCGAAATCGGGGGAATAAGCATTTCTTGATTCAGTGCAATAAATCTCTTGTTTCCAGATGGTTACATGACGTCATATTGACAGGTCTAGCAGCGGCAAATAATCCTGTCTTCCTTCTCATTTGAATGCTCGATTCTAAGTTAAAATATATAATAGCGGCTATAAATGACAAGATGGCTGCCAATCTCTTGATAACATCATAAGTAGAGATTTCCGAAGCATAAATAGTTACGAAGCGATATTACATAGCATTTGTGTCTTTGTTCAAAGTAAAAATATTTATAACGAAACGCGATGGAATTATCTGGACTTTGCCTCGATTCGGCCGTTGCAATTTTTCCTATTTAAAACATATAAATAAGTAGCGATATTGACCCAAATGGCAAAGCCTTAACCAAATAAGGAGCGATATTGACCCAAATGACAAAGCCTTAGCCAAATAAGGAGTGATGTCGACCCAGATGGCAAAGCCTTAACCAAATAAGGAGTAATATAAACCCAAATAGCAAAGCCTTAACCAAATAAGGAGTGATATAAACCCAAATGGCAAAGTCTTAACTAAATAAGGAGCGATATCGACCCAAATGGCAAAGCCTTAACCAAATAAGCAGCGATATCGACCCAAATGGCAAAGCCTTAACCAAATAAGGAGCGATGTTTACCCAGATGGCAAAGCCTTAACCAAATAAGGAGTGATATAAACCCAAATGGCAAAGCCTTAACCCAATAAAGAGCGATGTCGACCCAAATAACAAAGCCTTAACCAAAGAAGGAGCGATGTCGACCCAGATGGCAAAGCCTTAGCCAAATAAGGATTGATATAAACCCAAATGGCAAAGTCTTGACTAAATAAGGATCGATATCGCCTCAAATGGCAAAGCCGTAACAAAATAAGGAGCGATATTGACCCAAATGGCAAAGCCTTAACCAAATAAGGAGCGATATCGACCTAGATGGCAAAGCCTTAAACAAATAAGGAGTGATATAAACCCAAATATCAAAGCCTTAACTAAATATGGAGCGATATAAACCCAAATGGCAAAGCTTTAACCAAATAAGGAGCGATATCGACCCAAATGACAAAGCCTTAACTAAATAAGGAGTGATATAAACCCAAATGGCAAAGCTTTAACCAAATAAGTATCGATATCGACCCAAATGGCTATGCCCTAACCAAATAAGGAGCGATGTTGACCCAAATAGCAAAGCCTTAACCAAATAAGGAGGATATTGACCAAAATGTCAAAGCCTTACCAAATAAGAAGCGATATTGACCGTGTCGTGTATACCACCCTATACCATAGACTACTCCTATTTTACGTGGAGGGTGACTTAATCACCTACTGCAACGCGAACTCTTGAAGGACTGTTCGCAGTGATTAACGACAGACTAGGGGGTTAAACTTGAGGCGTCAGGTTTCAAATCCTTAATAATCAGACAAAGTGCATAATTAGTTGGCGAGTTTACGTTAATAGGCCAAGAGTGTCGTTCAAGGTTAGTTAAAGATGAAACAACAAAAATATAATTTTATTTACAAAGATCAAAATAACAATAATAATAGGCAAAGGGGAATTATTTAAATTGAAAGAGTCTCCTCATAATTATTATGAGGAGGGATTCTCAAATAGAATTAATTTATTAGCGTTACTAGGCTCAGAACAAAAGGGAGAACTTAACATTACTAATAATGGAGGTGGTTTCAGTTTTACCGGTCGGTGACTTCGAGAAAGGCCCTTCTTGCGATGAGGCGAGGGGGGAACGATCCAATGAGGCAAGTAAGGCACGATCCGATGAGTCAAGTTGGGTAGAGTCCGAATGAGGCAGGTGGGGCACGATCCAAACCAACCTTCCGATGGAGATAGCTAATCTTCAAAGATGACGTTCGAAGGAAAATGTGGGATTACTCGTACTTCCACTAGAAGAGGACACTTGCTTTCCTCAAAGGTAATCGATGTGGATTTTCTGCAATTTGATTAAACGAAGGGAGACTGTTGCGCATATTCAAAGCCTTGGCGATCAGAGAATCTACAAATTCACTAGGGTAGAATCACGGCGTAGAAGGTCTTGCTGTCTGACGAACGCTCAAGGGACGATGAGGACGGCCTTGAGGTATGGGCTGGACTCATCGAATTACAGAATAACTCGAGAATTTGTATGCCCGATTCTAAGGGGAAAGGGGGGAGTTTGGAGAAAGGAGTCTTAAGCTCCAGACATCTTAATCCGGAGGCGGAGTCGATTCATCATTTAGCAGCAAGAGATGAGACAGAACAGCTCTTTCACGCCTCGTCACCGTGGGGGAGGAGGATTGGGATGAGTTCGCTCAGGAGTCGAAAATTCGTGAATGTTCGAACAGAAAATGACGTCTTTCACGACAAGATACCATCCTACGTGGTATCCAATAAATTGGGGGGGGGAGGGGCTCAGAGATTGTTCTTTTACACCTCTCCCTTCCATACGATGGAACTTTTCTAGGAGAGAGGGAAGAACAAGGGACATCGCAAATTTGGATAGGAGGAATTGTTATTAAGTCGTCAGCCTGATAAAAAAAAAGGCGGACCTGACCTGTATTCGACAGGATTACAGAAAAGCTATGATATTGATCTGAGCCCCCCCCAAATATATATATATATATATATATATATATATATATATATATATATATATATATATATATATATATATATATATATATATATATATATATATATATATATATTTATATATATAAATGGGTCGACAAAAAAAATTAAATTAAGGAACCAAATTAGAACTTTGTCTAAAAGGGTAGTGGAACAACAACACACAACAAACCCAGAACTATATTAAATTAGTATCTACAGTGACCATAGATATATATACAGAGTTAAAAAAAAATAATAATATATACATGATTAGTTGACGGGTTCACAGGCGACCTATAATTTAGTGGATTAGCCAGCATTGTCGGTTAATAGATTCCGGTTAAGATTATCAGCTATACAATTTTCGGTACCATGTAAATACCAAACTTTAAACTGATATTGTTGGAGTATCAAAAGCCATCGCATCATACGTCTGTTCTTGCTCTTAGTATTTCGGAGGTACGACAAAGGGCGATGGTCCGTTTCGACAATAAACTCTTTTCCTATTAAATACATGCTAAATTTGGTAATACTCCATACTATAGCTAAAGCTTTCCGCTCTATTACCGAGGAATTACGTTCACGGGGCAGTAGCTTTGGGCTCGGGTAAGGCACCTGGTGGCTTTCACCTTCGTCAGAGTATTTGAGCAGTACGCATCCAATTTCTTCGGCACTCTCGCATCCGTCCAGATGCCGAAGGGTTTGGAGGGATTAGGGAGCCTCAAAATGGGGGCGGACGCTAGCTTGTCCTTGAGCTGTTGAAACCTGGCAGTAGCTTCGGGATTCCATGAAAGGGGAAACGGGATCTCTTCTGAAGGAGGACAGTTAAACAGGTGTAAATAGACGCGAAGTTAGGGATAAATCTAAGGTAAAAGAAGGCTGATCCCATGAATGACCTCAGCTGTTTTTTTGTGCGGGGGAGGGGCATCTTGACAATGGCTCTGACCTTTTCGTCTAGGGAAGGCTTATCTGTTTTTTCGAACAAACAGGCTCTTGAGTAGTAGGGGCGATGTTATGCTCAAATTGATTGGAGCAACCGAAGGTCTCAGAGATGACATCTTCTAATCCATTTTGCAATTGCTGCAGCTGACTCTTCTGAAGAGGTGCTAACCTAGGAGAGACATCCAGCACGGGGGATGATGATTCCGGGGTCCAGGTAAAGATGGGATAGGGTAATCACAATCTTGTTCAATGCATACTACTTGCACGACATTAAGGGGGTTAGCAGGATACACCGCTTCCAAAGGGGACTCTTCATCGAGGGACACAATATTGTTGATACACGCACGGCGGTGATATTTCTTTAACATATTGATGTGGAAAACCTTATCTTCTGAGGGGATTCGAATCAGGTAATCCACTGGTCTTTTTCCTCTACAACGGAAAAAGGGCCCTTCCACCACTGGCTCAGGAGTTTGTTACTCTACGTGGGAAGTAGCAACAGCACCTCCTCGCCAGGCTTAAAACGTCTCTCTTTCGCCTTTAAATCGAAATAAGTTCGATACTTCTCCAAATTTACCTCAGCATTTTGGTGCGCGATGTCGGCACATATCTCGAGGCGCTTTCGGAGGTCTAGGAGGTACGAATAGGAGGATTGGATTTCGTTATCCAGGCGGGGATTAGTGAAAAGTTCCTTTAAAATAGCAAGGGTGCTTCGAACATTATGGCCATGCAATAATTCAAAGGGAACGAATCCTAGGGTCCTATGGGGGATTAGACGACACGCCAACAGCGCCACGGGTAAAAAGCAGTGCCATTCTAGGAGCTGTTCGATACACAATTTTCGGAGGATTGCTTTCAATGTGTCATTTAGCTTTTCGCAAACTCCGTTTGTGGCTGGGTGGTATGGGGTGGTAAACAGAGATTTTACTATGAGGAGCTTTCCGACATACTTCGTAAGCTCGGAGGTAAATTGTCTTCCTCGATCCGACAATACTTCTTTAGGGATTCCTACCCGAGAAAAAATAGAAATGAGGGCTTCGCCGCACGAAACGCTATAAATGCGCTGAAGGGAAACTTCCTCAAAAAAACGGGTAGCAAAGTCTACCAAAGTGAGGACGTAACTGTGTCCTTCACTAGACGGGGGATGTATGGGGACAATAAGGTTAATGGCCACACGAGAGAAAGGTCTCGAGATGATCGGGCTTTTCTGAAGAGGGGCTGGCTTGATACGCCCTTTTGTTGATGTCCTTTGGCAGGCATCGCATGATTTTCAGTACTCTGCAATTTCTCTGGCCGCACCTGGCCAATAAAAATACTTAAAAACCCTCTGAGAGGTTTTATTATGACTAAAATGACCTAAGAATAAACTATCCTGAGAAATATGGAGGACTTGGGGGACGTGAGAGTGGGGAACACAGAAGGAGTGTGTTTTAGTTTCGGTTTCGTCGGAAAATTTACGATTTAATAGCTTATCCTTGACAATGTATGAGATGCTTTTTCCACCACGGGAAAACTCTTGCTCCTGAGTCCTGGCTTCTGAGCGCGGGCAAAATCCTCGTTCCGGAGGGTCTCCATCTCCGGATCAAAGGGGTTTTCTAAATAACGGTTTCTAGGAAAACCTTGGTGGCCAGGATACTGGTACAACGGGTTGTGTTGCCGGGTTACTTGTAAGCTGGGTGCTCTGACCAATCAGTATGGAGAAAAACATGATTTGAGATGCTACTACTTCGACCCAACCAGCCAAATACTCACATTCGATGTGGCATTTTACAATAGGGAAACGATTCGCTTGGCCAAGGTAATCATGGACCACAGCGAACTTTTGGTGGTCAGGATCGACTAGGGGAAGTAAATTCTCGAATATTACGATGTATGTGCACCCAGTGTCACGTACAAAAGTGGACACACGGCATCCGTTCACGGCTTCATTTTGAAATTTTAAACCATCCCGGGAGCTCTTATTAAAGAGAAAATTTACTTGGTGACCGGAGATGTTGGTCGATGAGAAAGACGCATTGGTATCTTAAAGAGACGTACTTGGTGTACGTGATGGGAGGACAGGCTTCTAAATTGTGAATTTTGAGGACAGTTTGTCGTACCTGACCTTCTATTCCGCACGTCAAACAGATAACCTGCCCTCTGGGAAATAACGACGCGGGGGGAGTGGTAATTATGGGCTTAATATCTCTTGGTTCGAAGGAGGGAAGTTCCCATGTTTCGAGGGGCGTTGAACTTTCAGGAATTTAGGGGTATTTCTTGGAGAGGGACTGGAGTTATTAATCTTAAACTAGGGAGGAGACTGGGGAGGCTTCTTATTAAGATTGAGATATAAGTTATGGCTACTTGCGTACACATCAGCCTTTTCTAGGCATTTTTTGAACGCAGAGCAACGCTTGTTCTTAACGCTTGATCTATTAGGACGAATTCCAGAAGGGACCCGTACTCTTGGGGGACTTTACACGCATCTAACCAAAATTTGAGGTGTTTTTGGACGGTGTACCCAAAATGACAAAAGGTCTGACCGGGGCGGATCTATTCATGACGGAAACGAGCACGATAGAAGTCTGGTGTAATATTTACAGCAGCTAAGAGTTCAGACTTGAAGATATAGTAGTTCACAGTGGATTCTGGGGGAAAGGAAATAAATATGTCTCTCAACTGTGAGTTTATGAGGTGGAGCAATTTGGCGACACCATATACCTTGATGTCCCAATAGTTGATTTCAAAAATCTCCTCGAAATGCGTAATATATGATCCAAAATCTTCTCCTCCTTTAAACACCGGTTGTTTTACTGAGGGGGACTGCGAAGTTTTGGTTCAGAAGTTAATTGACATTGACTCCAATTGATTACGACTTAATTTCAGTTCATGCTGCTTTATTCTCTCACGTTCTTCCATTTCTGCTCCTCTTAGTTCTTTTGCTCTTTTCTCTTCAACTTTTCTTAGTTCTTTTTCATGCGCTCTTAGTTCTTGTTACTTCGTTCTTCTCTCTCCCCTTTCATTTATCTCTTCTTCCTGTATATAAGTTAATAATTCTCAGCCCCACAGCCCCAATGACTTTTCTTTACTCTTGAAACAGTCAAACGAAGAAGACATCTTGTTGGCTTACTAGGGGGAACGTAATACGCGAACGGGGCTATTGAGGTAACGAAAGTACTAGGGAATATAAGTGAAGCCTAAATTTTCCCCCCAAAAAATATTTAAAAATTATCCCGCTAAAGGAACACTAAAACTCTTCCTACACGGTTAGAACCGGTTAATCGTTCTAATCAGGCTTAGGATTAACTTAAATATTCCGTTAAATTAAATACACAAACACAAAGAATGAGTCCCAACTAATAATCTAAATTTCAAATAGTTAAAATAGTTAATAGCCTAAAGTTGCACTAATCTAGAACTAACTTGAACGTACTTTGGCCAAAAATAGAAAAATAAAGAAACTTCAATAATAAGAGGGAACTACTAAAACTCAAAGGGGATGTAAATCAAATAAACTGATTTACTATGTAATAGACCTCACTCACTTGACAACAGTTTTTATAATATAGAAGTAATATATATAATATATGCCGTGGTATACCACTCTATAACATAAACTACTCCTATATTATGTGGAGTGGGGAAACCTAATCACTTATTGCGATCGCGAACCGTTGAAGGACTGTTCGCAGGGATTAACGACCGACTAGGAGGTCAAACTTGAGGCGTTGGGTTTCAAAATAAAAATAATAATAATAGTCAAAAGGGAATTATTTAAATTAAAATAGTCTCCTGATAATTATTATGAGGAAGGATTCTCAAATAGAATTAACTGATTAGCGTTACTAGGCTCAGATCAAAGAGGGAACATAACAATACTAATAATGGAGAGGAGTTTCAGTCTTACCCGTCTGAGACTTCAAGGAAGGTCCTTCTTGCGATGAGGAACGATTCAATGAATCAAGTGGGGCATGATCCGATGAGGCAAGTGGGCACGGTCCGAATGAGGCAGATAAGGCACGATCTGAACCAACCTTCCGATGAAATAGCCAATCTTCAAAGATGACGTTCGACAGGAAATGTGGGATTACTCGTAATTCCACTGGAAGAGGAAACTTCTTTTCCTCGAAGGTAATCGATGTAGATTTTCTTCAGTTCGATTAAACGAAGGGAGATTGTTGCGCAAATTCAAAGGCTTGGCGATCAGAGAAGCTACCAATTGACTAGAGTAGAACCAGAGGGGAAGGGAAAGTTTGGAGAAAGGAGTCTCAGGCTCCAGACCTCTTGATCCGGATGCGGAGTCGATTCATCATTTAGCAGCAAGAGGTGAGACAGAGTGGCTCTTTCACGCCTCGTCACCTGGGGGAGGCGAGGGGGGGGGGGTTATGAGGCTTAAGACGAGTTCGCAGGATTGGGGAATATTTCCCCAATGCGCTCAGGAGTCGAAAATTCGTGAATTTTCGAACAGGAAATGACGTAGTCCACGGCGAAATACCAACGCACGTGGTCTCCAATAAATGGAGGGCTCTGGGGCAGAGGTTGTTCTTTTACAGACTCAAATGGTAAATCCCTAACCAAATAAGGAGAGATATAGACATACATGAAGTTTCTAACCTAAAAGGACTTCTAATTTCACCAAACCAAACATAACCTAACATTACCCCCTAATCTAACTTAACTCCCTAAGAAGTAATGAAAAAAAATCTCTCTATTCTGACACAAAGAAGAACTGCAGGTACCTTCAGGCTTCAATATCCCTGTAGTCTCAGCCTAGATTGAGACTACACGTAAATGCTTTGGCCATCTATTAACATCACAACAGACTTCTGCCATTATCGCATTGCTTATTTTCCAAAGTGACGTCATAGGGATCAGATTGGGCAACAGATACACGGTCTTGCGTTGCGTCTGGGCCATGACGTCATCACACCGAGTCTATAATCGTGACCTTAAGACTGAGAATTTCCCTCGTAGCCAAAACCTCTTTGAAGAAATTGACTGCGTCCATCAATGAAGAAAAATTACGGCGCTAAACTTTTAGAAATAAATGACGTCCGTTTCCTGGGAAGAAATAAATCAGGCGATAATGCTATTAAAAAATCGTCGACGTTCATTTTTCTTTGCGAAATAAAATAAAACTTCCATTTGAGAATCAAACACTTGGAAATTGACTCGGTAGTGTATAAAACTGTTATTGGAACTCTTGAAGCGGCCCTTTCATCCCTTCAAGGCTTCTTCATTAATGAGGAAAAGTGAAAACTTACACACATTCCAATTTACTCTTCTCCGAAACATAAATTGAAAAGGTGATGGTGCACCCGCGAGCAGTTGCTCGTTGACAATCTATTTTCTTGCTTTGAATTCCTCCTTTGACCAATGAATGGATGTGTCCTAGAAATTAGGATTCGTTTCCTGATGGTTCGAAAACAAGTATTAATAGTAGTGTTTCTGGGTCCCTTTAAGAGGGGGAGGGATGCGGTAACCTAACTTTGAAATAAAAAAGTGTGCATATAATGAAAGAACAACAAATACATTTAACCCCTAGTTTTATCCCCCTAAAATCTCAATGTATTCTAGACGTTGTATAGATAACGCGTCGCTAAATTAGCTTGTCAATTAAGCTTGAATGATAGATCTCTTCATAAGCAAATAACCTGATACTGAACATCAATTGTCCCGCAGGAAGCTTAAAAAGTTCTTTCGATATTTTTATTCCCTCGACAAAATTGCTAAAAGCTTTATGATCGTTGCAATCAATTTAATCTAATTCAAAGTGGGAAGAAGATTTTAGACTAAAAGTGCTTTCATATGGTCAAAGGCTTAGCGATCCACCATTTTCCGATATGTGTCAACGAACCCAACACAAAAGGTAAATCTATTCAACAATATAAGCGATCCTTCTGAAACCAAAAGGAAGACGAAATGATTACAACAACGACTCAAAGATTACACGAGATTACAAACCTACAAAGATTAACGGATATTAAGCGAAGAAGCAAATAACACATGGGGGGGGGGGGAGAAACGCTCGACCAGGAACTAATTCAGGCCTCGCAATAGAAGAAGGAATCGAACCGAGTTCAAGTGACAGGCAACTTAAGTAGAATGGAGCAAAACAAGGCCACAATTCCTAAATAACTTAAGGAGAATAGGGCGTAACAAGGCCACAATTCCTAAATAACTTAAGGAGAATAGGGCAAAACAAGGCCACAATTCCTAAATAACTTAAGGAGAATAGGGCAAAACAAGGCCACAATTCCTAAATAACTTAAGGAGAATAGGGCAAAACAAGGCCACAATTCCTAAATAACTTAAGGAGAATAGGGCAAAACAAGGCCACAATTCCTAAATAACTTAAGGAGAATAGGGCAAAACAAGGCCACAATTCCTAAATAACTTAAGGAGAATATGGCAAAACAAGGCCACAATTCCCATGCAACGTAAGAAAAAAAAGATCAAAACAAGGCCCCAATTTCTAAGCGAATTAAAGAGTGTGTGCGATAAGTATCTTTATGTATACACATGAAAGTACACATGGGAATAAGGGCCGAAAAGAAAGAAAGAATGAGCAAGAGGAAAAAGGGTTAAAGTTTGAATGTATGGATGAGCTTTTGCCTTGATACGGCATTGGTCTTATAGCGTAAAGGTGTCGGGTTCAATTCCAAACGAGAGCGGACACAAAACGCCAGCGCACTTAGAGGTTTGACCACCGTTTTAAGCACAGTTGATCACAGAGATATTTAATCACAATAACGCTGTCGTTTCTCTCCCGTATTCACAGAAAAACACACACACGCACATGTCCACTACCTGGAATAAGTCCCAACTTCCCTGCAGTGACGAAGATTCCTACCTTTTCCCTTGTTGGTGTTAAAATGCAAAATACTCACCCCTACTCATAAAAGAGCACCGGTCCTGGTTCATTGGTTCTAACTAGCCATTGTCATGTTGATCGTTATGCTACTTTCGTTATCCGGTTATGGAAGTGTCCAGCGGGATCGAAAGATGGATGGCGTTTCCTACCTAACTTCTTTGTTAAGAAGAACAAAAAAGTACGGAAATGACCAAAAATGAAAGGAATGGGCGAGTTGAAAAAGAAGAAAGATACAGAATAAGAATTAAAAAAACGGAACTAAAATAATATAAAAACCAAGAAGAAAAGGAATAACAAAAATAGAGTTAAAAAGAGGAAAGGAAAGCATACATTCGGGCAATTAATCACCTGTTATCTTTTTTCACACGTCTTCCATATATATATATATATATATATATATATATATATATATATATATATATATATATAGAGAGAGAGAGAGAGAGAGAGAGAGAGAGAGAGAGAGAGAGACAGAAAGAGAAGAGAGACAGAGTGTGTTTGAGAGATTGTGTGTAAGCGAGATAGAAAAGGAGAGAGAAAGAGAGTGAAAAAGAAAGAGAAGAGAGATAAGAGAGGGGGGGGGATTTAAAAAACTGTCTAATTGAAAAAGGGAGGCATAATTTCTTGTGGGGGTCGAAATAACATAAATAGAAAATCCGGACGATTTTTCCTACACTCGGGTATGGATTCATGACAGCTGTAATAGGAATATGCGAGAGATTATTTACATTACTCCTAAAAATATTAAATAGGTCTTTTCTCTAAGTACTCTTCACCCAGACACCTAAAAAATCTCACTCAGATGAATAAGGTGAGAATTTTAGCCAGCACTCCTGATTACACATCACCGAAACCCAGGAAATCGCTCTCAACCTTTATTGGCCGGACGTTTCGGTCCTCAACTGAGACCATCAAAAGTGACCGAGAAAAGAGAGATAAAACTTTAAAAGTATTAAAATATATTAAATATTTTGTAAATGAAAAAGATGGGTGTGAAAGGCAAACGAGTAAAATGGACATCAATATTGAGTAGCGTGTAAAACATAAATAACTGTGTACAAAATTACTTAAAATAATATCTGGCGTAATTTAAAAAAAAAAACGTGGATTACACAAGAACGTTTTCAATACAAACTAACTTCGGTACTAAGAAATAAAAACAAGTTGAATGAAGTTAAAAGAATTAAATATTCCATTATATATTGCAAACAAAAAACACAAATGCGAACCAATTACAAAGATGGACTAACCTGTATAGGAAGAGTTGTAAAAACAAATAAATAACGGTAGAAAACTAATAACTAAGTATAATTGGTTGAACTGTTGACTGGGTGGTAGATTGGTTTGTTATACGGTTAGTATTTTAATTGAAAGGGTGTTATTATTTAAATTAGGGTTTAATCTTTTGATGAAAAGAGACTCCAGGATTTTTAACTCTAATGATGTTGAGGCGGATGATAAGATGCTAAATTATTCTGGATTAGACGATGTTGGTGAATTATAGACTAATGTGAAATGGAGAAATTTATTGGTTGGAAATGAGAATGCCAATCCTGTGAGAAAAACCTAAGAATTCAGCAATCATGCATTTTAGAGGCAGTGGGGCCCACATCACGACTACGGCAGGTCGTGAATGTATAATTGTAAAATATACAAAATCGCAATCCCTTGGAACGGACTCACAATAACGAAGAGATGAATGTAATGAAACAAGATTAGAATTAATGGAGAAAAAATGGTATTGTGGGAAATGAGTTTTGCAGGTAGATAGAAGTTTATTGAACTTAGATGTTAAATGTATGAAATAGGGTAATCCTAGAAAAACTGTTGGTTTTGGCACAGCATTTTAAGTGGTTCGGCGATAATATATTTTTGGAGAGAAATATAGACGCTAACTTATCCAAAATAAAATGGAATAGTAATTGAAAAGAAAGACATCGCATAAATAAGTTATTTCCTCATGATAGGCTCGCCAGTTTAAGCAAATATAGTAGGCTCTGAAAATTCGAATTTTAATGCTAGTTAAATTGAAGTGACAAAGAGATCTGGAAAAACATGAGTACTCAATTTTCGAGTTTTCTATAAATAGATGTATTAAAAGCCGAATCCCTCGAACAGCGTTAACATACACAAGGGAGATTTTGTTTTTGTTTCCATTGAAAACTTTATGTTAAGTTGTTGGTAAATAAAATTACAAAACATTGGAGTATGATTTATATGCTTGAAAATTAAGAAAAAATCATAAATGTATCTTTTAAGACAAATGGTTGAATTGTAATAGGACAGCTTTCTAACTACAGTGTTTCAGAGTGACACACAAAGCTGTAGGCAAGAGATGGACGCAATGGACAACACATAGCAATGCCTTCATGTTGTAATTACAGCACGTTGTTGAACAGTAAAATGGTATGACACACAGCCGGTTATAAATGATAGCTTAAGAAATAGTTGTTTATTTAAACGCAAGGTTTCCCTTATAATTTGAAAAAGTATCTTCATTAATAGTATTAGTTTCCTGTACCAAAAGGTTAGTAAGTAAAGATTCTATGTCGATTGTAACGATAAAACAACCCTTGAGGCGGAGTTCAACATATTTTGAAAATCAAGACAGTTCTTAAAATGAAATTATTGCGTGTCAAGTGATTAATAGGAGGAACAAAAATTTAGCCAAGGTAGAGCTTTGAGTATTAACTGCAGATAAAAGGATTCAGTATAAGATTCTTCAGCTGGGACGGAGTGAAAACTTAGAGACCATGTTCTGTGATTATGTCCCGGATATAAATACGTACATAGTATTCATTTTTTGGACAGTCAAGTTTCAACTTAAGGGCTGGGCTACCCAGAGGCTGATGTTTGAGTGCTCTGCAGACGCCAGAAAATCCCCCGCAACCACTTTTGCTTCAAAATTCAATTCGCGGATAATATCTGTCAAATCATACACTGCCCTTCCCTAAGTCGCCTATGTAAGCTCGTATGGCTGCTGCAGGGAAAGAACGACTAAATAACTACCGATACCAACTATAAAATAAGAGCCTACCAGACAAGTCAAGAAGGTGCCAATGGGAAGGAACTTGCTATCTGATGTGAGGGTAGCGGATAGAAACGGGGACAGAAAGTACGTCACACATAAGATTTGAAAGGAATCGGAGGCAATCAGGAATCTATATTCGCTTAGGAATTTCAGAGAGAGCAATAAAAAGAAAATATATGTAAATGACCTAATTAGAGTCACGTTAGCTAACTTGTTTACAATGGCACAAGGGGGGGAGGGCAGTGATTTCTAGCTTTAACTCTTAATAAATCTATCATTATTCCCGTGGCTTCATTTGATATTACTACTTTTGAATCACAGTTATCTTTGCCTTTTCGTTATTACCACTCCCCTGACTTTATTGTTCATTATCACTCTTTGACCATTCTTCCTCTGAATTCCTTTTATATTACCACTCTTCGATCATTGAACTCATGGGTTCCTTTGTTACCACAACTCTTAGATCATTGTTCTCGTGGGTTCCTTGGTTACCATAACTCTTAGATCATTGTTGTCTAGCTTCTTTGGTTAACATATTTTAAAAACTCTGAACTTATTCTTACATAGACTAGAAATATAAGTTTTCTATTGGCGCTATACTGTTTTGAGTTCCCTCTTAATCGGAAATCGAGACAAAAAGTTATAGATCGATTTTCCGATAGATAATTACGTTATAGTTGAGGATCATTCCGAGTTATTTTTGCTTATCACATACATAATTGCATTATTTATCCTTGTTGAATTGAGTTTTTGTATGACATTGAACCATAATAACATCCACACTGTCTCCCTGAGTCAATTAGTGTTTATACTTCAATTACAATTTAGTTGAATTGTTTCTGCCACAGAAATTCTGAACACTATTCCTCCCATTTGCATCCGTAACTTATCAAAATTATAGTGTCTAAAATCAGGACAAAGAGCAGCAAGTCTCTTCCTGACATTACTATTTATTACTAATTGGCAACGATTTCTATGGTATTTTGTTTGTTTATCGACCGATTTTTGCTTTGAGGGAATTATAAGGCTTCTAAAATTACTTCTAATTATCCGGTCTTTATTGCATTATTGGGTCTCATGTAGAAATCTCAGTTGAGGACTCTTTAATTATGAGGTTAATGGAAAACAAAATAGACACGAAAATATTTTAAAATGCTAAAAATGGGAGTTTTTCTCTCCTTTTCAATTTTGGATAATTGGCTGAAGAAGAGTTAATCACCTTTTTGACTTGGCTTTAAAAATACACATTTAACACTTCCGTCTATTCTTAATTGACTATATTTTATTCATATTCTCTTTCTCCTTGTTAAAAGAATCGAAGCTATGATTCACGCATCAGATTTACGGCATGTGCGTGCAACGGTGTAGTACTTATTTCTGAGGCTGCGTGTGTACGTTGAGGTAGAGCTGGCGGTTGGTTCTAAGGTACGTTCTTTCCCTCTAAGAAGGAGGTGAAAGCAGCGAATGGTAAGGGCTGTCGACCGAAAGAAAAGGCATAAAGCTCAGAATGATTCAACGCGACCTGATTCTAGCCAATTTGGGGAAGTAGATTGTCGAGAGACGCCCCCGTTTGGATCTATATCTAGCCATACATTCTCAACTTTATCTTTATTGCGAAGATTAAAAGAACGAGGGACTTTTCGTGCACACCAGATACTTATTTAAAGGACAATAGTTTATGCGGAATTGGACGGAGCCATTTCTAAAAAGTCTAGAAATAAAAAGTGTGTGGATTTGTGTTGATCGTAAATAAGAATCATTTTGAGGAAAATGTTGAGTAAGTTGTCCAAACGCGTTCCTTTCCCTCCTGTGTATCCTTTAACAATTTCTACATTTCTAAATGGCCCATTCTCATGTGTTTAATTATAAAGTCTCGTGGTTTGCCTACAACCAAGGTACCTGTATGGTAATGTAGTTACCAGGGTCTGTTGGTCCTCTCTCCTTAAATTTTAAAGTACATGAGCAATAACAATGGTTCTTGGGACTGAAACGTTATTTACGGACTCGTTATTTTCAATAGGGCTTTAGCTAACTCAACCGTTACTACTTTGAAATAACTGTGGTAAATTTGATCAGGTTTTTGATGGTTTTGGTAATTTTATATAAAACACGAATCCCCTTCATTAAGCAAGGAAGTCTTTGGCTCGCTCAAGTTGTGTTCTCAAAATACTTGGGATGAACAAGAGTGAAACACGTTTAGGTCATGCATGACTCTCTGAAGTTATGATATTAAATAACTGACGCACCCTGTAGGAAGTTTAATATTAGAATATAAATATATTACTTTAAAATATGACTTTAACTTCCCTATTTTGGAGATCGAGATTTGAGGGGAAGTTGGGGTCTTTGATGATTCCTAATTTCTAGTCCAAGAGGATCGCAGGGGCCACCGGGCTAACATGTAGCTGTTAATCTTCGACTATTACATGCCCCTCCGGCCTGAAAGTTGCAAGAGTATTTGCATTCATATTCCACACAATTTAAATTTCTTATTTATAAGTATTTGCAAGTTTACCCTATGTGAAATGGATCGAAGGATTTCTTCTCCAGATAAAACCAAGTCCAAAATACTTCCCCCACGAACACTTTTCTCGCCTCCCTTGAGAGCGTCACCACATACAGTTTCATGTTTACAGTCACGGAACAAATGAGTCAGATATAAACACATCCCTATTTATAGGATTCTTTGATGGTATTAAGCCATTGCGATCTACATTTTAAAGCTATTAGTGCCGGTGTTGCCAATTAGGATGTCTGTGTTGTGGTAATTTATAACGTTCATTTATAATACGTGTAAATACTCTCATACGGAAGGTATTAAGTCCTTGCCTCCTCTAATGACACAAAGTAATACTCAGTTTACCACTAAGTCAAGACGCAAAGAACAGTTTCTTGTGTTTGAGACCTATTTGATATAATTTGATATAATATTTCGAAGCTTTTATGCATTCGACGACCGCCGTCTTCGGGCAAAATCCAAAGTTCTTCTCGTAGTACAGCGAAAAAAATTCACTCATCATTCAAGTCACAAACATTATTCGATGACGGGACGATTTTACCTTGTACCGCTTAGTCAGTTTATTAAAATTGGCAATCACTTCCTTAAAATCCACATCACTCTATGACAGATTTAATGTTATCAAAATTGGTCTAAAATCACCCGCTAAATGCAAATTAACCAAGCAGGCCATAAAAATATCCATCATCTGATTGATCCAGAATTTACCACCAATTATCAATACTCAAATACAGCACCATAATTGGTCTGAAATTACCTCAATTTTCAAATAAACCCACAAAGCCTCCCAAAACATCTCTTCGCTGGGGATATCTGTGGGGATCGAACCAAGTAAAACATTCGAATGAAAAATATAAATGGTTCACACATTGAACCTTATAAATGGGAAGAAAAACTTCCCGGTATGTATTTCTTCTTAGAAGTTTTCTTGAAAACTTCGCAGCAAGAGAGCAAGCATACAGACGAGTAAGCCAAATGAGAAAAATTAGGAAAATGAATCGAATCGATGTATATAGAAAAAACAGAGAGGGATCACTGTGTAACTCAGGCGATCAGGTAGTCGTAGAGGAAAAGGGTACTTAAATAACTTGAAAAGGGATAGGAAAAGTTGATAGGTCGGTGGATAGACACCGATGCGTGGTGGAGTTGGTGTGTCTCGGGGTGTTCATGACTGGACGGCGGTTAGGGGGGTAATCAGGAAGGAGATCGTGTCTGAATAGTCGTAAACGCGTTATTTATGATGCTCTTAACTTATGCGTAGAACGGTATGGGTTGCGGGTGGCCATGAGCTGCGGGGTAGCGCAGTGCCATCGCAACATACAGTCTCGCGTGTAGTGGCGGTGTTTATTGGGTCTCTAGCGAGTTTCCCCGAGTCGTTTTGTGAGAATAGTGTGAAAGTATGTGTTGAGAGATGCTAATTAGTGGTTGTCGTGTAGTGTTGACATTTTCGCGTACATGGAAGAGCGGCAAGCGCACTTCAGAGCAGAGTTGTGAATGCGTTGAGCCATCTTCTGCCACGTGACACTTGCAGCTACGAGTGACAGTGGGGCGTACGTGAGAAGAGGTCACACGAGTGTTTTATATAGGTATAACTGTAGTTTCATGCCCGCAAGGGACAACCACCCGAGCATTTTGTTTGTGCGTACGGTTCTTGCTTATACTATATGCTGGTGTATATTGAACTTAATGGACTTGTCAAAAGTTACCCCAAGGATTTTTGTCTGTTGTGTGTAGTCGAGTCTTTTGGGGTTAGGGTGGTTCTTGCCTGGTGTGTGTGAGGAAATTTGTAGGTTATGCAAGTAAAGATCTCTTGCGCCGAAGAGTGTCATATGTGTCTTCTGAGGATTCGCGGCAATCAGCCATTTATCCTCGTATTTTGACTTTTCGTCTATTATTATTTGTGCGTGTTACGCGATCTCGTCTGGTCCGCGGCTGCTGACGAAAATCGTCTAGTCAATGGCGTAGGACAATGTGTAGGTGTGAGGGCAGTTTTCGGGTGGACGTGGGATGTTTGTGTACATGATGTAAAGTTTGGGTGCCATTACGCTTCCTTGGAGAACGCCTGAGCGTGGTGTGAAAGGTTGTGATAGGGTATTGTTGTATTTTATTTGGCATCTCCGTTCAGTTAGATAGTGCGAGAGGAGCCTCCTGGTGCAGAGAAGTAACTCCGTATTGTTGGCGAGTTTCCAACGGAGTCCCTCGTGCCCTCCCTTATCAAAGGCCTTCTACACGTCCTTGCTGATGGAGAGTGTCTTTTGTCGTGCCTGGCGTGTTTTTTTTTGTATTATGTCATGAACGATGGTCACAGCCGCCTGAGTGGACCTGCCGATCCTGAATCCATATTGGTGGAGGAAGAACAGCTCCTCTCTTTCCCTTTCAGCCGTGTTTACATGCAAACGGTTTGAGCGTTATTAACTTTTTAAATCTATCGAGACGCTGATTGGACAATTATTGCAGCGCTCATGTCTAAAAAGTGATTGGTCAATTTGTTAACGCTAAGGTCTGTTATTCCAAAAATGAACATAAGTATGACAATTAAATGTATCTAAATCCTGATTGGTTGAATTTTGTAGAATTGGTAGTAAATAGAATAATTATATATAGGTGTATTTTGGTGAAAAAAGGAGAGGAGAGTTAGCAATCATTATCATTCAAGAAGAAAGAAGTTGTAATATCCGTTCGCCATTTCGAGGCTTGTTTCAGCTATTTACCAAGGAATAAAGAATCTAGCTATATATTTTCCTTTATCCTAAGGAAGCGTTTGATCACATAATCCAGCTAAACAAATAACGAGAGAGAAATGTTTATCTAGCCCCTATATATTTGCCATAATGCACCAAAATATAAACGATCTTTTATAACTCAGTTAGTAGAGATTTTCCGAAACGTTGTTATCTATTTTATATCAAGCTGAATAAAAAATAGTACCCATAGACACAAGAGCAGAGCAGCCCTGGATCCATTTATTAACCCTAGCATGAGATTTCCAGCGTTTGAAGTAAACTCAAAACCTGCAGAGGTCCGATGTTCGTAAGGCCGTCAGATTCGAGAGATAAGCTGAACATAAAGTCTGTTTACATGGCAAATAAATATTTTGAGTAAATTCATTATTTTTTAAGAAACTTCGCATATTTATCTAATGATTTGCGTCTGGAATATAGGTTTTAAGAGATGATATTGACATCATGAATGTTTCCGTCCTTGTGAGGGAATCCAAGCACCACTTTCGAAGATTTTGAGTCAGTCATTATTTTTTATGCGAGGGGTCGTTCTTTTATTATTTTGATGGTTTTTTCAAACTCCCATTACAATTGTATGGGTTAAGTTATGGGTGATGTTGACATTATTAAATAACCCCCACCCTGAATTAAGGGAGTGTCCTTACCTAACCTTGGACTCAGACACACACTAGGAAAGAATGATGAGAGGCAGTTCCTGAATTTTCCTTTTTTACGCCCTATTTATGATTTATGGCTGGCGGCCCTTGGATAAAACCCCTATGCCCCTACGCCCCACAGCGCGAACCCAGGGCACCCTGGGGAAACAGCATATTTCAACATTTATTTTGATTCTGAGTGCGCCCATAAAGGGCCAAAAATAACAATGTGAGCCTCGTAAATTAATACATACTTTACACGTACATATAGTACAAGTGACATCGTCTGAACCGTAGAGTATACATATAACTTATCGAACATGGCAGAGAGGGAGTAGTTATTAATAGTTATTTGTTGTTATACACCTTCTATATAATCTCTAGGTATGAGTAAATAAAAAGAGAGAATGAAGAATCCTATACAAGGATCTCCATATTTAGAGATTAAAGCGAGAAGGAGCAGTTTTCCAATTATTTCAAGGGTACCAAATTATTATCTTGAAAACTGGTAATGTTTTGGATATCTATTTTTCGGTCTGATGCGACGGGAAGGAACCGAAAGAAAAGAGAAACGTCTCCGCCTCATTGCCAGGTGGTTCTCGGGCGAGGGGAGAAGAGTTGCCAGATGACACTTGGCGATGTTTCCTGAGTTTACACTTTCAAAACTTGCGCGGTAGTGAATAATGTTATAATTTGCATTTGCAGGCATATACAAAGAACGCCCCTACCTCTAAATATGTTCACTTTCCTAAATTTGATTGCTAGCGCTCTCCTCTGAATTTGTCCAGGAGTTGCCGAGTACACCGAAATTCATCATCAAATGTAAAACCGCTAAACACTGAGACCACCATAAAGTGATACTTAGCAGTCAACTTGGCTTTTAAAAAAGTCTTCGGAGTTGATAAATTCGCATCTTTTTGCCATGATAGGAAACAATAACGCGGAGGACAAAAATATGTATTTAAGATAACCATAAAAAATAACCATAAAAGATGACGCGTATAATACATAGCCACACTCAGAATAGGTAAAGTTTGCCAGTGGAGTGAGAGTTAAAATGAAATAATCAAATCATTTATTTGATTGCTTTGTGTCTACATAGCAAAAGCGTCTACATAGGATTGGTTTACATTGAATAAAGATAGGTGGGGAGTACATGGAGAATGAAATGTGCGATTGGGAAAAACTTGCTTTAGAGGCAACAATATCTATTGTGATATTAGCAGAAATTGGCTGTATCTATTATTATGTAAAAAAACGAACAAAATAATCAACCACTTGTGCTGAATGGGAAAAATGGTATTCCTAATATGGTAGTGGAAGCTAACTGTAGAAATGGTGTTACTAGCATTAACCAAGGAGTCTAAGCCTGCTCAGGGACCAAACGCTTTAGTGCTTCTTGATTCAAGATCGGTGACGCCCCAGAAATCCATTTCCTTGAATTACAGGCTTGAGTTAGTGAATAACGTGGCATTTTTGCTGCTTAGGAGATGTAAGTAATCTTAATGTGTATATGTTCAACATGAAGATACATCTTCTCTGATGTCTGATTGTGTAGTGAAGAATAGTTGATATTTACTCTCACGACATCTTTGTTTCGAAGATGTGGCGTCAGAGTATGAGAGAAGAGTATGATGAAGGAAAGGTTTTGGTTGAGAGTTTGTGAGAAGGGTCGTTAAAGGCTGTACAATGTAGAGGCATGGACGTAAATTGGTTGAGAAGGATGAGGATGGATGATGACCGTACAGAGAGCACGTAAATGTGAGGCATGCAACGTGATGCGTGTCGTATTCTAAATGATTTAGTTAAAAAGGACGAAGAAGAGAGAGAGTGAGAGAAAAAGAAAGATGAGAGAATAGACCTTGCAACTTGTGACGACCATGGGTCAGGGTATAGTGTTAAGAAGCTTCCGGGGTCAGCGAAGGCGTCTGGAGGGAAACTACATAATTGAAAGTACAGAACGTGGTTAAAAAGGATGCAGGATTATAAGGTGAGCCGGTCTGAAGGACGCCGGACTCCTCCGTTGCGTCGAGAGGGTTAAGCACGAGTTAGTCCGGCATTGAAGGAAGGGAGTGGCTTTGGTGTTGATCACTGGATTGCTGGGGCAGGAGGGTCCACTGGGAAGGTTGGCAGGTTGAGGAGTCTGAGGGAGTGGGTGGGGTGAGCGGAGACTCGCTCACGATTGACCCCGGTCCACGGGAGTGTTAAGGACCTGTGCCGCTGGTGGGAGGCCGTGGGGGCTGATAGAGCGAGTCTAAGGTGGAAGGAGGAGGTGCGGGAGAGGTTTGACTGCTCCCCCTTGAACCCTCAAATCCGGCCTAGCGAGTCTCAAGTGGAAGAAGGAGGTGCAAGAGAGGTTCGATTGCTCCCTCTTGAACCCCCAAATCCGGGCTAGCAAGTCCCGGAATCGAGACGAGGTCACATTGAAGAGGACCGGGTTCACGGCCGAGTTGACGTAGATCATCGACTGCGAGAAGAAGAGGACGTTGAAGTACACATCCTTTGGGAGGGAGGGAGGGAGGGAGGGAGGGGAGGCTTCTGTCACTGTTCTGGGGCAGGAGGGATGGGGTGTAACAAAGAAAATAAAGATTAACAGCCACCAAACATAAACTCTGATAAACGTGGAAATAGAGGAAAGTGAATCGAGCGAAACCAGAGAGGAGAGGATAGAGAAGAGACTCCATTAAAGCACCCACTGAAACAGACAGACACACTGGGGTAAACAGACAGCGGATTGACAAGCTAAGAGGAGCACCCACAAACACACAGTGTACGCAAGATCTTGATGAGATGAACATACACACAAATATACAGGGTGTTTACGATGCTCATGAGAGAGGAGACGTCGGTGACGAAGAAGTGGCAAATCCCGAAGACGTGGTAGGGCAGGAGACAGAAGAAGAAGCTCGCCACGACCGTGCCCAGCATGACCACCACTTGCTGGGGACACAAAGGCACCTGCAATCGAAGACCTGGGGGGGGGGGGTAATAGTCCTATCAATAACAATAAGTTTATAAAAGGCTTTTAACTTAGTCGTGCCTCCCCCAACTCCCAGGTAACTGTTCTATGTGGTTCAGTGCGAAAACGCCACTTATGAGCTCTACCGGTTTTATGTTCAGTAGGTTCGCACTCATTGCATAGAACAAATGCGATCGTTTTATTAAAATGGGTGGAGCGGAACTGGTCAGGATATGGACCCATTATGCCCATAGAGATAGGATTTTAATCTTGAGGGAGGATCGACTGTCCTCCCAAACAATGGGAAGGGGGGTGCTGAATGAGCACTGAATGAAGAAAAGTAGGGGGGGTTACACTAAATAAACCTTGGTGCATTGGCCCCGGCCTCGCCACGGCAATTTCAGATGTGGCGGGGCCGATGCCCTTCTTGACCAAAGTATTCCCCACCTATTTTTGCCCTCGCCGGTGCCCGAGGGTCATGTAAGGGCTAAGGTATTTGTTGTCGATGAGCAGCGGTCGGATGATCTGGGTATAGAGGGCTACCAGGAGCGCCAGCGGGACGAAGAAGATGCCCACATTGAGCGACAGTATGTAGTTCTGTCAAAGACCGAGAATCTTTATCCAGCAGATGGGTTGTGCACTCCCCCCCCCCTCCTCCCGATATATTTAGCAGCTATACAGAGAGAGATTGGAATAATGAACCTGGAAGATCTTGGAATTGAAATATCTTGTGCTTCTGTGACCATTTCCCGCTCTAATTCCCGGGAACAGCCTCACTAAATCCTTCAAATCTCGTTTCTGACTTCCCGGTGTATCTGGGTGGGACCCCACCTAACCACCACCGCCCCTTTTGACAAAAAAGACTGAAATAACAAAAAAAGAAATAGAGATTTTCGGCCTCAATGATTGCGACATACGAAAAAGATACTTTGAAGAGAAGAGAAACGATAAAAGGAATAAATGAGGGAAGAACAGGATGCCAACGTGATATATAGCTCTCGTTTACATTAGACTGAACAGCACCGAATTCCCAAGTTTAGAGGTTTTCCAAATATTGCACTTTTCCATTAGAGTAAAATACTGCCAGAAAAGTATTGCACGTCGAAAGATAATCATATATGTTAGGGAAAAGAGAGACTCAAAAACCTTTGGTAAACGACACTAACGCGAGCTTAACAGTAGACTGTTAACCTTAGCTTCCATCGCTAGCGCGAGGGGAGCGATAGAAGCTAGGAAAAAGTACTCGTATATTACAGAAATCTTGCGCGAGGCTAGCAAGAAACAATTAAAAACTCTTGAATCGAGCCAATTTTGAGCTTCGTTTGTAGTGGCTGATAAATAATAATCCAATGAATCATTGCAAGGCTAGAAATAGAAGCTTAAAATAACTTAATCGAATAATTTCTTGCCAATCTGTCAATATAAGCTTAAAACAATGAAACTGATATCATGAAAAGCTGGCATTAAACTCTTCAAATGAACAAATGAATTGATTCTCAAGCGAGACTAGCAAAGGAGCCCCTTAAACGCCATAGTCGGGTAAATCTTGGGCGAAGCTAGCAATAGAATATTAAATAAATGCTTAAACGGAGCCATTGCGCTCCCGGCCAACTACCTCTTTGTGGTTTCCAAAATATTGTTAAATTTCTCTTAGAAAGAACGTTAACATACCCCAACCGATATAGGAAATTCATGAAAACTATTTCATTAGGAAGATCTTAGTCACAAAATGGGAAGCCGCCAGGAACTTAGTCTAGAATTTGAAAAAAGACCTGATTTTCCTTCTAATTAACACTTTAACACTCAAGTCACCAAGTCAAAAGAGGTGTCCATGTGCCAAGAATCTATTTTCCGTTATTTTTAATCAAAGTTATCCAATTTTGACTACCATTTTAGATAAAAACTATTAAAAGAAAAACCAACTAAAACACATGAAACAATACCTAAGAATTTTAAGAGAGAAAATGACAACAATAAAAGATAAACAAGGAAATAAACTGACAAATAGAGAAAAATGCATTTAAAGGAGTTAAAAAGTTCTATTATGATCTCTATGTTTGCATACATCAACATACACAAGATGTCAAATTCTTAGCAAATAAGAAAAAAATCCCCAATGAAGAAATAATATATTTTCTACCCACTTAAGAGCATGAAAAATGGTATAGTGCCCTAAGAGAAAGTGTTCACAATCCCTTTATGCAGGCTGGGATTGCTTGTGTTGCTGGCATACTAGAGAGACTGTATACTTAATGTTTAAGGGAAAGTAGGATTCCAATGGTACTTGTGCAATGCTTTCGTTGTGCCTATTTTCCAAAAAGCGACAGGGAAGTTAGAGCAATACACAACCTCCCCGCACACACTGCCTTCAGGTCTCCTGTCGGTCGCTTCTCCTCCACTGCAGGAAAAGTCAGCTTTAGACTATAAATCTAGCTAGCCATTAAGGATTATCAAAATGATGATGATAATTAACCAGTATGAGGCTAATAAACCTTAAACTTGTAATAAAAAGGTCTCATGACAATACTGCTATCTTGTACTGCACAGGATAATTTTCCAGAGGGAGATTGGGTCTTCGTGTAAATGGTAATGACAGAGTTTCGGAGAAAGGCTAGCAATCTAGCCAAATAATAATAAGAGTCCTTCATGATACTAGCAAACTATTAGAATGATAAATGAAATACAATTTAATTTTTGTCGCTTCGATTGAAATTAATCCCCCAAAGTTGAGTAAATATCAGTTTTTACTTCCAAAATTATATGAAAATGTTGGAAATATACATTTAAAGATTTAAATTCAAAAGTGCTTTGGTATTTTATTGTTTCGGTAGAAAAAATGGGAATTACAGTGGAAATTTCTGTAGCAGAGGACCAGGTAAAGAGTTTAGAAAATCAATTATCTTTATTTTTGAACGAATAAATTCATTTAAAGCAAGTGAAGACTAGGCGACCCCCCGTGACTTGGATAATAACATAAGTACTTGTTCTGGAAAGACATATTTTGTAGGATTCAAGTCACCGATCAGCATTAAGCTAAGCATGAGTAACCAAGTTGCCAAACACAAGTAATTTAAAAATCTAGACCAAATAAAAGAACTATACCAACCAAACACTCAAAGCACTTCAATAGCTATAGATACGTATGATTTTCTTGTGCCCTTGAACCATTTATACAACGACTTAGGGAACCAAGTTCTAACCTTGGAAAACAGTGAAACGAATGAGTCATTTCACCCGTCTTTGATGTTTTAAACACAAAGGAAACAAAAAACTAACATTGAAGACCCCGTCTCTAAATCTCCAGGTCAAGTGGACTCCTTTAAAAGTAAAACTAACATGATTTTAATAATCTCAGGAAACGCAACCATTAGAGAAGTCACTGCCGTCTTACCGAGGGCCAGAACTGGTTTATTCGCCTCAGGCAGACAGGAATGAGGGTCTTCTGATGAACGTAGCGAGCCATCCAGTACTCTGTCCACATGATGACGGGGCTAAAGAATCGTTCCGGGAAGAAAGAGTTTATTTAGTCTTATATATCTAATTAACAACAAATATTTTGATTAATTTCGCGAATTACCGATCTTTAAAAAATAAAAAAAACATTAGAAAAGGTAATATTGACACTGGCTGGTACATCAATTTATTAACATTTTGTTTTAATGATGGCTCATCTGATTGTTGTTTATTATGCAAGAATTCTATACGTCCACAATCAATGAGTTCGGAGCCTGTTGATCAAAACCATTTGGACACGTTGATGTCACGCAACCATTACTGCTAACGGAATATTCCTAACTCACACACTTTTTAATAACTCTTTATATTTTATAGTATCACACAACCCTTAAAACATGGTGCGCACCGACCTGGAGACGACGGCTGCAACCGGCCACACAATGGCGCATATCACAGCAACACGGGTTTGAGTACAGGTGCGAACGGCTCTAAATGGGTGGCAGATGACGTGGTGCCTCTCGATGGAGATGACGAGGATGGTGAGGATGGAGGCGTTCTCCACCATCAGCTCGATGAAGGGGGTCATCTTGCCTGAAACAGAGAGAGTGGGGGCGATCACGGGGACTGAACGCGAGTGGGGACAGAGGACAAAGAGGGTTGAGGGTCGGAGGTGTACTTACACATGGGTGCGGGTAGGACCCACATCTCTGGCGGGGAGAAGAGCTCGACGATGACCACCGGGTTACATACGAGCAGCAACAGCAGATCCGACAAGACCAAGTTGACGATGAAGGCCCCCTTCAACGAACTAATCAGTTATCGGTCATGGGAGACTACCACAGACACCAGTAAGTTCCCTACCACACCCACCAGGAAAGTAAGGGCGTCCCAATGACTGGTGTTATGGACGTCTCGTTGGACAGCATAGTAATGTTGCCTCCTTCCGTCAAGAGGAACTCCTCAGGACTCGCCTGCGGAGTTGTGGATCCTGGAAGGCTGAGTAGTGGGGCTGGTAGAAGGTAGTTGGATCTTGTGAAGGTGAATGGACAGCTTGGATCCTGACACAATGTCCATAAAAAACGAAACTTGTATTCATGGTCTACGTCAGTCCCTCTCAAACTGGATTCTGAAGGACTTACACGAGAAGAACTAGAGTGATGGGTCAAGTTTTGCAAGGTTACCTTTACACTTCCACCTTAACCTTTGAATACGAATGTTCGGGATCTTCTGTAAAAACACCTCAACTTTGAGTTCAAGGAGGAGACATTCAGAAACTTATTTCCACCATCACATACTCCAGAGTAGCGCTTCTTCCACCACTCATTTATAACAATGTTCAAGGTCTATTAATGTTGCTCTGGCAGTGTCTATCGCTAGTAATGGTCAGAGTCTGCCCCAAGGGCGTTGGTGAAGGGGGACGTTTTGTACCCGATGCTCAACATTGTGAGTGAGTCTTGAAGACCATCTTGGGTAAGCTCTCCATTTTGATGTCAAACCTGTAATCTTCCCTGCGGAAATGAATTAGAGGATGATAGTCGAACACCGGATCGAGTAGAAGAGAGTGTTGGGTCTAGAATGAGAATGGAAAGGGCTAGGGGGTGACTACTGAGGATCAAAGATGGACAACGAAATAACTGCATATGCGTTTTATGAGCCATCATCAAGTGGCATACGAGAGAAGGATGGATGGCATGTTGATCCCCATCAGCCCAAATTACAGAGTAGCACATTTGGGAAGAGCCAGACGCATTTCAAAATCCCCGCGCTTGTGATAGAGTTCCTTTAGAGAACCCTGAATGAGCATTGGACACAAAGGGTTTACCTCATTCGATAGAGATTAGATATGTCCAACTTAGACTTTCTTTGTGGTCCAGTCCTTAAAAAGAAATAGGGACAGGCCCCCATCAGCATCTTTAGATCTAAATTTATTTCAAAACACTTAAAATGAAATAAATTTCGGTCAATTTCACAACCTTCGCAGGAATTATGAATCGATCAATTTTATAAACCTCAGAGGGCGGACATCATTTAAAACTCTTAAGGCAACTAAAGGATGGTCGATGTAGTTAAGAACCGTTATGATAGCGAGCGTGGTTCTTTGGGATATCTGAAGGTAAATAGGGAGGGACTGTTGGGACTAAAACCTTCAACTGATATAATAACAGAGACATTAAGAACCCCGAGAGAAAAATTGTGCGAAAGAGTTTCACAACAATGAATTGAAAGTCAGATGGCTCAATTCAGAACCTCGGAGAGAATGTGGGTGGATACGATTTAAAAGCCTCAGGAGAAATGGGATAATTTAAGAACCCTAAAGAAATAATGCATATGCTTGATTCAGAATACTCACAGAACACTTGAAGAATCCTGATTCAGAACTCCCTTGGGGTTTAAGCACCATGGTTAGTAGTGATTCCGAATCCGTTGAGGAAATAAGCACCGGTTCTTTTCATGACCCCGGAACTTTGAAGACCTGGAGACTCATAGGGCCAGAGGGATCAAATTTAATAATCGCCTCACACACATACACCCATCATCATAAAAAACCAGCTGAAAAGACGAAATCTGTGTTGAAAATTGGTGCCAATTATATTATTAATATTATGTTATATCATTAGTAAATCATTATTCCTATTTTTCTTTCATTCCGCCTTTATGTTTTTGGCGTTGAAGTCGAGTCCCCTTTTTCGTCACTTTGGAGAGTAATAATCCCATGACTTTCAACGCGAGACTCATTAAATTCTAGCGAAAGGTCAAACGCTCTTGACAATCTCAGGAACACCAAAAGATATATAAATTATCACTTCGGTTACATACAGTGAGAGAACGCATTTATTTGCACTCTGAAATTTTCAATATTTCTGAAATATTTCCTCTTTATAAAAATAAAAGGTAATGCAGTAAACATATATTTAACAGAAGAATTCCATATAGGACAAATTTTATTTATATATAAATAAACAAAATTAGCAGGAGACAAAACATTAAACCAATGATAATTTCAGTCATTTCATATTTCATGGCATAACACGTTCTTGAAATAACAATTTCTTGATATTTTGTTCCCCTCGCCTTCGCAAATTCCCCTCAAATAGGCCAGATTCTGTGTGTTTCTCTTTGGATTGCAGCCTTCTGTATTTGCCACTATTGCTCTCCTTGATTGAGGTCCGGCGATTGACTTGGACAGGAAGGGAAGTTTATTTTTCTCTTTTTCAATCATTGGCGAGTTAATTTGTCCGTGTTCTTAGAATCGTTGTCCTGCTCAAATATGCATTGATGTACGCCCTAGAATTTTGTCGTACTCGGGCGCAGTTTTTACACTCTATCTTTCGATACGTGGCACCAGCCATTTCCCCATCAATGAATGGGAGGGATCCTGTGCGATGTGGAGTAAAGCAGACCTAATCTATGCAATTACCTCCTCCGTGTTTATGCTTGGGATATGTGCTTAGGAACATAGGCAATTCTTTCTCCCCTCGAATAATACAGCCTACTGTTGCATAAGGTGCAACCACTCTATGAGAAATAGTCCTATTGAATAATACATCTGGATGAAGTTTAATTATTTGGTGTCAACTAAGTTGAGGAACTTCTTTGACCTTTTGCAATACTCAAAGCAAACCTCATTCTTCTATGGATGCTTATCAATAAATGACTTTGGTAATATTCGGCAAGTTTACATCAGTTTCGTTTTAATATATTTATAGAATCTTGAATCTTACCCTTTTCATCGATTTTTTTAATAACAACATTTGTGCATGTTATTAAAGTGTTTGAATACTTTTGTGCCTTGTCAATTTTCTTTATTAGCAATTGTTGTTAGATAAAAAGGAAATCGGTCTTGAATCTATTTCTTATATTAAATATTTTTCCTAAAATTTCTGTTAGTTTTATAACGAGACGAAAGGACGAAATATTTCAGAGAGAGTTAAAATTCCACTGTGAAAATACTTGTATCACCTCCCTGTATACAAAGGGGAAGGTGAGGGAGAGCTCACAAGATGGGGGAGGATTTGAAGGCATCGGTTAATTGGTTTATCTTTCTTTCCACGAAAGAACAAAGAAAGATTGATGACAGGATCAACGGACAAAGAGAAACAGAAATATCTTTATGCGTCCATGGGAGAAAATAACCAGATAATACAGGGATTTCTTTTTACAAGTCCTACATTTGAAGTTTAATAAAATGAAGTTTTCTTTTGTAATCATAATAAAACTTTCAAAATTTGTTGATAATCGTTATAAGTCTTTGGTCCTACAAGGGCTAATTGAGTTATTTATTATTTTAGAAGTTATGCTACTTTTAGTAAATTGGTCATTTTTTGCTAGAAGCGGAAAGCGTAAAAAGTTTTGTTAAGAAAAAGTGATTTTAGGAATCTTCGATTCTTAGCCAAATTTCGAGAAAATTCTCAGGTAAGAAATTGACTATCATTATAGTCCGTCGTAGACTATAAAAGAGAACTTATTTTTCAACAAAACTCATTATCAAGAAATTTTCCAAACTGAAATCATGGAAGCTCCTGGAAATGAATTGACGAAAAAATAACTGTTGAAAAATACTTTAGATGCAACTATTCAGTGGTTTCAACACAACGACGGATGAGACGTGAAGGAGTTCAAGAAGTACAATCACCACGAGCGATATGCAGACTAATTAAAATATTTCGAGGCACCGGTAGTGTAGAAGATGGAAGAAAATGGCGTGTTTGCAGAAAAGGCGTAGAACAATATAAAATTGCAGAGTTGCGTCAAAACGTCGAACGGTCGCCTCAGATATCATTGAAAAGAAAATCAGAACAAGTGTGATTGTCAGAAAGTGCAACATACAATGTAATGAAGAAAAAACTAAAATTTAATCGATACAAGATTCAGGTTGTGCAAAAATTAGAAGACAACGATTTCGCGCAAAGAAAATCGTATGCAGAAGAATTTAGACGAAAATTTAGGAAAGTTGATGTACCGCCCGTGATATTGTCTGACGAAGCGCACTTTCATCTCAGCGGATACAATAATAAGCAGAACAACAGAATATGTTTAGATCACAACCCAGAAGATAAACACCAAAAAGATCTGCACCCTGCAAAAACCACTGTGTGGTGTGCGATAACACCTCAGAAGATCATTGGGCCGTATTTTTATAAGAATGAAAATAGAAATTCAGTCACTGTGAATGGCGAAAGATACCGACACATGCTTGAAGAGTATTTTTTACCGAACTTTCGAAAGCTTTGAAATAGATAACAACTGTTGTTTTAGCAAGATGGTACAACATAACATCCATCGAATGAAACAATGCAGTTGTTAAGACGAAACCTCAGAGGAAAAATCATTTCTCGAAACAGTGAAGTTAAGTGGCCTTCAAAATCTCCCGATCTAACACCTTTGAATTTTGTATGGGGATATTTAAAAGATCGTGTTAACTTTAATAATCCAAGAAGTATCCAACAACTAAAAATAATATCGCTGAAGAAAGTAATAACGTCGATAAAGAACTTTTGAAAAAAGTGATGAGAGCAACTTCGTCACGAGTGAATGAATGTTATTAGAAGATGGTCAGCATTTGAAAAGAAGAATCTTCAAATCAATTAAGTTATTATGTTAATTATTCAAAATGATTATTAGTCTTAGTTTTTTGTTAATTTTAAACCATCAAAATTAGTTAAAATAAAATTGGTTTTAATAGTCGGTAAATAGCTGAAAGTTCAGCGAAAATTTGTTAAAAATCAATGCTTCACTAAAACTAGCAAAACTTCAACAAAAATTAAGGAATCAATTCAGCGAAAATTTGTTAAAATCTTTGCCCACAATTATTATTAACAATTTTTTTGAAAGTTTCCTTATTATCATAAAATTATTCTTGATTTTATTAAACTCCAAATTTAGGACATGTAAAAAACTCCCTCTATAAATATTGAAGAAAATGGTAAATCCAGCATTAAATCCTAGCATTGGGTAATACAGTTATTGAACAGGGATTTTGGAAGGACCAAACTCCCACCAGTGCATTATGGGGCATAGGAAACAATTTCGTCTGAGAGGGAGCCATAATCACAGCCAGAGAGAAAGAAAACGCGTCCTGGGCCTCCAAATTAAGGCACCTGGACTCTCGTCTCTGACTAAATTGAACATTTTCATGGCTCCAAATAAAGTCATACTCGGATTACCGAACAGCTTCGATGATCCTCTGAATTCAGAGTATTTCCAAGTCATTACTAGAGAGCAAAACTGATTTTTGTACCGAAGACCGGAAAACTCTCGAAAAGAAAAGAAAATTACCACACAATATCCTTCCTTGAGAACCCAATAACTGATCTCTAGGGGCCCAAGTCCAGTCTTAAGAACTCAATTTCTTGTCTGTAGATTGGAAGAAGGATTTTGAAGAAATTCCTAACAGAAGAGAGGTTGGTTAAGAGGTCCCTTTACGCACACTGCACGGTAATCGCGCTAACAGAAGAGTGCTAGGATTTCTGGCATACATTCACCCTACACTGATTAGTGGTAAGGGTTATAAAAATTGAAGTATTGAGATGGCAATTATATCATGAACGAATAAATGGCTCTCATGCAGGTTTATGATTTCTACTAAAAATAAAAATAAATTGTTGACAACATTTTAGGTAAAGGCGGCAAATGTATAGGGGAATGGGAGATGGGTAACATTCAATATAATTTGGAGGTTATTTGTCCCTTCCTTCCCAGTTCTCCACAAATGCTGGCTCCGCCTTGCCGGCCATCTGAACTTCCTGACCCCCGTCCTCCGACTTTCCTTCGTGTGGTGCTAGTTCTTCTTCGAACAACTGGACAACCCAAGTCCCCACCTATTCCGCGCTTTGAGCACTTTCATCAGCCACAAGTGGGTGCTTTGGCGCCTTCCTCGCGCCTCTGCCTACAAGATATCCATGGATGCGTCCCTCTGGGGTATGGGCTTGGTCTCTGGACCTTTAGCCCTTGCCTGGGATTGCCGGTTCTGGATTCAAACATCTTTGAACTCGAGTCGGTGATTCTTCTTCTGGCCGTTCTCATCTGGCCAAAGGGACGTATTGACTCACATAACATCTCCGCTATCCAAAATAGCTCCCGTGGCCAGATCTCCTTTTCGCTCCTTAAGAATCCTCCCTCGTCGCAGTCACCAAGGCCTTTCGGACCAGTGCGAGAAGCCTCCTGAGGTGCGGGACAGGCGTAATCCGGCTAATGGCGCTTCGTGGAGCTTCCAGGAACCGCATATAGCCGGCAAATCCTACGAAGTAACCTTGGCTACTCAAGGAGGTATCCGTCCAGCGAGGCACCATTGTCGTTTTGCGCCCGTACCTCACTCATCTCCGGCTTCCCACCCTCCTTTCCCCTTCGTTGCTTTTTATTGCTTTTCCCTCTTGTCAACACTAAGGCATCTCCTGTCCTTTGCTTTTATTAATGTGACTTTAGGAAGCCCACTTTTGTCCTCTGTTGGGAACTCCTGTTCCTCCCTTTGTTTGCGAAAGTATAAAGACTTTCTTCTTTGTTCTCTTTAATAAAGAGTTTCTGTGCAACAACTGATTGATAGTACACATTTCTCCCAGCTCTTTCACCTGCCTCCTTTACCTTATATGTTATCATCCACTGACATTTGGGCAAGTTGTGTGGGAAGATTGATGAGAAAGAAGAAACCTGATTAGGGCGAGATGGAATTGAAAAGGCAAAAGAGGTGGGAAAGTTTAACAGGAGGAATGGCCATTTTGCTTATAATTATTTATAGTTTTATTATTATAGGAGTTGTTATACATCTTTTTTGTTTTGTTTTCTATTTATTGAGTTGTACGTTGTATTTAGCTTGTGTTCAGGATCTTATTAAGAAAACCCATCAACGGGTGTTCCGTACCCAAAGGACAATGGTGCATCTTCGTTCTCTTCACGGTTGTTTTAAAAGGTTTTTGTTGTAAGGTCAAATGTTAAGGAACACAATCCTTCTATCAAGCCCAAATTGCCTTTTTCTCACTATAATCACCTACATATTTCAACCAATACAACCATACTGCTACTCACTATTTTTACCAACTAGTTTCACTTCTCGTCCATTTCTTCTCTTTTTCTTCAGTCTCCTTTCGTCCCCGTATTGTGTCAGGTGACTCCAATCTTTCGAATTTCTTTTCAAATCTTAAATTTTCTCATTCACATTTAACCTCGTTGCTCTCATGTGTACAAATTGTCTTACACCCTCCTCATATAATCTTAATAATTTATGTCCCTCATCCTTTTAATAGTTTAATTTTCTAATTATTTAATGATTTAATCTGATATTGTTGTTGATATATTTTTTATCCTTTTCTCTTTGTGGGTACAGTTCCTGATGATGGGCGAATCCAGCCCGAAACGTGAATTGAATTAAACTTGCCGCCCTTGTTTTCACTTTTATTCTCAATATATATATATATATATATATATATATATATATATATATATATATATATATATATACACACAGTGGGTGCAATAAATATCCAATACATGGTCAAAAGTTTAGTTACCATAGTTACACAACAGCAAAGTAATCGAAAATTGAACATCTTATGTATTTTGTACGTTGAATACAAATCCGGTATTCGAATACACAAATAGTAAAGAATTGTTATTATATCGACTAAACTGTTAGATTATCGCCTCAAAAAGTATCTAACACACCCACAAAATTAGTTTTAAAGCGATAATAAATAGTTCTCGAACATTCCAGAGTGGTTTACGTGACAGGAATGCTGTAGAACTTTCTAGAAAAATAATCTACTTCGTCTACGTGAAACAGCGGCCCTTAGTCAGTGTCTGAGAGATCCTGGAGAAGAGAGTCATCGTTCAACACTCTAATTTGATATGGCGAAGAGTAAAAATTGGCCAAAAAGGAGAAGAGAACTAATTGTTTAGTTACACATAAAAGTGGTTTGAGGTATAGAAAAATTTCCTCTATGCTAAAAATACCAATCTCAACCATTTGAGACATGATTCGCCGGTTCACGTCAAATCAGTCCACTGCATGTCTACCACGTTCAGGGCGTCCATCTAAAATTTCAAACCGTGCGGCAAACATATAGTCCGTAGAGTAAAGAAGAATCCTCGAGTGACTCGATCTGAACTTCAGAAAGATTTGAAATCTCCTGGGATAAATGTATGCAAAAATAAACTTAGAGCAGTTCTCAGGAACGACTGATTCCATTCTCGACACCAAGAAAAACACCTCTGTTGAAACCAGTTCATCTCAGAAATCGTCCGAAGGTTTTGGGACGCTGTACTATGGTCTGACGAGACAAAGATTGAGTTATTTAGGCGGAATAGTCTTAGTCACGTTTAGAGGCAGAAAAACTCAGCGCATGATCCTAAAGATACAATCCCAACAGTGAAGTTTGGAGGAGGCAGCATAATAGCATGGGGCTGCTTGACCTTTGCAGATGCTGGAAGACTCCATATTATTGAAGGGAAAATGAATGCTCAGATGTATCGCAGGATTTTGGATGATGATCTCTTAGAGTCTGCAGACGACTTAAAGTTGCTAAGAGGATGGACATTCCAGCAGGACAACGATCCAAAACATACAGCCAAGGTCACTGCAGCGTGGTTTCAGCAGAAGAAAATAAAGGTTATGGGATGGCCAATTCAATTGCCAGACCAAAGTCAGTTCGAGAACCTGTGACGATAATTAAAACTAAAGAATCAGAAAAGAGGCCAATAGATCAAATAGATTTAAAAGAATATGCCAAGAAGAATGGGCCAAGATACCTACAAATATTTGTAAGAACCTCATAAGTAAATATCCCAAACGGTTGGAAGTTGTACTAGCGACGAAAGGTCATATCCCTAAATACTAACTGGTTTTCATAAATGTATCGGCTACTTTTTAAAACGTTCGTTGGATAATTTTGCCGTAATCATAGTAATGTTTTAGTATTTTTGCAAAATGATACGAATTTGTATTCAACGTACAAAATACATAAGCCTTTTCAATTTTTGATTACTTTGCTGTTGTGTAACTATGGTAAATAAACTTTTGACCATGTATCGGATATTTATTGCACCCACTCCTATGTATCCTTACTTTCCCTGTGAAATTGAAGATCAGACTGGTCAGTAGCAACGCATATGGCTATATATATATATATATATATATATATATATATATATATATATATATTTATATATATATATTTGCTTTTTTAAAGGCCCAAGAAAATGAAAATTGGTGAAACAACTCGGAAAAATACTTAGGAGAATATCACGTGAACCAATCAAAGCTTAAGAAGAAAAATGGGAGACGTAGAGACGCTGGTAGCTCTGGCGATCAGCGTCTTAGTTATATAAACGATGAGCGCTTAATGACACAGGTTCAAATCCAACTTCTTTATTTATTTTCATATGACGGTTAAAATAGTTTGCCCTATCTTTCCCGTCTCTACTTCTCCAATTTTCCTTCTTAAGCTTTGATTGGTTCACGTGATATTATCCTAAGTGTTTTTCCGGGTTGTGTCACCAATTTTCATTTCCTTGGGCCTTTAAAAATACATCTATAAAAAATCATGCGTCATGTGATTTTCAATATATATATATATATATATATATATATATGTATATCTCTCTCTCTTTCTCTCTCTCTCTCTCTCTCTCTCTCTCTCTATATATATATATATATATATATATATATATATATATATATATATATATATATTACATTCATCAATCAGCGAATTAATTAAGCCCCTTTGTTGTCATGATTAATTAATGGCCTTAGCCAGAGAGGTTCCTTCACTCCGGGACGGAGGATCCTTCCCAGGAACCCTCCTTCAACTTACTACGCTCCCTTCAACTCATTCTCCCATTACAATCGTAAGCACAATATTTATTACAAACACTTTTTTTGCAATAGAAATTGATAAGCAATCTTGACCGAAATCTTTTCATTTGGTAATATGAAATTACACATCTATTTAATTACTATAATAAAATTATACAAATTAAATTTAAACAAAGGCAATATCAATCTCTTTGCCTTTATAATCTTGTTCCCTGCCTTATAGTATCCTTTCAAATAAGGCGTCCTTTAACATTACAAAAGAGATCCCCCATTCGTTTATATCTCGGTGTTGATCCGCTCGATCCCTGAGTGATCTCGAACGGATCAATTTAGCTAATTTTGAAGGTCGCCTAACATGGTTTGGTGCATCGCAAATTTTAAAGAAAAAAACCGAGGTTGTTTTCGTTCACCAAAGACTTAGTGTTAAAAACTTGCCTAAGAAATGAAGTGATTTATCTCCGTAATTGACAGTTTAACTAGACGCTCTAGAGTTTAGAGCATTGTGATGATGTGTGAATAAGTTCCTAATGTTGGCTTAAAAACCAGGAAAACCAGCTGAAAGAACAAACCCCTAAAAAGAGACACAATAAGTTTTTCAAAGGTGAGTTGAAAGTGCGTTGGGCTACATTCCCGAATTTACGAATTAGATTTGAAATTAAAATAAGTGATGTAATTGACTTGTAACGTTTAGTTCCTTAATCTTAAAAGAATACAATTGATTCAAGGAATTACCAAAATCAAAATCATCTTTCATTCTGTATATTTAGTCAATTTTTCTCAACAGATGCGTTTGTAAGGTTTTGAAAAGCAGCAAACGAAATAACAGGTCACAAAATACTCTACATAAGCAAAGTGAATGATCCCAGAAATTCATTCAGATGTAAGATGGACAAACACGGAGAAGTACATCCCCACTTGCTCCACTCTATTACATAACTTCCAGCACCTAAAGTTAAAACCCCTTCCCCCCAAAAGTTACGCAAATCTCCTGGTTCCTTTAGATACTATCTATAATAGTAAAATTGGAACTTTGGTATTTAGTAGTATCTTGATCAGTAATTAATTATTTAAATGGTTCAAACTTTACCAAGAATGAGAACACAATATTAAGTATGGAGCCATTCACATTATATTTCTACAAATTTATTTCGTCATTATGGTTGTTTACTTTCATGTGGCCTTTCTAACACCAAATTTGGCCTATTAATCGAGCTTAATTAATTCGAAAAGGTTAAATATTAAAATATGTAAACTTCCATCTTACCTTCAAAACCCAAGTCGTAGGTTTGAAATTAACAAGGAAAACCTTAATTTTTTTAGCCATTAGTTTTTGTTCTTTTCTTTTTCTTTACCAAAAGTGAATTAATTGATAAAAGTTCTAAAATAACATTAAAGTGTATAGAACTTTGGAACTTTAATTCTATGCCGCTCTTTCATCTGCTCTACTTTTAAATTTGAGATTTAAAGAAATCCAAATTAGACACAATTTTCAGCTCTATTTTTGTCTCCAAAATATTCGAGGCCAAATGTGAATAATGACTTCCTTTTGTTTGAATTGGGTTCTTTCAATTTCCTGCGAGTGGTCACAAAAAAACGTTTGCCACTCTTGTAATTTGGGGACATTCTTGTGCAGTGCCCAAAGGTGTTCTCCTAATTTGTGAGTTTTTCTCTCCATCTAGTTTTTATTCTTCTTGGGGATACTAATTGTATGGCACTACTCCGCGTGTGGTAGCCAGCTGAGGCACCCTGGACTGCTACAGTGCCAGAGTTTTTGCCCAATTCTCGTAATTTTCTCTCACCTTCCGCGACGTCTGAGGAAAATGACCTCGTCCCATCTCAAAGCTTCAGCCCAAACCCGGATCAGGTATCCATTAAAGTAACTCCAACGTTGAGAGGAAACAGGGGTTGGGATAAGGTGGAGTAGGAGGGAATTGTGTGTAGTATTGTTGGTCATTTACCCGAGGAATAATTGCAAGAAGGTAAGAACAAGATAGCAGGAACAGCTGTTTGTTACTGTGAGCGGATGTGTGTCAAAAGCATAAATTATTTCGGAAGTAGATTTGAAAATTATGCCAAGGGCTTTGTGCTGGTTATGAATAAGGGTGAGATTAAGGATACATGAAGACAGTAATTTGAGCTTTCGGATGAAATGAAGGCAAATGAGTCCATAAGTGTGAATAAGACTGGATTAAACCTATTAAATATATTAAGATAAGGTTGCCTGGATGGCAAGCCATTAACTAAGGCAAAGAGGTTTGTAAGAAAGTTCAATAAAGTAAAGGAAGTTGGAAAAAAGAGAGAGTGGTGAGGTAGATGTTGCTTCTGTATTGTAAAGGATAGAAGCGACCTTAAGATAACCGGTTATTGCCTCTCTGTTTCGTGGTCAATTATGAAGGTCTGTCGGAATATAACCAGACAAAGGAGTTCGTCATCTGAGTGTGAAAGGAGATGCTTATAGTAGGAACTTGAGGCTGATTGAAAGTAGAAGTACTGAAAGGATGATTTTATGAAAACGAACTTTTTAACAGTATAAGAGTGATAAAAGACTGCATTGTGGGATGGAGTAAAACTGTATGATGATATGGTATTTTTTGTAAACATTGAAAGTTCCTACCTCGAGAGTCTGGTAAGTGTAAGGGTAATGGAAGAATCAAAAGAGCGGTTTGATATAGATTATGAAGCGCGTTCATGAATGTAATGAAAGATGTAGACGGGAAAGATGGCAGGCAAGATATGATGTGCTGAGAGTAGATAACCTTTATTCTTTGAACTAAACCTCTGATTGAAACATTACTGTGAACATATGCCCACAGGTACCCTAACTCAAATAGCAGATAAATAACAACAACACGCTAAAAAACACCCAATTATTGGTTAATAAATCTGTCATACAATTCAACCGCGGAATTCTGGCCCAATTTCACGAAAGGTAACCGCAACAAATGTGAACAAAATCCTGTGTTTCTTTCAAAAATAAAAGGCTGCGTTCGTCTCTGATGCGGTTGTTTATATTTTATGAGCCAAAAAGCTCGAATTCCCCACCCAGAAAGACGTCGTTTCAGATTCGGGAGTTTCCTTCCTTTGGAAGAGCATAGAGAGGTGTTGTACGTTGCCATGACGATGCCGATCCATTACTATGATTACGATCAAATTTGAAGCTCCTGAAAGTTTAATGGTTCAGAGAGGTCATTTAAGTGGTTGGTTGTTTCGCGTTTAGCTTGTGTCTACATCGGAGAGAGATGGATAGATAGATAAAGAGTAAGAGTGAGATGGTGAGAGTCACAATAGAACATACTACATTAAAAGAAAGAATAGTAAACAATTTGCCTCAAGCTAGAGTTCTTAGGATTATTTTAACTATGCTCCCATATCTTCATTTCTGACATACTAAATTTCGAGAGCTATGCCGTAGAAGGTAGCCACCAGGTGAGACAAGTTGAAATTTATTCTATCATACCCAATATGCCCATTCCGGAGTCTTGTTAGATAGAACAAAATATTCAGCCTGGTTTTTTCAATCCTCCTCCTCTACGGTCATGGTGCTCCTTCAAACCTGGATTACTGCCTTCTCACCGAATCACCTGGTCATTATCATCCTTAGCGTGGCAAAGTTTTTCCTTACCACTGGTCAAAGGCTGGGGATTTGCATTCACCACCACCGATGATTATAAGTTGTATTTAATTACATTGGCTACCAATTAGAGGGTCTAAGTTCGTACATCTTGGAGCAACCCTAACACCTATACATCGCTATTCCTAAGAAATTCATCACAGAACGGCCAATGATGCTTAGCCATTGCAGTCAAAATCGGAGCCAGACGTCGATACCCTGATCCTCTGATTCCTGAGTCTGTCTGGGAAGTATTTCTGCAGTAACATTAGAATCAGGACGACTCTTGACTTTCTTTTAATGATGTATAATTCTATTTCCAACGGCCATTGATCTGGATCAAATTAGACACCATTAACTGAGGTGATTTCATGCATAAGCAAGTACACCAACAAAGCCTTTACTCTGTATTAATCCTAGTTGGGAAAATCACGTGTCTAGGAATCTCACATCCTCAAACTGAAAGACAAAAATTGGTTGGTGAGAGTTTATAAAGGAGATAAATAATCGAAAGGTCCATTATTATTGTTTTTTCGGCTTTTGAAGTTCTCCATTATGGGAGTTGGTAGTCCGTAGTCCAAATCTCATAAGATTTACAAGATTCTGTGCTATAGGAAGAGAGAAGAGGTCCAAAATAGGATTAGAAGGAAGCTCTTCTTCCCTTAAAGCCTTTTCTGGATGAAGATGAGAATAAAATTCCTCTAAAAGGTCCTGAACAGAATTTAGTAAATGGGTAGTGGGTTAGTGACAAGGGTGAGCCCAACCTCTTCCCTATATCTCTTTGCCTTCAATTGTAATCAATTTAGGATGGGTTACGTGTAGACAGTCTCCTTTTGGTGCTCTTCGTGTTCCATGTTTATGCTCTCCTTCAAGTTTAAGGATGCTGGGGTGTATTTGCAGTGCGGTGTTAATGGCATCGATCATGTATTAAGAGAGAGGAGTTGAAAGGAGATGGAGAGAGAAGGAGAGGGGATGAGAGAGAGGGGAGGTATGCTTTGGCCTCTATAGGTGATTCCATTCAGAGTGGAGTTAATACAGATTTCTCATCGTCTCTACTTCCATTCATCAACTACGAAATTATATCTAACCAAGAAAAAATAATTATCGCACTCCATCAACTCCCACACTTTGTCTCACCGTCCTATACTTCATCTACCTCATACAAACAAGAATAAAATTTCCTGCCACCTACACACACTTTTCACACAACCACCATAACTCTTTTACCGACACCTTTCACTCACACCCATTCTGACGCACACTCATCTCCTTACATGGCAAATGGCTCATGCGCGCAGTTGGCCACCTACATGTAACTGTTAATCAACTTCGCCCCTTAACTAAATGGACCGCGTCAGGTTGAGAAGTTTACAATTCATTCAATCCAAGGACGCCATAAATTAACCCTGAACGGCCCAATTGGGCCTGGAAGCGGATTTTACACCTTCTCAGTTACAATCAATAACCAGGAACAGAAAGAAATTCGTTCCTCGCCACGATAAACCAGAGATTCACGGACGATATCAAGACGGGAATATCCGGACCACCTGAGATTTGCACCAACAAATTAGCCAGGATCGAGGAATCATGAATCGAACCGAAAAACCCCCGTTCGAGTTTTGACCTCAAATGACCCTGGAAGAGAAAGATTGTGTGAGATACTTCAGGAACCCAGCTTGACCCATTACTTCACAAGGGCTTGCAAGCAAAAAGAGCATAGTAATTTACCAGCGGCATTTATGCTCCTTTGAGCTTTATTAGGAGGACGAAAGCAGGAAATGACTGCGACAAATGTCCCCCTTATTTTGCGGGTCCTGTGGCGTTCCATAAGCACCTGTCTTAGAACCATTCATGACGTCACAAAATATACCATGAGCTAGGATGAGAGTAACCATGGGGTGTTACGGGGTGCTTCAAAGGGTTCGGGGCCTTTCTGGGTGGGTAGTTGACTCACTCTCATAGTTAATTGACAAAAAGTGTTCATTACTTTCCGCATTGGATTAGATTATGAGAAAACGCAGTACATTTTCAAGGAGTTCCCTCGTTCAACTTTCTTTAGCAGGAAGAGCATTAAGACGATGACTTCAGGACATTGCAGACAAAGGACAATTTCCATTGCTTATAAGTTCGCCCAAAGGACAGTTCCCGTATAAAGTCCTTCAGGACAACTGGACCCGAAGGACAATTCACATCTAAATATAATATAGGTGAATGAAAATGTCCGTGATAGGACTCTTTTTTTTCTGAAGGACATTTTGGTCAAAAGGACAATTTTTTCCAAATAAAAATATCAGTAGAAAAACAATTCTTTCCCCCCCCCTCCGATATATTTTTATGGATATTTTACCATAGAAAAAACTGACCCCGATGAAAACCTTTCTAGGAGGTCAATTGCAACGAAAGAAAAATTCTTTGAATTGACGATTTCTCCCTGAAACTTATAATTCCCTCATCCCTGTAGGATAAATTTCGATGAAGGACAGGGTTTTTAGAAGGACACTTTCCTCCTCAAAACAATTCTTGTCTAGAAATTTGCCCACAGACTACTTTCTTTGGAGGACAACTGCCCTAAATCGCAGTTAATCCTAATTCGCTTCTTTTATGTAGGAAAAAAAGGAAACGATCCATTGATGGTCGTATTTGTTGAATGTTAAACACACGCTTTTGGAGACTGTTGTCCTTCCTAGTAAGTGTGTTCAAGGCACATACAAGATTCTTAAGCTGTGTTTTATTCCCCCTAATATGGTTGCAAAGATTACAGTTGAAATATATCATAAAAGTAATGGCAGCGTTTAGGTGAAGAAGCAGCTAAAAAATCATTCCTCATTGATCAATCTCTGTCTACCCTAATGCGCGATAAACACAAAGCAATCTATCAACTTTGCATTGAAATACCCCAAGTGTTGTGTTGGAGGATGTAGAAGGCAGTGCAGTGAAGATCTTCTGTTGCAAAACGGCTTAAATAATGTTCATTTTCTCTTCTCACAAAAATCTAACGAACTTAGCAATTTAATTTCATTGGTCTCTTTCTGTAACTTTTAAAACCTGTGATGAGGATTTGAACTTAACTGAATACCATTCCTGTTTTCCTGAATGGTAGCTGAGTTTATTTAAATTATACGTTGCGTTCGGGTAAAAGCTATGTATGAACTTACTACACAAATTAAAGAATCTCGATCACATTTAGCTCTAGTGAGTGATTTGGTAGATTTCGAAAAAGCGCTGGTCAATAATATGTTGTTGTTCTCTCGCTTAATATTGGTATAACCCTGAGACTTATATTTCATGTCGGACATTTATCGAAAAACACTCAAGATTTTTTAACAGAACATTCAAAATGATAATGTTGTCTCTTAAAATGAGGATGCTAGTAACATTTATTCTCCCTTTTCACGTTCTAAGTCTTTTGAACGTGCATCAAAACTCGTGCCTCTTGAAAGATATTCCAGTGCTGAAAACTTTGATGACTTGTACATCGATAAACCTTGTTACCAACAAGAACTTCTCTTTGATGTTATTGGCTGTGGCAAGTGTATCGGAGAAAATCCAGCACCAAACCAAAAATGCGCAGGGCTGGCGAAGAGGATTTCAATCACTGAGTGGGTTACCCTAATACCTGGAAATTCCTATTCACCTTTTTGGCTATTTTAACTTTGAGACTATTAAAAATAACTTTAGTTTTTGTTATTGTAAATTTGAGACTATTAAAAATAACTAGTTTTAGTTTCAATATTTTCTTTGTTCTTTCCAATTACTCAATTAACTCTGGAATATATTTTAAATTGAAGTTACCGTCAAAGTTTAATGAAGACATGAAACATTCCAAATATTGAACGCTCTGCAATTTTAAAATGCATTTATCTGCTTAAAGAAAGGCTAAAAACACCTGCATTCTCTAGGGAAAAGAAGCCCTTAGTGCCCAGACATGTCGGATAGGGTGTATTGCCTTTTATTCCGGATAACCTTAATTAAAATAATCTTATCTCTTAGATCTAATTATGAAATATTAAATATTGGAAACTAGTATTTTTCTTTGAATAAACTCATTGTCTTTTAACCAAAATTAGACTTTCAAACGGACAAAATATTGAAGGTACTTTATTCACGACCTAAAACAAGGATTGTTTTTAGTCTTAGAGTCCACTGATTCCAAACGTAGGGCTCACGCCCCACAGGGGGGCACTTCGAAATTTTAGGTTATATTAGTACATTTCAGGTTCGTTCTTTTAAATCTTTATATCTAACCAACTTTTCATATCATCACTGTCCCATAATCTCATTACCACACGTCATCGTGCGTCTGGCACAGCCGATGCGACAATATGACATTGTTGCTTCCCACTGAGGTCATGTGGTTATCTAAGGGCAATTGCTTGAAAAGATTCCTGGAACTGTTCGATATTCTTAGCAATTATTTACATGACAAGCCTGAAAATATGACACTGGTACATTCAAGGCTAAGATATTTGGTTTCATCATATTTTGTGAATTATTACAGAAAAATGTTTCTGCCAAAAGATTTGACAAATTTTCTTGGCCCTAAAAAGTGCGATATAACTGATGCAGCAGGTCTAATCCTTGTTAATCATTTGAAAAAACTAGTATGTGATTTCGAGTACACATTTTCCGACCTAAAAAATAAATTTTGAAGCTTGGATAACACAACCATTACTAGTGGACCTTTCTGGTGTAGCCATGCAGAATTAGCAGGAGGTATCAGTAATACAAAATGATGATTCTGTTAAAACTCTCTTCAAAATGAAAAGGAGTATGAGGTGGATTTGTACTGAGATGGAGACGAAATACCCAAATGCAACAAGTTTAGCAAGAAAACTACTATTGCCATTTTCCTTCTAATATTTGGTCGAATGTGGTTTCAGTGGTGTAACTGAGTTATTAATGAAAAAAGAAATAGACTTGAGATCATAAAACGAGGAGATTTAAGGTTAAATCTAACAAATTTCATGCCTCGAATAAATGCACGTTGCGCCAAACATCAATCACAAGCATCTCATTTAATTGATTATTTATTTAAGCTTGATATGCTATGCTTTATATATTTTTACTGATAGTAGATTCTATTTTGTTTCAATGATTTGATTTTATTAATTTGTTTGAAGGATTGCATATTTTTTAAGAAGGATTTATTAGTGTAATAAACTTTACATTCACAGAATATAATTTCATATCTTACATCAGGGAAAACAACAAATTTTAAGAAGCCGAATTGGGGCAGGGAGCAAAAAAAAGGTTGGGAACACCGTCTTAGACACACTGATGGCCATTATTATGAAGAAAAGAAAACATTTTAGAACTTTTACCTGCAAAGGTTTATTCGTCCTTCTTAGGAAGGACGAATTTATACATTGGGACAAATGTCCAAGGGGAAATTGTCCTAGAACCGAGCAATTGACCCTCTCTTGTGCCAAATTCCAACCCATTGGCCCCTGGTTACGCAGGCCCCTTCCAAGTAAGAGAAAAAAAGAAGCCATATTTTCGAACCCATTTAAACCGAAACCGGAGACTTTGCTTTAGAAATCACTTTTTTTTTTAAATGACTCTGTACTGTTCTAATTTGGGCTGGACTGGTTTTCGATCTGTCTGTCTTTCTGCCCCACATCGATTATGCGTATACCAGGAAACACGCCACTTACCTTCTCGAAACACAACCTGGTCTTGGATATAACCAAGAGACCATGGTACAATCATCACCATCATTTCGCTTCGTGCAATACAACCCCTTCCTCTGGGGTTGATTCGCCCTCTTGATTCACGTCACGATTCCCGATGGATTCTTCGTTCCCCTAACCGCCTTGGGCGTCTCGCTCGAATTATGTTCGTTTAATAAAGTGACATTACCACCGTCGATTCTCCGTCTCAGTGCCAGGTGGCTCCGCCTTGGCACTCTCTATCCCGCCCCGTCACAGTGCCAGCTGGTAAACGAATGAAGGTTGCCGGCCGACGTCATTTCGAGTAGACGTGCATGTGTTTGTGTGTGCGCGCATGCATGGATTTATTTAAGCGAAAAAGATAAAGAATTAAATAAAGAAGTAAAGAATAATTACACAACAAAGACTTTAGTTTCCTTTCGCGGCTAGTTAATAACTAGGTAATGGAAGAAGATGTGTCTGCATCAGCAAACGCACCTGTGTCCCTGCAGGTGCAAGTAAACGACAGGGGATGATTAAGAGGGAACGCAGTTTGAATCCCCCAAATCCAAAACCAGAACAGATTATTCTGTCCTAGTTTACTCGTTACTAGTAGTTATAATTCTAAATACGAAGGGGAATATGTAGTGTCTATGTAGGAGAATCCTTCATTCGCTTTACTTATGTTTAGAAGACTTACGCCAGAAATGAAGTTGAGAAGACTAAAACGACCTTAAAATCTAGTCTGAGGCTTCATGCTGGAAGAAGAATACAGAATATTGAACAATGAGAAGCGAAAATAATAATTGATTAACAAGGGTTAATAAATTTTAACGAGGATTATAATTTAAGTTTATAATATACATATTTTTTAAGTACACTTAGTGGAATTATTTTCATTACTCCTTTTTAACCAATGAATTGTATTTTATATTTTAATTAATTCTTAATTTAATTATGTAACTTTGTAAAATTAACAGAAATCTCTGCCAATGATATTAAGGTGAACACCGTCGAATTGGAATCATAAAAGTCTAATTTTATGCTGATGTGGGAATGTTGGCTCCTGAATGTGAGATAATAGAAGTTAAACATTTGTTGCTGTGTGAGAGAGGAATAACTTAATACGATTGTGAAGAGTATGTAAGTAGACGATAGTATTGGTGTTGATAGCTGTAATGTCGCAATAAATGGCGGATATGTGAATTAAAATTACAATCGTGGAAGTGTGGTAGATATCTATTTAGCAAAAAACACAATGTTAGGAAGGATATCGAAACATTCATGGAACGGACATAGATTGAATGATGAGTGCGGCTGGATTGTGTAGGTGACTATTTTAATATCAACTGAGATGTGTGGAAGTGAAAGTTTATTATAATATATGAATGATCACTGGTGAGAATGGTTCACATGAATAAAATTATGGTTTCTAGCCACGCTAGAATAGTAAACAGGTAGATGATCGTCATGCAAGTGAGATAAATGTATGAAGTGAAGTAGAAATCTGCGAAAGTTTGGAGTTTTAAAGACAGCGACCGAGTGTACATCTTAAGCCGGCAATTGAAGACTAGAAATCTCAGAAGCCCTTTTATAAACTCATCAGAATGAAAAGCCAATTTAAATTTAAGGACAAAGTGGAATAGATCAAAGGTTTAGAGTTGTAATGGACAAAATGGTGTAATAATTAAATCACTGCTGTAGTGCAAGCACCTGACCAAATTAAGAGAGGACGATGAAATAAAATACAATCGGGTGTTAAGGAAAAACACCCCACTTATTATTTTCTGGTTGTGTTTTATTTAGCCTCGACGCTTGAGATCTATGAGGAAACAAGGCCTGAATGGATGTGATTTCCGCTTAGGTGGTGGCGGATCTTCACACTATTTCACCCCAATACCGCTTCTATCCTAAAAAAGGACAGCCAAACAGCCTTTTACGTAGATCCAGTTGCTATCTTATAAATATGACCCTTGATATTCCTTCTTACAGGGTCACTAGCACAAATGCGTCTGCTTTTGAACATCCATCTCATCTTAGTTCCTGAATTAAAAGTGATGAAATGGAAAGTATTTGAAGGAGGGAAGGAATAATGAGGTGGATTCAAAAAGGTGTTTTCTTATCAAGCTCTCTTTTTATCAAGCGGGATCGACATATTAGGGGGTGGGGGAGATCCTTGTAGGAGAAGTTGTCATAGCAACTAGGGTGAGTTTCGAATCCCCTCTTTATCTCTTTCGTGAGGGGATGCGGAAATTTTCGGTTTCCCCCTTTTTAAGCCCGCGTTCATTGAGGTGGAAGGGAGTAGGTTAAGGGAGTCAATTGATCTCCCTTTAAATCCGTTGAGGCAGAAATCAATTGATGTCGTTTCCGCAAAAGAAGAAAAGTGAATTAATTTCAGAGGAGTCGACCATTTTGTGTGTGTCTATTTGCATGTGTCTATGTGTGCGTTGATCGATGGAATTTTATGTATATATTTAGCTTTAGAAAATGGAAATTACCACATTTATTTGTTTGGGTTAGGGGAGAACTACCTAGCCCATCCCCCGTTAAAATTCCGTAAACGAGCAATTACTTAGCTCGTTAACTAATTAGCCCATCTTTAGCTCTAATTTGGGTAATTAGGTAATTAGCTGTGAACTCAGGTATAATGTCCTCCCCGACTCTCTTTTGAGCCAATTAATGTTTATATTTTAACAAAATCATTATGATTTATTTTCCTCCGAATTAAAATTAAAATTCTTGTGCAAATATTCTTCAATCTATTTGAGGCCGCTTAGAAATTGAATCGACAGACTGTTTCGAATTCAATATTGTTGGCACAGTATGAAAGTCTGAGTGCACACCATCCTCACATTCTCAGGGAAATTAATATCCAGGAGGATGTGGATGTGAAAGTGGTATTTTTTCACCCCACATAATTATTAATTTCTAACCATTTCGACATTAATAATTTAAGCTTGAAGGAGAAATTGCTTAAAAGCCTTGATAAACTGCCATGCATCTTCGTCTGAACAAAGGAAACATCTCTCAAAATGTTGTTTTCGGCCTTGATGAAGATAAACGTCGGTTCCTTGGAATATTTCAACGATTAATTTCTTCTTTTTTTCTTGTTGATTTATTTTTTATTATTTATCATTCTTGATTTCGTTAAAAATGGCAATTTGAAAAGAACCTACTGTTTTGTGGTAAAATAAGTCGGTTGTGTGTAGAAAATGTTCTGAGCGAAAGGAACCTGAATTAAGAACCCCGGATTTGTGGCAAGGATTGCTACAAGAGACAAAAATACAGGTATTTGATAGCGAATGAATGATACAATGTTTTCACTAATATCTCTAATGAGGATCCATTTCACTGGATCCATATCCTTCAACGATTTCAACCTCGACTTCTGCAACATGCCCAAAGTGAGGCACTCGTACCAATAAACCAGGGTCAAAGGGGTGATGATCCTTAGGTTTTCTAACTTGATAGGACAGTGTTGCATGTCTCAAATGAAGGGGGAAGATCCCCCGAGAAGCCATTTGTACTTAATTGAAGATTCTCATAAGAACGATGTAATCTCATGGACGATAACTTACATAAGGAGAAAGTGTGTTGGTCCGTCATGTTAATTCACTAGGTGATACCAGGTTGAGATAACCTAAGCATACATGAACGAAGAAAGGTTCCTCTATAGGGAAGCAGCCGCATTCCAAACAAGCCATCTATCGATTGTCCAAATTTGTTAAGGTTCTAAGTGGTTGGTAAAAATGTTCAGGTAACAGATTTACTCGACAGGAAACATTGATTAATGGCGTGAATATAAAATGTACAGTGAAATATAAATGCTGAAATAATTAAAAATCTAATAGACATTAAACATATAATTGCATATATCCCCAAAATTTGAAAAAAAAAAATATTTATATTAAAATGTATTCCCCGATTGTAAAATGATTAAATATAGTTGAAAGAATCAAGAAGTTTCATCTGACAACATCAAAAGTAGTTTCACACATTTGTGGGGAAGCTTTCCAACATCAAAAGTAGTTTCACACATTTGTGGGGAAGCTTTACAACATCAAAAGTAGTTTCACACATTTGTGGGGAAGCTTTACAACATCAAAAGTAGTTTCACACATTTGTGGGGAAGCTTTACAACATAAAAAGTAGTTTCACACATTTGTGGGGAAGCTTTACAACATCAAAAGTAGTTTCACACATTTGTGGCGAAGCTTTACAACATCAAAAGTAGTTTGCGTCATATATTGATATCGGAACAACCATAACATACTTTCAAAACACTGATATCAACAGGTCATCAGCAGTTTTGTCACGTAGGGTTTGATGTAGGGTCTTTAGATATATTCTTAGGGCGAATCCAAATACGAAATTAGACTTTTATTATCAGCTTTCATTTTTCTTGTGGCAATGGGATAATCTTTTATCACAATCACTGGATGAAACAAATTGTGAGTTATGTATTTACTTACGTGTAATACATAATAATATTGTAATATTATATTATAATACGACACTAGCTTTATAATTTATAAGGAATCTATGAGAATACAGTGAGGCGAAGCATATATTGGGACATATATAATAAGATATTTAATATATATTCTAGGCTTTAAAAATAAATGGTAAATCTACAAATAACACATTTTTACATGTGTTAAAGAGAGAATGTTAAAAATTGTGATAACAAGGAGGAGATTGTAATTTATTGGCAAGAAGACAAAATATGAGTGGGAATAGGTATTTAAACATCCATCGAAATTATTTTTTAAATCACCTTATTTACAGAATTTGGGGATCTAGAATGTTTTACAAGGACCGAGAAATATCCAATAAGTTCCTCCTAATTTTTACAGAAGCTCCAAACGAGGGAAAGGGAGATTCATCAGAGAATATCACAGTCTATTCCTTACCTTTCCTACAAAAGAGGAGCCAATCCATAAGGCTCCTTTTGTTGAGGTGAAGCTTCTTTGCAGCCCTTCTCGACTTGAGACCTTTTTTGAAAAGTCTCCGCCTCTCTAAACCCTTCACACTTGCCTATTTCCAATAGTGAGAAAGCAAAGCGATGGAGGCAACCTAATCTTTGAGCTGGAACCTTAAATGGGGGTTATCTGGACGTTCATTTGAAGCTTTAGGGCGCCTAGAAACTTCTTCCAAAGAAGGTAACCAAGTTTTTAGAGTCTTTAAGGATCTTTAAATTGCTGCCCCTTGATACAATACCCTGTAGCAACTGGTCCCTTTGGTCACTTTGGTGCAGAACAACAATGGCTGCAGGATTTTGTTCGGAAAGAACCATTTCTGGAATTGAAAAAGATTCAAACATTGAATTTAAAACAAGAACTATTACAGTTATAGGAAACAATGACGGCGCAACGAAATATTAAGCTCTCTTCTCTATCTACTGTCAAAATACTTATTTTTACTTTTATATTGGCTTTTTTATAATGTCATATACAATTAAGGAATGTCTTTATTGACTTTTTCAAATATTACAAGGCAGTTATTTAATTATAGTGGCATATGGTATATAAAAATTATAGTTGGAATTGATTTATATAAATTTTATTTTAGCGTCCAAATATTTGGTACTCTTCACTTTATTTATATATATATACTGCTGGATTTGAAGTGGTACTTTACATATATATATAAAATGGGTGCAAGAAATATCCGATAAATGGTCAAAAGTTTATTTACCATAGTTACACAACAGCAAAGTAATCAAAAATTGAAAAGGCTTATGTATTTTGTACGTTGAATACAAATTGGTATCATTTTGCAAAAATAGTGAAACATTACTATGATTACGGCAAAATTATCCAACGAACGTTTCAAAAAGTATCCGATACATCTATGAAAACCAGTTAGTATTTAGGGATATGACCTTTCGTCGCTGGTACAGCTTCCAATCGTTGGGAATATTTACCTTATTAGGTTCTTACAAATATTTGTAGGTATCTTGGCCCATTCTTTTTGGCATATTCTTTTTAAATCTGTTTGATCTATTGGCCTATTTTCTGAATCTTAAGTTTTAATTCTCGCCACAGGTTTTCGAAAGAACTTTGGTCTGGCGACTGAATTGTCCTTCCTATATCCTTTATTTTCTGAAACCACGGTGCAGTGACCTTGGCTGTATGTTTTGGATCGTTGTCCTGCTGGAATGTCCATCCTCTTGGCAACTTCAAGTTGTCTGCAGACTCTAAGAGATTATCATGCAAAATCCTGCGATACATCTGAGCATTCATTTTCCCTTCAATAATATGGAGTTTTCCAGGATGTGCAGAGGAGAAGCAGCCCCATAGCATTATGCTGCCTCCTCTAAACTTCACTCTTGGGATTGTATTTTTATGATCATGCGCTGATTTTTCTGCCTCCAAACGTGACTAACAGTATTCCGCCCAAATAACTCAATCTTCCTCTCGGCAGACCATAGTTCAGCGTCCCCAAAACTTGCAGGCTTCTCTAAATGTTCCTTCGCAAAATTCAGACGATTTCTGACATGAATTGGTTTCAACAAAGGTGTCTTTCTTGGTGTGCGAGAATGGAATCAGTCGTTCCTAAGAACTGCTCTAAGTTTACTTTTGCATACACTTATCTCAGCTGCTTCAAAATCTTTGTGAAGTTCAGATCTTATCACTCAAAGATTCTTCTTTACTTTACGGACTATATGGACGCCCTGAAGCTAGTAGACTTGCAGTGGACTGATATGACGTGAACCGGAGAATCGTGTCACCAATGGTTGAGTTTGGTATTTTTAGCATAGATGAAATTTTTCTATAGCCCAAACCACTTTTATGTAACTGAAAAATTAGTTCTCTTCTCCTTTTTGACAATTCTTTAGTCTTTGCCATATTAGAATCAGTGTTTTTAACGATGATCTCCTTCACATGTAGCTCTCAGACACTGAGTGAGGTCCGCTATTTCACGTGGACGAAGTAGGTATTTTTCTAAAAAGTTCTACAGCATTCCCGTCACGTAAACCACTTTGGAATGTTCGAGAACTATTTATTATCGCTTTAAAACTAATTTTGTGAGTGTGTTGGATACTTTTTGAGGCGATAATCTAACGGTTTAGTCGATATAATATCAATTCTTTACTATTTGTGTATTCTAATACCGAATTTGTATTCAAATATACAAAATACATAAGATGTTCAATTTTCGATCACTTTGCTGTTGTGTAACTATGGCAGCTAAACTTTTGACCATATATCGGATATTAAATGCATCCACTGTATATATATATATATATATATATATATATATATATATATATATATATATATATATATATATATATATATATATATGAAATGAATAACTCACAAAGTAGCACGTGAGGTTCGCAATGAATGCAATGTCCCACAGGGAAAAAGAAAAGGTGATTCCAATTAGTTTCGAACTGAATAAAGTTCGAAAGTACTTGGAAGCACCTTTTCATTTTTTCTGTGGGACATTGTATATATATATATATATATATATATATATATATATATATATATATATATATATATATATATATATATATTAGTGCAACCAAGCCCACAGGGAAAATTAGTACGAGGATTCCAAGTACTTACGAACTTTATTTCGAGTTCTTTATCAAGGAATAACAAAAGTATTGAAAACTATAATATTTATAGAGATGATACAGAGGAGAGGGAACGGCAACAAAAAACAAAAAAAATAATCAACAAAATGAATTAATATGAAATGGAAACCTTAGGAAGAGTAGAGATAAATACAAACTAAGATCATTAAATCAGATAAATTCAAAAGACTAAAGGTTGACATGAGGATTAAAATACCACCTAGGCAATTAAGGAGGGAGAAAATCTGACCGAGAGATTAACCTCAGAAGTCAGGATCTAAAAATCAAGGTAGAATAAGTACAAAAGTTCTAAAGACTTGCCTTAAATGGAAATAAATAAAAAGACATAAATATAAGGCTACATAGATGCACACAAAATAAAATTTAAAAGTTTATTAAGATTAATATAAATATTTATCTCAAATTAAAAGTTTCGACAGTGCATTGTGAATATAATTTAAAAAATAACCATCGAGTTTATCTAAACCAGGACTTAAATTAAAATTTGAAAATTTACTAATAAAAGTCGATTCAAGGATATTACGTAAAATTATATCTCTTTTTAATTTACCTGATTTAATTATCTTAATTTGTATTTAGCCCCGCTCGACATAAGGTTTCCATTTCATATTAATTCATTTTGTTGATTATTTTTCTTTTTTTGTGGTCGTTCCCTCTCCTCTGTATCATCTCTATAAATATTATAGTTTTCAATACTTTTGTTATTCCTTGATAAAGAACTCGAAATAAAGTTCGAAAGTACTTGGAATCCTCGTATTAATTTTCCCTGTGGTCTTTGTTGCATTTATTGCTTACTCACGCGATACTTTGTGAGTTTTCCACATATATTAGTGTAGATGGGGAGCAGTCTTTCCTGAATGCAAATCTTGTTAAAGACCATCGTATATTTAGCCTTGATCATTAAAATTGGTTTAAAATTCCACTCATCGGATTGCCTTGTTTCCTTTGACGTTACGTTCAGGCGAGCATGAATAAATATCCCCTAAAAACCGTTTTCTTTCAGTACACCAGAGTCTGACTCCACCATACTTCATCGGTAAATGAGGAAAGAATACATACAGAAGCTCCAAAGATGATCGAATAGATCGAAAGCTTAGCAATTTAAGTTTGTTTTTTACCAAACACATTGATTAGGAAGAGAGATGAATATAGGACAAGTGAACTACCATCTACAAGATGGACTACAAAAGATAGTAAGAAGAATAGAAAGTTGCCAAAGGAAATTGATCAAGGCGAAATATACTATGATCTTTAGCAAAGTTTGCAAATATATATATATATATATATATATATATATATATATATATATATCAGGCAATGTATTCCCCACTGCTATTGCAAAAAAAAAGGTTATGCCACGATATATTAATGACTGAAATTATTATTGGTTGAATACTTTTATCATCTGCTCAATTTTGTTTAGTAATAATTGTTGTTATTTACAAATATAACGAGGCAAAAGGAAGAAATATTTAGGAAATATTGAAAATTTAAGTGTACAAATAATTGCGTCACTCTCTCTCTCTCTCTCACTCTTTCTTTCTCTCTCTCTCTCACTCTTTCTCTCTCTCTCTCTCTCTCTCTGTCTCTCTCTCTCTCTCTCTCTCTCTCTCTATATATATATATATATATATATATATATATATATTGTAAATGTTTCACTTGACATAAATATTGCTTGGCAATTCTCGTATTTCTCCGTGTAATTTAGTTTTATATCTTGGTTTGAAGATGAGAAAAATTGAAATATGTGACTTTGGGCGCTTTTTAAAAGAAAAAGGATTGATCTAAATAAATATTCTTACAACTGAACGATTTAATCTAAATTTTCCATTTCGTGAATGAAAGTTTTATTTTATTTCGCTTTATTGTCCCTTTTTTGTTCGTTCAGGATACGCCCAACGGTGTGATAGATCGGACGATGATGGGATTTATTCTGAATAGGCAAAATGCGACGTGGAGTTCGTGGGTTGGTTTTATTTCCCTATTGACGCAATGCATCTAAACGCGACAATATGCTCGGACGTGGCAGATATGGATTGGGTATTTGGGTGCTCTGCCGGGAAATATATTCAAGTTTACCACAAATTTCAACTTTACAAATTTCTTGACCAAACTTAAGAAAACTCCCTGACAGAAAAAGGTACAAAGAAGGACGAATGGATCAAGGCTGGATGGAGACTAGCCTGCACAATTAACCATTATTTAGGAAAAAGAGGTGAGCAGATTTAAGAAAAGTGCAGAAAAAGGATAATAGGAAGAGGCATAGAAGAGATAAAGCTTGTGCAGTTTTAATCTAGTTCCGAGATTGTGGAAAGGGATGTCATTGGGGCCTTATGGAACCCCAAAACTGGTCCCTCAGCAATCCCGATCTTAAACTCCATCGCCTTCTCAAGTGGTCAGCATTAGACGGAAAATCCTACGTTGGTGAGTAAATTAAAAATGGGCTTTTTCTTTGAGAGCGAATTTCGGCTCTTTGGGAAAGTCTTCCACAACAGTCAATTGCAAATCCCTTTTATAAATGTGCAGCCGGACTGAAAGCTCTTTATAGGAGTAGGAGAGGAAGAATCATCGCAGCATCCTCACCTCCCCCACACTCCTCTCCGAGTGGGAACGGGGGAAAGAGAGCCGCCCCCGCTCGGCCCTTCTCCCTTTCCTCCGAAGATCCAATTTGACACAGAGAGAGAAGGGGTCGAGGGAGCCGATTAAGGTGAGGAGGAGCAGGAGTGGATCAGGTCAGAGGTCATATTCTACCTTCTATTCAAAATTGACCTTTATTCTAAGCTTTTTTTACAGTTTCTAGTGGTAATAGACAGACATTAAAGATTGGTAACATTTTATTGTATGCATGCGGTTAGTACAGCAATGAGTATCTGACCATCTGGAGGAAGTTATTCATCCACACCAAGCAAGTGACTGTATCCAATAGGCCAATCTAACAGCACTAAAATGAACTGTATCATTTGGGAATTTTAACCTTTGCTTTTGGCGGGATGGTAGACGGGATCGTTGGGGTAGTACTTAGTGGTGGGATGCGGTTAATGTAGCAATAGGTAGCAACCTTAATACCGCATAACCAATCAAACAGTCCTAAAAAGAACTGTATTAAATGGGAAGACGAAATCGATCTCGTACGCAACGGTTGCGTCAAAGCGATCCCGTGTACTACTCCCACACAAGTGAAGGTCAAAACACCCATTTGATACAGTTGTTTTTAATGCTGTTTAATGAATATATATTGAATACAGTCACTGGGCATTGATGAAAAGCGTCCCCCAGACGTGCCAGATGCAGTATGAAGGTCGCTACTCATTGCTGTATTGACCGCCTGCATACCACCACTGTGTGCAATACAGTTGACCTTACTTACTGTAAACAGGCAAAATATTTTCTAGAACTGTAAATAACAGAGACGAGAGAAGATTACTCTTTATTTTATTATTGTAAATATAAAAATGGAGAGAAATAGGAAAGATGGAGGAGGAGAGATTAACAAAAAAAGTACAAAAAGAGAAATGTTGAGTAGATAAATTGTAGTAATCAAATGCAAAAAGGTAAATTTCGGATGGGTTGGACGGGGGAAGTCCGTAGGAGGAACCTGTCGCTACGAAGGTACAAGCCCGAATGAGCTCTTCTGCCCTGCGGGGCCCCTTATATTGGCAAGCATATATATATCCGCAGGTCGTCAGACCCCGTTCCTGTAAAGGTGCGGGAGTCCCGGTCTGCCAGGTTTCTCCTACTACGGACAAATCGGAGATTCGTGGAAGAGGATTCGATCATTTTTGAGAACCTAACCAAAGTTTGTTCGGACAATCTCTTTAATAGTTGCTTAGGGATTCTTAAATTGAAGATAGAGGGTAAATTGTCCGCCAGAATCCGACCACTAGGAAAAATACAAAAAGGTATTATGAGAGCGATGGTTTCGAGCACAAAGATATTGTTACTAAACCTTTAAATTAGGAATGGCCCATCCACACCTTGCCCATCCGAGCCGAAGACAAGAGGCTGAGGCGTCCGAGAACACCGTAATGCGGTGTCCCTTTGGCCTTGACCATGGCACAGGGCGAGTGTGAAGCAGGTGCTTTAGGGCATATACCCTCACCAAATTGACATTGAAATAACTTTCGTAGGCCAACTGTACCCATAAAAAGGCAAGCTTAAGTAAAAGCACCAGAAAATTAAGGATACCCGCTACCCTTAACCAGAAAAGTGGTTTTATTTGAAAATAGTGAAGGAGCTCTATGCCCTTGAAAGCACCTACCATTTTATCCTTTTGTCTTAGTTAACTGAATATAAAACTGATTATTATTTTTGCTAAGCCCTAAATACACTAAATCCCTTGCTGGGAGAAGAGATTTCTCATGGTTAATTAATAAAGAGGATCGAAAAAGATCGTTTATGACGTTTAGTAAATTATCCGGTTTCCCCACAAAAAAGAAGTCGTCCAAATATACAAAGGATTTCGAAATTACCCTTTAAAATCATGTAAATTAGTTAACTAATGCAATATATATTTTTTCTTATCCAATTATTCTATTTTATTTTAAAGTTTCCTTTCTTTAAACCGATTTATCACATAAGCTTCTCTTTTTTTCTCATACTCTCACCTCTTCTTTTTTCCCCTTGGCAGCATTAAGTTTTTCTTCTTCTTGTAGTGCTCTTTTGAGCCTCAAATGGTGTCCATGTCGTCGACGAAAAGGTTTTACATCAAAAAAAGGATTAAAGATATAATGGTCACAATTCGATGTCAATGTAATAAGATATAGAATTTCTTACATGCTTATAAGCCCCTAATGAATTTTATAGCTGATATTTTACACGCATTGATTTGTTTATAGGAAGACTTGGGCATTTTTGTATAAATCTCCAAAGATTTTAAAAGATAAACCATTCTATAAAATTGTTGAATAAAAATCATCTAGTCTTATTTGCTCATCATACATAGAAAATTCAGATGAAAAATGTTACGTTGCATAATGATGCTTGCACATTGCGATTTGTCCTACTCAGCAAAATGGGTTTTATTATGTTTGCTTTATCAAATTTGTTTTAAGAGTAAATCCATCCGATTAATTCTATTTGAATAGTTGTAACGAATCATTTTTGGATCTAATATTGCCAGTCTTTTGGCAATTTTATATTTTAATAGACTTTTTCCATAATCTTTTCATCGTTTTAATCAAAAAGTCTTGTAATTATTTTTAAAGCGAATTATTTCTTATGCTTTTTCATCATTTCTTTGATATATAATTATTTTTAAAATTAATTATGCCTGCTGCTGATTCATCAATTTGTTTGATATATTTTCTTGCTGCAAAACCAATCTCTATTTTCAATTGGTTTTATGAATTGAAGCATCAGACGGATGGCAATATTTTGTAAATAATATGTACATATTATGTGCACAACAATGGTAGAAGTGGAAAATAGCTATTAAACTTTCTCAGAAATGGTTCGCATTGGTTTAGGACTAATTTTTAAAAAGTAATTTGACTTTCAAGAGATTATCAGAAAGAACTTTCATAAATCCTTTACCGGTTTTGTCTCAGTTAATTTCTCCTTCTCCAATATTTTTGGATTGAGTCAAATATCTCTAAAGTTTTTTCTGTAATGACACCATTTACCAGCCACCTGCTAAAGGAAAATTTATGTATGTGTAAATTTCTTGACTCTTCAGTTGTTGTCTTAAAAATTTTATTTTTGTGATGGAGATTTATTAAATAAAAAAATATCTCTTGAAAATGTAAAAAAGTTCAATTTTGTAGCATTTAGACCTGCCATCATCTCTTCATTTACATCATATCAAGAAGAAATTCTCCATTAGGATACAATTGTTTCCTTGTTTCCTCAAACTTCTTTATGAAACTTGACCATCGATGGAAGTTTTTGATAACTTATGTGGTCTTAAACAGGTGTAAAATATATTTTAATCTTCTCGAACGTTTTGAGGATGTACAATAAAATTATCCAAATAACATGTAACAACCTTATTACTATTACACGGGGTCCTTCACAGAGAGGGAGCCCGTGTTTGTGTCGCCTAAGGTAGTCGGAGAAATTGCAGCTCTTCTAAACAGCAAAACCTCTCACTTTTGCATCTCAAAATACACTAAAATTTGTTGTTATAATTATGTTGAAAATTATCTGTATTTTTCACAAAGTTTCGTGCAGAGTTTTTTCCACCTATAATAATAATGAAATCATATTTTTCTAAAAGAAAACATAGAAATAAATAGATAATGGACGATATTTAACTAACGCGGACTTGGCTTGAATTCATTAAATACATGCCGCCTCGGGTGGACCGATCCTGCCTCCCACCTAGATCCGCAAGTGATTTTTTCTCTTTGAACAACTTTGATTAATTCTTTATCAAAACATATCACATAATCCTTCATAGTTTTTACACTGTTATACATCACCTTTGTAAAATAAGGAGATAATCCATGCATAATATTATATCCACGCTTTGCATGCCCCATCTGAAAGCTTGCTGCAATTGTGCTGTCACTAAACATGAACTTAAATAAGTCTCTAATTTATTTAGTCATGAACCCCATTTAATCATCTTTAAACACCATCTATTCGAGCTTTACAAACATCATATTTGCATAACTTCTTAACCCTTCATTAGAGCCCCAATTTGCCAAAGATACAGAAGTAGCAGAATGCATATCTGTGTCAGTTTGAATAGCAGAAGCTCTCTCCAGCCAAAGAAGATTGTGATTTCTTCCCCCTTGTATAGGTCTTAAGATTGTTACTGTTTATATGGGAAGTCGATGTTCATTTATCAAAAGCGCGGAGTTTAAAATCCTTCTCGCAAACAGTGCAGTGCACTTTCAAATTGCTGTCTGCCTTTGCTAACCATTATGAGAACTCAGGAAAATGATTAGTTTCTAGCCAAACATTATATTAAAATATGTGTCGCCTTCATACAATTAAAATGTCAAGAAAAAAAACAACATTTCAGTTTAAACCTGAAACAAAAAATGTTTATATAAAATAACGAATATAGGCAAGATTTTCATGTAGGTAATTAATAATTATATCCTATAACTAGAAGAAAATCATGATCAAATTACAAAAATATCTATTCTATCATATCAATTCTAATTGATATATATATATATATATATATATATATATATATATATATATATATATAGATACAAATATTTCATTATATTTTACACAACTTCACACGTTTTTTTATCATTTTAACCACTGTAATTTTAATTTTGATTACAATAATTATAAACACATATAAGTAGGATATAATTGTATGGTATTTAATATAATAATGTATCGTAATTATGGAAAGTTAAAGTACAGTAATGTTTATTAAAATGTTTCAAACAAATTAACAATAAACTTCTCTTTCCCTCACAAAATTCCGCATTTCCTGATCTAATGCCATTTCGCTGAATTTTCCTACCTGTGGGAACGCTGTATCAAGTGGGAAAGACTCAACGACAGCCATGTTAAAATAAATAGCATTTTCTGTTGAGTATCTCCCTGTTTATAGGTAAATAGGCCTTACATTGACCCTTAAGTGGCCTATTATTGGAATCCAGTATTTGAAATGGCTCGACCGCTGACATTTGGCAACTATAAATTACCTTTATTGTGTTTGCTATAAATTCTTTTTTTTACTCCATTAAGAGGATTAACCTTTTTAAAAATAAATTATCTAAAAGAATTATGCTTTTCTCAAAAAGAAATTTGATTTTAAAATATTTTAATCACAGGAAATCGTTTAATGCACGCTGGCTACGTTCCAAAAGCTGGACGTTTAGATCAAGGCATCAGCTCGTAGGCTGTCAAAAATGCTATGCCGTTACGATAACATTTTCCGCCCCATTGATTCTCAATCTGACAGGTTAGGGGGACGTTCTTCATCTCCATCGAGTGACTGTTATCCAATAGACCAAAGTAACAGACACACAAATGAGTTTCAATTAGTCTTTTTTTCAATTGGTTCTCATTTGCCGTAATAGACATGAATTCAATTTCACCTATCTGTGGCAGTGGATGATTTTCACCCGCCAGTGTTATCGTAATCGCTTATCCTAACTGCCTCAGGGCAGCTTAATAGAAAAAAAGGCAAAATAATTTTCGATTTACAAAAGCGAGCAAAAATGGATTAAGAATGGATTTTCCATTCTCTCCGATTTCAGGTGTGACGCATATAAAGTCAATGGATACGTAAACTTTTGTTTGCGTTAGAAAAACTGGATTATGAATCGCCCTCTCGTGATTGTAAGAGGAGTTTCTTCCGAAGGTTTGATGTAGAGCTTAGCTAGCTGCAACATTGCCATTTTAACCTCATAAATACTATTATGTAGTAACAACACCATGTATTATATAAATGAGTTTTGAGGATGGAAAAAGGGTATTTAATTGTGGTTCGACCTGGAGAAATAGCACGAAGTGTCTGTCCCTCCCATTTCCTCCCCTCCTCAAAGGAGTAAAGAGGGTTATTTATCCAGGTCGAACCCCTTTTAAATACTCTTTTTCCATCCTCAAATCTTTCCCTTCCTCTAAGCCATGGACCAGCCAAATGATGCAGGTAATTACGTGTGACTCCACTAACTGTCCCTCGTTCTACATAGGAGAGACTGGGAGGACATTAGAAAAACGAATATATGAACATAAAAGTGATGTCAGGTGAGGCAGTACTACATCCAGTATTTTTAATCACATTAACAATTACAACCACCAAATAGAATATTCGAAGTACCAAATAATATACAATTGTAAAAATTTCGGTAAAGGAAAATTGTAGAATCAATACTAATTGGAAAAATTCCCAATTTCAATCTTTCTGACGGTCAATTTAAATGTAGCCCCAATTTCCTGATCGTAAACAATATAGTTAATGATCCTAGAACCAGACCCCTGATTAATGACAATGTCTCCTTTTTTTATTTTGTCCTGATTTTGAGGCTTTGTAGCGACTCTTGTAACCATTCCATTCTCAGTATACGATTCAAGAGGGTATGGTAAACTTCATCCCGAAACTAGTCTCGGAAATAAATTCTATGCTCCTATACAGGCGTTTCAATATCATATATATATATATATATATATATATATATATATATATATATATATATATATATATATATATAAAATGGTAATTTTCATTACAGTTAGTGGCAAATATGCACTCTTTAGTTTAGAGAAGCCTTTTAATTAAGTTAAGGCCACATGTTATCCTTGGTTTATTTAACATACTTGTTTAGTCCTTGCTTCATGTAAGGAGTTTCTTCTTCCCTAGCCTTATGTAAGAATGCTTGTTGTACCCTTGTCCTATGTAGAGTGGCTTGTTTCGTTCGTGATTTATGTAAGGACTCTTGTTTTTTCCTTACCTTATGTACGCACGTTTGTTTTGTTCTTACCTTATGTAAAGACGATATTTTTGTCCTTGCTTAATGTAAGGACGCTTGTTTGTCTCTACACTTTATGTAAGCACGCTTTTCTTTTCCTTGAGGTAATTAACTTATAACTTATTTAGAACTAGAAACTGTCCTCTGGGATTAAATAATATGCTCATAAAACCTGACTTTAATGCATCCAATTATCAGCAACGAGACACTAAAGGATTGTTCCTTTGATGTGTGGTTTTACTTTCTTTGCAACTACGAGGAGCGGTCAATAAGTTTTGAAATTCGGATATAAGGAAACAAGATATGAGGAAAAGTGTTTTATTATTTTTCAATATAACTACCCTCGACTTTAATGCACTTGCGCCACTTGTCCCTGAGGCTTCGAATTCCCGACAACCAGAAACCTCCCGACTGCTGTTCAATCCACTCCCGGACGGCGAGCTGGTCATATTTGTCATCCCCAAACCGGCGTCCACGCAGTGCAGCCTTGAGCTGGCGGAATAAAATGGAGTCGCTAGGGACCAGATCTGGACTGTAAGGGGTATGGTTGAGCTCATTGAATCCGCACTTGCGCAGGGCAGCTTGTGCAACTGGCCTTGTGGACAGGGGCATTGTCGTGGAGGAGCAGGAGACCGCGTGTCAACTTGCCGCGCCGCTTCTGACGGATGCACTTCTTCAACCCAGCTAGTTCCTCAGCGTAATATTGGCCTGTGATGGTCCTTCCACGAGGTGTATAGTCCACCATCAACACTCCCTCAGAATCCCAGAAGATAGTGGCCATGATCTTCCCGGCTGAGGGTTGGGTCAGGAACTTGATGAGGGTCGGAGAGCCCCTGTTCTACCAGGCCATGCTTTCGAGCTTGGTCTCGGGATCCCAGTGCTGGACCCACGTTTCATCACCTATCACTATGCGTGACTTGAATCCCGCCGGGTCTTGGTTGTACAGGAGCAGCAGCTCCTTCGAACTTTGACAACGTTGAAATCGATCATGGGGCGTAAGGTTTCCTAGGGATCCAACGGGCAGAGACCTTTGTCATGGCCAAATTGTCGTGGATGATGTTGATAACACTTCCATGTGATATTCAAAGTTTTTGTTAGATTTCTTTGACCTTCACCCGTCGATTTTCGAGGATCATCCTCTCCTCACGGGCCACAATGTCCTCGTTGGTCACGTCTGACGGGCGCCCTGGACGGGGGTCATCTTCAAGGGATTCACGAGCATAGCGGAACTCCCTATTTCAGCGAACAATGGTTGGATAGGAAGGGGTGGTGTCGGTGTACACTACAACCATGCCTTCATGGATCTCTTTTGCATTTTCGCCTTCATTGGTCAAAAAATTGATCACTGCGCAGTGCTCAACCTTCTCCATTGTGGAAGAATTTGTGACTGACGATTTTCGATCAGCTACTGCTTCTTAAATAGACGAGGCAGGAGCGTGCGGCTGCAGGTCCTGACTTGTCATCATAACTTGTCCTAACAGCCGCCAAAACAGCTATCCCCCTTCCTCTGTTTTGCTCTACCGATTCGCAAAACCTATTGACCGCCCCTCGTAGTTCGAGTACTGCGTGAGTCTCTTCTGTTACCCAATCATTTTCCTTATCAGGCTATTTGAAAATCGGGGTTTGCCTGCATATAACCTCTTGGAAACATGCCAGCTTGCATAAACGCATAATTCATTTAAGTTTTTAGAATTTTTTCTCCTTTGTTAATTAGGACCATAGTTTTTTTGATAAACTTCAACCGGAACTCTACGAATAGACCAACCATTCCGTTTATTTCAATGAACAAATATTTATGTCTAATCTAAACGAAGGAATCAATTTTACGTTTACTACTAAAAGTTATTGTTGAGAGGGCACTTATTATTTTCAGGGTCATCTCTTAGTTAATGCGGCATTTTGCTCGTTTTTATTATTATTCTTGGCTAAAAAAAAATCGAAAGCTGGTTTATTTTTATCGAAGCCTACTCTACTAAACTCGAAGCCTAGGTACATAGAATGCTTAACCTAACCCAAGGCTTACATTTCTGCATACGTTGGTCGTGAAGAGGAAAAACCATTACCTCAAATCAGATTTCCCTCCCAGGGGTTTAATTTTTTTAAAAAAAATTTTACAGAGCCCATCTGGCAACTGCCCACTTGGGCATAAGTCGCCGAAAAACACGAGGGCCTAGAACTAGGCTACTTTAAAATAAAAATATGAAAACGTAACAATGATAAATATTGGAAAAACTTAACAATCGGATAGCAATCTCCGGCAGCGGGATGAGGTCCCTCTCACCCCGGTGCAGGAGAATGCAACCTACAAACAAAACAATAACAAACTAAAAAAACAAAAAATAACCTTAAATAAAGGGGAAGAAGCCCGGCCACCCCCCCAAAAGTAACAAGTCCACGAGTTAATGTGCACGTATCCGTCCCGAGTACAAGGGACAGGCGGTAGCAACCACGCCCATCCCGGTACCGGGACAGGTATCGTGCGTGAAGATCACCCAGACTGGGAGATTCGACAAGAATGTGCTGAACAGTCTGGGGGACGACGCAGTCGTTGCAATAGGGCGCAGGCGAGCGCTCCATCAAATAGCGATGCATCACACGAGTGTGTCCGATTCGGAGACGACAGAAAGCAACCTGAAGCCGCCACGGCATTGGAAGATAGATCCATGGGAACAGTCGTGGCGCAATGGCACGCAACGTTAAGTTCCCTTCGACCGTCTCCCTTCTTCTTTGCCAAGCAGTCCGAAGAGCTGCCCGTATTCCTGCCATGTAGTCGGTGTGAGGAAGAGCGAAACGCTGGTCTGGTCGCAGAGTCCTCGCGGACTCTTTGGCGACCTCATCGGCGCGCTCATTCCCCGCAATTCCTACATGTCCAGGAACCCAGCAGAAGATAATATCGACATCTGCCCGGATCGCCAAAACCGTGGCATCACGGATATCGCGAACCAGGGGATGCAGAGATTCCAATGCCCCGAGAGCACTCAGGGTGCTTTGTGAGTCGCTATAGATCACAATCCGGTCTCCAAACCGGGCACGTCGCGTAATCTCCCGTACCTAGTGGTGTATTGCCACCAGCTCGGCCGTGAAGACAGACACAGTGCCTGGTAGAGCCCCGCTGACTTCAAACAGAAGGGATACGGCGTGGAAGCCGACCCCCTTTTGGGACTTGGAGCCATCCGTATACACTGGTACAGTTTCAGCGTGACACGATGTGTGCTCCTGAAAGGTCGAACGCAATACTCCCGGCGCAGTACAAGCTTTGGGAGCAGAGGCGTGGTGACAAAGAGCCAAATGTGGTACCCTCCAGGGTGGCGTCCTGGGCAGAATCAGGGGCGCCACCGGCCCGAGAGCTATATCTACCTCTCGAAGGAGTTTCCTGGCCCTAAAGCCAAAAGGTTTAGGGTATGACTGGCGTCTCTCAGCGGCATAGGCACCATCGAGATCAGCTGCGGATGCAGGGAGAGCTGTTGGCGACTGAGGGAGGCGCCGGGCTCGCGCGTACAGGCGAGTGATGCACTGAACGCAGCGCAGAACGAGTAGCATTTCCCTAGCATCAACCAACAGGCTCTGAATGGAGGAAGTGCGGAAGGCACCGGTCGCAAGGCGAAGGCCGGTGTGGTGGATCAAATCCACCTTCCGCAATAAACGCTTGGCTGCAGATGCATAAAACTCGCATACGTAGTCGAGCTTCGAACGAACAAGGGATCGATAAACAAGTAGGGCAGTAGCCCTATCAGTGCCCCAAGCGCTGAACGTCACGAAACGAAGAATGTCCATGGCGCGGGTACAAGACACCCTAAGACTGCGAATATGAGCCTTTCAGGTGAGGCCTCGGTCGAATGCAAGACCAAGGAAACGGTGCGACTCAACCACATCCAGGCGCACCCCATTAAGAAACAAATCTGGGTCGGGGTGGAGCCGTGGATGGCAGCAGAAGTGCACCACCTTAGTTCTTGCCAAAAAAAACGAAACCTGTGCGCTTCGGCATAGCGAGAGACGCGGTTCAATGCCTGTTGGAGTCGTCGCTCCAGAGTTGGCATTTGGGCCACGCCAAAAGAGATCGAAAGGTCGTCCACGTAGAGCGTAGCGAGAACATCTTCCGGCAGCACCGAGGTGATGCCGTTAATGCTCAGGGCAAAGAGTGTGACACTAAGGACACTTCCCTGCGGGACACCCTCTTCCTGCTCCTTTGGGCCGGAGAGGGCTCCCCTCACCCGTACGCGGAATCGACGATCTCGCGAAAATTCACATATAAACATTGGGAGGCGTCCCCTCGCCCCCATCGTGTGGAGAGTCTCCATGATACCATATCGCCATGCAGTATCATAGGCCTTCTCCAGATCGAAAAACACCGTGGCGTAGTGCTGTCTACGAAGGAAAGCCTCGCAGACGGCATTTTCCAGTCGGAGCAGAGCATCCAACGTGGAGTGGAACTTGAGGAAGCCGTACTGTGCGTAAGACAGATGGCCTTCGATGTCCAGGAAAAAGGCTAATCTAACATTTACAAATTTCTCCATAAACATGCACATGCAAGAGGTTAGAGAGATTGGGCGGAAACCACCGGAGTAGAGTGATCTCTCCCCGGTTTGCAAAAGGCGAGCACAGTAGCGATTCGCCAGAAGTCTGGAAGAAGACCATTCACCCAGATCCTGTTGAACAAATCTAACAGAAAGGCCATGCCTGGCTCACCCAGGTGTCGAAGCATGGCGTAAGGGACATCGTCCGGACCATGAACGGTGTCCGCGCACGAAGCGAGAGCGGAATGCAACTCACTCACAGTAAACTTGTCGTTGAAGGGTTCTCCGCCTCTGGAGGTAAAGTCCAGCCGGTGGCCTTCCGCAACATCACGACTTGCATTGAATGCTGGCGGAGCAGCATCCCGCCTAGAGAATGCGGAAAAAGCGGTCGATAAGGATTCCGCTACAGACGCGGGGTCTGAGATTGCGGTCCCATTCTCCTGGAGTACGGGAGGGGGGTCCTACGAGAACTTGCCCCGAATCCTTTTGACTAGCTTCCACACCTCTGCTAAAGGGTTCTTTCCCGTTAAATGAAGACACGTATGCCCGCCAAGAAGAGCGGCGGGCGTGCTTCTGAATATACCGGAACCTAGCCCCAACCCAAAGAAATTCAGCGACAGTAAAATCGCTTGGGCGGCGCTTATAGGGCATGTAGGCATAACGCTTCTGTCTGAGGGCCGTCTCACACTCGGCCGACCACCATGGGAGTGGTCGGCCAGACGTCCTAGGAATAGTAGTCAGGCCCACGGCGATGAGGTTGCCGGAGAAGAACTCAACGGCCTCATCTACCGACCTAAACTTCTAGAGTGAGATAGAGAATTCAGTCATTTCATGAAATGCAGGCCACCGCGCCCGCGCCAAGCACCACCGAGGTGGTCTCTCAGGCGGCAGTTGCCCTTAAAATGATATTTGAATGGGAAAGTGATCACAAATATGGAGGTCATCGACCACCCCCCAATCACAATCAGGCTGGGCATCCGAAGAGCACAAAGATAGGTCAAGGCAAGAAAATGAAGCGGTTCTCAGACAGTGATGCGTAAACTTATCCACGTTTAGGATACCAATCTCAAGCTCTTCGATCAGATCGGCAAGGACTTGTCCCCTGGGATTTATGGAGTAATCTCCCCAGAGAGGATGCCTGCCGTTTAGATCTCCAAGCAAGAGAAAGGGCCTCGGCAACCGTGCCACGACGCGGCGGAAGTCCCCCGCGTCGAAGTCAGCTGACGGTAGAATGTACGCAGGAAATAACAGTATACCTCCTATCCAGGTGCAGCTGCACAGCCACTGCCTGAAAGGAGGTATCTAAAGAGAAAGGAAGAACGGAGACATCATGCCGGGTGTAAACCGTGCATCCCCCAGCCCGGCCATCCCGCGGTGGTGGGGTCGCAAGACCCTTATACCCCGGGAGGGCAGGCAGGGGGCACGCGCCTAGCATGGTCTCCTGCAAACAGATAGCTAACGGGGAACGGGACGAGAAGAGCCTCCGCCGCTCCTCCCAGTTGGCCCGGAGTCCACGACAATTCCATCGAAGGAATATGCCCTGCAGGCCTAGCTCGGAGGAGACGCGGGGGCCCTGCTCGAACTGAAGACCCTCACGGGAATGGCTGTACGCTTTCTGGGGGCAGAACCCCGGGCGCTGTTGGCCGGACAAGCGCTGAAGGCGCTGTTGCCTTCGAGAACTTATTGGGGGAGGTTGGGCTCGCCATGCGAGTCTTTTCCTCCCTCCGCCTCAAAACCTTCGGCGGGCGTTGCGGCTTCGGAGGCGGAGGGCCCTCTTTTCGAGGAACCACCGTCTTCGAGCCACTCGCTCCACCTCGGGGCGTGGGCAAAGGAGCTAAAGCTCCTTTGTTGCTGTACTCCTTTCGGAGGAAAGCTTTAGGAACCCCTGAAGATGGCCTGGCGACCAACTTCAGGGGTGTTGCCTCCTGTGATTCTAACAACCCGGTGGAGGCGCGTGGCCGTTTCGCCTTACGGACCAACGTTCACGCTGGAGGAAAAGGGGGGAGCCCTGATTTTAGCCGGGGCTGGGTATGAACCCTTTTTGCCAACAGCTTTACCAGGGGAGCGCCCGGGTTGAGGAGAGCCCGCAGAAGGGCTCCGAATGGGCGCGGAAACAACCGTGCTCGTTGGCCTGGATGGGCCAGGAGCAGAGGGTGCCTTTCCTAACTATTGAGGCATATGACGTCCCAGGCAGAGCCGGGCGCGCTAGGACCAAGTCCTTAGCCTCGCGGAATGAGAGTCGATCCTGGGCCTGAACGGCCAGGATTTCTTTCTTAAGGAGATATGCACCACATTGCTTCGAAGAAGTGGAGTGCGGCTCTCCGCAATTGACACACTTGGCCACACACGATTTGGACTTATCGTGTGCGACCTTGGAGCAATTTACACAGACTTCGGGTGACCCCGACTTTGCACGTCTACATGAGCGATTCGTAGGGCCAAAGCGATGACAGTAATAGCACCGCCGCGGAAGTGGTACGAATGCCTTCACGCGGTAGCGGTACCAACCGGCACGCACCGACTCAGGGAGCTTGTCACAGTCGAACGTGACGAAGAGTGTAAGGGTGGGTCTCGAGGCCCCTGCCTGATTTCTCATCACACGTTTGACCTTTACCACCCCATGGTCGGCCAGCTCTAGGGTGATGTCCTCAATGGAGTAGTCAACGAGTTCCCTCGCATAAACTACTCCTTTCACAAAGTTTATGGTAGTTTGCGGCGTCACACTCACCGGGGTGCCATGAAGTGTCCAAAGAGCACTTATCTTGGCCGCCTCGGCGGGATTCGCCGCATTTGCCAAAAGGCTCCCGTTCAAGTAACGGGTCACCTTCGGCTTTCTATCAATTGCACTAGCTAATGCTCTCCTCTGATGGATCATGTTGCCCTTGGACAACATGGTGCCATCAGTGAAGCGAATAACGAGGAAGCGCTTGAAGCGAGCGGGCTTGAAAACGCCAGGTAACCTCTGAATGAGGGGCCCCGATGTCATCGAGGCTCTGCCCTGTGCCCTTTCGGTCGTAGTCAGGGGCTCCGACAACGGGATGGGGGGGGGGAGAGAGGGGCCGGATGTGCCGATCTTCGCTTGGTCGCCTACCAGAGTGGCAGCAAACTCATCCGTCCCTGCAGCCCCCGCGGATAGAGAGGAGCCCCGAGTCTTCTTTGTCTTTTTTGTCTTGGTCTTCTTTTTTTGAAGAGGAGGGCGGGGAATGAACCCGCTTCTCACCCCCGCCAGTTAAAGCCCCTAGGCCAGATGTAGCGGCCTCAGCCAGGTCCTTCTCCGAAATGGAGAAGGTCCTGGTGGTCGCAGGGGCATCATCCGGAGGAGATCCCTCCCCTCCTTGTACTGCCTTAGAATCCCCAGCCGTTTAAGGAGGACCTTGCATAGGGGCTGATTCGGGTTCCTCCCCATGGAAGGCCCTACCGTCTGAGGCTGGGTCTCCTCAAGGACCATTTCTATGACAGGAGGGGCCTCCAGTTGGCCATCCCCTCCCAGGACTTCGCAGGTTCCCTTGGCAGCGTCACGAGTATTTTGTGGGGAGGCACAGGCCTTAACCCCGGCAAGGTTTAATATTCTTGCCAGCAGGTCTTTTGAGGGAAGCGACTGAAGGCGCCTGGCTTCACTCTCCCTTCTAAGGGGGTTTGCCCTACCGAGCCGCTTACACAAGGGGCAGTCGGCGATGTGTTGCCTGCTGGCTTTCTTGGCAGTCCCCTTAGAAAGCAAAGGAGGGACTGCCGCTGGAAATAGGGAGGTGCCCGAAAGCACCTTCAGAGAAGGGGGTGAGGGGGAGTCCCCTACACCCGTAGGCGTAGGACAGGAGTAAGCCTCCTTTCGGGTTAAAGAAGTATGGAGGGTCCCCTGCGAAAGCACAAGAGGGGGGACCTCCATTTTTTGGTGGAGCTGCCCGAGGGCGGCTCCGTTGATGTTCTTGGGGAAATGGGGGGTTGAGTTTTTTTTATACTTATCATTGGGCATGGTGACCCTTTTTTTACACGGGACGCAACAGCTCACCACCTCTCACTGTTGCCCGCACGGCAAGAGGTGCTTGCAGGCCCGGCAGAGCCAGGCGCCGCCATTTTGGACTACCCCACCCTCGCCTGGTGGCCTCAAAGTGGTTTGATGTGTTAAGTTGTGCCGTTTAGATACATCACTTGAAGGAAAAAAAAGGCTAGTGTTTAGGAAGAGAAGAGTTTCCTTTCATCAAAAGAACGCGCGAATTCATATCTCAATAGATACCATACAAAAGCTTATCAATTTCGATTGGGAGCTAATGAGTCATCTTCCATAGTCACTTGGCTTTGCCCCTATAGTTTTTTAGGGTTTTAGCGAATTATCTAAAGAGAATGAGGATATCAACAAGACGAGATGTTGAAACAAACTTTAGCGTAATGGTTTTATCAAAGTCAAACGACTTTTCGAAATATAGTATTAAAACGTTAGTACAGAGATGGGGACTGGTGGAAATTATAATACTCATTAAGTTGATAGATACATATTTATTTAAATGCAATTCTTCTCGGTTGCCTCAAGTCACTTGAGGCTTCTTGTGCGACATGTGAAGGCTGGCACTTGGCGTGGAGCGATGGTGGCAGCCCATTGAGAGAGTTGTGTGAATGACAATTAACTGCCTCTTTGTAGTACTAGAATAAATAGGCCACGAATGGAATGAGTTTGCCAAAAGTCGTCTTAATGGTGTTTTAACAAAGGATGGTTTATTGTTTCATTTACGCTAACCTTCGAATTTTGGATAATTCATATATATATATATATATATATATATATATATATATATATATATATATATATATTTGTTTAAAAACATTTTTTTTAATGTAGACAATGTTTTTTTTCTTGGGTAAATTGAATAAAATATTCCTTTGTTTTTTTATGGTTAGGCTATTGCAATTGCATCATATTGTATTATATATCATTTCTAAGGTAATTTTGAAGCCCCGCATACCATACCCAACACACCCGCAAATTAATTCGAAAGTCTAACCTTAGATTCGATTCCAAATGTCAATTGCGAAATGTTGTTTTCTACCGCGTTCCTTGATTTCAATCATATAAGCCTCACCCCCGGATGGTATTTACAGTAATTCAATCATATTTTCTTTAAAAAATTTAATATGAAATGTCCATCTCATATTATAAATAAGAAAAAAAATCACTTCGAAATGATATATAATAACACGATAATATGATTCGAAATTCACAATGTGTCTCCTAAGATGGCGGCCAATCTATTTTTCGCAATAACATCATAATTAGAACTTTGCCCACATTAAGTATTCAAGAAGCTATATAGAGTATTTCTACGATATGCATCATATAGCATTTGCGTATTTTTTTAAAATAAAGATATTATAACAAATTCGAGGGTTTGCATAAACCCAAATTTAACAAAAAGGATTTTCACAAGTATTCAAGATTTTCAACTGATTAACGACAATTTTAAACCGAAAAATTCGAAAAATGACATTTTTTTCCATCGATCAGGTGAGAATTTTGTTTTCAAGTCGATTTTCAAAAAAATCGGTTATAAATAAATCGATGACATTTTGGGGAGATTTTAGGCTGATTTTTGTAAATATTTCTCATTCGAAATAGATTTTTGAATAAAACAACATCGTTTTCTAACACAATTTATTAATTAAATGTCACAAAAATTGATTAGTGTATATAGAAGATAGAGACATTGATAAAGGTAAATACATGTAAATTGGATATGAGGTCATCAGTGTTCAGGATTCGGGGCATGAACTTAAGTTCTGGTAAACAACTGAAGTAAAGCTGCTCTTATTTATGCTGGATAGAGTAGGAAGACCATATTTCACCCCTTTCAAAATATCACGTTGCTCAAATATAGAATTATAGAAGAAGAAGATATATAAAAATAAATTTTCTGAACTTTACCATTTGTAATTCTTTGGGTTTTAAAAAAATCACAAAATTTCGATACTTATATTTATTTCTGAACTTCACCATTTTGTTTCTTGTTATTATAAAAGAATTATTAGAAATAACTTTGATAAAAAACATAAGTCATAACCAAACTAAGATGAAATTTTTATTCAAATACTCGAAAACTCCCCTTCTTAAATTATAGAGTTAGTGATGATGATGATATATTTATTTATTAGGGAGAGATTTCAGAAATAACTGGGTTTCACTAAGAATAATAACAAAATGCGGCAATTGTGCTCGACCTTATATACCAGGCGTTACCTTTTTAAATAAGATTGAAATTTAAAAAGTATATAGTAGAAAGACTATTTGTGGTAAGCTAAATTAAAATTAAATATTAAAAACAAAATATAATCACAAAATCAACAACGGAAGGGATAGCCCCAACTAATCAGATGGATCCCGGAATACTAATTTGGACTGATGATGGAAGTCAGTGAGTTCCGAAACGTTCTCCTAAGTAAAGAAATATATATTGTTTTATACAAAAAAAGACTCTCTTAACTGCGTCTTCCTAATTATTTGAACGCTCGATGCTGAGTTATTTATATTATTTTAAGACAGAACTGACGAAATTACCACTTGGTCAAAGAAATGGAATTAATTCTAATAAACCGGATTCTTTTACTAGTCACTGTCTCTCTCCACTGGTGTGCGGATGTGTGGTTTATGATGAGGCGAGAATCGAGATGATAAAAGAGCGATCGACGTGACCCTCTCCGTTCAAAATAGCGGCGTTGTTTACCAAACTTGAGATAAAAGATTTAAAAAAAGAAGAAAATCGATATTTTATTCGAGCTCAAATTGTAAATCCCTCTCGAGCCTCATTATTAGACCAAAGCGAAGAAGAAAGAGAAAAAGAAAAAAGCAGAAAGAAGGAACAAAGCAGGAAAGAGACAAAGACGGAAAAAGAAAGAAAAGAAGGAAAAAAGAGGGGAAGAAACAGAAAGGAATAAAGACAGACAGACAGAAAGAAAGGTAGAAAAATATAAATAAATAAAAAATAAAGGCAGACAGACAGATAAAGTAAGAAAGTAAGGGACAGAAAAAAGAACAAAACAGGAAAGAAACAAAAACTGAAAAAGGAAAGAAACAAAAAGGAGACAAGCAGACGGATAGAAAAACAAGGAAATATAAAGAAATATAAAAAAAGGAAGACAGACAGAAAACACCCAGAAGAAAAGGACATAGAAATAAATAAATAAATTAGAAGAAAGCAAGTATCAATAGATTCAATCAGGCTTTCATTCGCGAAAGGAAGAAGAAAATACTAGGAACCATTCATTATACAGGATCTCCTTAATGTCTTGTCACATAGGAAAAATTCATATTTTTATTAAAAGTAATGAGCTACTTTTCATTCAAAACATAATGATATAGCGAGAAAAATAATTGCAATAACGCAATCATAATTATACGGTTCAAAGCCTATTTTTTGCAATAATTTTTCTCGATTTCTAAGGCGAGGCAAAAATGGAGAAAAGAAATTTTCTATTCTCTGGGAGAAGCAGGGATGACACTTGTAAAGGCCAATCGAAAGATAGTTTTTTGGCTGTCAGAGAAAACGCTTATTTTAAGTGTTATCTTCTCGCGTATGTAAGAAGAGCTCCTTCCGAGAGCTTTGAGGAAGACTGTGTTTGCCAAAAAATAGCCTTTTAACCGCATAATGATATATGTATTTATTTTAGGCCCTTTCACGCCAAGCTTACGACCTGTTTCCGATCACCTGCGACCGAAAATCAAGCGATCGGTCGGCGACACACAACCTAAAAAGAGGGAGTCGCAGGTGGTGGGCGAGTAGTCGTGCGACCGGTGGGCTACTAGTGACCGACTAGTAGACCTCTAGTGGGCGTCTGGGTGTTCGACCGATCTTTATCTGGTGGACTAACTCCGGAGGAATCTATAAATAAATAAATGGGAATATCGAATGTTTTGATTTTATTTAAACAGAAGGAATTACAAATAGTGAATTACAATGTCAGAGTTGAATAGTGCGTAGGCAATAGGCTGAAGTTCTGCCTGTGAAGCGCAAGCTCCTCGTATAAGGAGGAGTACTTCAGGTTTTGCTTGTTGAAATGCTAATAACTAACATCTCGGATGTGATTTCCACCATTTTGGATGCAAAGTTTGATGCGCTTTGAGAGTTTCACATTAACTCCAAATTTCTGTCATTCTGAGCACAATTATTTGTTTTGCGCTCTTTGCCTTCGCCTTTGGCAAACCCAGGAAAAAATAGACATTGTGGGGTAATAAGGTCTGTTGAACGAGGAAACACCATTGGGATATTTCCTCTGGGTTCAGACTTTATGGACACCCTGTAGATCAATTATAGGTATCGTTCTTTTCATATTTGCAAACTAAGTATCCACCCAATTCTAAACCAATTCACTCGAATTCTTTCCTTAATTTCCATTAGCAAATTATTCACGATCTCATTCGATGCCAGGGAAAAACTTTGAACTCCTAAAATCGGCCAATTTTGCCCATTTTAGGAGTTAAAAGTTTTGCCTTGGCCTCCAATAAGATCTTCTTTCACAGGTTTGGAAGTTTCCAGCGTCTCTACTTTGTTGCCTCGGTCGAATAAGCTTCTTTATTTATGCTACTGAATTTGAAGAGTATTTCGAACGTTTATATTAATAAAACATCTTAAATACCGAAGCAACTCACTCGGACTCCTCTCTCTCACTCTCTCTCTATGTTCGGTCGGTTATAATAACAATCACCACATTCATTCTGCATCAGGTGCACTGGGGGACGCTCTTAATCCACACCGATGAGGAAGGTAGATTAGTTTATATTGGATACAACCATTAACTTGGTCTGAATGGAGAGCGTCCCCCAGTCTGATCGATGTGGAAGGAATGGGGCCATAGATTGCTATTATAACCGCCCATCCTCACTGCGTCAGTGTCGCTTATTTAAAATGCCAAGAAACCCCGTTTGGGTATCGACCTAGTTGCTGTAGTACTTTGTTGATCTATTTGTTGTGGGTACAGAAAATATAGTATAAATGCAAAACTAATTAGTCCTTAATTTAAACGCACTCTTTTGTGTTAATTACCCGTTTTTAACACTAAGGACAAAATAAACTATTTTATATATATTTTAATGGGAGAAGAGTGAATTTTCTCAATTCTCGGTGCGTCCCCTCCTTTCAATTTACTGAAATTATGTTGCCCCATTAATCGCATTAACTGAGAATATTATTAACTCGATTTTATCGGGTGATATGGACAAGCGATGCTTTTCAGTTTCTCGTCTATGAGAAGGGGGCATTAGTGCAAATAAGGAGACATTATTGGTCAAATATTTTGTCTTAGGAGTTTGATTAACTTTGCATAATTGTAGAAACCTCTAACTTCAGGGGTGGTTGGTTAAGTAAACACGCTTACCCTTTAGCTTTATTAAGAAGGACAAGGGTTAAGATTCGTCTTGTTTGCCTCAAGTCAGCGGGCTCGCAGCTCACGTGAATGGAGAGGTATCTTGGGGGTTGATGAAAAGGCTGGCTTTGGCATAATTTTAATTTTGGATATTAAATATTATTATAAAATATTATTTGCTAAATTTCCCCCAAATTTGGTTAAGAGTTTTGCAAATGAATCCTGTTACCTTGGAAACGGATAGTTGCAAATCCATGACTAAGAAGATTAGGTTTGATAAATGCTCGCATTCATACATTATTCATTCAAATCCTGAATACAATGAAGATAAATGTGAGGTTGAGACTTGCTACGTTGAAAAGATTCGTTAAACGCTGAATAATTTCTCTTTTCTCTGTTCTAGAGTTTTGAAATGAAGAATATTCTAATACTCTTTGGATTACTTACACTAGCAAAAATCCGCCCTACGGGTGAATTTTATAGGCCTAAGAAGATGGCCGTATTATGGTCGAAATGTCGCTACTAAATGTAGAAAAATGACATCAGTAATTTTCCTTGCCTTGGAATTTCTGTTTAAAATTAAATTCAGACTATCTAGAAGCAAGCTTCACCACTATATATATATACCTAAGCATTAATAAAAACTCCGCTATTTCTCCTGAAAGTCTCCATTAGACCTTTATAAATTATTCGGTTTTCCCTCCCCAAACACTTATAAAATACAAGTTTCTGTGTAAATAAATGACTATTCTCTTTGTTATACAGTTTTCTCTTCTTGGATTATGGCCTTGTCTTTAGACGGCCCCGCATATTTATTGCGTTCACTTCATTTCAGTTCTTGCCTTTACTTAATCAAGTCATAATATTTCATGTGTCAGCGAAATTTAGTTTCCCATGAACAAAACAAACTTCTCTCTTTTGGGCAAAATAAACACTTCTAACCCTTAATTCTCTTCCCTTCTATTTAATACATTACCTGACTCGACAGATTCCTGAAAGGTTGTATTCCCAACCGCATCTTCGAAGATCTTCTTTGTTTTATTTCAAAGTTGTTTTTGTGTTGTGTTTAAGAGGGACATTTTTTATTATTTAGTGTTTTATGTAAAGGAGTTGTGTATTTTTCTTGTGGCCTTTATTCAAATATTGGGATCGTTTATCGAACAGTTTTAAACGTGAATTGTTGTGTTTATTGAACGAATTTTGTTATTGGGTTGAAGGACAAATCGTTATTTTCATAACCGAATTTGTCTTTTACTTTTAAAGTGACCGTTTGTTTTTGTAAATAGGTTTAGCAATTAAACTGTGTGCGCAAAAGTCTAACAAATATATTTAATTAATGTACATAGTGCTCACATTGAGTACTGTCATAAGTGAATTCATCACAAGCTAAGTTCTTTTGTTTTTTATTCTCTCTCGCCTATTTAACTCGTATGTTAAATCCCATTTTTGTTGTCTCTAACTTTTATTTAGTCTTCTCTCACTCTCTCTCTCATTATATATATATATATTGCATAAAAGACTCGACGTATAGGTGAGAATGGATGGGGAGAAAGAAAAGTCCAAACACTACACAGAGCTCTTTATTGACGTTTCGCCTCTGGGCTTCCTCAGAATGGAACTGACAAGAGAGATGGAAGATCGCCGCTCGACCATTCGTAGAGTTAGTCTGGGTCGCGGTCAATTGCTCTCCCCCGGCCGTTTCCCCCTCTTCTCGACCCTTTCGCCTCTTCATTAATGAGCCTTACCGCACCTGTCGCCAGCTTGAAGAAACCGTCCCGGTGATTTGTCGACCTATAGGAGAGAATATATGTAGCTTCAATAATCCTACGCTCACGTTTTGATAAACCTTTTTGAACTATACTCACCCCATCCCATTTGGGTAAATGCCCACACTCATCTATATGCACCACTAACGAGTTTGAAGTTCTATGTGCCCGGACGTCCCTCTTGTGCTCACTAAGTCTAGTTTTAATGTCCCTACCAGTCTCTCCATAATAACTCTTGTCGCACCCTTCACACGGAATCTGATAGATTATGCCCCTATCCGTTTGGGCCCTAAACTTTTTGTGCGAAACCAATTCCTTGATCTTCGTCCCAGCATGATCGGCAACTAGCAAACCCGTTTTCCTGAGGGCCACATTTATGCTCTGCGCAGCCTTGCAGTAAGGCGCTAAAAGGTACCTGACCCCATCCAATGTGCCTGTCAAGGCCTCATTATCCGCGGTCCCATTTGTCGTGCTACTCATTTTGCCTCTTTCCGATATCCCGACCGCTTTATACCTCAACTTTATTAAGAGACCCTCCGGATATTTTAGTTTCATAAAAGCATTCTTAATGTAGTTATACTCATCAGTTAAAAACTGTTGGCTACAAATCCGGATGGCCCTGAGGTAGAATCCTATCACTACCCTAGTCTTCGTTCTATCGCTGTGTCCCGATAAATAATGGATGAAGTCATCCTTATTAGTGAGTTTCCTGTAAACGGAAAACTCAGTTACATTCCCAACCCTATGTATAAGTGTGTCCAGAAAAGGAATCCTGTTATTAACTTCTTCCTCTACAGTAAACTGTATGCTACCGTTTATCTCATTCAACCGCTCTAATTTCTCATTGACGTCAGTATTTTTAGGAATTATGGCCAGAACATCGTCTACATATCTCAACCACAAGAAGTCACCCTTCCCAAATACCCTCATCAATTTCTCTGTTTCAAGGACCTCCATGAATAGGCAGGCCATGACAGCGCTAAGTAGAGATCCCATCGCCAGTCCCCTGTAGTGTCGAAATTCTACCCCTTCAAAGGTGAACGCACCAAAGCTCACGCATAGCGAAACTAACTTTATATAGTCCCTTTTACTAACGGGTAGGTCAGCGTCATTCAAGACGAGTAACAATTTTGCCACTGCCTTAAAAGCACCGTCAACAGGGACATTGATGAACAGGGATTTTACATCAAAGCTTACCATTTTCTTTCTCTGTAAGTTGACCCCATTTAACCTCTCCTTTAAATGTGTCGAATTCTTTAAATGCGCTTTGCTAATTTTTCCTTAGTCCCTGAGACAATGGTCTGGCCAGTGCCTTTGCAATTCTGTGGGGAGCGCTTCCCACTCCTGATGTGATAGGTCTATATATCTTCTTCTATAACTATATTTTAGCAACGTGATATTTTGAAAGGGGGAAAATTTCATTTAGTTTACGCCATTATCAAGTAAAAAATAATACTCAGCCTCCGCCATGTTTAATGATGTCAGCCGCAGCTGGCGAAATCCGGTCTAATTTGAAATAGGAAAATGGCTATAATACTTAAACAAGGGGCAATGTTGCCTACAATTAGGGAAAAGAATGAGTTTTTTAAAAGAATGGCTCTTTCCATCTCATTTTCGTCTTTTATCCTACTTAAATGACACGTACTTCTTGCCATTCCATACTTCTTCGATGTCTATTTTTAGCCATATTCCCTCCCCGTTCGCAGACTGTTTCTTTCCTAATCAGTCCGTGATTTGGACAAAATTCAATTACAGCAGCGAATGTGCCATAATATTTGCCTTGAAAAGTGAAGCACCGTCAAAACAGAACCATCGCTTCAATCATTTTGAAGACTGAGGCTGTTAAGGACACAACGAAAAAGGTCACTTCTTAACGCAACTTTGGGGCATTTTTAAGACTGAGGCGAATAATGACAGGGCATAAAATGTACCTCTATAAAGGTCCTTTTCGAGGAGCCGTATTATCCACAAGGATGCCTAAGGGCCCACCAAAAGCACAGGCACCCTATAACCTTTTTTTCAGTTGGTCAAATATGATGTAAGTTATGTTTATATCTATCGAAAATAGACAATAATATAATTATTATTATTTTAGTCTGATTTAAAGTCACCAGAAAAGAGAAAATTGCAGGATTTCACAGTTAATTCACTACTGCCAAAGTCATGTTTATAATAAGGTAATAGTATTTTTTGTGTTAGCAAAACATTAACATGTCTGCCTATCTCTATCACACACTCTTCCTCTTTGTTATTCCATTAATTACTTCATTTGTGATTGTAAGAAATTGTACGAGAGAAGAAAGTAATATTCGCGCCACGGTTAACGTGGTCGAGGAGTCCCAAGAAGACGGAAGCTTAGTGGTCAGGTCACTGGCTAATACCGCAGTTTCGGTCATTTGAGGTCATTATTGCAAACTAAAGTAAACTGCATTTGTTTATAAATTAACTAAATAAAACACAAAATACCCCATTTTTAAGGGGGTTCTACCCGACACCCTTTCTTTGATTTTTTAATCAACTCGTAGTATAGACAGATCGAAAGTCTACCATTAGCTTTTCAACTGAATACGAGAGCTAATTGTAGGTTTTCGATTTGTTTACACTACGAGTTGATTTACAAAATGGTGTCGAAGTCGAATTTCAATGCTTTCGATGGAGTTGCCAGACGTCGTGAGGCGCATTCAATATAATGAAATAAAACTGAAATCAAACATTTTATTTAGAAATAATTGAATTTCGGAGGTAATAACCATCATAATCGCGTTCTCGATCACTAAAAACCTAAAAATACCGAACATTTTCTGACCAAAAGATCGAGGCGGAGATTTTCTGGAGATTTCCCTATAGTAATATTACAAACCCAATCTAACCTCTAGGCTGGGTCGGTTTAGGTTGGTAAGACTAATATGTTATGTATATATATAGGCTCCGAAATAGGCTCGATATCTGGAGAATTCAGAGGACGACTTCCAAAGAACTATCGGCGGGTAAGCAAAACAAAATCTCTCCAACGGTTAAAATGGATAGACGCAATAAATATATCTTGCTCATTGCATATTAAAAAAACAGGCCACGGCTTCGCCACTCCTCCGGGGGGAGCTTGCGCTTCGCTACTAAGATTAAAATTTAAATGTAAAAAAAAGCAGCCATGGTTAAATTTTTATAAATTTTCTGAACTTCACCAATTATAATAATTTTAAAAAGGATCTCTAAACTAAACTTTGTTTTGTTAAAAAATGATAATTTTATAGTGCTATTAAGGTCGTTAGAATTAACATATCTAATTGTTTACCTTGGCTTTTCTAATGATCTCACAAATTTAATTTGATTAAGTTAATTTCCTATTTCCCAGTTACAAGTATAAATCACAAGCTCTCATAAGAAACGTAATTTCTTTTACCGTCTCTACAATTTGGTGTTTCTTTCTAATTTCGGAATATTCTACAAAATTATTGTTTATTAATTATTTTTGCCTTTGAAAAGTGAATTTACAGTCCAAGTCTGTGATTGTGTTGGGATAATTGGGTTGGCACTGACTAAGCCTATTAGATTAGGGAAAATGATACGTTATCGTCAGCGAGGTAAAGTTGGTAGGCCTTCATCATTTACAATTTCTTTTTCCATCCCATTTTCGTCGTTACCAGAGTTAAAAATTTAAATTAAATTTGAAAATTAACCTTAAACCAATGCCGCAAACAACTTTAGAGGGATTAAGTCTCATCGCTTCAATTTTGTTTATTCAAATTTTCTGCCGATTAAGTGTAGCCGGGGTGATTTTGATTTAGGAGTGTATAGTTTCAAGGGGATACTAATGTAAGTTTCACTAACCAATTGGTTTGTAGCGCTCTTATTAGTAAAGTAGTGCTGATTGATTCCAAGATATTTTTTGGCAATCTACGAAAGTTCTATAGAATTTTTTTGCATTTCGCTGCCATTATTATCGAATAGCGTCTCGATGATATGTATTGAACTTACTTCTGAAACCTGCCTTTGTTTATTCGTTACTTTCCAGTCAACCGCTTAGTCCTTTGGTCATTCCATTTGTAGTTCTTTCCTATTCTGTTCATAGGCCGTGAATTTAAGATGGAAAAAGCAACTAATTGGGCCTTTTTTTTTCATTTAAGCAAACGGTATTCCAAAATCGAATTACTTTTGCTCATCATCTCCTATTGCTTCGGCATTTTCCAACGACTGAATGAGAGGTCGATTCCTGCCCTTGAGAAAAATACATCCCCAGAAAGTCGGTATCTCTAAAGAACAACACAATAACAATATTTATTATTATCATCATTATTATTATTAAACATCGTGCTTCTAACTCGAATCAAGGAGGAGAGCAACCAGGCAACCAGGTTCCTAATTGGAAAAATCACAAATCCTGCGATAAAACCTTCCCAACAAAGTCCTACAGAACTTCCTTTACATCCAGGTCCTCATCCTACATCTCTTGCACCCAGCCCTCGGCCTAATAAAAGAACCCTAAGTAAGGGTGTGTTTGAAAAGCATAATCTCCTACTGAAGGCCTCTTTGAAAACCCGATTGCCATGGCGGTCACGCCCCAAACCTCTTCGACATCACTTCTTACACTGATGACAACCCCAGCCTCCTCGCCCCAAACCTTCCCTCAATTCATGCCCTCCAACCTTCCCCAGAACGGCAATCTATCATGCCCATCCCCGAAGGTGACGCCTCAGGGTGAAAGAACGATGAATCGTTTTGTTTTGGGGTAATTTTTTATCTATTTTTCCCCAGTTTCGTGTAAATATTGGCCAGAGTCGCTTAACGGCATCAGTCAAGGTGCATTTTAATACTTGAACGGATAAATGGTATTTCTATGGGGGTCTTTAGTAGGGGCTGGAACAAATGTGGTTTTCTGTAGGGTTGGAAGCTGTTATCTCACCACTAGAGGGGAGGGGCTCTACCCCTCCTTATCTCCTTAGATAATAAAGGAGGAAGGGTAGAATATCCTCGGGTGAATTGCCAAGAGAAACGTCTTGTCAAAAAGACAAAACCACAAAAAAGACCAGGGACCTAATCAACCAGGCTTGTTATCGATTGTCAGTCTAATTTTTATGTGAATTTCATTACTAGGTAAGAAGCATCCTCGTCCACGATTGAAAAAGCTGGAAATCGATTGTCAGTCTGATCTTTATGCGAATTTCATTATTCGGTTAAGGGAGACCTCACCCAGGATTCAAAATGTCTTTCCATCGATTGTCATTCTGATCTTGAGGTGAATTTCATTACCCGGTCAAGGAACCACCTCCACAATTGAAAATGTCTTGCCATCGATTGTCGGACTGATCTTTATATGAATTGCATTATCCGATCGGGGGATCTCGTATTAAGGTGAAATATTTCAAGTCAATTTTGACCCCTGACCTTTCTTTGCCCCGCGTCAGAGGCGTTTGTTGCCTTTGAAGTGGATCACGTTCGATTTCCGCTCCGAAATGATCCGTCTTGTCCTATCGATCCAAAATTAGAGCCAAAAACTGTCGATTGCCCACTACCCAATTATTGACCCCCTCCCCAATTATAATTACCCAAGTCATGGGCACAAAGGCCCCGAGAACCTTTCATCGACCGGCTGCTTTTCTGTGTTCCTTTAGGTATAAAAATGTCCATTTTTGAATTTCTTTCGTCCTGTTTTTCCTTTCTTCTTGCAACGTCTCTACGTCACTTCCGAAGTTTTATTCTTTTTATTTTATCACCTAACGGCGTGTTTCTTCTAAGGTCCTTTCTTGTTTTTTTTTCTTTTCACTAAGATTATGTCTATAGAAATTACTCAATACTTTTCTTAATGGTTTTATTTTAGGAAATAATTTCATTATTTATTACGTCTAAACGCCTCTTACGATTTTAGGGAAGTTAAGCGAATCAGGTGTGGTGGGTCGATGGATGGAGACCCCTCGTGGCGCCTTCATAGGGCAGACACATGCTGTAGATAGAGGTGGTTTAGATCCCACGGTAATCAGTAGGTCTCTACTGAGAAAAAAAGGGATCTTAGTTGAGTGTAGATCGGGGTAAAAAAATACCAATATGAAAGGAATTCCTACGCAAAGTTCTCCATCTGAGAGCGTAGGCTAGGCTGCCCATCAGAGAGCATATGCTTGGCTATCTATCTAAGAGAGTAGGCTCGGCTATCCATCTGAGAGCGTCGACGCGACTAGCCTATAATTTCCTGGTGGAATTCAATTATATTTGCGTCCCATTTCCGATATTTCCATTTTACTGCAACGACTTTTCCTTCGCGGGATTAATTTCATCATTTAATTAGTAATTGACTTCTGGGAATTCTTGGCAATAAAGTTTGAAAATTAATTTAATTGGATCGCTCCAATGACCGTGGGTCATGCGGCATTTGATATATTTAAGATTAAATTCCACTTTTCTGCAATATTTAAGTTAAAATGATTAGTGAAAAGCCTAATTATTATTTTTAACAAAACTTGTTTTTCTTAGAAGGCTTTGTACCCACCATGCAATCACCCTCTAATACATTTCTTCGTTGCCTTTCTTCCAAAAATCATCCCGGTAATGCTTTGCCTTTTATTTCTAATGAATATTGCTAGAACTAACTTTCCCTAAAATTCCACCTCTCAATACATCAAAATATTCAATCTTGTGCTCGGAATCCTAAAATGGAGTAGTTAATCTCGAAAATGGAATAGAAAAGGGCGAATTTTTAGCGCTTGAATAAGCTCGTATTTACGGAACCATAGCAACGCAGTTTTCCACAATGGTAACAAAAAACCTTCATTTCCTGTCGCACTTAGTGTTCAGATGATAGAGACATATGACTCAATGAAATTTATTTTGGAAGGAGTTCATTACTCGGTTCATAAGTGGAATATTTTTGGTGATCTAAAGATAATTTCTTTACTTCTTGCACTGCAGCTAGGATATACAAAGAATATGTGCTTCTTATGCCTATGGAACAGCCGTGACGACGGGAATCATTATATTGTCAAAACTGGCCCGAAAGAGAAGAACACATAGTTGGCCGATACAATGTGAAGCATATGCCTTTGGTACATCCACAAAAGATCTACATTACTCCACATCATATCAAACTTGGCCTTATCACGAATTTTGTTAAATCAATGGCCCATGATTCTGATGGATTCTGGTGCTTCCAAGTACTTTCGAACTTTATTCAGTTGATTCTCAAGGAAAACTCCAAGAGAAAATATAATAAAGGTATATATAAGCTATTAAAAGATAAAGGACCTCCTCTAAGACAAGAAATCAGCAATGAGGAAGTAGGAGAGGGACGGGTCAATTCACATTAAGATTTAGCTATAACAGGAGGCAAGGTCAATCCGAGAGGCAAAAGAAAGAGTCAAAAACAGAGCCAAAACGGTTAAAACGATTAACGGATAAAGCGATAGTCTAAAGAGGGAGATTAGGAGAGACACGAGAAATAAGAAGATACGTAAGGGATAGGAGCAAGGAGAGAGGATGAGAAATAAAATAATGTTAATACAAAATCAATGAAATAATTTAATTAACAAATCGGGTGCCAATAAAATTGAAAATCGCAATAATAAATAAAATAGAATTAGGAACATGAGTCAAAACTAATTTCTGCAATATCTTTGAAATTGGCCATAAACTATGTTACCCTTATCCCTTTCTTCTAAACCCGTCTTTTCTCTGCAAAATAAAAACCGTTCTACAGTATAATACAGCTCCTGCTATAAACCGTTCTACAGTATAATACAGCTCCTGCTATAAACCGTTCTACAGTATAATACAGCTCCTGCTATCCCTTTTAATGTTAAAAACCTTTTGGTTTTACCCTTCTCTGTTTGTTTCATTGACCTTCCCCTTCTTTTAAAAAACTTTAACATTTCAGTTGCTTTCAAATACGAGTGAAGTATAAAAAACATTCTAGTTCACAATAGTTGTGATAACATTGGGGGAGTCTATTCGATCGAATGTTCTGTTTGTCCAAGTAAATATTTTGGACAGATTGGAAAGCAATTATCTGTCCGTATTAATTAGCATAAATACAATGTTAGGAGAGCTGTAAATAATAGTGCGTTTTTTAGTGCATAAGTCCGAAAATAACCACTTAATTAATTAGAATTCAGCAAAAAAAATTTTCACTCAAATGACTCAATTAAAAGAAACCTCGTTAAATCTTCATGTATAAGCCAATTTAATAACTTTAACATTTCCCCTGGCTTTTTTAAAATTGATGCTGTTATGAAAAAAACTCATTCTTAAAGAAATTAATTTTGACTTATGTTGCTAATTTTTTTTTTTTTTTTTTTTTACAATTTTCATTTTTATTGGCACCCGATTTGTGAATAAAATTATTGCATTGATTTTGTATTAACATTATTTTATTTCTCTTCCTCTCTCCTTGTCGCTCTCATCTTCGTTTCAATTTACTTCTCGTGTCTCTCCTAATCTCCATCTTTAGACTAACGCTTTATCCGTTAATCGTTTTAACCCTTTTGGCTCTGTTCTTGACTCCTTCTCTCTCTCGGTTTGACCTAGCTATCTGTTATAGCTAAATCTTAATGCGAATTTACCCGTCCTTCTCCTACTTCCTTATTGGTGATTTCCTGTCTTAGAGGCGGTCCTTTATCTTTTACTAGCTTATATACACCATCATTACATTATTTTCTCATGTAGTCATCCTTGAGAATCCACTGAATAAAGTTCGAAAGTACTTGGAAGCACCTTTTTCATTTTTCCTGCAGGACATTCCATTTATTGTGAACCTCACATGCTACCTTGTGAGTTATTAATTTCTTACATATATATATATATATATATATATATATATATATATATATATATATATATATATATATATATATATATACTGGGTGTCCCAAAGTTTAGTTCGTATTTGGATGAAGTTGAAAACTTTTATGAAATTTCTTGTTGAATTATGTTCATCATGTTCAAATTGTTATCTGCACGAAATTGTAGTCTTCCATGTACAGGGTGTCCCAAACTTTTAATTTGTTTTTGAATCCTTTTCAGAACCCTTTGATAATGAATACACGAGAGTGGATTTTTGTTGTGATAGTTTGTATCAGAGGAGCCAAATTTAATGAAGTACGAGAAAAGTTCCAAAGAAAGCTTAGAAAAACCTCAACTTACAAACAACGCAATCCGGTCACTTGCGAACAAATTTAAATGAACTGGATCCGTACATGATGAAAAAGGAAAAAGATTGACCACAACAAAACTGAAAAAATTCGAAAATTGTTTGAAAATGAACCAAGAACTTCGGTGAGAAAGGCCAGTCAGAGACTTGATATGTCCAAGTGCACTCAGTTTTGCGTTCAACACTTAGGAAAGAGCATTACAACATTCAATTACTGCACTCCTTTAATGAAGAAGATAATTTAAATCGAGTGATGTAGCCACTTTCCACATATGTGGGAAAGTTAATCGACACAATTGTGGTATGTGGGCAAATGAAAGACCAAGTGGTTTCATGGAATGGAAAAGAGACTCTCCAAAAGTTAATGTGTGGTTTGGAATAACCAAATTTTTAATTTATGGCCCATTCTTTTTTCCTAAGCATCTGTGACAGGCAACATCTACCTTGATAGGCTCCAACAGTTTTTAGAACCAGAGCTTGTTGATGATGGCATTGTTGATAGTGTTGTGTTTCAACAAGATGGTGCACCATATCAGTATGCTCTAATTCTCCGAGATTTCCTGAACAGTCGCTTTCCAAATCGATCGATTGGAGGTGGAAGAGCTAACCTTGGCCTCTGCGTTCTCCAGATTTGACCTCCCCTGGATTTTTTTGCGTCGGGGTTATCAAAACCAAAGTGTATCAGCAAAATAGTAGTAATTTAACTGAATTAAACGCATAGTTTCAGCAGTGCTGGACATAACTCTCGAAATGCTCCACAATGTTTTTCGCAATGCTGAAGATCGATTTGAAATTTGCAGATACAGACGGAGCACAATTTGAATAATTTAAATAAAGTTTTTTTTCTTTTGTTTTTGATGAGTTTTTGTTTTCTTTTTATGATCATAATTTAGCCAGAAAAATAAACATCAAATTTGTTTCCTTTTAATATCCATTAAGAATGGATTATGAAAAGGATTGAAAAACAAATTAAAAGTTTGGGACACCCTGTACATGGAACACTACAATTTTGCGCAGAGCACAATTTGAACAAGATGAACATAATTCAACAAGATTTTTTAATATAAATTTTCAATTTCATATACATGAAATTACGGATAGCCGAAGCCGTCATTATTGAAATGAAGAAACCGGTAATTATCGTGCAACTTCAGCCGGAAACCAAACTCCCGTCATCTCGGCGTCTCCGAGTTGACCGCCGCTAAAAGAAGCGCGTTTTCAAACTCTAATTTGCCTTTGCCTTCTTTGCCAGAAAACTAGATCGGAGGGTCAAAAGACTTCTAGGAATAAATAATGTCATTCGCGGATGTATTTTTTTCGCCTCGAAAACCCCGTTAAAAAACTTGTAAGAAATATTAAGAAATACAACTTAAAATTAATAATAACTCTGCCACAGCTGTGGGCTTCAATAGTACATTGGCCTTTCACCTAATTACACATATCGTCGCCAGGCCAACAGCCAAAGACACTCCCCGGAACAGAGGACTACTTTTATTCACAGTGAATACGTGCAAAAGCACAATCTCCTTGCAGCACTTAATAGTAAATATAATTTCTTTCCAAGCTCTTCTCGACGGAGCTAATATAACCAAAGATCTTCTACGACAATTAAAAACATGTCTTCGTAACACATCTGACATACATCTGCGTCAGTGCAGGCATTGAGTGCACGCTTGCAAAATTGTACGGCGGCCCAGTTGACGTCTCTCAAAAAACATATCATTTCATCAACCTAAGCAACACGACTCTTAGCCAAGGCCAAGTTGATTTTCTTAACTTGGGCCTAAATTTCCACTATATAACTAATCTATTTCCTTTATCTAAGAGAATTGAAGTATAGATCCTCCTCGAAGACATACTCAAGCTCAAAAAAGACCGAAGAGTCAGGATCAATCCCAATATCGCTACTGAACTCTCCGGAGGCTGCAAAAGAACTTAGAGAATGTACCTGTAATTAAGTACACACATTTGTTTTGCACCACTTGTAGTTTCCTCCATTGTGTCTTCGAGACTCACGGGAGGGCGGAAGCGGGGTATATCAGCGTCGATACAAAAAAGGGCATTGTAGATCTTTTTCTTATTGCTTTCTACCCCCGTTAAACTCATTGCTCTTTGCATCGACAATTGCAAATTTACTTTTAATTGAAAATTTTATCGCCAAATCTTTGGAATGGCAATGGGGAACGGTTTGTCCTCTCTACTCGCAAACCTATACATTGAATTCTTCGAATCTAGAATACTTCCCCAAATAAATGAAACCCCTACCCTGCGATATGTTGATGACATCTTTTGCCTTTGGCCTAATAATTTAAATATTAATACATTTCTTACTAAAATTAACACCTTATTGCCCTCGATTAAATTTATTTTAGAAGTCGAAAAAGATCGCACACTTCCTTTCCTAGATATTCTATTTCATCGGACAAACCATTGCTTCAAATATGAAATATATCGAAAACCCACAGCTATAGGCTCTTATATACACTTTTATTCTAACCACCATAATAACATCAAATATAGTGTTTTTTTCCTTTATGTTTTTGCGTGCCCTTAGAATTGTCTCACCAGAATACCTAGACAAAGAAGTCGATAGAATAGATAAAATAGGGAAAATTTTGTGCTACGCTCTGTACTTTCTCGGCAATTGTTATAAGTCCGCCAAGCGTTCCTATTATCAAACTAATGTTAATATCCCTAAGTTTCAGACCAAACACTTATTAGTTTTACCCTATTACCATATTTCCATTAAATTAACTCGTTTACTTAGGCTTCTGAACATAAATGTCATTTTTAAGTACGAGACTACAATTTATTGCATCCTTGTCACCCCTCCCTTCCCGACCTGGCATTGTTTATTCGATAGGCTGCAACAACTGCCAAAAATGTCATTATGGACAAACCGGGAAAGAACTAGATGTCGAGTTAAGCAACGTCAAGCCAATGTACGTAATCACAGTGAACAATCTGCGCCTTTTCTACATATGTACAATCTTAACCATAGCATTAACTGGAACAGTGCCAAACCAGTCATAAAATGCAGTAATTATATTTCGAGAAATATATTAGAATGTATCTCCATTAACGCGTTCCCAAATTTCAATTTTAGCCCTGGTTTGTTCACGCTAGACCCCATTTTCACTACATACATAAAATTTCAAATAAAGTTGTGTCAGGATTTTGTACCAACTAATTAAGGTGCAGAGGTGCGTAGTCTAATCGTCCCTTCTACTATTTAAGGCAATGTAAGTCCAGCCTCCTGTTTTCCTTGAAAACGTCTTTAATAATAAAGACGAAAGCTCTCGGATATGTTTTTCACTTTTCCTTTGTGGGTGTATCTGCATAACTTTGACTCAGGTGCACTTTGTGAGCTTTTATCATATATATATATATATATATATATATATATATATATATATATATATATATATATATATATAATATAACTTCCCTTTTTAACATTTACGTTGTTCCAGAATAATTGCCTATTAATAATTAAATAAAATTTCCTTAAATTCAAATAACTTATTACGAATAAAATTAATTGCTCGAACAAATATTTGTAAATAGTTTATTATTACCTACAACCAATTTCTTTTGCTAAATAATTTATTTTTCTATATTTTTTATTGAAAGACCAGGCAATGACTTCGCTACTAAAATTAAAATTTAAAGTCGAAAAAAAAGCAGCCATGGTTAAATTTTTATAAATTTTGTCAACTTCGCCAATTATAATAATTTTAAAAAGGAACTCTAAACTAAATTTCCCTTCTTTCAAAATATCACGTGGCTAAAATATAGTTATAGAAGAAGATATATAAAAATGAATTTTCTGAACTTCACCATTTGTAATTCTTTGGGTTTTTAAAATTCACAACATTTCGATACTTTCGGCCGTATGATAAGAAAAATGTGAACTGCACTTTTATCAGATTTAGTGGAGCTTCACAATTATTTATAAATTTATTATATGCAAAAGGCTAAAATGTAAAATACATAAAAAATAGGTTTTTTGCTCAAATGTGCATTTCACATTTGTTTTAACATAAGGACGTTATATTTATTTCGTTTGTTCATAAAGACAAGACGCCTCTGGTTGCTCCGCGATTTCCTGCTATTATTAATGGTTTTAATTATATATTATAGTGTAGTGAAGTGCATTATATTTTTATTATGAAGTGGTGTTTCTATCTTGAGTAACTTTTTTGATTTTTTAGTGTTTTTAGTTACAAAAACTTGCTACTCGTTTCAGTGACTGTATTTAAAAGCGTTTTAAATCCTATACCCTGAGGAAGTTCGCTATACGGAGCTATCTCGAACTTTTGTTAGTGTAATGAAGGTGCTTTTGTTTCTGTTAGTGGTGATTTTATTGCAATTTTAATTCAAATATTTACCTATTATAAGTGTGCAACCTTTCCAAAAGTGATTTAAATAAGAGACTATCTAAGAAGTTCACTCTAACGAAGCCGGCCGTTAATCCCTTGTTTCCGCCCGTCTCAGATTTCATGCTCAGAGAAGTCGAGTTTTGTAGTTCCACATTCCATTTCCTTTCCTTGTCCATTATTCTTTTTTCTCTCGTTCTTACTTCCCCTGACTCCCTGATATATTATCTCTTTCTCATCGCCCTCCTTTTTTCCTATTTTTTTCCTTGAAGAATTAAGTTACATTTAAAAAAGATAGTTGACAATAATTCATAACAGTTCAGTCTATTTTCTTTCCCTACCTCCAAAATCGAGTCGCCCTCATCCCCAACCATCCAAATCTCGGAGACTCAAGAAGCACAAGGTCTGCGTCTTCACTCTTCTTTACATATTTCATAGATTCCTCTGCCATTCTGGGTGCAGAAAAGATGATATTGGTCTGCTTAAAGTGTGAAGGCACTCGCTGGGAAATTGTCTTTAAGAGAAGGGTTTTATGCAGCCAAAACTGACTCTTTCATGTGCCTATTTTGTGAGATTAGCGAATAACATAAGAAGGAAACGGACAAATTAAGAGCTACGATAGCAGCGCTCAGAGAGGAACCAGCCGAATTAAAAAGGTCCCGTAGTACCTCAACTACCATCAATGTACCCGCAAATATTCATATCTAGGCATTTAACAATTTAGAAAAGAGTGTCTCCTCTTTGCAAGAATTTGTAGAAAGGGATGTAGCCGTGGGTTAATGCATGACCCAATCAACGAAGGAAATAACAACACTCGCAAAAGTGAAGAAAGTACCATATTTTCCCCCAAGAAAGAGCCGAACACCCAGCTCGATAACAATATTAGTAATTATAATAATATTCATACTAACAATAGCCAATTTAAACAGGTTGAAAACGGTGGTAATCCTCAGCAGAAAAAGTTCCTCTCCATTAAGACTTTCAATCTCCTTTTAGGTTCTGGCCGAGGACGATGACATTAGAGGCGAATCTGCTATTGCGGGAGACTCTATAGGAAGAGGTCAACTTGACCTCTTTTGTGGCTCGAATCCTAAAATACACAAACGTTTTTGCCTACCGGGAGCGTTCATTGAGGACATAACAAATTATCTGCACTCTCTCTTTCAGGTGGGAAAGAAGGGCACAGTAATTGTCCTGCACGTGGGAACAAACGACGTGCTAACCACCAGATATGAAGAACTACTGGTAAAATATAAGAAAATTATTAAAGCAGAATAAAGAAAAACAAAATTTTTATTATTACAGGAATTCTCCCACGGAGCAAAAGCTGAGATAGTTTATTCAGTAAAGCCCACTACACAAACAATTGCCTCGAGGCTTGTGCAGAAGCGAAACCCATCCGTCGAACGATTGGCCCTTTGAGGAACGAGGAGGGGACATTAAAGCATTCAGATGCAGAAAATGCTATCCTCCTCAACGACTTCTTCTCTTCTGTGTTTACTGAAGAATGTGGCCCCATCCCCCAGCCGACGGATTCCTACTCGGGGGAAAAGCTGGAGGATATGGACTTCACCGAAGTTGAAATCAAAAAGAATATCAGTGAACTAATGACGAATAAGTCACCTGGCCCGAATGGGTTTCTACCTAAAGTGTTGAAAGAAGTGCACGATCAAGTTTCACGACACCTGAGCGCAATCTTCAACATGTCAATCCGGACCAAATGCGTTCCTAGAGACTGGCGTGTGGCGGAGGTGACTCCAATCTTCAAGAAAGGAGATCGTAACCAACCGTCGAACTACTGACCTATCAGTCTGACTTCAATAGTCGGTAAACTCATGGAAAGCATCATGGTGGACAAAGTGACGTCGTATTTAGAGTCAAACCTGCTACTGAGGAGTCTCCCAGCACGGCTTCCGAAGGCAACGGTCATGCTTGACGAACCTTGTAGAATTCTTCCACTTCGTTTTCAGTGAGCACGATCGGGACAAGGAGGTGGATGTGGTCTACCTAGACTTTCAGAAAGCCTTTGATAAGGTACCACATTTCCGCCTTCTCCGGAAAGTGTGAGCGCTTGGCATAGACGGAAAGGTAGCCGACTGGATCGAGAACTGGCTAAGTGGCAGATGGCAACGGGTGGTGGTGAATGGACAGTCTTTTGAGTGGGTGCCCGTTACTAGCGGGGTGCCTCAAGGTTCTGTCCTGGGACCACTACTATTCATCATCTACGTCAACGACATGGACGGTGACATGGTTGCCAAGATTTCCAAATTTGCCGACGATACCAAGCTTGGTATGAACGTTGCAAAGGATGGAAATACGGCCCGCCTGCAGGAAGATCTTGGGAAGATTAGGAAGTGGTCGGACACGTGGCAAATGCCTTTTAACGTGGGGAAATACAAAGTGATGCATATCGGCCCACAGAAACCCCCAATCTCAGTATATGGTTAAGGGCACTGCTATTGAATTCACCGACACTGAGAAGGACTTAGGTCTAACAATCACTAGTGACCTCAAGTTCTCGAAACAGTGCATTGAGGCGGAGAAAAAGGCCCAAAGGATGCTAGGCTATATTAAGCGCCAGTTTGGTTATCGGAACCAGGAGATTGTACTGTGCCTGTACAACTCACTTGTCCGACCGCACCTGGAGTATGCCGTACAATTTTGGAGTCCTTCATTGCGAAAGGACATCGCGATATTGGAACTCGTACAAGCCAGGGCAACCAAGCTGATTCCCTCTATCCGAAATAAAAGTTATGAGGATATACTAAGGGAATTAGATCTGTTCTCGCTGGAAACCCGTAGACTGCGTGGTCAGCTCATCGAAGTTTTCAAAATAATTGAGGGTTCGACAATGTTGACTACCGGGATATTTTCACACTGAGTGAGAACAGAACGCGCAATCACGGCTTCAAACTTGAACTCAAGCGTTACAACCGCAATCTGTGTGGAAATTTTTTTCACTTACAGTATCTGCGGTATGTGGAACGCACTTCCAGTGGAAGTTGTCAACAGTGAATCTGTTGACCAGTCCAAGTCAAGACTAGACAAGGTCTTGACAAGTGGCCATTTAGGGATGCAAAACAATTGAGCAGCCTTGTGCCCGCTCGATTGCTAGTCCAAAGGTACCCTCTTTGAATGGACTGTAAGGTCTCCTAGGGTACCTTATTTCCTTGTTGTCCTTGTTGTCCTTGTTTACAGAGGCAATCACAAATTTTCAGATACTAAAGAGATTTCATGCACTGAAAAATTAATCAATTCCTTCCATACTAGCAGTCGTCACCACCTGGCCTGTGTGTTCCTTAACGCGATAAGTCTGAGAAACAACTTCGATGACCTTGTGGCCTTAAACCAGGCCAGCAACTATGATATACTTTCCGTCACGGAATCGTGGCTAAATTTCTCAAGTAACGACTCTGCGGCAGAAATCCAAATCCCAGGACACTCCATGTTCTATAATAATACATAGATTAGGTGGCGCTGGTGGAGGAGTTATTTTATATGTGAAATTATCACCTTCCCCACTACAAAGAGTTTTTGAAATCCCCGAAACCAATAACACAGTTTTTGTCGAAATCTCAGATGTATATAGAAATAGTTTGCTACTATCCTTTTTCTATACGCCCTCAAAGTAGGTCGTAGAAGTTATACTAATTTAGGTGAGATTATTAATTATATAACTTGTATGCCCAACTCGTTAATATTAGGAGATTTTAACTTACCTTGCAAAGACTGGGGTGAACCGTTTTCTTCAGCCTCTGGAAATCATCTCTACCAAGGCCTTTTGAGTAGTCCTCTTTAGCAAGTAGTAGATGTGCCTACACGAGATCCAAATATTATAAACATATTCATAATCTCCGACTCTAAAATGGTAACTAACCTTCAGGTCAGCTACTTTTTCTCAGGCAGTGACCAAAGTCTGGTGGAATTTAAAGTAAACTTTGAAGTAAATGGTTATTTGCTACAAAGAGGATGCCAATGCTCCCCTCATATCGGACTTCGCAAACGCCAATTAGGAACTAATGGTTGACGAATTACATAATCAGAATTGGTCACTCCTAACTACTAACAACAATCCCCAAGAAGGTTAGGAATGCTTTATTGCCTATCATTAACAGAAACTGCTCAAAATACATCCTACAAATAAAAGGAAGCAAAAAGTTACACCTGCAAAGCCAAGGTGGTTCACCAGATAAATTCAAATGTCTCTGGACAAAAAGAAAGCGGCATACACTAGATTGCGGAGATCAAAATTAAAGGTAGATGAAAATAACCTTAAAATGTTAAGAAAAGAAACGAATAAGCTGATAAAATACTCCAAAAGAAACTTAGAAGTATTTATCGCTCAGCAAGTAAAAACCAATCCTAAGTTTTTCTTCAGCTATGTGAATAGTAAAAAGACACCTCAACCCTCAATTGGTCCATACCTCTCGGAAGATTACCAGACTGTGAATGATAATGGGGAGAAGCCCAAATTCTCAATAAATATTTCGCTTCTGTGTTTACTATTAAAGATGGTACCAACATTCCAGTTCCAGTGGATTTGTTCAACAGCAATGAACAACCTCCGAACGACCTTTGTATTTCTGAAAACGAAATCAGAGAAGGCCTGAAAGCAATTAACCTAACTAGTTCTCCTAGTTCTGACGATATTTACTCTCGCGTTTTATATGAAATCCGTGAAATAATCACTGTCCCCCTGACACATATATTCAATAAAAGTTTTAAAGCGATTATTGACCTAAACGATTGGAAATAGTGAAGGTTACACCAATATTCAAAAGGGAAGCTTCTCCCGTGCCGAAAACTACCACAGTATTAGTTCAACCTTAGCAATTGGAAAACTATTTGAAAGAATAATGAAAGACAAAGTTGTGACTCACCTAAAAACCTAAAGTCTTATAAAAGATTCCCAGCCTTGATTTCGTCAAAAACGATCATGTTTGACAAACTTACTTGATTTCTTTCACGATATATTCAAAGTGTATGATTTAAGAGTGAGTGTACACCACACTACTCTTCTGATTAAAATTTATACCCACATAGCTGTGAAAGTAGAGTAGACGATTTTTCCTTAATTTCCTTTCCTAACAATTTCCACCTCAAAACAATCTCAGACAACTACATCCGTATGTGTTTCTGCATGTGTCCATGTTGTCGGACGTTTAGAGAATATGACATAGTTAGAGACCCAAAGAAAAATATCACTCCTGCAGAAAATACAGGGCTTGTAGGACAGGACACCTGTATAGAGATGTTCAGTGTAGGTCCTCCCAACTGTTGGGTCTTGATAAACGTCGAAGAAGTTGATTTTGTGTCCTCGATCTTCATAATAATGAAGTATCATTTTATCCACGTATGGAGTTGCTTGGAGCTGCCTCTATCACATTTCTTCCTTATTCGTACGGTCAAAGAATGCAGTTAGCTGACTTATAAACCTCCAACAACACTCTGAGATCAATTGGTTGAAGTTGCGCGCATTTTCCACCTTGATACTACCCAATAATATCATTTCCAGAAATGGCCACCGACGCATTTCAATATTTTGTCCATTGCCAGGAAGCTTCACCGGATCCTTATTCCATCTTAGGCCTGTGAGTGATGTTCTAAAGACAAATGGTTACTAGGACTGATTTAGATGAGGGTGTCTTTAGTACTTCTACGATATTGTTTGTCTCAGTATCTGTATCTAATGTTGAGGTTGTTATGTTTTTTAGTTGTTTGAAATGTCTTTGATCTCAAGATATTATGAGGGTATCGCAAGTTGAGCGACCTGGGATTGATCAAGATTTTTGCCGTGAGTCTTCGGGCCTAAGTTTTAAGCTTCACTACTTCAGAAGATGTTCAGAGAAGATTTTACAATCTCACACAGTTAGTTCTATGCATATGCATAAGCAAAAAGGTGAGCAATGAGTACCATAGATAAATTTAAGGGTATTGGGTGTCTCGAAGGTGTAGTTGGTTACTGTGAATCATGAAGAGCCTGTGTAAACGTGAGGTCACCTGTAATCGAAGTAAGTACAAACTTCCATCCACTACAGTCCCCCACCATCGCTTCATGAACGGAGTTTTCTTTCATTACTTTCAAAGTTCCATCAATCGGAAGGTAAAGGAAATGGAAAAGCGCAGCCCACTCCAGATCAAGGGTTCTAAGGCCCCAGAAGGAGGACGTTGGGAGGAAAATAATTTGGGAACCGAAGACGAGACTCTCACTCTCTCTCTCTCTCTCTCTCTCTCTCTATCTATCTATCTATTTCTCTGGTTCTCTCGCCCTTCATAGATGTATAAGTTAAATTCGGTTAAATCATAAAAACTTATAATATTGAGGTATTTGAGAGAGAGGGGTAAAAATGGCTCTTGGACATCTCAGACTGAGGCATCGAACAAGAATGAAGGAGGATCAGGACTGGCGTTTTCCCCTCCAACTTCTGGTTCCGAGGTCGCTGAGATCAAAATGGTACACGCACCTTGCCATCCCGAGCCTATAGGTCGACTGCTTTTTTCGTCTCGCCCACACCTACCATAGCTCCCCTTCTTCCATCACCCGATACAATAACCCCCCTTTCTTTCCTCAACAGCTACAATAGCCCGCATTCTTCCGCCATCCACTACAATCTTTTCATTCTGTTATATTTTGAGGGATTAAATTCATGTTGTTTGATGTGGGGTTTCAAGGGATTCCGGGTGAAGCCGAGATACAAAGACGCGCAATCTTCAGTTTGCTATAAAAGAAGATGGAAATTTAGTCTTTTATGCTAATTCATCGTTAAAATACAGGATGGACATAAAGTTCTTATCTATTTTAGTGAAAATGGTAGTATTAGTTATCTTCCGACTCTAAGAAAATACCCAAATCATGTATGCATTCTAGCAAATCATCACATACTGAACTCCTTACACGAAAGTTTCCTTCATATAAATTGTGTAAAACATGCAAGTGACAAATCTTCTTATGCAAATTATCTTTGTGCAAATTGAGTATGTTTCCCGCTGCATGAAGAGACTCGCATGGAATTTCATTCCTAAGTTCACTCCCAACATTCACTTCCTCCTCTGACAATGCATGGTCTACCACTTCTTTCAACATGCTGGTTTTAGTTTTTAAAGTATCGATAGTAATTAATCTTGTTCGTTCGCCGTTGGCTTGAGGAACTCCTTATTAAGGTTTTGTTTTCGGATGTTTGGTATGTTTTCATCCAAGAGTTGCCAAGTGGAGCCGCAGATAAAAGCTCACTCGATGAGGATTTTAACTATTGACGGTTTGTAATTTAGGGGTGAATATGATTCGGACTTCGTGTATACGCCTTTTTGTGTTTCTATATATAAAGGGCATTTTAAACAACTCTAATCTGATATTAAGAACCTAAGAAGATAAATAAATACCGTTCAAATACCGTTTGTTAAAGGTAACGAATTTCAACAAAAATGGATGCTATAATTGAAATTTTTGTAGGTTTCTTTTATTGTAGTTGTTCTAACTCCTCATCAACTACTAGTGACACCTTCAAAGAAAATAAAGTGTCATATTTCTTCACCTAGGTTATATATGCCAAGATTAAGGGGTAGTGGGGTAATTTACAATGACTGGACCTAATTATTTGCACAACTCTATTTGTGATGTATTTTGAAAAGTTCGAGATCTGGTTTGGGGTAAAGAGTACACGTAGTTCAGAGAACATATATTTAAAAGAATATTTAAGCAGAACATACAAAAATATATTGAGGTTAGACGAGAAATTATGCACCGAACTTTGTTATACAATGTATACACCAACCCTACATCTCGACTTTTACAACCCACTCGTGTTTGCCAGTTCACACAGCCTCTTCCATAACGCTTCCTCCTACAAGGGAATAGGACTAAATTAGCAAACGGTGTTGTAATTATCAAACAAAATACAATAGTGTATAATTTAGACGGCATTATTAACATTCCACGGCACTAGACTTCGTTATGGGATTCCGGTTATTACGCGGAGGTTAACGAAGCTTGTAATGGCCTCGAAGAAGGCGGAGGCGGCGGCGGAGAAGATTACGGGGTAATTGGCGCTATAAATGATCACGACGCGCGGAATAACAGTTAAGGATCCCATGCGATACACGCATAATACACGCACAATACACGCATAATACACGCACAATACACGCATAATACACGCACAATACACGCATAATACACGCACAAAACCGGCATGATACACGCACAAAACAGGCATGATACACGCACAATTCAGGCATGATACACGCACAATTCAGGCATGATACACGCACAAAACAGGTATGATACACGCACAATTCAGGCATGATACACGCACAATTCAGGCATGATACACGCACAAAACACGCATGATACACGCACAATACAGGCATAATACACACATAATACAGGCATAATACACGCATAATACACGCATAATACACGCATATTACAGGCATAATACACGCATATAACAGGCATAATTAAGAGAGAACGGAGAGAACAATTTCGGATGAGTTTTAATGAACTTTGCGGGAGGGGGGAGGGGGGGGTGACGAGAGGGCTGAGGTCAATCAAATGTGGGGGAAATATTTTGATTTTTTCTGAAAAATATTATTTTTAATTGATTTTTAAAAATTAGCGCATTCATCGATTCAGAAGGGTACAACAACATGTGTTGCCACATAAATGCTAACTAAATCCATGAGGATTACCTTCCGTCCGGAATGTAAATTCTTACTCCCCCTCCCCCCCAACTCCCCTCGAAAAGAAATTAATGACCGTTTTTCAATTTCTTTGGGCATAAATAAAATTGAGTTGCTGCGAAATAGAATAATGGAAATCGATCGGTTGATTTGGGTTTATAGTTATTAGTTCTTTTTATATTTCTTATTTATTTTAATTTAATTTTTTGAATTATAAATCATCTCGAGGAGTTTATTTCTTTGTTATTATTATCTTTTACCTTTTTTTAGTCGCGTGCGACTCTACAAGTTACTCTGTCGGTCCTTAGGACGTCGGGCGGATGGGAACAATTTTACATTTCAAAGAGTTTTATGGAAATAACATCGTAACTATCCTGCCGATTCTAACGGAATTTGAAACCCATCTGTTGTTTTACATCCTCTTTCAAATGATATAATTGACAAGGTCCTTCCAAAGTTACACCGGGAATTATTAAAAGAAAACTAACTATGGGTTGGATTGTCCCTACTTGTTGAAAGCTTTGAAGGTTGCAAGGTCATAAGGTTATGAGTCAGAATAATTGTGAGCACCCGACTTAGGTCTGATGACCTTGCTCTAGATTAAAAACCGGTATCTGATCCCGGCACGACACGTAATGTCCCAGACCTTGCGCTATCTGTCAACCCTCTTGGCGGTGAAAACAGACAAGTGTGGAAGGTAGCATGAAAGCCGACCTCGCTTACTACAAAAGTCCCACCTGTTTCCAGTGACCCAGCTAGAGTGCGCAGGATGCATGATGACCAAAATAGGAAAGCAACAAACCTTCAAAGGAGGTGTCATCACGGTCGTCTTCATAGGCAGATTCATTGGCGTCATCGAATCGAGGGTTATATCAAATTTCAAAGAAATTTCCTTGCCCTAAAACCCCAAAGTTGAGGGTCTTGTTAACATCGTGGTATTGGCGACTATATAATATAATATCTATTATTAGTATGAAAGGGAAGAACTCAGGAAATTAAAGCGAACAGTCCAATGACTGAACGCTACGTTGATGCGCCGATTAGAAAGGTCAGGTCGAGGCGCTGCTTCAGAAGACGGCACACACTGCAAACAAAGTAAAAAAGAACAACCAAACATCCACAAATACAGGTCAAGAAAATGATGCAAATTCAAGTAAGGCAAAGTAAAGGCTAGAACGCCCAATTACACAAAATTCCCAAATTAAATAAAAGCACAAACTACAACTAAGCAATTAAATACCGACTAAACATAAACTACAAGAGTTAAACAAAAATAAAGGCTTGAATGCCAACAAAATACTTCAACTTTAACCAAAGATAAACCAACACCCAAACAAAAAGAAAAAGATTAGCCTAACCTCCAGGTAACATTGCATCTCTTTGTGGACCTAATGCTTTGTTCTTATTGTGCCACTATCTTTCTGGAACCTACCTAACTTCCATCTTTATACCTTATATTTACTTCTCCACTTTATTCAAAAGAAAAAGCAACAAAGAACTTCATTGTTTGCTGCTCACGATCGCCAATCCACGCTCGTTACCGATAAAGGAGGCAAGCTGAATGGTAGATACCTTAAGATCAACACCGGCTCGGAAACAACAAAGACTCCCGTCTCAAGGTAACTGAAGGAAACCGAAGACTCACCGCAAAATTATTTTAATTTAAAGTAAAATTGACTTACCTCTATTAATTTTTCATCTCTACCTAGATACTAAAACCTTCATTCGCCTGTTTGAACGTCGCAAAAGAAAACTAGTAATGGCGCAGCACAACCTGGTCTTTAAAAAAACATATATATATATATATATATGATGTAGAAGTCTAAATACCGGATACATTAGAATACGCAGAAATACCCCGACACAAGCTGCGCGTCCCTCCCGTATTCCAAATTCACCTTTCGCCTCGAATTCCCTCCGCCCCTTTTCCCACCAATGAGACGACCAAATTTGCGACCGGCCGCTCAGGAAAATGTCTGCCGCTAAAGATACCTGAGCCGACGAAGGGCCGAGTTTTCGTGCCGTCGTAAACCGCGACGTGGAGCAACGACAGCTCGAAGGTGTGAAGGATGTACTCTGTCTGGCAGCAAAGGTATGAAGGATTTACTCTGTCTGGCAGCAAATGAAAAAGATATTTCGCGCAGCGATAATAATTTTATGATTATCTGGTGCTCTCTCTCAATTTTTGTTCATGAGGGAAATAAAAGGGAAAATTATCTCTGGAGTCAGGCAGAAGATCTTGGACATACGTTGTGTGTGGAGCTAGTCTCACACACAAGCTAGTCTCACCCGTTGTGAAGAAAGGAACTTCGGGGAATTTGTTATTGCCGTCACGGTACTTGTAGCTACCAAAATTCTCGCAGAGCCTCCCCCTCCTTCAGACTCAGAGGTTACACAGGACCTCCCTCTGCGGATTACCCTAGACGTAGCTAGGTAATCAGTTTTGGCTACCAAGTCCAGGAGCCAAAGAAGCGGACAGTCAATTCAAGGAGAAGAAATCCGATTTAAGTCACAGTCTAACTCGTCCTTGAGATTCGATCTAGGATCATTACATCAGGACGCCGGTCTAGGATTACACACAATTCGGTAACCTCAGACGACCGGAATAAGGGTAGACATCGTAGGAAGAAGAAGACATTCACCTTCACCCTCCAAATTCTTTCGAACTCCAAGGTATCGTTAAAGTGAATTACCCCCTCCCCTAACTTCACCAGTTTAAGCGCTAACTAGAATTTCCATCCCGAGCTCATAACCTCGATTAGTTCAGGTGATTAATTCAGTTGATTAATTCAGTGCTTAATTCCATAATATTATTCAATTCATTTTGTCGGGTGCAAGGACACACTCGGGGGATTATTAACTTAACTTTGATCAAAAGGGACGCACCGGGGTTATTCTTATTCACCGGAAGTGGCTACAGTAGGTGTATTGGCTACACTTCACCTCCACTTCCCCTTAGTGCGGGATTATAATATATGCCTAGGAAGTGGGACTGGGATTACCCACTCACTAAACCTCGACATATATATATATATATATATATATATATATATATATATATATATATATATATATATATATATATATATATATATATATAAAGAATTATGGGTAAAGGGGTATATATTCTTTCTGGAACAACAAGTGTAGGTAATTAGCAAACTCTCTTTTGATGCTTTAATATTGCGAGCTCGATTTAATTAAACTGACTTTTCTGAAGCTTAATTGAATAAATTTCCCTAACCTCAATCTTTAACCAATTTATTTTAATTCCATGTTTAATCAATTTATGTTACCTCAATGTTTAAACAATTTATGCTCGTGTATTTAAAGATAAAGGAAAAACGAATTGCTTTAATTAGGTGGAAATCCAAAGAGGGGAGAAGCGGTAAAAATAAAATAATTGTTACTTTTATAATAAAATACAACACAATCAAGGTTTCCCTTTTCAAAGGAAGCATAAAATAAAATAGTACAATACGAAGCCAAATTTAATAATCATATAAATAATTAAAAAACATTTTATCCTTGAAATTAAAATCACGAAGAAATATAGAGACGCATAAATATGAAGAAAGGGTGTAAAAGACTTGGTTAGTAATAGATTTTTACACCCGGTGTGTGTGTGTGAAAGTGGGGCTGAGACTGGTACGAGTGGGTTCCTGGCGGCGCCCTACAAGCCAAGAATCCACAAATAGTAGAAGGAAATCAACGTGAGACCGAGAAAGGCAAGTTTAAGAGTTTTTAAGACCATGTGAGACCCCTTTCACCATTTACTGTGTCGAAATTGGGATGAAAAATATATTGGGAAGTCTTAAAGAGGTGTAAAAGTGACCTGAATTAGACCCCCACAATGTCTAGGGGTGCTATGGTCTGGAGACTGTGCCGCTACTCCTGTTTTCAGGTGTAACATGTTTTGGAGGGTGGATTTCTGGAACAAAATAATAATAAACAAAATTTTATAGATTTTGATGCTTGCGTTAGTTTAGTGGTTTATAAACTAAACTAAATGAATTGATGGAAGTGATAGACAATAAAAGAGAACACATTGCACACATAGTTTTGGTGTATTTGGGAGAGACAGAGAGAGGGAGTTTTCAACATCAGCTATGTTCCATTCATATGTAAAAAAGGACATTATAAATAAAATGCTCTTATTTATAATATAGACAAGGATTAAATATTATAAGATAATCATTAATTAAATTGCAAATAATTCAATTGAATCATTGCCAATATATTTTCTGGTTTCAAGCATATGCCATGATTATAACATAATTGATATTATTTATAGTATTCAAATAACACTAAATAACATTATAATAATCGTCTTACAACAACATGGAACATGAGCCTCTCCTCTTTATCTTTAAAATGAATATGTAATGGCCTGGTTAGTTTATTTAAGCCTTAAAAGGCAATATTAGGTCGTTATTGGAAGGGTTTGCCTTGATGAAGTTGAGCATCATCTGACCTCGTTGAAAATGACTCACTGAGTCGAGAATATTTCGTACATTTCAGTGAAATCTTTTTGCTAAGTTAATTTTTTAAATGTGACACGAACACACTTACATAATCTACATACAGAATTTGTCCAGGATGTGGTTCATGTATAGTATATTAGGTTGTCTAGAAATTAATCTCTTTAGAGAAGACATAAAAAGTGCTTTGTAAAGTTGTGTGACTGGTTCGGATTTTGCCGAGGACTGTATAAAGATAAGTGCAATAATACCTAAGCATTTTCTAAATCTGTCAATACAAAAGCAATTTTTTAAGATAGTAATTGGCCTAGTTCTTTTTTATGTTAGAAAGACCAACTCATTTTTCTAAGTTAGCAATTGACAAATGTCTTTTTCTAAGTTAGCAAAATTTAGGACGTTGTCTATGTTGTAATGCTTATGCTTTTTTCTAAGCTATCAATGCTAGCTCTTTAGTAAGCTTGCAATGCTAGGCCTTTCTAAGCGCGCAATTCCTATCCTCCTTTTAAGCTAGCAATTAACCTGGGTCTTCTTTTAATTTAGAAAGGCCTATGGCTTAATCTAATCTAGCAATGCCTATATCTTTAAGCTAAACATGTCTATGCTTTTTTCTAACATATCAATGTCTAGGCATTTTTCTATGCTAGAAAGGCCTTGGCCTTTTTCTAAGTTAGCAAGGCCCATGCTGCTTTTTGCGCTAACAATGCCTAGAACTATTTATAAACTAGCACTGTCTACCCCTTTTAAAACTAACAATTCCTAGGCCATATTTTAAGCAAGTAATTTATATCTCTATTCTATACTAGTAACGCATATGCCTTTTTTCTGAGAGTGAGCAATGCCTATGCTTTTTTCTAGGCTAGAACTGCATTTTTAAGTTAGAAATGCCTATTCCCTTTGCTAAGCTAGCAATGTCTACTCATTTTTCTAACCTAGGAAGGCCTATGCATCTTCTCAACTAGCAATGTCTATGCATTTTTCTAAGCTAGCAATGCCTATTATTTCTTCTAGGCTCGCAATGATTAAACCTTTTCCAATGTCTATCACTATCTTCAAGTTAGCATTTTGTCTATGCATTTTTAAAGTAAATAGTGCTCATGCCTTTGTTCTAAGCTAGCAATGCCTATGCTTTTTCTGGGCTAGTAATACTTATGCGTTTTTCTAGGGTAGTAATACCTATCCCTTTTTAAGCTAGAAATTTGACGTATACCTTTTTTCTACGCTAGCAATAACTAGACCTGTTTTAAAGCTAAAATAGTCTTAATTTAATTTATTACTCTCTACTAACCCAAAGGGTATCATGCGACATCATTGGGTCAGTGAAAGTAAAAGAAATGAAAGAAAGATGATACTTAAATGGTATTACTACCAATATTTACTAAGAATATAGAGTTTGTGAAACTAAAACAAATCTCACTAATAGGCCAGGGTTGAGAGCATATTATTCTGTTTACTTCGGGTATAAAATTATTCAGTTTTGTAAAATTTATATTTTTTTTTATCGCTGAAAAGTACCCACAAGTTCATACCAAAATTAGTTGTTTTGAGCTCGCATTGCTTCTTCCTTTAAGAAGCTGCAGTAATTGTTAGCCAAAATGTAAGCTAGCAATCTCTCTGCTTTTTACTAGCTGTAATATTTTTTTAGGCCGATTATAAGCTAGCAATGCTTCTTCATTTACTAGTTATGGTATTTTTTCGGCAATTTTTGGCTGCCAATGCCTCTGTCTTTTACTATCTGTAGTAATTCTTAAGCTTCATTTAAGCTAGCTGTCGAGTAATGGGCCGAGGGGTGGTTGGAGTTTTCCCCGACTCATATATATATATATATATATATATATATATATATATATATATATATATATATATATATATATATATATATATATATATATATATATATATATATATATATATATATATATATATATATATATATATATATCTATATATATATATATTTTTATATATATATATATATATATATATATATATATATATATATATATATATATATATATATATATATATATATATATTATATATATATATATATATATATATATATAGATATATAGATATATATATATATATATATATATATATATATATATATATATATATATATATATATATATATATATATATATATATATATATCCTATTATCATGAATGCGGAGGGGAAGTCGTATTAGGCATTTTATAAGCTCTCTGAGTTTTATTAAAGCTGTCAAAGCCTACGCCTTATTTAAAGATGTATTGCCGAGAATTAATTTAAGGTAGCAAAGCTTAAGCCTTTTTAACCGTTAATTTCACTTACAATTCTTAGGTTTTATTTAAGCTAGTAATTCCTAGGCCTTTTATATCGTGTATTCATTCCTAGGCCTATTTCAAGTTAGCAATGCCTAGAACTTTTTAAGGCTACCAATTCCTTGGCCTTTAATAAGCTGAAACAATTCCTAGGCCTATTCCAAGTTAGCGATGTTTTGGCTTTTCTTAAACTGTAGTAATTCCTAGGCCTTATTTAAGCTAGCAATGTCTAGGCTCTATGTAAGCTAGTAATCTTTAGACCTTTTGTAGGCATTTTAAAACTAATAGTAACTTCTATTATATTAACAATGCCACAGCATTGTTAATAATAATGGAAAATAAGTTGCTGAATTACTCTTTTTGTATTCTAAAAATAATTTAATTTCCTTTGAAAAGAGGCATTAATTTCTTGAAAAAATAATAACTTTTCAATTAAGGTGTTTGTTAATCTGTATTTAATGTTACCTCACTTAACTTATAACATTGCTACAATTTTAATACTCTAGATGCTACCTTGGCGTAAACAAAGAGAGTGGGAACAAAATAATAGCCAAGATGAGCAAATGGCGACTTATGGAAATGAGTGGAATTCGACTGGCTGACACAAAAACTACATCTAAATGGATTCATTGTTATTACAAACAATCATAGGAATTCGCTTCGCTTCATAAAAACAACAATGAAATGCATTCATTGTTATTAAATAGATTCATAGAAAATATTATTATAGATCAATTTATGAAACATTTATCGATATTGAATTCATTTTCCCCTTCACTTTTGTGCCTAAGAAAAAAGTTTATAAAATATAGGAATTCATTTTATGTTTAATTTAGTTACTTATTCAACCGTTTTCTTTTGTTCTCATTTTAATTTAATGAAAACATATTCTGAAGTATTACTTGATTTACTAAATAAGCTCTTTCCTAGTTATGAGTTTTATTAATTATTATACAATGAATTACATGTGGATGCAGTAATTAGAGTAACAAACATGTTACTGTAATTCTTTTACAGTTATTATTCCGTATCATAATTAACTTAGGCTAAAAGGGACTGATTCTATTTTATAATTCAACTGAACTTGACATTATACTCCTAATCTGGATGTCTTTCCTTCCTTTATCAGAAACTCTGCTTCTGAAACAAGTTTAACAGACCTAAGTCTCGTGCTCTCAATTCTTCTCCCTTATGTCCTTATGAAAATATGACCTTATGACCTTATGACCTTTAAAACTTTCAAAAAATGGGGGCAATCCCACCCATAGTTAGTTTTCGTATAATAATTCCAGGACTAACCTTGGGAGGACCTTGGCATTTATAGCATTCGAAATAGAATGAAATACGACATAAGTGTTACAAATATCGTCAGAATCGGCCAAATAGTTACGATGATATTGCCAAATAATTCCAGGACTAACCTTGGGAGGACCTTGGTAATTATATCATTCGAAAGGGAATATAAAACGACATAAGTGTTTCAAATATCGTTAGAATCGGCCGAATAGTTACGATGTTTTTGCTCCAGAACTCTTTGAAGGTAAAACAGTTACGGTTCTCGCGACCGACTAAAAAGGAACTAAGTTCAGAGAGTCTCTCAACTTTAATTTTTGTCTTTACTCAAATAAACGCGTTTCAATTGGCATCTCTTCGAGTAGAACAATTTGGCCAATTTAATGGCCTTTGGACACAATTTGCCTTTCGTTTGACCAGCAGAATTCCTCTCAAATTGGCACAAAGGAATTTTCCGGCTGAATAATCGTCCCTCATTACTGCAACTGTGAAGGAGGAATTTTGTGTTAATTGTGATTCTAAAAAACAGAACCGAGTTTTTACTTTGTGAAATTCCTTTTAAAAGAAATTTGGGATAATAGACATAAAGGAGTGATCCGGTTTATTTAATTCGGGGGGGATTTTATTAGGCTTTAAATTTAGATGAAATATGATATCAGATTGCAGTTTAATAGGAGCATTAATAAGGATTAAAATAGGGGTAATTTAATGAAAATGATAGTATGTAAACAAGTTTTAGTCGAAGGTTATCCATTTTTATTAAATCTATAAAAATGGGGATAAATTTGACCTCATCATTGGTGGTTGCTCCCCACACGGACCAAAATATGTCTGTTCTCACCAGGAATCAAACCCCTTCACTGGTGAGGACATCAAATACATTAACCAGGATGTTACATCCTGTGGCAGTTTATTCCAAAGGTTTACACTTTTCTACCAAAATAAATCACCAGTTAGATTTGTTTTAAAAAGCAACGGTACTAGCTTCATCCCATTGTCTCATCATCATTTAACTTGAAACCTATTCCAGCTTCACCATTTTCAATCTCCTTTAATATCTTCAATATTTCTATGAGTTGGGATCGCATTTTCCTCGTTCCCAGGTTAAAAAGATTTATTCTTTTCAATCTTGTTTAATAGTTATGTTTTCTTAACGATGGTATTAGTTTGGTTGCTCTTGCTTGAACATTCTTAAGCCTTTCAATATCCTTCCATCAAAGTGGAGCACAGAACTGTGCACAATATTCCAAATGTGGGCGAACTAATGCATTATATGAATTTAGTCGACGGTTTCATTTCTGCTTTTAAATTGACATTTTTTGTATCCGAGGATCTGGGACGCCCTTTTTCTGTTGCAATGAATTGAAGACTAAACTTAAGATCACTCGATATTTATACACACAAATCTTTCTCAACTTTTGTTTCTCATATTTTCGAACTAAAAAATGTGTACATAACTTGTGGATTTCGGCTTTCAATAGACATTACATTACTCTTATCTAAATTTATACGCAGTTTCCATTCTCTTGACCATTTTTCTATACGATTCACATCTCTCTGAAGTTCGTCTGCATCTTCTTGACTAAATACCCATTTTTCAAGTTTTGTGTCATCTGCAAATGTTACAATTTTTGACCTGAGATCTGTGTTCAGATCATTAATGTAAATTATAAATAGCAAAGGGCCTAACCCAGAACCCTGAGGCACATCACTTAACTCCTTTGTCCAATAGGGCCTAGTGTTGCAACCAGTTTTAAGGCACATTTCAGGTTTTGTAAAGCAAACCATCCAAAAATTTTGAAAAAAAAAGAAAGAAATCTAAAAAAATAGTAACACCCCCCCCTTTTTTTGGGCCAAATTTTGCTAAATAATTATCTATTCCGTATGGTGAGGCTGGTTGTATTCAGTTATTATGTGTAGTTCTCGTCTCTGAAGCTAGAAATGGGTAATCTTCGTACAGGAACAAAATTTGCACTTTAACTCCTTATGTAACTAACGTTTAGGCAAGTTTAGATTGAGGAATTCCTTGTATGTAAACTACTAGGAGGGAACTATAAAATAATCGATGTTGAAGAATTTACGAGATATTTACAGAGAATTTCCTATGGAGGGATATGGCTTCACCTTTTTGAATGTATGTTATAGATTCAATCATCACATGTATTATTTCTGTTTTAAACTAACGCATCTTTCTATTATTCATTTTCAGGGCTAAGATAAGCCAAAAAACTAGAACATCAACAGGTCACAGTGTCTTTGGCTTCCCATTTCCACACCCTTTTCATTATGCGTTGCCAACAAAACAACAGGTTGAAAGATGTGAATACAAGAGGAACAACGATGTTATTCCTTAAGGTATCCGAGGCCCTTTCTGAGATTTGGAAAAAAGCCAGTATTCCAGTTCAGCCGATCAAGAATGTTGAAACCAAATTGCTCTGATTGGTGAAAGAAGCTTCTGTGGTATCAAGAAAAGGCATGAATACCACTAAGAGTAAGAAGCTTATCTTATCATTGGGTCAACCTTTTGATATAGCAGGCTACCAGTGTGCTGATCTGTTAAATTGCAAGTGTGAAAAGGACATGGCAGTGCCACGTCGAGAGCATGAATTTCTTATTGACCAAAGAACTGGGCGTCACATAACAATTGGAGGAGTGGATGTAAATACAAGTCAAATGATTAAAAAAAGGGAAAATCAGAGAAGATCGAATTCAGGAAACAAGAGAAGAAGAAGGGTCACAAAAATAGAAGAGGGAAGAAAAAACTACATCTCAGATGAAGCCTTGGATGAAGAAACCTCATTTTTTTATTTTTCTGATGATGAATGGAAGAAAGTATTGGCGAGAACGGAAAACAACATCGTACCAATACCAATAATTGCCATGGAAGCAGATCGGTATTCTGTGTCAAATAGAGCTGCTGCTGCTATTAGTAGCGCAGAAAACCGCTTCCATACAAATGACCATCACAAAGTCTGGAGGGCACGACAAATGTTAAGGAGGAACTTCATCGAATCTGAATGTTTGTAACATAAGAAAACTACTGCTTTGTTTTTGATTGTTAGGAGAGACACAACAGTAGCTAAAAAGAAGAAAGGCAACAAATGATATGAAGAAAATGAAATTCAAGATCATTATGTCCTTGTAGTCAAAGCTGGTACCATCTATTTATATCATCTAACTATTGAACGATGAACAGATGCAGGAATTGCATACGAACTAATGAAATGGCTTGTTGAAAATGATATTAAAGATGATATGAAAGTAGTGGGAGCTAACAGCAGGGCAACTAATACTGGCTACAAGAATTGACCCATCAGAGGGCTGGAATGTCAATTACATCATCCTTTACAGTGGATCATCTGCAGCTAGCATCTAAATGAGCATCTTCCGATGCACCTGTGCAGGAAATATATTTGTGCAACAGAAATTAGAACTCGGTGAAAAAGGCTTAACCATCTGTGAAACTACCAGTATCATCAACTGGTTTTACTGCATTGCTAAAGGAGCTCCTCTTACCAATGTAGATGTGATTGAGCTTAGTCGGGACCAGACCTACTGTACAGAGTTATCAGGGCTATTAGAAGTAAAGTAATTGACGATGACCTCTTACATATGAAACTAGGGCCAAAATCTCAAGCAAGATGGCCCAACGCTGCCAGAAGAATATGTCGACTTTATGTGGCAACACAAAAAATAATAATGACTTGTATGTGCTCACAGAGTTTGTGGTCTGTCATTATGGGCTCATCTGGTTTCAAATCAAATTCGCTCCGAAATTCACAGCGGGATCTAAACATCTCCTGAAGCAGATCAATCTTCTGCAAATACTCTAACCTGCCAGTGAAGCCATAGCATGGCCAACAATCCGAAGGAATTTCTACTGGGCCCATCCTGAGAACATCCTTTTGGCAATACTGGCAGATGTGGATCAGAAGAACAGGAAATTAGCTATTGACCGAATCAAGAAGATCCGAGAAGTTACTGTGGATGAGGAAGAGATACGTGATTTCAGGCAACCAAAAATAGATAAAACTGCTATGAACCTAACAGATCTACTTCCCCCTGAAGAGGAGTGCAGGGTTGACCCACCACTTACAATGCATTTATCTAATGCGGTCCTGATAAATATTGTCGACGTGCCTCTCTCTATTACATTTCATGCCATTCGCCTTTAAATCCCAATCCTCTAAGTTTTTTTGTCAACAATATGTGAAGGACTTTGTCAAATGCTTTATTGAAAATCGATTAATATGATATAAATCGACTTCTGGCCATCAAATTGCTTAAATACATATGGGAAAAAGTCCAACAAATTCGTTAGACAAGATTTATTTCTTCTAAATCCATGTTAAGAATCTCTAAACAATTATTTTAATTTTAAATGAAATACAATTGACTGATTCTAGAAGTTTTCCAACCACTGAAGTTGAAATAATCGGTGGATAATTTTTAACTAACTCTCTGTAACCCATTTTGAAGATTAGAGTTTCATTTTCATATTTCCAGTCCTTTTTAGAAAATTTCATTGTGTAATGGTGTAAAAAATATGTGCAAGATGCTTGCTAATAACATCCTTAATTTCTTTCAGAACTCTGAGATAAAAATATCAGGTCCAGGTGATTTGTTCACATGCATTTTATTAATTAAATTACAAACATCTTCTGCAGTACAACTACCATATTCTAATGAGTCTTTGCCTTCATATATCTTATTTAGTTCAGGTATATGAGGGATTTCTTTCTTAGCAAAAAGAGTCCTTTAATATTTGTTCAATAAGCAAGCTATGTCACAGTTAGTGAATTTTATACTACCATCAATATCTCTCAGCAGCCCAATATTGTTTTTTTTTGGCCTCTTATTGTTTAATAGAGCCTATAAATCCTTTGGATTAACTTTACAATTTTGTACCACTTATTCTTATCTCTTGAATCTTTCAATATTTCTTTTTAATTTTCTTCTTGGGTTATCATAGTGTTCGATAATATGTTAGGATAGCTTGCTTTCATTATTATATGTCTGTTTTTCCTCTATCATGATTTTTATTTCCTTGAAATATCACGTGGGATCGTGATTATTAGAGGATTTGAAAAATATTCACGCATTTTTTACTACTATATCGTTTAAGAGAGAGGGAGTGGAAGAAAGCTGGAGGGACATAGAGAGATATAGAGTGATAAAGAGACAGAGAGAGAGAGAGAGAGAGACGCAGAGACAGAGAGAGAGAGAGAGAGAGAGACAGAAACAGAGGGAAAGACAGAGAGAGACACACAGAGTGAATATTTTGGAAGCGTTGTTAACAATCATAAAGCTGTAATCATTGAATCCTTCTTTGATGAGTGATCAAACTCGGTTGTTTTCCAAGTGCTCACTATTTAGAAGCCATATTGGTTCTTCCTATAGTAAATTTGTGTTTTCGTTTAAATTAAGATTATAGGTCTTTTGGTTAATTGTGATATTAATTATTCGGGTTTAACACAGATGAAAATATGCTGTTAGTAGTTAATTCCAATCTTCCCCTAAATACTACCTTCCTTACTGTTTTCCTCTTACGCGTAGTGGAGTTTGGTTTTGAATGGAAATTAGAGGTATATTCTCTCTCGAACGCAAACAACACATTTTATTACTTCTTCTTGACACCTAAATAACATAGGGGTCTATTACTGTAATCAGAAACTATATTTTGTGTATCAAAGGAGGAATTACCGACCACTGTTGCGACTCCATCAATACAACAGAAAAAGGGAAAATATTAATTCAAACTTCTCCCTCACATCTTCTCTTTTTCTTATTTCAATATATTCTTTCATAAACATTTACTTAAAGATTAATGGCTGATCCCCAGCTTATATTATTATATTTATAAATATATATATATAAAAATTCCAAGTCTGTTATGGTTGCTTATTTCTTTTGGGAAAAATATTTCTATAGACTTTGCTCAATAAATACAAACATTGATTCACTATGTAACACAATTTTTGTCCCTGGTCAGTAGGTGTTGTTTGACAACTTCTTTTATTGCACAAAAATAGAAAATAGCCATCAGTTGTTTGAAACTTTCCTTTTGTGGCTTCTATGATGAAATATTTACTAAAAATAGCCAATTATATAATTTATACAATTTTATTGAAATTTCTACACAAATATATACAATCAAGTAAAAAAGTGAAGAGTTTTCCTTTTTCCGTTTTGAATGTAAATCACTTTTCGGTACAAGCCCCCAAATGTACTCTCCCATCATGTTTTCATTGTAGACTTCTTGGTATCTATCTTCAAAGTTCAGTATATCTTAATGGAAGCGCTCCCTTTGCTCCTCTGAGTATGATGCTATATTCTCCTTGATCTTGTCAAGATGGGTATCAAGGATGGGCATCATTATATGTCTTCTTTTCCTTTATCTTGATTTTTATTTCTTTGAAATATCACGTGGGGTCGTGAATAGTAGAGGATTTGAAAGATATTCACGCATTTTTTCCTCCCTTATCGTTTAAAAGAGAGGGAGTGAGAGAAAACATATAAGAGGAAAACATATACTTTATTACACATTTGGCTTAAAAACAAACATAATAGCTTAAATATTTGTGACATTTAATATTTTACAACAAACAATTTACTTATCTTCCAGGGTTTTCTTGCCATGTTCGCAAGCAAAATGAGGTGCCAGAGTTTGTCTTGGACCTCAACTGGCACACCAAAGTATACTTTGAAGCTTCTCACATTCTCATAGATGCTGTCACAGGGACAGTTTTGCTCTTGTTTCGATCAACTGTGCCGAGATTTACCAAAATCCATCTGGAGAATGATTCCAACTTCTTGATGCCATTTCCCTTCTGATCTGTTCACTATGGTAGCTAGAGCTGAAAAGATAAATTAAAAAGTGATTATAGGTATTAAAATTAGACATTTGTAACTTTACGAGTATTATGGTATTTCCATAGCGAACTTCCTCTTCATAGTATCCAAAATATTGCAAAAGGCTATTTTAACAATTACTCTTTGAACTCTTCCACAATATTAATACATTATAGGAATGTGAAGGAAGAAATGCCGAGAAGGAACTCCCGTGAACCGATATAGAAAGATGCTTAAATTGCATCTAGCGATTATACATAATTCCTCTAAAGCCTCTTATTAATTTTCAGAAAGTTTATGAAACCGTTGTTTTAGACACGTTCAGGAATGAAAAAAAGCAGAATTTAGTAGATAAACAACATTATATATCTAAGGTTTTACATATTTTACTGCCAATTTTCAGAAATTCTAATACAACGACTATCTAGACATCATTGGAAAGGAGCATTTTCTGATAAATTGACCGGGAAAAAGGAACTTTGCCAACAAGAGAAACATTACATGATGAACCGATTAGGCAAAGGAAAGTCTGATCTGCAAATATCAATAGATATGAAGCATGTTGATCTCACTGTGAAGGAAACTGTAGAGAATGACTTTCAAGCAGAGATCTTTTTGAGATCTCTCTCAAAAAGAGGTGGCTAGAAATGATCATGCTAGCAGCAGAGCTATTTTCCAAGCTGTTAGGGCCCATTCTCTCTCGAAATAAACAAGATGTAAGGCTCTGAGGATATATTTTCCTGTGGGAATAAGAGCAAAAGAGTACAGTTCCTAACCAAAAAATATCAAAACCCGTCTGTTTTTGTAAGCGTAGACGTACAAGAAAAAGGACTTTAACGAAATTATCTTGAGAAACGATTCAAGAGTCACTTGGAATGCGCTGAAAGGTTGGGAAAGAGGTTGTGTTTTTATTAATGTTCAGGTGAAGCAATTAACCATGATACAAGTAGTATAAGAAGGCTTGATAATTTCGGCTAGAATTATTCAGACAAGCTTGTTGGAGCCTTCAAAGTGTATGATGGCGTCAAAATGGATTCGAAGTCGTACTGCAAGTTCCTGGAGTAAACCCTCCTACCTTAGGTCAAGAGACAGCTCGTGAAGATAAGGAAGTCACTTGGCTCCACGCAGGGAAATACTACAAGTCTTTCCTCAAGCTTCTTTAAGAATTGATACAGTTTAAGTTATTTGTAGGAGAGGAAATCGAAGTCTGACCCCTCATATTAGTTCTAACCTAAATCCAATATAAAACTTGTGTAGCAGGAAGAGAAAAAGTCTACGCTGATGGCATGCAATCTGCCTCCAAAAATGATTTGTGGGAAGTCATCCAAGTTGCTGCCAAGATTGTTTCCGTTGATTGCATCAAAACTTTGAATCGCTCAGTAGAATTCAGATCGTTCAAAGTTAGTCAGGACAAAGGTTCCTTTGTCCACCAGCTCTTGAACGGTTCTTATTTAAAATTGTTTTATCTAATTTGCTTTATTTTGTATTTCTTTTAATTGCTTCATATGAGTTGTTTAAACATCCTATGCTATTTTATTATATTTTGTTTATATATTTTATGTAGTGTCTTTGATACTTGTAAAAAAGCTAATTAACAAAGTTGCCTTGATACATACCTTTATGCAGTTAATCAAGTTGCCCTGATACGTATCAATAAGTTAATAAAGTTGCATTGATATCTGCGAATAGGCGAGTTAATCTATACGTGTCCATAAACTAGTTATTTATGTTGCCTTAATAAGTGAAAATAAGGTACTTAATGAAGTTGCCTTTCTACAATTAAATAGGCCCGTTAATCAGGTTGTCTCGATAAGTTGTAATACGTTAGTTAATAAAGTTGCTTAATCAGTGGCAATTTTACTCATTAATAAAGTTGCCTTGATACAAATGAATATACCAGTTAATATAGTTTCTTTAATAAGTGCAAATAAGCTAGTTAATCAAGTTTTCTGGAAAAGTAACAAAAAGCAAGTTAATCCAGTTGCCTTAATAACTGCCAATATGCCCGTTATTAAAGTTGTTTTAGTAATTCCTAATAAGCTAATTAATTAAGTTTCCTTCACCGATGGTTGTACTCGCAAGAAATCCAAACTGCTTCCGAAGCTCAGAAGCAAAAGCACTTGCCAATGAATCAGGTAGGAATCACTTTTTGCGCAAAAGATAAATTTATCAAGCAATGTTTTGTCGAAAAAGTGATTCATACCTCATTCATTGGCAAGTGCTTTTGCTTCCGAGCTTCGAAAGCAGCTTGGATTTTTTGCGAGTCTAAAACTTGAAGTTGAGAAGTTAGCAGAGAGGCGAGAATTGGCAGCATCTGGCAACTCGAGGCGCAGAGTAGATGCCACTTTGTATCTAACAGCGTAATTTAAACTTCAAAAGATGACTTGATTAATGATAGTGTTTCATTTTATTAAATTCAGATTATCCCAAATAGACTATGCAAATAATTTCGTTTACATTTCCGCTGACTGTAAAAGAGAAGGATTAAATGAGGTTCCTTTATGCTCGTAGTATTGCTAGAATCTAACCTCTTTATTCCACCACCTCTCAACCTCCTCCTGCGGACCGACACAAGAGTTGACAAAAAGAGCGGAATCGACCTTATTGTTACTACGGGGCCCCTGTCCTTGTAGCACGGACAATTCAATTTAATCAGAGACCGACGACTTAATGGACGCCATATAATGAACTTGAGAAGAGAGGTCTACAGACCTAGGTCGCGTGCTCTCAATTATCTCACTTTCAGCAAGTGGGGTAATCCGACCCATTGTTAGTTATCTTTTATTAACTTCTGGGCTAAACTTGAGAGGACCTTGGTAATTATATCATCGAAAGAGAAAATCAAACAACATATGTGTTTCCAATTTCGTTAGAATTGGCCGAATACTTACGATGTTATTGCCAAAAACCCTATTGTCGTAGATTAGGCTCTCGACGATATACTATATATAACTATTCGTTGAGGGGATTATTCTATATTTCGAGTGCGTGGTAATCTGATGACCGAGGTTAGTTCAAAAAGGTGGGGAGCCTGGAGAGGCTAATTTATCTTCAATATACTTAAGAAGAAGTGGAACGGAGCACAAGGATAAATAATATGGCTACCATTAATAAAAAAGAGTTTATTATTAATTAAACTATCAAACAACACACGGAAAATGTTTACATAAACGGGGATTAAAAATGCTAGAAACACAGGAAATGAAAAAGTTCATGGGAATATCTGATTAATCTGAGGATTAAGATTTGGAGAGATTTAAAACGGCAAACAAACAAAAAGGGGGAATGGTTCGCTAAACCATTTAAAGCACAGAGTTGCGTTGACAAAAGGTTAAATGATTATAAGTAATGCTTAGCTTACGAAAATACAAGGTATTCGTGCAGAGGAAGGCGATGGGAAGGAATCCTCGGTCCAACTGGCGATTTCCAGGAGAAGGGGTTCTTCGGGGGGATGGCCTTAACGTGGGGGGAAGGACTGTCTTCAAGGAGTGAGGGCGAAGTGGGGCTCGGAAGTACAAGCGATCCTTATAACATGATATCGGAGATATTCTAGATGAACAATGGAGGTTATTGTTGTAACCAAGCGTTCTCTCGAAGAACGTTAAAAAAGGGGGGAATTATATTATCCTGACGTGATTTCTTGGGAACGAGAACCGTTTCTAGACGAACGGGGCTTGAAGAACAATGGCTCTTCTAAAGTTGTTCTCTTTCTGAACAACAGGGGGACCTTGTTGACTTGGCGTCTCGAAAGGTACGAACTTTCGCACTCAAGGGATATTGTCCTCTTCTGGACAATAAGAGTTTTTCGAGGAGAGTTCCTAGGTGCACAAGGGAGACCGTATCGGCTTGATGCCTCACGAAGTTAATCTGAATCTGCTTCAAATGTGAAATGCTATTGTATAAATAGCCGGAGCCAGTCCCTTGGCGTAGGGGACAATGGGGTGGGGGACTTCGATCGAATGTCCCGGTGGCGCCTGGGAAAATATCTTATCTGCCCATAAGCCTAATTCAATCTGGCGAGATCGACGCATCGGGGGTGAACGGGGGAGTGAACCTCCTTGATTAAACATTGGCTATGATGGGCGATAACGCGCCTTCTACTTCCCTTCGCAGGATACACGTGGGGAAGCATGTGTTCCAACATGTGATAGGGGCTGAAACAATGCGGCCTCAGACTGTTCGATCACACCCATCAAGAAGTAAAATGGTTACCATCCGACCGACGACCTACAAACCATCATAGTCACTGATAGACTCACCTAAACGCGACTAAAAATCTACCTTCAAATCGAGACCCGTCACAGGAAGTCTTTAATTTATGCCCAAATCTGCCCTTTATTACATAGAAATAGTGATTCTATAAATATTCATCCGCGATAGAAATATTCCTACGGTTTAAGACCATTTCTATTCATTTATGTTCAATTATTCTACTTTAAATCATTAGTAATATTTTTTTAAATGTTATCAATTCATTTAATGATATTATGAAATGGTGTAATCTTTTATTGGCCCTGGATTGCTCATCTAGATTGCGACAAGTGTTGGCGACAGACGCCTCCATCAATTTACACTCGTGGCTATGGATTTGTGGACTACGCTTCGTCGATTAATTGGATTAAGCTTCATTAATTGGATATTTCAAGGGAGGTGTCATAGAAAATGAATACACAGAGGTATTCAGAGGTATTCACGAGCAAAGGATCATCTAAAAAGTATACATGTGATGTTATCTAAAACGTGTACATGTAAATAATCAAAGAAAACGAAATGTAAGATTTCTGACCCATTAGTTTGGGTTGTAGATCTACCAGAACAATTCAATCGTTTGATTGCTACAAATTTTAACCTAGAATAGAAAAATGAAGTGAAAGACGTCATAGTAACTATTTGCCTATTTAGATCTTAATAAAGAAATGGGAAACTTGTAATAAAGGTTTGGAAAACATATTTCAATTTCGCCCAGATGAAGAAAAACTTATCCAATATTCGTGCATTTCATGGTCGTCAGAAACATATTCTAAGGCGATGATTTTATTCCCCCAAATCAGTTAAATCTAGATTAATAGGTTCATAAGACCTAGATTAATAGGTTCATTAAATCTAGATTAATAGGTTCATAAGACCTATGAAAGTGATGACGTAAGCAATATTCCTATGGTATTTATTTATGAATGGAAGTCTTTCTAAAACCATTTTTTTAATCATTTTTGAAAGCTTATAATTTATGAGATGCGGTTTTGGGTTTGATGGTTGATAATAATTTGTCAGGTGGTTCAGGTTCAACCAGATAGCCTCCAGAGGCTTTTAGTGAACCAGGCCTCTCGTATGTTTTTATTTTCCTGCGCTATCCTCTGTGCGTGACTGTGTATGTACATTTGTTTCATACATGTTTCTCTCGGAAACTAAAAAAGGACGAAATAATGGCAGAATCACCACAAAGCCCACTAAGAGACTCTATTTTCTGTTTTTCTGTCATTTTGAAACCGAAATTTACCCAACTTGATCTAAGATAAAAAATATTCCGGCTTTTGTGGAGATCAATAAACCACATCAGTCCGTCCAAATATACTCAAAGACAGCTTCATGTTTGGTCTCAAATTAGCCACAAAATGCAAATAAAGCCACCAAACCTCCCAACTCATCTCTTTCCTAATATTTGACCAGTTTTTTCGTTGGATGAAAAATCAACCAGAGTAAACAATAATAACCATAGGCACAAGGGCAGAGCAGCCTTCGTTGCATACCTTAACAATAGCCTGACTTTTCAATAGTTTTGGTGAACTCAAAACCTACAGACTTCTGGTATTCGTAAGGAAGTAAGATTCGATAGATAGTCTGCCCATATAGTCTGTTTACAATGACAAAAATAATTTTTGTGTAAATTCATTACTTTTTAGGAAGTTCCTCATATTTATCATTTGCGTTTGAAATAAAAGTTTTAAGAGACAATATTGGAATCTTTAATATCTTCATCTTGGATCCTTTTTTGGGAATTTAAAGATCATCTTCCAAGGTTTCGAGAAAGAGTGGACCGATATTCTTCGGTTGTGGTCCATTAGTGTCGTTCTTTTGATGCGAAGGATCGTTGCATTTACCATTTGAGCTCTGTTTTGTAGACTCTCATTACAATTGTATGGGTTTTTCTATCGGTGAATTTGATATTATTGAATAAACCAACCTAATACGAATTAATGAAGAATCATTACACTGATAAGCGGATAAAGAGAGATAATTCGTGAAGTTTCTTTATTTAAGAACCATTTATGATTTATGGCTGGGGCCCCGACGATACTATCTCCTCATTCCCCATTTTTCTAGGAGGGAAATAGGGGAAGTCCACGGTACCGACTCCAGAGTGCCCTGGGGAGACTTAAATTACTTGAACATTTATTGAGATTTGATTGCACTCATGAACGGGCCAGGAACATTGTGCACCTCGCAATTTCAGACATATAGTACATAACCCGTACATATAATACAAGTGACCTCACAGGAACCCAAGAGTATAGATGTACACTTATCGATATAGCGGAGAGAGAGTGGTTACTAATAGTTATTTGTTGCTATACACTATTTATATAATCTCTTGATACGAGTAAAAAAATAGAGAGAATTAGGAATCGTATACAAAGATCTCCTTATTTGATTAAAGAAAGAAGGCGAAATTTCCAATTATTTTGAGGGATACCCAAAATTTCATCTTAAAACCCGATAATGTTTTGGATATCTATTCTGGGGTCCGATGCGGCTGGAAGGAACCGGCGAAAGAGAGAGACGTCTCCGCCTTGTATTGCCAGGCGGTTCTCGGGCGAGGGAAGGAGAGTTGCCAGGTACCACTTGGCGATGTTTCCTGAGGTTACACTTTCGAAACTTTCGTGGTATTGAATAACGTTAGAATTTTTTCCCTATCTAATTTTGACTGGCAACGGTGTTTGTAGGAATTTTTACAGGAGTTGCCAAGTACATCAAAATTCATCATCAAATGGAAAACAGTTAAACACTGAGACCAGCATAGTGTGATACTTAACAGTCAACTTGGCTTTTACAATGACAAGTCGGATTTAATTAATTCGCATGATCTTTGTCATGATATCCTATAATAACGTGAACGATAAAAATATGTATTTTACTTCGATTTCAAGAAGTTATTTGCCGCAGTACCTAAAAAGGAGTGAAATGATCCTGACCACAGAATCTATAAGGGATGAAGTTCGTTCTCGGAATAAGTCCTCGATTTTATTCACTACTTTATTATTTGTTCTTTTTATTGTTATTCAATTGTTTTTCTATAGAAAACCTGGATAGAATTAAGTGAATAAAATCAATAAAAGTCAACACCTTCTAGAAGAGTAGAGTCAAATAGTAAAAATAGATTACATTGCTCAGCAAAGACACGGATAGTATACCTATCTATCAGGAGGGTAAATGAGATGAAACACCCAATAAAGTGGAGGTGTAGGTACGAAACAATTTGAAGATAATCATGAAAAAATGAAAATCCTTCAATAAAACAAAAGATATAAGGAAGAGGCGCATAATACATAGTGACCCACAGAGGAGAACCAAATTTGCCTGTGGAATGACAAAGTGTACATGGTAATAGCCTGTACATTTGAAGGTGCTACATTCAATAAAGATAGAATGGGTGTTAAGGAGATGGAGAATGAAATGTGCGGTTGTGAAAACATTTTTCCAAGAAGTCGTGTCCTTTTGCCTTATTTTGGATGCCTTCGTGGGACCATGCTTGAGTAAATGGTTTTAGGATCTGTTGTGAAGTCAGCAGAAATATGCTGGATCTGCATTGAAGGAGCAAATGAAGGAAAACACAGTTGTGATGAACGAGAAAAATGCTATTGTTTATAAAGTAGCGGAAACTAACTGTGGAAATGATGTTCACAGCATTTAACAATGAGTTTAAGCCTGCTCAATGACCAGGCTTCAGGCTTGTGTTGGTGGATAACGGGGCAATTTGTGCTGGGAAAGAGATAAAAACAACCTGCATGTATATATGTTGTGCCTGAGGATTGATCTCTCTATGATGGCTGGAAGCGTAGTAGAGAAAAGATTATAATTACTCTCATGGCATCTTTGTTTCGGAGATGTAGCATGAGAGAATGATAAAAGAAATTATTGATGGTAAGGGTTTGGTTAAGAATTTCTGAGAATGTTCATGAAAGACTGTGAAAGGTAGAAGCATGGTCGTAAATTGGAGAGATGAGAGGATAGGGGATCATCGTGCATTGCAGCACGTCGATGTGAGGCATGCAACGTGGCCTTTGTCTTAGTCTGTCTGGTATAGTTACAAAGGACGAGGAAGAAAAAGGAAAAAGAGAGAAACGCACTTGCTGAGGATGATAAGCTTAAATACAGAGCTCGTAGGATTTGAATTATGACGCTCGATGTCATTCCAATTGTTAGATTATTAAGATCATTTTTGTGATTTGTGATGGAAATGTCAGATGCGGCAGGAACATAAAACTGGGGTCCTCTGTTAACAAAGATCTAGTAAAGGGGTCCACCTCTGTCACTCCAGGTATGGGAGAAACCTACTTCTTGTCGCATTGGTAGGGGGTAGGGGCTTTTGTTCGCAACATAAAGTGGGTTCCGTCAGCCCCTCATTAGACATAACTCTCCTTTGCTTCATGAGGAAACTTCATTTCTTTTGTACAGCTGAAGACCTTTTGAGGTTGGTCCTCTGCCTCCCTGAGGGTGTTTTGCCCACGGTCATGAGTTGGTATCTTACAGGTCTTGCACTGCCGCCCCCTGTAAGTGTAAGACCCGTTATCGGATAGGTGAGAGGGACCGGGTGACAGGGTGGCACTTCGGCCCAAGAAGGGGCTTTTGCCTGATGTTGGGGGACGCTTTGCCCTGCAGAGACTGAGGCTGTACCCCTTGAAAAGGGGGTAGGGCCCTGAGCTGGGGGAGGATTTTCCTTTCCAGAATCGCTTTTTGTTTAGGGTTCTACTGTTCACGGTTTGGTCCGAGGACGCTGGACTACTCTCTTGAGTTGAGAGGGTCAAGGTCGAGACATTCCGGCATGGAAGGATGGTAGTGGCGTGAGTGTTGATCTCGGGGTTCCTAGGGCATGGGGGTTCACTGGAAAGGTTGGGAAGTCTGAGGGAGTGAGTAGAGTGAACGGAGACTTGGTCTCGATGGCCTCCGGTCCACGGGATTGTTAATGACCTGTGTAGCTGGTGGGAGGCCGTGAGGGCCGGTAGAACCGCTCTCACATGATGGTTGAGTCCTGGGTGGAAGGAGGAGGTGCGGGAAAGGTTCGAGTGCTTAGTCTTGAACCCCCAAATCTGGGCTAGCGAGTCCCGGAATCGAGTTGAGGTCAAGTTGTAGAGGATCGGGTTCACGGCCGAGTTCACGTAGATCATCGACCGCGAAAAGAAGAGGACGTTGAAGTACACATCCTGAGGGAGGGAGGTGGGCTTCAGTCACTGTTCAGGGGCTGGAGGGATGGTGTGCAACAAAGAAAATAAAGATTAACAGCCACCAAACCTAAACCATGATAACAGTGGAAAGAGATGAAGGATAATCGAGCGAAACCAGAGAGGAGAGGATAGAGAAGAGACTCCATTAAAGCGCGTACTCACACTGAGACAGACAAGCAGATTGACAAGCTAAGAGGGACACCATCATACACACAGTGTGTATAAGGTCTTGCTGAGATGAAAATACACATACACATAAATATACAGGGTACTTACGATGCTCATGAGAGTGAAGACGTCAGTAACGAAGAAATGGATCAGCCCGAAGACGTGATAGGGCAGGAGACATACGAAGAAGCTCGCCACGACCGTGCCCAGCATGACCACTACCTGTTGGACAAACGAATAGTCTGCAATCGCAGTCTCAGGAGGGAAGGTACTACTATTATTAATAGTAATGGTTTTATAAAAGGCTTTTAACTCGGTCGTGCCCTCCACTCCGTAGTAACCCTGCTCTATGAGCGAGAGAGGTTTTATGTTCAGGCAGTTCTAACTCGTTGAATAGATGTGTGGCAATCGTTTTATGAAAAGGGGTGCAGGTTTGCTGCTATAAATGTGGCCCTATTACGCCATTGTCCCCCCAGACGAAATAAGCCCCACCTGCTTGCGCGCTCGCAGGTGCCCGCGGGTCATGTGCGGGCTGAGTTCTTTGTGGTCGATGAACAGCTGTCGGACGATACGGGTATAGAGGGCCACCAAGAACGCCAGCGGGATGAAAAAGATGCCCACGTTCAGCGACAGCATGTAGATCTGTCAAGGGGCGAGAGTCTTTACCTAGCAGATGGGGTGTACACCGCCCCCATCCCCGATATATATTTTACCTATACACAAAAGGATTGGAATGAGGATTTGATAAATGGTTGGGAAGTGAAATATCCCCTGTCACTTTGACGATTTCCCGCTCCAATTCCCGGGAACAGCCTCGCTAAGAGCTTCAAATCCCGTTTCCAACATCCAGATGTGTCGGTATGGGACCCCATCTAAACACTACCGTCCCGTTACACAAATAGGACTGAAATAACACAATCGTATCCAGGTTTTCGACCTTAATAATTGCATTTTACGAAAGAGGACACTTAAAAGATAAGAGAAAAGATAAAAAAAATAAATGAGAGAACAGGATGCCATAGTGAGAGAAAGCTGTAAAATATGTTTTACCCATGATGCAGTTTTCTCCGAGTTAAAATACTGGCAGAAAAGTATTACACTTCTGAAGGAAATCATCTTTGTTGGGAAAAATAGTCTTAAAAGAATTTTGGAAAAGACGCTAATGCAAGGCTAACACGCAAGTAGTTGACGGGGCTCAGCAAATTTAGCACAAAGCTAGCGATAAAAACTAAGGAAAACATAAGACTGTTCAAAATCTAGACAAAATAAAAAAAATTAACGGCCCAAAGCATTCTATGGACTTGTGGCACACTTGAAATACTTCAATACCTATCAAAACACATATGATTTTCATAGGAAAGCAAGTTTTAAGTTTGGGAAACAGTGAAACATATGAGCCATTTTACCCGTCCTTGAAGCTTGAACCACCGAAAAAACACAAAATAAGCGTTGAGGAATCCCTTTATAAATCAAGGCCATTTTAAGAATCTCTGGAAACACAACCCCCAGAGAAGTCCCCGGTGTACTTACAGAGGGCCAAAACTGGTCTATTCGCATCACGCAAACAGGGATGAGGGTCTCTTGACGAACGTAGCTAGCCATCCAGTACTCTGTCCAAATAATGACGGGGCTGAAGAATCATCCCAGGGAGAAAAAGATAATTTATTCCTTAATATCCAAAACATAACCAATATTTAGATTAATCTCACGCATCAATCGATGTTAAAAAAACATTAAAGAAGTTAGTATTGGCACTGGCTGTGTAGATCACTTGATATACACATCATCTGATCGTTGTTTATTATGTAAGAATTATCTACACTGACAATTAATTGGGGCCGAAAGCGTTGATAAGAGTCTTTGAAACACGCTTGCAAGCTGATGCCACACAAAATTTCTACACCACCCTTAAAACAAAGATGCCCACTGACCTGGATATGACGGCTGCGACCGGCCACACAATGGCGCAGATGATAGCGGCCCGGTTCGAGTACAGGTGCGAGCGGCTCTCAATGGGTGGCAGATGACATGGTGTCTCTCGATGGAGATGGCTAGGATGGTGAGGATGGAGGCATTCTCCACCATCAGCTCGACGAAGGGGATCATCTTGCCTGAAACCGAGAGAGTGGGGGCGATCACGGGGACTGAACGCGAGTGGGGACAGAGGACAAAGATGATTGAGGGTCGGAGGTGTACTTACACATGGGTGCGGGTAGGACCCACATCTCTGGCGGGGAAAAAAGCTCGACGATGACCACCGGGTTACACACGAGCAGCACCAGCAGATCCGACAGGGCCAAGTTGACGATGAAGGCCCCCGTCGACGAACTGATCAGTTCTCGGTCCCGGGAGATCACCACCGGCACCAATATGTTCCCTACCACACCTACCAGGAAGGTCAGGGCGTAACAGCAGCTGTACACCACCTGCATGTATGTGGGAAACGAAGGAAAGTTAGGCGTTCCATTAACCGGTGCTAGGGAGGTCTCGTTGGACAGCATACTGATGTTGCTGACCTCCGTCAAGAGGTACTTCTCAGGACTTGCCTGCGGAGTTGGGAATCCTGGAAGGTTGAGTAGGTCATCTGATCCAATTGGAGAGCTCATGTTGGTTTCTAGTCGCCAAAGGAGGAGCTCAGACCAGGTAATTTTTAAAGAAGCATCTTCTTTGTCATTATATTGGGGCAGGTAGAAGTTATGCAGATCATGTGAAGCTGAGTGGAGAGGTTGGATCGTAACACAATTTCCAGAAAACCATAACTTATATTCACGCTCTAAATCCCTCCCACTTCAAAGTGGATTATGGAGGACTTGGGTGAAAGAACTAGAGTGATAGGTTGAAGTTTTCCTAGGTGAATCACAAATGCACAGGATCCTCTCCAAAACACCTCACCTTTGAGCTCAAGGATCAGGCTTCAGAAACATCTTTGTCTTCATCACATACTGTAGAGTAACACTTGTTCCACAACTCATTTAGAAAGTGAACATTGTTTAAGGTCTATTAATATTGCTCTGGTAGTGTCCATCGCCAGTAATGCGTGTCATGAGCCATCATCAAGTGACATTCAAGAGAAGTATGGAGGGTGTGTCCATCCCCAACAGTATATATCACAGAACGGCCCGTTTGAGAAGAGCGAAACACAGAATCACCGGGCTTGTGATATTCTCCTTAGAGAACCCTGAAGGAGCATTGGACACAAAGGATTTACCTCATTCGACCGTCTTTAGCACGGGGCCCAGTTCTTCAAAGGAATTATGCACAGGCCCCATCAACAACTCGAAATCTGGATTTAACTCAAAACACTTAAAATGAAGACATTTCGGTTAATTTCAGAACCTTCCTGGGAATTATGAATCGCCAAATTTGATAAAACTGAGGGCGCTGACATCATTCAGAACCCTCGAGGGAACTAAAGTAGGAGATATTTAGTTAAGAACCTCAATTATAGTGAGCGCGGTTCTTTGGGAACTTTGAAGGTAAATAGTGGCTATTTTGTCAATCAAACCTTTTAGCGATATCAAGTTAACATCATAAAGTCTACAAGAAACTCTGCCCATGTTCCGTTATGTAGTTGCTGGGTAAAACTCAAATTAGCGTGTCAGAGGCGCATCATTAAAACGAATAAAGAAGAAACGATTTAAAGCGAGGAATTTAATTTTTAATCTGGTAAAAACTGAGAAAATCCAAGAATGATAAATTACTACAAAATACAGACACACTAACCCAGTGTCATACGCTAGAAAAAAAAGATATTTGTATATTATCCTAACTTGCACGAAGCTAACCACGGTTTTGCGATGTAAGAGGACGAAAACTTTGATCCAAGGAACAAAAGTTTGAATTCAGGGGGCTATATGTAGTAAACACCCTCTTTCCCAAGTAACCGGGTCTATTCATTTAAGGGAAGTAACAGGAAAACAGCCAGATGAGGGAATCAAAAGTAAAAAAGTACTTTTATTTGAGAATTATACTTTGTAATAGTTACTGTCTTTCCTGAAGATCTATTGAATTTTTGAATCAAATTTTGAGTTCAAAAAGAGACAACACCCGTTTACAAAGATCACTGGAACATTTGAATCAATCGAGAACTTGGAGAGAAGTTGGAAGACAGCGACCAAATTTACAAAATACTTAACCCTACTTTGAACAGATCTGGGTGGCCTTAAGGCTTTCAAATAGCTTAAAGAGACAACCATTGACATTAAATTACGAGGAACACCCAACACACCCCATTAAAGTCAGCTATAGGACATCTGCTATGTAACTCAAAGGAAGAGAAGCGAGTAGAAAGAGCAAGTCTGCTCCTCCAACCGGTCCTTGAGCCATCGAAGCTTCCATTTCTTTAGACTTATGTCAAGTTTTTGATCTTCAAGACCAACCACAACACACATAAAAGTCGTGATTGGACACAAAATAAAAATGAGTTTCCTGTTGAAGAGGTGACATCTCTCAAGAGATAGAAGTTAGATTCTGTGATGGTGTGGGCGCTTCTACTAAATCTTATTCAAATGTGGAAGTTCTGAAGTACAAACTGGAACAACTCTGGGGGAAAATATCAGCAGAAAACTCTGCATGTTTCGTGTGCTCAGTTAAAACCGAGGCTTCATCAAGTCATCTATAAAAAGGGCAATATTTGTTAAACCATCATCTAACATATTATTTTTTCATTCGCTTTAATCTAAGCATTACCTAATATTACAATTTGGTCTGAAATTAATTAAATAAATATCAAAATATCCTTCGTGTTCATAGCCTATATTATATATTTTTAATATATCAATTAAAACTATTAAAATTAGAACAAAACAGAACCCTGTGTAATATATAACTACAAAATTTTGTAAGAAAGATTTTCCAAAATAATATGTACTTGGTTTCTAGGAATATTTTTTACTTCTCCATCTTTTGAAACTTTCATCAATTCTTTAATACATTTCACCTCTATATTTTCTACTCTTCAATTAATATTCTTCCTTAATCAACCGTTGATTCACCAATTTATTCAGCTCTAAATAGGATTAAATACAAACTTTTAATTCTTTTTTCTCGATTTAAATCCGATTTCTATTAATGAACACAGAAGAAGTAACAGAGATTGATTTAAGTCAACTCCAAGTTATTGTTTTGATCAATTCTCTTTATTTACTAACATTCCCCTGGATGGAACGACGGAGATTTCTCGATTGAGAATTGAAAAGATATTCAATTTCCTTCAAGTTTAAGTTGACTTTTATACTTTTATATTCAGTCATTCTCTATTCAACCAAATAGACAGGCTTTTATGGGAATTGCACTCAGTTGCATCCTATATTCTCTTTTTATGTCCTTTTATGAGGACTTTTTGGTAGTAGGATAAAAACGCTGTTGAGAGCCGTGTAATACATGAGATGCGGAGATGATTATTTATATAACCTAATCACGTCCCAGAAACGTTATAAACTATTTAAAGAAATAACATCTTAATATTATGTTTATTGCGGAAACCGACGTTAAGGAGACGATCGCATTTTTAGGCATCAAACGATGACGCAAAATAATCAGTTGACTATAAAGAAAAACAGGATTCACACGACTAGAATTAAAATTGCGTCTCGATTGTAAATCTTTAAATAAAAACATGTTTTTGAAACTTTCGTTTTACGTAAACATTCTTCTTACCCTCAAAGTCTTTATTTACTAATCAAAATCTTGAAAAGAACACGGCAAACTTCTATTTTTCTTTCTTATACTTATAAAAAAGTGAATTAATTGAGAAAATGTTCATAAATCCGATTAAGGCGAATAGAACTTAAGAAGTTAATTTTACGCCACTTTTTAATTTGATCCCTTTTTTTAATTTGGAATTTCAATACATTCAAATTAGTCCCAATTTTGCCGCTCTGTTTTGGCCCGGAATATTCGAGTCCATCCTTTATTGAAGCATATACATAGAGAAGCTGCGCCCCCCCAACTAGGCAGTCGCCAAATGGGCTCCCCCCAAATACAAATAAAAGTAAAATACGAAAATAAATTTAATAACACCTGGGAGATCTCAAGCGCAATTTAACAAAGAAAAAATGCAGGATAAAAAAGCCGCATTCATAACGAAGCCAACTATGGCGTCTCCTGCTTGCAAATATTTGTGAGGTTAAAAGTTCACATTTTAATAGGAGACATAAAGCCTAGAATATTTGTGGCAACAATTTTCCACTGAGAAATATATTTTTGGCAAATATTTCCTTTCCTAACATCATAAAATATTTCACATTCAATAATCTCGCTCCCGGTCACAGTATTTTAGCCCTCCTTTTCGTCGTCTCTTTCGGGAAAGATTTTCTATCGTGCACAATTTTCCCCGCAGCAGATTCTGTCCTTTTGAACAATCTATTTCCCTCGTCACTTTCCTTGAACACTTTCCTTTGAACGTGTTGCACACGATGTTCCGTCTCCCCCACCTTCCAAGAAAAGAAGGGCGTTAACTAACGCGATTGAAGACCCGAAGATTGACAACAACGTCTATATTTTAGGGAAAAATATATTTCCCTCCTGCTATTAATTTGTTATTGTCTTTAGTTTCAATTCTGATTCAGAGCTGATCATTTAAAATAAAAATCAGCTCTTTGAATCCTTGATAGCCTTAGCGCTCTAGTACGCTTAGGTATTATTAATAATACCATTACTGGTATTTATAATACATGTACATTTAATGCCATATAAACGTAACACTATCTAAAACAATGTTGCCAAATGCCATGCCATAAGGATAGATAGACAAACGGATTTTTTAAATTTGGTACAAGAAATGATATTGGTTTAAGGCGCGCAAACAAATTAAATTAATAGAGCAACAAGAGGAGCAGCTTCGCCACTCCTCCTCACAGAAGGAGCTTGCGCTTCGCTGACAGACTATCGGTCTGTGTCCTATGGCCTATCATGATTCTTTTATTTTTCAAAAATCACCAAAATTCGATACTTGTATATATTTCTGAACTTCTTCATTTTATTTTTTATATTATAAAGGAATTATTAGAAATAACTTTGATAAAAAATTTAAATATACTTCGGTAACAACCGAACTAAAAAAAAAATCTTATTTACAACCTCAAAAGATCTCGTTCCTAAAATATAGGGTTATGGACAAGGTATACAATATATTACTTATAATAATTAAATACAGGAACTTCCATATTTTTTGAGTGTACCAAAAATTTGCGTCCTTGTCATTATCCAGGAGGCATTTAACATAAATCTATTTTCTTGCCAATAATTTTGAGTCCCGTGGACTCTTGAAGTGATCCTGTAAGACGTTCTTAATTTGACCTAAACAAGGGTTTCGAGAGGCATTAAATCCCGAGGGCGATCCGTATCTTTTATATGTAAAAGAGAGAATGAGAGAGCGATAGATGTAGTTGTGAGAAAGGTAAATAGAGTTAAATCAAATAGGGAAACGTCAAAAGGCCTTACAGCCGCCCTCAAGAAGTTCAATAGATTGTAAACCTATTTATATACACACGACTTGTCCCGATAACTTTATCGCGATGGTCAAAAGCGCAAGCGTACTTAAAATGTTGTCTATCTTATTTTAATCATATCGACGCCTGTTCTTTGGAAATCACGTTCGAAGAGTCGATTCGATGCGTCTTTAGGAGAATCTTTTTAGCCTTTGATTTCTATCCATTTCCATCAGCGTTTCTTTCAATTGTAAATCGAATCCTTCAATTCCGTTCGTCGATTCCGTTTAGAATTCTGGATGAAGAGGTTAGTTAAAGTGTTGAGGTCTACCAGCCTGGTTTTGTGGTTTCTGTGTGTGAATGATGTGATTTATTTCGTTGCCTAAACCTCCACCTTCTTCAGCCTCCACTCTTCTTCTATAGGGAAAGGTGTCCATTCATGTGCACTGTCTTCCAGCTTTAGCCGTACTCGTTAGTTATATGAAAAACGTAGAGAGAAAAAAAGAGGGGGGGATTAAGATAATCAGTAAGAGAGATAGAGAATAAAGAGTGATGGGGCATATATAGATAGAGAGAAGGAGTGTGAGAGAGGAACGAAAAGCGCTGCAGAAAAAATTCAATTAGCCCTAAACACAAATCCTATTATTATTATGGTTTCAGTCGAGGTGAAATGTAAGGCAGCGCATCAAACGCCTCGGCGCATGATATCAAATCACATGGAAACGATGGATGAAGCGGCTGTCAAAGTTACCCATTCCACTTACGAAGAAAGGGTGTATTGAATAAATAGGTAACATTCTTCTCGATTACCACCAATAAGTCCTCGGATCTTCGATCACGAAGGAGAGAACGCGAAGAAAAAGGATGACGTCCTTCTTATATTTGACGTTGGTTCTTCTATTTTCCTCCGAGTGATCAGAAAATAACGTTCCTCACCCCTGTACGTTTGAGGCATTTTTGTGCAGTGCCAAAGTTTTTACTCTTCTTTGGGATACTAATTGTTCTTGTATGGCACTACCATGGGTGACGTAGCCGTTTATGGCACTCTAGGCTGCGACAGTGCCACTCTTTCTTTCCTTAATTTTAATCACTCCCCTTCCTAATATTGCTCTTCCCCCCTTTGTTTGTGGAGAAGAACCTCCCTTCATCTCAAATCTTAGGTCCAAACCCGGATCATGTGACCTTTAAAGTAACTCCAACAGCGAGAAGGAGCGGGGGTTGGGAGAAGGTGGAGAAGAGGGGAATTGTGTGCAGTGGTGTTGGGTCATGTACCGGAGGAATAATTGCAAGAAGATAAGAAAGCAGAGAGCAGGAAGAGGTGTTCGTTAGTGTGAGCAGATGTGTGTCAAAAACAGAAATTATTGCAGAAGTAAATTTGAAAGTTACGCCAAGGCCTTTGTGCTAGTTATAAATAAGGGCGAGATTAAGGATAGATAAAGAGAGTAATTTGAGCATCCAAATATAATGAAGGCAAATGAGTCTATTAGTGTGAATATGACTGGATTAAACCTCATTACCCATAATAGGAGGAGGTTACTCGGGTGGCAACCCATTAACAAAGGTGGAGCGGTTTGTGAGAAAGTTGGGATAAAGTGAAAGTCGTACAGGAGATGGTGATTCTGCATTGTAAGAGATGGAAGCGACCTTGAGAACACCGGTTATTGCCTCTCTTTTTCATAGTCAATGATGAAGGTCTGAATGTAGCCATTCAGACCTGTGTGTGAAAGGGATCTTTTTTTAGTATGAAGTTAAGTCTGTTCGAGAGTAGAAGTAGTGAAGCGATCTTTGTAACACTATGAAAGGGATAAAAGACTTTGTGGCGGGATGGAGTGAAACCGTATGATGTTATGGTGGTTTTCAGGAAACATTGAAAGTCACTATCTCGAGAGTAGGGTAAGTGTAGGGATAATTGAACAATCAAAAGAGTGGTTTGATATAGAATATGAAGTACGTTCATAAATAAAATTAAAGATTTAGACACGAAAAGTGCTAAGCAAGTTCTGATGTGCTGAGAGTAGATAATCTTTGTTCTGTTAACTTAACCGGGCTTTTCCGTCATTGCGAAGAGTAGAGAGAGACAGAGAGCTGTTTTGCTCATTCAACCCTTAATTGTTGACTTCTTGGCGAGGGAACAGGTCATTATCGTCATGTGCGTTGCAAAGTTATTCATTTCCACCAGATAAAGGCCTGGTATTTTCATTCAGTACCAGCCATGATTATAGCTTGTACTCAACAATTTTGGCTACCACTTAAGTGATCTGAGTTATAGGTTCATGCGCATTGGAGCAACCATACTACCTCTACATCGCTATTCCTAAGGAAATGATCGCAGTTAAGTAAGGATGTTTAGCCTTAAGAGTCAACATCGGGGACAGAATGAGATCACATGACCCTCTGGTTCCTGAGTCAGTCTGGGACCTTTCTCCAGTAAAATCATCATCAGAACCCTCTCGACTTTTTTAACGATGCTTAAATCTATATCCAACGCCTCTTGTTCTGGACTAAATTGGACCCCATTACCTGAGGTGACTACCAACCCTTTTCCTGATATAAATACCCGTTGTTAAAATCAATTATCTATGAAACTCACATCCTAAACCCGATTGAGTTTCCACTAAGGTAGGATACCCCCCCCCAAAAAAATGGCCAGGTGTCAGGTTATAAGTGGTTATATAATAGAAACATTCGAGAATCCATGATTATAATTTATTCGGCTTTGAACTTCTCCTTTGGGAGGTCGGTGGTTACCACTCGCAACCTCATGACATGTACAAGACTCTCTGCGCTACAGGGTGAGAAGAGGTCCAAAATAGGAGTGGCAGGAATCCTCTATTTCCTTAAAGAAGTATATGGAAGAAATGTGAATAAAGAGCCTCTAATGGGTCTAGGCCAGGATTTAATACATGTATAGTGGTTTCCGTAAAAATGGTGGGGCCGATCTCTCGCTCCCTCCCACCCCTCTGCCTTCAAGAATCTAATCCCGGATTAAGTCAAGAATTTGGATCGATTTAGGGGGGAGACGCCCCCATTTTGCTGCTCTTTGATCTCCATTTTCAGGCTTTCCCTCGAGTTGGAGGATGCTGGGGTGTAATTGCCACTAAGTAGTTAATGGCATCCATTATAAAGTAGGAAAAGTGAGTAGATGAAAGGAGAGTGAAAGAGAAAGAGAGAACTTGAGAGAAAGATGATGGTAGAGACGAGGAAGGCTTTGGTCTCCCCAAGTGATTCACGGCAAAGTGGAATCAACACAGATTTGAAATAAGTTCACCTTACTCCATAGCTCCCTTTCACCTCGGTGCCCGTTCTTTGGCTGGCTATGGCCCGAACACTCATTCCGTCTAAGAACGGGAACCCACCCAACTGCCATTTCATTCATCTTCATCTTCACCCAACGCTGAAACAGAACGCGATGACGACATTTATTATGTAAAAATTGACTAACTTTCTTTCTCACACTTCTCTATCCACTAACAACAAATTTATATCCGACCTGTAAAAATAAATCCTCGCATACCATACACTCCCACTCATTTTCAAAGCATCCCATAGTTCTCCCTCCAGTTGTTTCAGAAAAACACGACATCTCTTTTGTCTACACCATCCACTTGCACCCAGCCACATTCTTACTTTCTGAATGTTGCCTGTGGGCGATAACCACCTCCATTTGCCTGTTAATCAACCCCGCCCACCTCCCCTGAAGGGAACGTCTCGTCCTGAGAGGGTTACAATTCCCTTCATCCTTAAGCCGCCACAGATTAACACCGAACGGCCGAAATGGGTCTGAAGCCCGATTTTCCGCCCTCTCGATTACGAATTAATGGCCTGGAACAGAAAGGAATTCGATCCTCGCTACGATAACCAGAGATTTACGGACGTTAGAAAGCCGGGAATATCAGGACTGCCTGAGATTTGCACCAACCAATTATCCAGGATCGTGGAACCAGGAATCGAACCTCAAATGACTCAGGAAGAGGTGGCGTGAATGAGAGACTTCAGGAACACAGCTTGACCCATTACTTCGCAGGGGGGTGCGAGCGAAAAGAGCATAGTAATGTACCAGCGGCATTTGTTCTTTTGAGGGGAAGAAAGCAACAAATGACCGGTGGCGTTTCATAGGAACGTGTCTTAGAACCATTCATGACGTCACAAAATGTAACATTGGTCGGGATGAGAGTAACCAATGGGTGTCACCGGGTGCTTTAACAGGGTTCGTGTCCTTTCTGGGAGGTTATTCGATTCAGTCTCATAGATAATGGACAGAAAACATTCATCATTTTCCCCATTGGATTAGATTTTAGGAAAACGCAAAACATTATCAAGGAATTCCATTGTTTAACAATGGCGATAGGACATTGCGACCAGAGGACAATTTCCATCGATTGCAATTTATCCCTAAAAACAATTCCCTTATGAAGTGCCCAAGGACAACTGTTCCAAAAGGACAATTTAAAGCGACATACAATATACTCGAAGCAAAATGTGTGTGAGGACTATTTTCCTTAACATAATTCCTGAATAGACATTTTGGCTACAAGGACAGTTTTTCCCGAAGGAAAGTTTAAGTCGGAAAACAAATTTCCCCTGTATTTTTTCTAGACATTCGACCGTAAGAAAAACTTACATCTAAGGACAATTTTCCTAGGAGGTCAATTGCAATGAAGGGAAAATTCTTTGAGATGATGATTTCCCCCTAAAGCCTATAATTTCCTTATGCCTGTAAGACATTTTTCAATTGAGGACAATTTAGGTCAGAAGGACACTTTCCCATCTCAATAGAAAAATCTTGCCTAGATATTTGGCAACACTAAATTTTCCTTGGAGGACAGCTGCACTAGTAGGACACATTCCTCAAAATTCAGTATTTCCATGAGGCATAAAAGCAAGAGATCCATTGTTGGGTGGAGTTTGTTTAGATGTTAAACAGAAGGTTTTGCCGAATATTGTCCTTCCACTTGATTGCCAGCAACGTACGTCATACTTCTTTACATACATGCAAGAATGCTGATAAATGTGAGGTTGTGTAATATTCTCATACATATGGTCGCAAAGAGTACAGTTGAAGTATATAAAAAAGTAATGGCACCGTTTATGTGAAGAAGCGGTTAGAAAATCATTCCACATTCATCATTCTGTCGTAACGTAATACGCGATAGACAGGAACTAATCTATCAACCTTGCCCTGAAATGCCGCAAATGTTGTGTGGAGGATGTAGAAGAAAGTTCTGTGAAGACTTTCGGTTTTGTGACTCTAAAGTAAATTTTCCTCTTTTGTCCTCAAAAATCAAGCGAACTTAGCAAATTCATTTCATTGGTCTCTTTTTGTCAAGTTTAAAGTCTGTCCCCAAGATTTGAACTTAACTGTATACCATTCTCGCTTTTCCGAATGGTAGTGGAGTTTATTTTATTTATATGTTGTCTTCGGGTAAAAGCCATCAAGAAATTACTACAAAAATTAAAGAATCTCAATCACATTTATCTCTACTGACTGATTTGTTCTCTCAGGAAGAAGTTGTATAAAGCTGAGGCTTTTGTTTCATTCAGGAGTTTTATCAAAGAAGACCAAAGCTTTTTTATCCGAGTTTTCAAAATTATAAAGTTGCCTCTTCAAATGAGGATGCGAGCAACTTTTATTCTATGATGCGATCTTCAAAATCTTCTAAAAATTCATCAAAACCCCGTCCTCTTAAAAGACACTTCACTACAGTACAATTTTCAGGACTCTTACATCGATAAGCCTTGTTGATAACAAGAACCTCTATTAGACATTCATGGGTGAGGGTTGTTTAGCAGAGAAAATGCACCACTTAGCAAATGAAAACAGAACAAAAAATGGCGTACCGCTTTCCTATCACGGTCGGTGTCACCCTAATATCTGAAAAACTCATATCATCTTTCAGCCACCCCAAACAACACGAGTGATTTTGAATATTCAGTGTAAAACTTCCTTAATCATCACTAATATCATGGAAGTAATAGAATAAAAGAAAGTGCAGGACTTTTCTTGCTATGGTAACTTTGAGACTATTTAGAAAACTTAATATTTTTCTTGGAATATTTCATCTTTTCTTTCCAAAATATTTAGTAAACTCTGGCGTGAATTTCAAATTGAATTTACTGTTAAAATTTAGTGCAATCATGACACATTCGAAACACTGCAAGCTCTACCATCTCAAAATGGATTCATCAACTTCAGGAGGTTCAAGAAATATCTGCTTTCTCTAGAGAAAAGAAGCCTTAAGTGCCAAGACATGTCTGAGATGGTCTATTCAATTTTATTCCAAATAACTGTAATTAAAAGAATCTTACCTTCTAGATAATAATTATTAAATATTGGAAAATAGTATTTTGTTTTACTAAACAGGGTGTCTTTCAATATAATTATGTTTTGAAGCAGATAAAAAGGCAAAGTTTCTTAATGTTCGAAATAAAACAAGGATTGTTTACTCTTAGACAAACCAAAAGTCAATATTATGAAGCGAACAAAATATTTTAGAATTTTATTTCTTTGCGGTTTTATAAGTCAAATAAATCTAATTAAATAAATACTTTACATTTTTCAAACATTTCCAAGTTAATAAATATAACCTGATATTAAAATTAAAATAATTTAAACGTAAAAAAATACTTATCACGGAAGCTTTTGAAATTATTATATAATTCTTTTGCTTAAAAGTATAAAAAAAGAGACATTTTATCTCATTTTAAAAATTTCCTTTTATTCTCATTATTTAAAATAATTAACTCTTTTAGAATTATTGTTTGTTCGTTAATTTTGAAAATATTATTTAGAGTTTTAAAAATTATTTGTTATCTTAATTACCTTTGAGCACTTGACCATGAAGAGAACATGATGATGAAATTGTTTGGGGGAAACTTTTCCTAGGAGAAATGAAGTGGGGAAGTTATCCTAAGGACAAATAACTAGAGGTAGAATTGTCCTTAAAGCATATGTCCTCAGGGGATTTATCCGAGGAGGGAATTTTCCTTGATGGTTCATTTGACTTCTGAGATATATTGTCCTTCGCTGGAAATTATCTTTGGCAGGACGCATTTCTACATAGGGGCAAACATTCTTGTGGAAATTGTCCTATAACACAGCAATTTACCCCCCCATCCTCTTCCAAGCTAACGAACAAATAGAACCCACATTATCGGAACCATTTAAACTTAAACCGAAGCCCGAGTTTTAGTCTAAAAATGATTTTTTAAATGCCCCGTACTGTCCTTGTTTCTGCTAGACGGGGTCTCGCTCTGTGTTTCTGTCCCGTACGCCCCGATTTTGCGTCTACCAGGACACACGCCACTTACCTTCTCTAAACAAAACCTGGTCTTGGATATAACCACGAGACTATGGGACAATCATCCCCCTCATTTTGCTTCGTACAATCTAATTATACAACCCCTTACTCCGGGGTTGATTTGCCCTCTTGATTCACGTCACGATTCCACACGGATTCTTTGTTCCCCCAATCCCCTTTTGCGTCTCGTTCGAATTCAGTTCGTTCAGTAAAGTGCCATTAAAATGGGCGATTCTTCCTCTCAGTTTCAGGTGGCTCCGCCTTGGCACTCTCTATCCCACCCCGTCACAGTGCCAGCTGGTAAAGGACTGAAGGCTGCATGCTCCCGTCATTTCGAGAACTCGAATGCGGGGGTTTCTGTCTGCACATGGGTAGATTCAATAAAGCAAAAAATATGAAAAAGAGAAGTAAAAAATGAAGAGGAATTACGCAACAAAGTCTTTAGTGTCCCTTCGTGGCTATTCAATAAGTAGGTAATGGAAGAGTGATGTGTCTGTATCAGCAAACACACCTGTGCTTCGCAAATGCAAGCAAACGACCGGGAAGGATTAAGAGCGAACGCAGTTCGAATTCACACAAAACCAGGACCAGATCAGTTTAGTGCGTCATGGTTCACTAGTAGTTATAATTCTAAACAGCAAGGGGGATATGTAGTCTCTATGAGGAGACTCCAGCATTCGCCGCACTTATGTTCCGAAGAACTACGACAGAACTATTTTGGGGAAGTCTAAAATGCCCCTCTTAGGTTACCAGGACACAAAGATGTTACTGTTTCTACATTTCTTGTGGCATCGATTTTAGCACGCGATTGTTTTGCTACTTGTGTTGTAAAGATCCTGGGTGTATTAACCGGATGAAGTAGCAATGCTTTACACATTTCCACAGGGTTGGCTTAACTGAGGACAGTTTTCACCCACATCAATTGTTAGCACCCAACGGATCCAATATTATATAATGGTGTAAACAAGTATTTTACCACTTGTGGCAAAATAACGCAAAATAACAAATTCTAGAGAAGTTTCTTCCACCCTTTCCGTATATATATATATATATATATATATATATATATATATATATATATATATATATATATATATAAAATAAAATATGCAAAAATATTGAATTGCATTAAATGAGAATAATTGTGCTGTATTCAAAGGATTTAAAGTTGTATGTTGATACGTAATTCAGAGTAGGACACATTTTGTGCTGATGTATTTGACAAACCGAGCCTATAACACATTTGTGGTGATTGTTTTGATGAACGGAACTGGGGAAAGTTTTATGTATTTGCTAGATCGAGCTTGGGGCACATTTTGTGTTGAGCCGCATCTTATTGATTTCTCCTTCTCATTAAAGAACAGGATTGCCTCATTCAACAACAGCTGGCTATAAACTTATCCTTCCATTTAAGTAAATGAGGAAAGAACAGGATAACAACGTGATAGAGAGCTGTTGTTTACGGCATACGGTACACCACAAACCCCCATCCAGGTTTAAACGCTTTCCTTATAATGTTTTTTTCTCCTATTTTAAAATACTGCTAGGAAAGGATTACATTTAGAAGAAAATCATAAATGTTACAGAAAAAGGTCTTAAAAAACCTTTGGTAAAAGACATAAATGCAAGCGTAACGAGGAAATAATTCGAGTCAGCAAATCTATCGCGAGGCTAACGAGAAATAAACGTACTCGAATATTGGACAAATCTTGCATGAGGCTGGCCAGAAACGATTAGAAACTCTTGAATCGAGCCATAAATGCAAGCAGAACGAGGAAATAATTCGAGTCAGCAAATCTATCGCGAGGCTAACGAGATATAAACGTACTCGAATATTGGACAAATCTTGCGTGAGGCTGGCCAGAAACGATTAGAAACTCTTGAATCGAGCCATTCTTGAACTGCGCTTGTAGTGGCTGAATAATAATAATAAGCTTAAAAAAATGAAACTGATATCATGCAAAGCAGGCACTAGAAGCTAGAAATAGAATATTAAATAAATTTTTAAACAGGGCCATTCGCGCTCCTGGGAAACTACCTCTTTGTGGTTTCCTCAATATTGTTAAGTTTTTATAGGAAAGAAATCCAACATAGCCCAACTAATTTAGGAAATTCATGAAAAATATTTCATTACGATTTTAATCACGATTTGGGGAGCCGCCAGAAGCTTTCCAAGTAAAACAACGTGTCCATGTGGAAAGGTCCTATTTTCCGTTATTTTTAATCAAAGTCATCCTTTTTTTACTACCATTTTAGAGAAAAACTATTAAAAGAAAAACCAATTGAAACATAGGAAAAAATACCTAAGAATTTGCAGAGAGCAAGTGAAAACAATAAAAGATAAACAAGGAAATAAACTGACAAATAGAGAAAAATGCATTTAAAGGAGTTGAAAAATTCTATCCTGATCAAATTCTTAGCAAATGAGAAAAAATTTCACAATGAAGAAATAATATATTTTATACCCACTTAGGAGCATGAAAAATGGTATTGCGCCCTAAGAGAGAGTGTTCACAATCCCTTTATGCAGGCTAGGATTGTTTGTGTTGATGGCATACTAGATAGACTTTATACTCAATGTTTAATGGAAAGTAGGATTCCAATGGTACTTGTGCAATACTTTCCTTGTGCCTATTTTTAAAAAAGCGACAGGGAAGTTAGATCAATACACAACCTCCCAGCACACACTGCCTCAGGTCTCCTGTCGGTCGCTTCTCCTTCACTGCAGGAAAAGTCAGCTTTAGACTATAATTCTAGCTAGCCCTTAAGGAGTATCAAAATGATGATGATGATTAACCAGTATGAGGCTAATAAACCTTAAACTTGTAATCAAAAGGTCCCATAACAACACTGGTATCTTGTACTGCACAGGATAATGGTCCAGAGGGAGATTGGGTCTTCTTGTAAATGGTAATGACAGAGGTTCGGAGAAAGGCTAGCAATCTAGCCAAATAATGAGAAGAGTCCTTCATGATACTAGCAAACTATTGGAATGATAAATGAAATACAATTTAATTTTTGTCGCCTCGATGGAGATTAATCCCCCAAAGTTAAGAGGAAATTGCATTTTTTACTTCCAAAATTATATGAAAAATTTGGAAATAAACACTTGAAGATTTAAATTCCAAATTGCTTTGTACTTTTATTGTTTTGGTATGGATAAAATTGGAATTATAGGGAAATTTGTGTAGCAGAAGACCTAGTAAATAGTTAAGAAAATCATTTATCTTTATTCTTGAAGGAATAAATTCATTTAAAGCAAATGAATACGAGGCGGCACCCTTGATTTGCATAATAACATAAGTACTTGATCTGGAAAGAACTGTTTTGTAGGATTCAAGTCACCGACCTGCATTTAGCTAAGGATGTGGAATCAAGTTGCCAAACACAAATCAGTTCAAAATCCAGACCAACTCAAAGAATATAACCTCCCAGATCTTTCTATGGACTTGTGGTACACTCATACAGTGGGTCGCCCCACAACTGACACCAGTTTTTTAATATAATATAGTTGTCATAGGGTGAAGTTAGAACCCAACCTTTCCCAAATTCCTCAGCCCGAAGGAGAGAGGCCTATGAACGGATTAGTCCGGTATGAGTGTGAGTGAAAGTATAAATACAAATCAGAGTGCAATTAAGTTTCAGAGTGCAATTTTAGGTTGGCCAATGCTTTGCTTATCTTGGAAAGGTTCTGGAGTAATAGAAACGGAGTATAAAAATATCATTTACTACTATGCATATAATATATTTACATAATTAAAAGGGTTTTAATTAAGGTATATTAACACGAGTTTCGATTCCAAAGAGCTACCTGGCGTGGTCGACCACCTCATACACAAACGGACAACGTGAAGCCAAATAACGCTGGAGTAAAGGGGGAGAGAAGAGTTGCACGTTGCAATTACCTCGAAAATTTGGTCCGAGGGAGTAGTCCCGCTTTGCTAGAGAGGGCGTAGAGTCCATAATAATAGACTCTTTACAAACTACAATTACGGGAGATAAACTCAGAACTTGCCTTCTGATTTAGAATACTGACCCGAAAATTTGACGCGTCGCGTTCGGGTAACGAGTACCAACGAGTACGGGGTTGAAGACCGCGCGTTTTAGGAGAGTACACGGAACTTGAGGGGTTCCGAAAGGCTTCGCGTTGAACTGACGGGGACGGGAAGGTGTCGGATACTCGTGGATACTCGGGAAACCTGTGGTTACTTACTACCGTCCAGGTTTGGTGGCAAACATTTTATAGGGTTGAGACGGGGGAGCTTTTCCACGCGCCCAAAGGGGGAGGGTTCTAATGGACAGACGCTAGGCCAGGCGAGGTGGACTTTGCCCGATTCCCGCCGTCGCAGGATAATCCCCGGCGGGACCCTTCGTGCTCTTAAGCACTTCTCAGTCTTCCACGAATTCGGGCCTTCAGCCCGTCACGACCTTCGCGCTTTCGTGACTTATTAGCGTAGATTAAAAGGGTTCACCTTGTGTGTCTTCTCTCTCTCTTTCTCTCTCTCCTCAAAAGAGATGAGCACGCGCGTCTCTCCCTCTCTCTTTGACAACTCAAAATACTTTATTAGCTATAAACAGCTGTGATTTCCTTCTGCACCCGAAACATTCTGACAACCACTCAGGGAACCAAGTTATAACTTTGGTAAATAGCGAAACCAATGAGCCGTTTCATTATTCTCCGACGCCTGAAGCACCGAGGAAACAAAAAAAAATAACCTTGAGGAACCCCTCTCTAAATCAACGCCATTTTAAGAATCTCTGGAAACGCAACCCTCAGAGAAGTCACAGGCGGACTTACCGATGGCAACAGTTGGTCTATTTGCGTCACACAGACAGGGAAGAGGGTCTCCACACGAAAGTAGCGAGCCATCCAGTACTCTATCAAAACGATGACGTGGCTAAAGTATCGTCCCGGGGAGAAATAGATTATTTAGTCGTTTATATCGAATTAATAGCCAATATTTTTAAGAATTTTACGCATCTATCGATTTAAAAAAAAATTAAAAAGGTTAATATTGATACTGGCTGTGTAGTTAACTTAATTAGCATTTTGTAGTAAAGATATATCAACTGATCGTTATTTATTATGTAAGTATTCTCTACATGAGAATTAATGGGGGCGGAGCCTTTTATCAAAGTCCTTTGGCCACGCTCACAAGTTGATGCCATACAACAATCGCTATGGCGAAGGTGTCCTCCGACCTCGATAAGGGGCCTCCGACTGGCCACACGACTGCCCAGATGACAATCACCCGGCTTTGAGTAGGAGAGCTCATGTTGGTCCTAGGCGCCGAATGGCCTGCTTAGACCAGGTAAACCGCAAGGCGGCATCTTCTTTTCTATAATATGAGATATGTAAAGAACGGCACATCTTGTGAAGATGATTGGACACCTTGGATCGTCTCACAATGTCCATAAATACTGACTCTTGGATTGAATGTTCAATTGACTGCATCATAATTAATTCAGAATGAGATAGAGGAGAAAATCTGAGGTTCGGTGGTCAAGATGTCCAAGATAAATATCACTTATTCTTCTTAACATTTGATTTTGAACATTCATGCTACGTGATCCTCTGCACTACACCTCACATTTGAGTTCAAGAAGGAGAGATTGAGAAACTCCTTTGCGTCCTGGATCACTAGTATTTATAATTTTAAACGGGAAAGGGGAATATTTAGTGTCTAGGTAAGAGAATCTTTCATTTGCTGCATCTATGCTTAAAAGACCTACAACAGAAATGCTGTGAAGAAGTCAAAATGACCCGCAAATCCAATCTAGAACTTATTCTGGAAGAAAATAGACAAGAGAATCCTTCATTAAAGGCACCTATGCTTAAAAGAACTACGACAGTAATGCTGTGAGGAAGTCTTAAATGACCCTCAAATCCAGTCTAGAACTTAATACTGGAAGAAAAATATACAAGAGTATCCTTCATTTGCTGTACCTATGCTTAAAAGAACTACGACAGTAATGCTGTGAGGAAGTCTTAAATGACCCTCAAATCCAGTCTAGAACTTAATGCTGGAAGAAAAATAGACAACTCTGAACAACGAGAAAGGAAAATAATAATTTGCCTTTTTAAACGTGGGCAAGTAAATTTGAACGTGGATTATAATTTAATACTTTAAAAATGTAAGTTTGTAATATAATTGATTTTTTTTAGTAGAATTATTTTCATTACACCTTTTTTGGCAAATTAAATATATTTTTTATTTAATTAGGTAATTTTGTACAATTGACAGAATCTCTACCGATGATGTGATGTTGAATACCGTAAAATTTGAATCCTAAAAGTCTAGTTGTATGATGAAGATGGAATGTTGGTTCCTGAATGTGAGATGGTACAAGATCGATGTTTGATTCTTTTCTTGCACTGTGTGTGGGAAAGTAGTTATGTATGTAGACGATAGTGATGTTGTTGAATGCTGTAATGTTTCACTAAATGGCGCGGAGTTGGCATGTTTGAATGAATAATATCTTGGATTCTGGTGGGAATTTATCTAAACTAAAGGATATCGCAACTCTATTGTAAGCATCCGTGAGGGATAGATTTACCCAGTTTGTGGTGGAAGTGAAAGTGCAATCCAAAGTAAGAGAAATCAAGTGTAACGAGGATTTAAATTAATAAAATACTTGTTTCTCTTCATGGTCGAACAATGTAGAAATGATCATCGTCTAAATGAGATAAATGTATGAAGTGAAGTAGAGAGTTGTGAAAGTTTGAAGTTTTAAAGAGAGCGACGGAGTGTACATGTTTAAGCCAGCTTGTCCCGACAAGTGAAGACTAGGAATCACGGAATACCTTTTATACGTATACTCATCAGAATGATTAGCCAATATTGTTGGCACGGTATAAAAGTCTGAGTGCACACCATCTTCACATTCTCAGGGAAATTTATGACCGTCTAGAAGGATGTGGATTTGGAACAAGTATTTTTTCAGCATAGATAATTATTAAGTTTTAATCATTTTAATAATTAATAATTTAAACTCGGAGGAAAAATGAAAAGAAATTACTTAAATCCCATAATAAACTCGCATCTGTTTTCATCAGAGCCAAAGAACATTTCTTCAAGTGTTGTTTTGGGCCGTAATGAAGACAAACGTCGGTTTCTTGAAATTTTCCATCCATTCATTTCTTTTTTCTTCCTGCAATTTTTTTTTCTTAATTTCGTTAACAATGACCATTTCTAAAGAACCTGCCTAATTATTTTTGTTTTGTGCCAAAGGATTTCTTTGTGCTAAGGATTGCTACAAGAGAAAAAATCTACAGCGAACGACTGGTGCAATGTTTTCGTTAATTTCTCTAATGAGGACGCATTTTAGTGCTTTGGATTCATTGCGTTCGACGATTTGAAACCTGACATCCGAATCATGCGCAGAATGAAGCTCTCTCTATTTGTCTGCGCATGAGGATATTTCTCGTGCAAGGGTGGTGGCCCTCTCACTTTTTTCTGAAAGCAACTCGTAGGGACAAGGAATGGACGCAAGAGCCCCAAAACCAACAAACCAAGGTCAGGGAGTGTTGTTCCTTACGTTTTCTATCATGATTGGTCAGTGTTGTAGGTCTCAAACGACACCTAAAGTACCACACGGAAACCTCCACACTTAAGTAAAGATTGTCATAAGAGTGAACTATGTAATATCATGGACGATAACTTGCTTGAGGAGAAAGTGTGTTTGTCCATCACGTGTTGAGATGACTAAAGCAGACGTGAAAAAGAATGTTTCCTTGATAAGGAAGCATCCGCATTCTAAACAAGCCAGCTATCGAATGTCCAAATTTGTTAAGGTGTTGAGTAGTTCGTAAGAAGGTTCAGGTAGCAGATTTATTCGATACCAAACATCGATTAATGACGAGAATATAAAAATACCCTGAAATATATTAAATTTAAATATATTAAACTTAAATTGATTGAATGATTAAAATAATTAAATATAATTGAAAGAATTAAGGAGTTTCCTCTGACATAACATCAAAAGTAGTTTCACACATGTGAAGCGAAGGTTTACGATGATTTTATCAATGTCAAAATATTATTTCAAACGTATCTAAAAGATTTGAACTGTGTAGCAAACGCAAGAGAGATTCTGGTTCCTCTTCTCCCAGTTAGTGGAAAATGTGTTATGTTCTGCGTTCTATTTTTAGTTAGGAACAATTGTAACCTTGTTTCAAAGCCCCTGATATCAGTGGATCCTGACAGGCTCAAACTAGATTGAGACAACCTTGGCTTTATTCTACCTTTGGTAATCACCGACCAGCTTTCGTCCATTCGTCTCTGGTCGGGTATGGGAGGTAGGGGTGAGGGTGGGTCTGTTTGAGTCACCCCTCCCTCTTGGTTCCGGCTTGGGGGGGTTTAACATACTAGCCTTCTTCCCTCCATTTTTCTCTTTCTAATAACCCCTACCCCCATCTTCTTGCCCTCATCTGTATGCTGCGCAGCGCAAGGGGATTTCATGTAGCACCAGGAGGGGGGAAGCTCGTATACCCTCCTTGCCCCAACACCAGCTGTTTCCCCTCTCAGGCTCACTATGCTGGAAGATCCATCATTATATATCTTCCACCCATCTTCACTTTCCGGCGGGGGATTACGTGCCCTACAACCCCAATACCTACAGCTGCGTTCCCTACCGACCCCACTGAATGCAGCAGAATCCATGACTATATCTTCTTCCATGCTCAAACTACCTCGGCTCACTCTTTTACCTACACTGCCTCTCTCCTGACTCTTAGACCTTTTCTTCTTCCATATCATTTTCACACTCCACTTCACTTGCAATGCCCCATGCAGTTTCCTCACACACTCACACAATTACCACTTTCATTCACTACATATTCTGGATACAACTTTGCACTCGTTAACATCACGAACTCCACCCTCACATCCCAACCACTATCATTTTAGGTTTTAGCACTTTTAACCCCCCCTCCCCCCCACACACACTAGACATACTCTGTTAAACGCATTGAACCCATTTCTCATCACTCTTAACATTTCCTCTTTCACATTCAATGTACATCTCTTACTACTCCATCCATATAGAATCTATCAAGCTGTTTAGTGTCTATATTATAGATAGACAGATGTGCGACACTACCTAACCTTGCTGTACATCCTACCACCCACACATACACTTGCCAGCCCCACGGATTTCAACTCACCTGCTCAAACCATTGCACTCCTCTCTACTTGTCACAATACTTTCACACACTCTCACACTTCACTTCCCATGCAAAATACACTCTCTTCAGCAGCTATAATGCTTCTTTTCTACCTAAGCATTCACTTTATCCAGATTCATCTACTACACATACATTTTCTTTATGCCACCCATCCGGCAACCTCCAGTAAGGGCAGACGTCACCGTCATCCATTTTAGCCGACATTTAAAACCGCAAAACAAAAAAAACACAAAACAAAACAATAAAAACAAAACAAAAGCAAACTGAAACAAACAAAAGAAATAAAAATAAAAGAGAAGAAAAATAAAAGCAAAACAAGCCAAAACAAATAAAAATAAGGAACAAAATAAAAAAAAAGAAAACCAATGAGAAAACGCAAACAGAGGCAAAAAGAAAATTCGCAAAAACAAAAAAAAACCATCAAAATAAAAAGAAAAGATAAACCACGAAACAAAAAAGAAAAACAAAAACAAAAGAAAGGTAAACGAAACGAAACAAATGAGACAATACAAAGGAAAGATAAAACAAACCCAAACAGCAAACAAAAGGTAAAAACAAAACAAAGAAAGACAAATAAATCAAAGGCAAAGGAAACCAAACCAAGACAAAAAACGAAGCAAAACAAGAAAGCTAATAGCAAAAAACAAAACAAAGAAAATATACCAACAGATAAACAAACAAAGCAAATCAAAACAAGAAAATGTCTTGTTGTGGCAGAAAGGGACTCATGGCAAAGAGTACTTCTCCCTTTACCTGCCACACATCTTTCTCGCCTATATAACCGTGCAACCACACCATCAGATACTCTATCACTTTAAAATGCATTGCAACCAGACCCATTCCACTTCATCTACCTCAGCTGCATTTCTCACATCTGACGTAACACAACAAACGTCATGCATACTTATCACCACCAGAACGTGGTAGAACAATTTTAGTCTACCATCGAATCTACTCATCTTCACATTCGCCGCTTCCTCTCCCATACTCAGATTATATAACTCGTCCACGCAATTTCACTCTATACTTTTCATCCCATTGCCTTTCCTGGTATTTTTACTCTCGCAATTATTCTATACATCTCAACAACTTCCCTTCCTTCTCATTCATCTTACTTTTCCAATCTTGATACTCATTCATCTTCCTTGCAAATGCTTTATTTATTACATGTCTTCTCGTCTGAATTCATCGCCCTCTTTCTAACCTTCTTAGCTGCGCCATTATTTATCTCCATTCACGACTGTTTATTGGTGTTGATACATTACTAATGCTATTACTACTAATAATAATAAATATAAAATACTACTAATACTAAATTTCACGCTTTCCGCTCAACGCATACATGCACGGACGGTCACATAAAATCCATCTCTCTTCCCCAATCCGACATGTTAGGCAAATTGGCTTACCTCCCCTTATCTATCCTCACCTTCAGCCCCTATTAGCCCTACAATCGAAGAGGGTGGAGTGAAAATAAAAGAGCTAAAATATTTGGCTGATAAATTTCCCCAACTTGGGCCGTTGGCCGCCATATTAAGACGACGCTTGCGGCATCTGGTGGCTGAAAATTCGATTTTTTTTTGCCGCCTTTGGATTCAAATTTCCCGCGAATATTTTGGAGCCATTTTTCGCGCCCTTAGAGATGGGTAGAGCGGCAAGAGCTAAAGGAGGAAATAGGGGCACCCCTTTGGGGTCTCGAGGCTGCAAGAGACATTATTTTGAGTGGCGGGAGCTAAAAGAGGAAGGAGGGGGCACCCCGTTTGGGCCTCGGGGAAAGGGGGGCTTCAGGAGACATTATCTCGAGACCAGACCTTCAAATTGACACGTTTAATATTAAGCAAATGCCACCGCGAGCAAAAGAGGACTTACACTATCCTAGAAAACAACAAAATCATTATTATTATTTTATTATTATTATTATTTTATATTAGCTTCAAAGAGTAATTATTTTCCCTAAAAATTGAATTTCTAATAAAAAAAATTATAATGAAAGTTAAAGAAATAGCAAATTGTTACTAATCTTTTCTTATGGACCACACGACCCCATAGGAGAGAGCGGGGTTGGGGGTTGGAGGGGGGTAAGGGGGCGATCGAGGCGTTGTTTGTACCTTTCGGAGACGAGCCACGGTTCCCGGTTCGATTCCACCCGGTGGTTCAGATGAGAAGTCGAAAAGAGTTTTTCCTTTTCCCTTAGGCAAATACAATAACCAAAGTCATGCCCTTTTTATTCTAACTTTCATTATCTTCTTCATTTTCTGCTTCTTTCTCCTCTTCTTCATCTTCGTATTCTTCTTTCTCTCTTTCTTTTATTTCTTGTTCTCTCTGCTTTTCTTCTCCGTCTCCCGATGAATTATATAAATGACATATATATATATATATATATATATATATATATATATATATATATATATATATATATATATATATATATATATATATATATATATTTATATATATATTATAATTTGTGTAATCCAAGATTTAATTGCTTATTTCATTATTATTTTGCTTTTTCGTTTTCTGTCAGGCCGTAGTATTTTTCTAAAGCCCCCCCCCCCAGCTCTTTTGCGTTTGAATGCTAATTTCATCAAAATGGAAAATTGGTCCCCAATTTGTGTATGAAGGTAAATGGGTGTAAATTGGCCTGGAACAAATATTGAAGGTATTGCTAAAGAGGCATTGAAATTATTGCTGAATAAATTTTGATCCTCAAGGTGTCCCACAAGACCCCATAAGTAGAGGGAATTCACATTTTTTACGATGACATCCAAAATTCCCTTTCGTCCTTTCTATGGGAGCGCTGTGATGGTGTGGAAGAACGAAAGATCAAAGCGAGGGCTTTAGTCCAAATGGGCAATTTGAGATATGGATGATTGAGTGTGTGGCAGGAAGATAGAGAGAGGAAGGACTGGGTAATAGGTCTCGACGGTGTGAAAAAGGGATTGAAAGGGTTTTCTGTATGGACATGTAAGAAGAATGTAGGCAAAAAGACTTGTAAAGAAGTTTCGTCCTGTGTGAAAGACAATTATTTGTTTACAAAAAAAGGACAGACATGGAAGGAAGTTTTCTTAATAAATTTTCTAAATAAATGCAGATTTCTGGGACACCCTGTAGAACAGAGGTTCTCAACCAGGAAGGAATCGAGCCGAGAGATTGGCTAACTCAAACTTTTGGAAAGGCAGTTTTTCTACATAATTCCACAAGGTATAATCTACAGCTAATCCTAAATCGCTAAATGTAAGATTAAATTAAAAGTTTTCCTTATCTGTAAAATATCTCTTTCATAATTGTCTCATTATTATTTGTATTGTGTCCTGAGAGTCATTCTTGGAATGGGCAATCTTAACAGCAACCTCCATCCCTTTGGAATAAGAAACCGATCATGGCAAAGTGGTTCTCGCTCTAATGGTATGGATAAGTTCAATAATGGGGTCCATGGAGGAGACACATTGAATAACCCTTTTTCGAACGCATTCACCCCCTTCCCCCACTCAGAAATTTTAGAAGGTCTTAAAGGCCGAATTATTGAACTTGGGAAAGACAAGGCAAACTGCTTCTGTCATGGCGGCATTCACATAATGTTATATTTTAACTAAATTTTATTTATCAATTTTGTTAGAATCAGCCGAATAGTTTTGATGTTATTACCAAAAGAAAATAATTTCCGGGCTGCTCTTGGGAGGACCTTGCCAATTATATCGTTTGAACGAGAATGTAAAACAACATAAGGGTTTCAAATTTCGTTAGAATCTTCCTAATAGTTACAATGTTATTACCAAAACACAAAAAGCAAAATGAGGACCGACCAACCGATCGATATAATGAGATATAGAGTCGCACGCGGCCAAAAATCCCTAACCCCCCAAAATATTGGTAGCGCTGGTAAAATTCTTAGACTTCGATCTATTTTGTTGCCAGACGTAAGATGTTATACAAATAAACCCCTTTACAATTACGATGAACAGCTTAATGGATGACGGAGTTCCTAATTTAAAGGATAACATTATGAGTCAAGAGGTCAGTCTTGTGTCTACATGAAAATTAATTTCTAACAATAATGAAGGAAAAAAGCGGAACCATGTTGACAAAAATCTCACAACTTTATTTATAAACTGTGAAATGAATCGATATACATATTGTTAGCGCACGAAATATGTTATTAATATTAATTTAATTAAGTTATTAGTATTATCACAAATAATTGTAGCAATTTATACAATATTACTCACCAAATGTTGCTTCAGTGAGGTCTTACAACATAATGTCAACTCATGTTTAGTGTCTCATTTGGTAACCGTGGATCAAGTTGTCATTCTTCATTAGCTTTATTTCTTCCTATTAGTTTTAATGCACTAGTAAGATCAACAATATTCCAACTTATGCGCAACAGTGCCAGGAATGGTGACTTATTTTATTTATAGTGTTCTTGATTTTTCTAATGTCATTTAACGTAATATGATGTAAAAAGACAATGAAGGATGACAACATGAACCATAGTTATCCGAGGGCGAACTTAGCAATATCCTTTGGGGCACACTAGTGCGGCCGAACGCTCATTGGAGAGTCTCTTGCGTATGTGCGGCTTTATACTATCTTTTATAATATAGTTTACCTAGTAAATTAATTTTATTAAAAAATAAAGAAACGTAATTTACAAATAAACTAAAATAAATAACTTATAATTGGCAGAAACCCAAGTTACACGAAAAAAAGGGTTTATAAACGAAGGAAGGTAGCGCACCTCGGCTTAACATCCACGTACACGGGCCTTCTCGTACGAGCATAGGTTACTTCCCCCCGTTTCCAGTTCCCACTTGAGGAGAGAGAGAGAGAGAGAGAGAGAGAGAGAGAGATAGACAGACGAACCTTCTCCTCGCTTCTTCAGGCAAGAGCTTTTACGTCTTCTTTCTCTTTTCGTCAAATGCGAACTTGTTTGGGATCGGAACTCTTCTCCAAATCGGGAGCTTACCAGACTCCACAAATTTAGGGAAAATAAAGCCCGTATGTTGAGACGCACTTCAGATCAGTCAAAAGAGGGAAGCCAGAGCCATTTTATCCAAAGGTCGACGTGATGAGACGCCTGCAAATCTCAGATCTCCTACTCTCTAGCTGGTACACATGCTAATGATCGTCTGTATTCCATGATCAAAGCTAGCATCTAACCGCTTCACTCGTTTATTCATCGTCGCGTGACTCTACTCGAAGCCTACTCCTCCATTATCTGCTTAGTTTTGCATGCATTTTTCCATTATCTTCACTGAACCTAATTTTCTCAACACTTTCCCAAACTTTAACATACGGTGAAAATCCTAATTATTTATTGACATATAATTACAGTGTTTTCTCAGTTCTAAAATTGAAGTGAATAAACTCATTGCATTTAAACCGATTTAGTTCTCAGTACCAATTTTCACTGAAGTGAACTCCTATTTTATGTCTTACTAAAATATTTTGCATATTTAATAAATCCCTCATGGTACAGTAAAATATTATTTTATTATTATTCACTTCCATTGCATAAATGTTTTAAATATAATTTTATTATCTTTATGCATTAAAACTCATAGTTTGTAACCATTGTATAATTATGAATATTTATATTTGAATATACATTGTGCAAAAAGAAGAAAATTGCTTAATTGTGAGGGTATTTTTAAATGTACATTTTAAAAATAATTATGTGAGGGTATGGTTACTTTTTCCCTGGTAGTTAAAGAAAAATAGCTCCTCTTGAGCACAAAACACTAATCAACATTACATTTATTGCATTTAATTTTCGTTATGATTTGAAATCTATCATCTCCATTTATCATCTTACACCTATTTCCTTTGCCCTCATTTACTGGCCAATGATTGAATTTGTGATGCTGGGGTGTTACAGTAGGTTGATTAGGTGACATACTCCAGCTGCTTGAGGGGAGCTAGCATTCCTTAATCGCTTGAGCTCTTTATTTGTTGTGGAGAAAGAATCAGTTAACTCAGTTTTGGAATTGTAAACACTCAAAATACTCTTTTCCTCTGACCACTGTCCTCTGTTTCCAGTTTGTTAACAAAACCAAGCCACATAAGAACACAAATCCTTTAGGTGAAAATAAAAACCGCAAGTAATATTTCCTTGACCTAATCAGAGTTCTATACAATGTTTTTCACTCTGTTGAGAGCGAATTGTGTTGAAGCAGTGTCTTCATCTTCGTCGTCAGCTTATTAGCCCGTCTCTATACGGAGTCGCTGTTTTTGGTGAGCCGCTTCCAGCTCTTTCTGTCTCCTGCCATGTTGGTCTCAAGTCCCTTCTACCTCATGTATGGAGTCTATCCATCTAATCTCGGGTCTTCCTCTCCTTCTCCTTCCCTGTATCTCCAAAGCTCTTCTCTCGTCACTCTCTCCATCCCTCCACATTAAAGGTGTCCATACCATCTAAGTCTTGCTTCCTGTGTCTTCTTCGAAATCTCTTTTTGAAAGTTCGGCCATGAGTGTTACACTGCTGAACCAGTTGTCAAAACAATGCCGGCAACCTTTAATGGGGGAATCAATTCAGCGAGTCTCAGAACCACATTACTACTTTTTCCAATATCAGGAAGATGATGAGGTTGTATACTCGATCCAGCATACACTTCAAAATCATCCACGATCCCTGTGGTCTCATCTAAGCTAAAACCCTTATACCCCCATTTTAAGGCAAGGTTTTAAGGATTGTATTGCCTTAACCCACTGGGTTCCCTGAAGGGCATCAACTACTCACATACACAGTGATCATCAGCATTAATAATTCACGATCCGTGTTATTATGTCACGTACATTTCACCATTTTTCTTATCGAATTATGGGTAGACGAAATCAAGTCACGCAGTTGTAATCTGAATGTGACTTTTTACTTTTAGATTGCCTTTATCTCATGCTCCCGTCCCTAATTTAGCTAAAATAACTACTATAGGCACCATTAATATTAGAAAAAAAGATGAAAAATATCGAAATAAAAAGTATACTTTAATGCAGGTTAAAATTGATTTCTGACAAAACACAGATGAGCGAAACAATGTGAACATAAATTATTTTCTTGCACCGAGATATGAGTTCGGGGAAGGTTGATACGATAAAGATTTTAACCCATATGAAAATATGAGGTTTAGGGAAATTGAAACTTCCCTGCAAAATAAATTATAATTAATGTAAAATATTATGTCATCCCATTTGTAATGCGGCATGTTTATAATTAATTTATGGATAGAAATCCAATAACCCTTTGAAGTTATTTATATTTAAATGTGTTTATTTGCGGTTAGTATCGCGATTGGATCGCTTCCTCACAGTGCATCGGGCAAACCTAGGTCGTTTGAAGGTCGCTATTCATTGCTATACTAACCTAATACCAATACTGAGTATATTGCAGTTTTCCTTACGATTGTACGTATTTATTTATCAATTCAATAAGTAATACAATTTATACCAGTTTCTACTACTAGTTTTCATCTTTCTACTCACCTTTCTTGTGTACTATGTAAAAATCGTGTGATTTGGAGTCAAAATATTTCTTTAAAGCTGTTTCAACCTCTTTTATAAATTCCTAAAAATTCCTCTGAAGGCAAAATTTGGGTGAGTATAAAAAAGAACTCAGTTCCCATACGAAATTTGCAATCTTTTGTGTGGGATCTCTTATGACATGTTATCTTATTGATTAATACTAGCCTTTTTTTCTTTAATACTGCATCTAATTGGTCTAACTGAGTACAGTAAACCTATATGCTGAGAGGCTGATTTAAATTAGGAGGTTCAAAATGGATTATGCCATTCATATTCTACGCAAAATAAGGGACTCTTACGTGGATGATGTCTTTGTTTTAGTTGGGGTATTGGTGTATCCTCAGGACTAATCCAATGTGTGGAACGTTCAATATTATTGTATATAACCCTTATTCCGTCTACTGTACCAATCCTACTCAAAATGGTTTACTATTTATAAGAGAGAGGATGGATGAACAAAGTTAGATTCTTCGTCGCAAGTGTATATATATCTGAGAGGTGGCGAGGAATCTATTGTACCCAATCGAGAAACTTTGCCTATCTCCTTTAAATGGCGATGTACAGTGGAATGGGTTTAATGGAGGTTTCAGCCAATTGTTCAACAGTTGAGATTGGATTTTCTTCAACTTTTAATTTTTAAAACTTTTGATTGAATTCCACTTGTCTTACTGAACGGAGATCATCTTTGTCACTAACGTTTAGGGATAAATTGTAATCGATGGAAATTGTCCTCTGGTTGCAATGTCCTGTCCCCATTGTTGACCAATGGAATTCCTTGATAATGTGTTGCGTTTTACTATAATCTAATCCAATGAGGAAAATGATGAACATTTTCTGTCCATTAGCTATGAGAGTGAACCCAATACCCACCCAGAAAGGAAACGAACACTGTTGAAGCACCCGGTTTCACCCATTGGTTACTCTCATGCCGACCAATGTTAGATTTTGTGACGTCATGAATGGTTCTAAGACACGTGCCTATGGAACGCTACCGGTCATTTGTTGCTTTCGTCCCCTCAAAAGAACATAAATGCCGCTGGTACATTACTATGCTCTTTTCGCTCGCAACCCCTTGCGAAGTAATTGGTCAAGCTGTGTTCCTGAAGTCTCTCATTCACGCCACCTCTTCCTGGGTCATTTGAGGTGAAAATTTGTCGAAGGGTTTTTCGGTTCGATTCCTGGTTCCACGATCCTGGATAATTGGTTGGTGCAAATCTCAGGCGGTCCTGATATTCCCGGCTTGCTAGCGTCCGTGAATCTCTGGTTATCGTAGCGAGGAACGAATTCCTTTCTGTTCCAGGCCATTAATTCGTAATGGAGAGGGCGGAAAATCGGGCTTCAGACCCATTTCGGCCGTTCGGTGTTAATCTGTGGCGGCTTAAGGATGAAGGGAATTGTAACCCTCTCAGGACGAGACGTTTCCTTTAGGGGAGGTGCGAGGGGTTGATTAACAGGCAAATCGAGGTGAGCGGGGTTGATTAACAGGCAAATGGGGGTGGCTAATCGCCTACATGCAACATTTGCAAAGTAAAAATGTGGGCTGCGTCTGAAAGTGGAAGGTGTAGACGAAAGAGATATCGTGTTTTTATGAAAAAAGTGGATGGAGAACTATAGGATGCTGTGAAAAAGAGTCGGAGTGTATGGAATGCGAGGGTTTATTTTTACAAGTCGGATATAAATTTATTGTTAATGAGTAGAGAAGTGTGAGAAAGAAAATTGGTCAATTTTTACATAATAAATGTGGTCATCGAGTTCTGTTTGGGCGTTGGGTGGGTTCCCCTTCTTAGTCGGAATAAGTGTTCGGGCCATAGCCAGCAAAAGAAAGGGCACCAAGGTGAAAGGGAGCTGAGGAGTAAGGTCAACCTATTTCAAATCTGTGTTGATTCCACTTTGCTGTGAATCACTTGGGGAGACCAAAGCCTTCCTCGTCTCTACCATCATCTTTCTCTCAAGTTTTCTCTTTCTCTTTCACTCTCTTTTCATCTACTCACTTTTCCTAATTTATAATGGATGCCATTAACTACTTAGTGGCAATTACACCCCAGCATCCTCCCACTTGAGGGAAAGCCTGAAAATGGAGATCAAAGAGCAGCAAGATGGGGGCGTCTCCCCCCTAAATCGATCCAAATTCTTGACTTAATCCGGGATTAGATTCTTGAAGGCAGAGGGGTTGGAGGGGGTGAGAGATCGGCCCCACCATTTTTACGGAAACCACTATACATGTTTTAAATCCTGGCCTAGACCCATTAGAGGCGCTTTATTCACATCTTCTTCCATATACTTCTTTAAGGAAATAGAGGATTCCTGCCACTCCTATTTTGGACCTCTTCTCACCCTGTAGCGCAGAGAGTCTTGTACATGTCATGAGGTTGCGAGTGGTAACCACCGACCTCCCAAAGGAGAAGTTCAAAGGCCTAATAAATTGTAATCCTGGATTCTCGAATGTTTCTCTTCCTCTTACGCCTTTATAACATGACATTAGAGGTACAAAGGAGAAATGGGGAATCACTTATCTCGCAGCCACAGTTGGTACCATGCCCTCGGGGGTCTTCTTACCTTCTGAAAAAACTATTTCAACCAATCTAAAAACTAATGGCAACTGTAGATGAATTGTATGAGTTGGGAGGCGTAAATGCTATTATTTCCCCGAGGGATGATATAAATACTCTATGGGAAATGGATTCCTTAGGTTTGATCCCTCAGCGGATGACATGCGAGGATCAAAGGGCGTATGCCGACTATATATCAACGGCGAATTCCTTCATGGAAGGTTTGCGGTGGGCCTACCATAAGACGGCTTTGTTCATGTCTTTCACACATCCTTACTTCATCATTTTCTTTACAGTTCCATTTCAAACATCCGCGGATGTTACCCTCGTTGGTCATCGCTTTACATTAGTGGAAAAAAGTATCTTAAACAATAAAACAAAACATTTATTTATTGACGTATAAAGATTAAAAACACCTCACATCAGTACTCTTGAAAACATACTATAGATCACTACTTTAAAATCACCTGATATATCAGTACTCTTTAGAAATAAATTACATGAGTACTCTTTAAATACATCTTTTGTCTGCGGTCATCTTTGTCCTCGCTAAGTTTAAATGAAAAGGTTGTAAAAACGGCAGCGCCGCCAAATGAAATCTTGAAGTCCAATATGATAAAAATAGACAGACAAACAGACCTACAAAAGATGATAGTAAGAGCAAAGGAGAGAAAAGCGAGTCTATTTTGTTTCCAAATAGAACGACACCGTCATTGTTAGCATTATCTATCGAATCGATAGATTATAATTTGTTTAAGCCCTGTTTCTTTTCCCGCTCGCCCTAGGCTACCTTAGGCTTTTATGCCGCCCAGAGGAGGAGGGGGGTGTCTCCTCGAGATCATTGGCTAAGTTCTCGGTCGATCCACAGAGAGTATTATGTCGCTCTGTCCTCATTATGCCCCCGGCCAAGGAGGATTGGATGGATGCTAGTCGGCGAATAGCCTGCTGAGAGAGGAAGTGCGGTAGGGGGCAGGGGGGGAGATGCCTAGAATCAATAAAACAGTTTGAGACTACCGGTGGCGATGGGGCCAATAGGGCTCGTTATTCATCCAGATTTTAGGTGAAGGGGAGTGATCGAGATGATATGGGCATGTATGACGGAGAGGGCACGCAATCCGTGGGGAGTGCTAGAAGGGAGCTTGGATATGTAAGGACGGGGAGGAAAATGACAGCGTTATTATGAGGCGAGTGAAACTACCTACCCCGTGAATCCGCACCCCTCGATGGAACTCGCCCCCCTTCTTGACGTCACAACCCAGCGCCGCATCACTCGGGTAGCGAGAACAAACGTCAACTGTAGGGGGGAGCGGTCTTGGCGGGAGGGGGAGGGGCATCTCTATACTACTAAGTAATTTTTTCTTCTAAATAAATCCCACAATTTAAGGGGGTTGTTCAGAGTCACCTGTAGAATAGATGAATGCATTTAGAAAAAAAGTTTGTTAATCTGTCGAATTTCCTAAATGAAATATCTGTGGATCAGAGAAACTTTGTTAATGTTTATTTAAATAGTTTGGTTTACATTATTAAAAAAGTATGTTAGGCCCTTGTGGCATTCTTCATCCGATGATTTATGTCTGTTCAATCCTAATCCAAAAGGTAAGACATTCGTTATGTAAGCGCTGTATGGCTTCTGAACAAATGGCAATCCATTTTGAGAAGTTGACACAATAAAATGAAACCATTTTTTAGGCCTCAACAATTTTAAAAAGATTTGTATTTTCCCCGAGTGAATGGAAGGATCCAAGATAATTCTAGCTATTTTGATCTTAAAGCGCTCCTTCAATAAGAGTGTAATTCGAATGTTTCGATCTTTCTATATCTTCCTAGACGAAATGAAAACTAAAATCTATCAAATATATTTTTTCTTTCTCATTCAATGATATAAATGAGTTTTCTGATAACTGGAAATGGTACCAACGTGGTAATTTGTTATGTAGACAGTTTTCGTGTTTGGGGAAATTATCGAACTGAATTCACTAGTTGTCTCCAATCGGACATAATTCGTTCAAATATGGATATATTCGATTAATTTTTCCTTATCCTTCGAATTTACCATCTTGTCCTTCCGTTTATTCGCTGCTCTTTCACCCTTTGTCTGCTGTCATCTTGTTCCTCGCCAGGAAGTCGGAATCATAAGATGTCAATTAAGATTAAATGCACTACACCAAAGACGGACTTTTCTTTCTCAAATATAGCCAGAATGACCTCAGAAACAAGCTAAAATAAGCCAAAATGAAATCCTAAAATGGCTTTAAAAAAGCTTACAAAGGAAAAGCCTGGCATTAAGATTCATCCTTACGATGTGCACCAAATATTATGTACGTACATATATGGTCTTAGTATACACTCGTGCGCTTGGTGGAACCCTCCACGAGCCATTATGGACGTGTCAGGCTATTTGGATATGAGTGCCCCAATGAGTAACAACAAGGAGTAACAACAAGGAGTAAAGGTACCCTAGGAGACCTTACGGTCCATTCAAAGAGGGTACCTTGGGACTAGCAATCGAGCGGGCACATGGCTGCTCAATTTTTTTGCGTCCCTAAACGGCCCCTTTTCAAGACCTTGTCTAGTCTTGACTTGAACTGGTCAACAGATTCACTGTTCATAAGTAGGGTTCTGTGAAAGAGGTGGCATCTGCTCTGCTGCGTTGTGAAGCCTGGGAGGAAAATGATAGCGGTGTCGTGAAAAGGTGTGAGTCGCGTCACACAGTATCAGTGTATCCGCCCACACTCACATTTACATAGTAATAATACATTAAACGTACACATGTATACATTCACACGCCTCAATCCATTAGACATCGAGTCAATTGGAAAGGAAAATGCCTTTCTCTGGAACGAATTTCTCCTGCCTTAAATTCGACCTTTTCAAAATTAAGGGGTCCCCCCCTCCCTATCCACCCCCAATTTCATTTTTTCCCTATCTTTAATTCGGCAACATTTTATATGATCCTCCTCACTTATCTCATCGTTAGGCGAATGATTTTGAAGGCTAGTCGCCGAATAGCATCCATCTAAGGATCCTTGGTTAGGGCAAGATGAGGACAGAGGGGCATAATCCCCTCTTCCGTTGCTCCAGTTGTTATTGATTTCAAACATGTCTGCTTACTTCCCCTTTTCAAACGTTCTTTTTTATTTTCCCCCAGGTTACGCACGAATATCGGCAGCATGGAACGTTCGAACGGTCACCCAGCAAGGGGGAGAGGCGCTCCCGAGTTTTGGTGCCGGTTCTACCCCCCTTCTAAGAAGTTATGCTGCAGTTAACATCTGGTGGAAGAGTACTCTGGATTTGTGCTTGTTTGTTTCTGTGGCCGAGTGGAAGCAAAATAGTGTGTTGCAAGGACACGTTGGCGCCGTCAAGCATTTAAGGAGTGTAATGGCGTGTAAGAGCCAGAATTGCTGAATGTTGCACGCCGCCAAACACGATCTACGACCTGCTCAAATCTCACAACTTATATTTATGCCGAAGCCAATTGGAGTTCTCTAAGCCGCTAAAAGAAAGTCCATAGAGTATTGATGGTATCCTTTCATGGTACAAAATGTATTTCATTCTTTGAAATACGAATAAAGGTATTTCAGTAATTTTGGGGGGGTCTATTTGCTTCTTGCATCTCTGTATTATCAAGAAAATAGATAAAGATATTCGAGGTTAAATAAAGAAGAAAAAGACAGTTTATAAACAGAAACGGGTCTGAAATTTGGGTGGCGGTCAGGCTCCTAGCCCCCCTCCCCCATGGATTCGTTCCTGGATTGAATTAGATAAGTAATAAATAAATGCGTTTAACAAATAACATAAAATTTAATGGATAGCAGTTTTTGATTTTATAATTAATGACGGGTATCCCGCAACTAACCAGCTATGGTTCAGAGAGCCCAAATTAGCGATTAGCCAGCCATGTTTCGGAGAGCCCCACTTAGCGAATAACCAGGTATGGTTCGGAGAGCCCCACTTGATTTAACCAATGTCATTTTTAAAGGAAAGGAAAATCATATTTTAGTTTATCATCCTGGGGCAAGTGGGGTTCAGCACGATATAGGCCTCCATCCGGTGAGTATACACAACTGACGTGGATTAACATTACACAACGGGCGGGTTGATGTCCAATGGAAGATAGTTTTACATGAATGAACGTTTATAAAGGAGGAAACTACTGGGCGCGTAAAATTCGCAAATCCGGGCCGAGCCTCTTTTTAATTCATTCCTGTTAATGTATCCTAGCACCCTATTTGCTCTATTTTTTGCCTCAATACACTGATTTGAAAACTTCAGTGACCTATCTACTAGTGCACCTAAGTCCTTCTTATTATCAACTGAATTCAGCCAATGCTCATCCATTCCATAGCTAAATTCCCTATTATCCCTTCCCATCTTAATAACTTTGCATTTTTTAAGGTTAAAAGTCATCTGCCATTTCTGAGCCCAAGCTAATAACTTATTCAAGTCACTCTACACTTTAAAGCTACCCTCAACTTCTTTGACTACAGCTGCCAATTTAGTGTCATCAGCAAAAATTGACACTTTGCTATTTGCAGCCTCCCCAAGATTATTTATATAAACTATGAATAATAAAGTGCCTAGAACGGGTCCCTGAGGTACACCATTGATAACGTCCCTCCACTGTGACCTCACCCCATTCAGTACAACTCCCTGTTTCCTGTCTTTCAGCCATCCAATTCGAAACTTTACCACATATCCTATGCATTTTTAATTTGTGAACTAGTCTCATATGTGGAACCTTATCTAAAGCTTTGCTAAAATCTAAGTAAATTACATCAACATTCTCTCCTTTATCTAATTGTTTAGTAACATAATCCATAAAATCCAGCAAATTTGTTAAACACGATCTACCTCTTTTAAACCCATGTTGAGCATCTTCCACACGAATCCCCTTCATTAAGCAGGGAAGACTTTGGCTCGCTCAAGTTGTGTTCTCAAAATACTTGGGATGAACAAGAGTGAAACACGTTTAGGTCATGCATGACTCTCTGAAGTTATGATATTAAATAACTGACGCACCCTGTAGGAAGTTTAATATTAAAATATAAATATATTACTTTAAAATATGACTTTAACTTTCCTATTTTGGGGATGGAGATTTGGGGGGAAGTTAAGGTTTTTGATGATTCGTAATTTCTAGTCCAAGAGGATCACAGGTGCCGCCAGGCTAACGTGTAGCTGTTAATCTTCGACTATTACATGCCCCTCCGGCCCGAAAGTTGCAAGAGTATTTGCATTCATATTCCACACAATTTAGATTCCTCATTTATAAGTATTTGCAAGTTTACCTTACGTGAAATCGATCGAAGGATTTCTTCTCCAGATAAAACCAAGTCCAAAATACTTCCCCCACCAACACTTTTCTCGCCTCCCTTGAGAGCGACACCACATACAGTTTCACGTTTATAGTCACGGAACAAATGGATCAGATACAAAGACATCACTATTTATAGGATTCTTTGATGGTATTAAACCATTGCGATCTACATTTTAAAGCTATTAGTCTAGGTATTCCCAATTAGGATGTCTGTGTTGTGGTAATTGGTAACGTCCATTTATAATACGTGTAAATACTCTCATACGGAAGGTATTAAGTCCTTGCCTCCTCTAATGACACAAAGTAATACTCAGTTTACCACTAAGTCAAGACGCAAAGAACAGTTTCTTGTCTTTGAGACTTATTTGATATAATTTGATATAATATTTCGAAGCTTTTATGCATTCGACGACCGCCGTCTTCGGGCAAAATCCAAAGTTCTTCTCGTAGTACAGCGAAAGAAATTCACTCATCATTCAAGTCACAAACATTATTCTATTACGATAAGATTTTACTCTGTACCTGTTCAGTCAGTTTATTAAAATTGGCAATCACGTCTTCAAAATTCACATCACCCTATGACAGATTTAATGTTATCAAAATTGTTCTAAAATCACCCGCTAAATGCAAATTAACCAAGCAGGCCATAAAAATATCCATCATCTGATTGATCCCGAATTTATCCACCAATCCTCAATACTTAAATATAAAATTACCTCAATTTTCAAATAAACCCACAAAGACTCCCAAAACATCTCTTTTCTGGGGATATCTGTGGGGTCGAACCAAGTAAAACATTCGAATGAAAATTATAGATGGTTAACACATTCAACCTTATAAATGGGAAGACAAACTTCCCGGTATGTATTTATTCTTAGAAGTTTTCTTCAAAACGTTATTAGGTCCTTCCTAAAACCTTTCCTCCTTTACCTGAGATATCCTTTTCCATTTCGCAGCGAGAGAGCAAACATACAGACTGAGTAAGCCGAATGGGAAAATTTGAAAAATGAATCGAATCGATGTATATAGAAAGAACAGAGAGGGATCACTGTGTAACTCAGGCGATCAGGTAGTCGTAAAGGAAAAGGGTACGGAAATAACTTGAAAGGGAATAGGAAAAGTTGATAGGTCGGTGGCTAGACACCGATGCGTGGTGGAGTTGGTGTGTCTCTGGGTGTTCATGACTGGACGGCGGTTGGGAGGGGGGGGGGGTAGTCAGGAAGGAGATCGTGTCTGCATAGTCGGAAACGCGTTATTCATGATGCTCTTAACTTATGCATAGAACGGTATGGGTTGCGGGTGGCCATGAGCTGTGGGGTGGCACAGTGCCATCGCAACATACAGTCTCGCGTGTAGTGCGGTGTATATTGGGTCTCTGGCGAGTTTTCCCTCATTGTTTTGTGAGAATAGTGTGAAAGTATGTGTTGAGAGATGCTAATTCGTGGTTGTCATGTAGTGTTGACATTCTCGCGTACATGGAAGAGTGGCAAGCGCACTTCAGAGCAGAGTTCTGAATGCGCTGAGCCATCTTCTGCAACGTGACACTCGCAGATACGAGTGACAGTGGGGCGTACGTGAGGAAGAGGTCACACGAGTGTTTTATATAGGTGTAACTGTAGTTTCTTGCCCGCAAGGGACAACCTGCGGAGCATTATGTTCAAGCAGTAATAACTCGCTGAATAGATGAGTGGCAATCGTTTTAAGAAAAGGGGTGCAGGTTTACTACTATGGATGTGACCCCATTATGCTATTGTTCCCCCGGACGAAATAGGCCCCACCTGCTTGCGCGCTTACAGGTGCCCGCGGGTCATGTGCGGGCTGAGTTCTTTGTTGTCACTGAGCAGCTGTCGGACGATGCGGGTATAGAGGGCCAACAAGAACGCCAGAGGGATGAAGAAGAGGCTCACGTTCAGCGACAGCATGTAGATATATCAAGGAGTGAGAGTCTTTATCCAGCAGACGGGCTGTACATCCCCCCCCCATCCCTGATATATTCAGGAGCTATTCACAGCCTCGCTAAGACCTTTAAATCCCGTTTCCGTCATCCTGATGTGTCGGTATGGGACCCCATCTAAACCCCACCATCCCTTTCGACAAGAAGGACTGAAATAACAAAACACGTATCCAGGTTTTCGGCCTTAATAATTGCATTTTGAGAAAGAGGAGACTTAAAAGATAAGAGAAAAAATTAAAAGAATAAATAAGGGAAGAACAGGATGCCAACGTGATAGAAATATTTAGTTCACAGTAGATAGAACAACACCAAAATCCTATGTTTAAAACATGTTTGCACAATGATGCAGTTTACCACTAAGTATTACACTTCGAAAGAAAATCATATAGGTTGGGGAAAATAGTCTTAAAAGACCTTTGGTGAAAGATATTAATTCAAGCTTAACAAGTAACATTTTGAGTTAGCCAACCTAGCGCGAGGCTAGTGATAGAAGCTAAGGAAAACTTAAGTCTGTTCGAAATCTAGACTAAATTAAAGAAATTAATCATCCAAAGTATTCTATGGACTTGTGGCACACTCAAAACACTTCAATACCTATCGGAACACATATTATTTGCATAGGAAAACAGGTTTTGACCTTGGGAAACAGTGAAACATATAAGCCAGTTAACCTGTCTCCGATGTTTAAAACACCGTCATTTTAAGAATCTCTAGAAACACAACCCTTAGTGAAGTCACGGCGTACATACCGAGGGCCAGAACTAGTCTATTCGCGTCACGCAAACAGGGATGAGGGTCTCCTGACGAACGTAGCGAGCCATCCAGTATTCTGTCCTAACGATGACGTGGCTGAAGAACCGTTCCAGAGAGAAAGAGATTATTTATTTCTTAATATCCAAAAAATAACCAATATTTAGCTTAATCTCACTCATTAATCGGTGTTCCAAAAAGATTTAAAAAGTTAATATTGGCACTGGCTGTGTAGATCACTTGATTAGAATTTTGTACTGAAGACACATCATCTGATTGTTGTTTATTATGTAAGAATTATCTACACCGACGGTTATTGGGGGCCGAAAGTGTTGATAAGAGTCTTTGAGACACGCTCACAAGCTGATGCCACACAAATCTTCTACACTGCCCTTAAAACAAAGATGCCCACCGACCTGGATATGACGGCTGCCACCTGCCACACAATGGTGCAGATGACAGCGGCCCGGGTTCGAGTACAGGTGCGAGCGGCTTTCAATGGGTGGCAGATGACGTGGTGCCTCTCGATGGAGATGGCAAGGATGGTGAGGATGGAGACATTCTCCACCATCAGCTCGACGAATTGGATCAACTTGCCTGAAACCGAAAGAGTGGGGCGATCACGGGGACTGAACGCGAGTGGGGACATGGAACAAAAACGATTGGGCATCGGAGGTGTAATTACACATGAGGATGAGTATGACCCACATATGTGGCGGGGAGAAGAGCTCGATGAAGACTCTTGATTTGTACACGAGCAACACCAGCAGATCCGACAGGGCCAAGTTAATGATGACGGTACCCGTGGAACGAACTCTTCAGTTCTCGGTAACGGAACACCACCACCGGCCTCAATACGTTTCTCACCACACCCACCGGCAAAGTGAGTGCATAAAAGCAGCTGTGCACCACCTGCATGTAGGTGGGAAACAAAGAGAATGCGGGCGTTCCATTGACCGGTGCTAGGAAGGTCTCGTTGCACAGCATAGTAATGTTGCTGCCCTCTGCCAAGGAGTACTCCCCAGGACTCACCTGCGGAGTTTGGGATCCTGCAAAGCTAAGTAGGTCGTCTGATCCAAAGTGAGAGCTCATGTTGGTTTCTAGTCGCCGAAAGGAGAGCTCAGACCAGGCAATTTTCAAAGAAGCTTCTTCTTTGCCATAATATTGGGGAAGGTAGAAGTTAGGTAGATCTTGTAAACATGAATAGACAGCTCCGATCGTGACACTATCTCCAGAATACTGAAACTTGTATTCAAGCTCTAAGTCGCTTCCACTTCAAAATGGATTCTGAAAGATGGGTTAAAGTTTTCCAAGGTTACTCTCCCATTTCCACCTTAGTCTTTGATTTTGAAAACAATTCTACCAGATCTTCTACAAAACACCTCACCTTTGAGTTGAAGGAGTACGCATTCAGAAACTCCTTTGTCTCCATCACATATTCCATATTAACACTTGTTCCACCACACATTTAAAAAGTGAACAATGTTTAAGGTCTATTAATATTGTTCTGGTAGTGTCCATCTCCAGTAACGGTGGTCAGGAGGGATACTATATACCTGATGCTTAGCATTAGGGGTCTTGAAGACCAGAGTGGGTGATATCCCCATTTTGACGTCAAACATGCATTCGTCCCTGTAGAAATCATTCGGAGGATGATAGGCGAACGTCATGTGTGGAAGAATAGAGCTTTTTGGTCCACCTCGGACCATCAATAATACACGTGGCGTTAACCTAGAAACAGAGAGCTTCCGGAGCAAGGTTAAACGAGGCAGGAATCGGGTCAACGCGGCTTTATTGAGCACAGCTGTATTTACTCGAGGAGACCTATCCTCCGCGCTTGCGGTGATTTGACCTCTCAACAGCTACCTTGGAAGTGAGAAAGAACTCGAAAGAATATTCTATAGGCCTGCTTATCTCTAATTCCTCGGCTGGAAGCCGGCTATTCTCCCCGCTCAATGTTTATCTAAGGATAGCGTGCCTTGGCTTGAGGTTATTTCTCCGCCTCGTCAACACTTATTTAACATAAGGCTTGGCTAGATCGACTCAGTACCCACTCGCCCTACACACGAAGACACATCACGATTCTCCTACGGTTTCCCCTCGGTGTATTCGAACAGCGAAAGATAGAACTCTCTGCCACCCGTTCGACTCTTTCCCAGACGATTGACAAGATCCATGAACCGGCCGCTATTCGTGTAGTCGCGCAAGTACTCCCTTGACGATAGCGTTGAGGTAAAACCTGTTCTTTTTGCAATTCTCATCTCCCCAAAGTGCTTTACCCCTCACGCTTCAAGCTTACGTATTGCAAGCCGCCGTCACCCGAAAATCATATTATAATCCGATCTTCCCGTATCCAAAATCTTTGTTTGTATTTTGGCTTAGCGTAGCCCTTTTGAAGACTCCGTTCCAAGTCAGGCCATTGATACGCCATAAACCCTTTGATTTGTCCCTTCGACCGACACAGAGTATTATTTTTCATCTGACCAAATATTTTCATTTAAACGCACTTTTGTAAATATTTAATATTACCTTTTTATGTTATTAAATATTATTTTTGTCTTACTATTTAAATAACTTGAAATGCATTCAGCCGTAACTCAGTCCTTAAACCCGATCTGCACTCGCTTACTTTGATCGTTAATACCCACGTACTGGGGGAGGGGTTCTCCTCCCTTCTCATTAACTCCTCCAGCCAACTGATCAGCCATGCCCATCAGTGTATATATATATATTTATATATATATATATATATATATATATACGAGGGTCGGTCAGTAAGTTTGGGGAATCGGTAGGGCAAAACAGAGGAAGGGGGATGGCTGTTTGTGGGGGTGTTATGACAAGTTATGACAAGTCAGGACCTGCAGCCAAGCCCATCTGTATATATATATATATATATACGAGAGGCGTTCAATAAGTTTTGGGAATCGGTACGGCAAAACAGAGGAAAGGGCATGGATGTTTGTGCGGGTTTTATGACAAGTTATGACAAGTCAGGACCTGTAGCCGCACGCTCCTGCCTCGTCTATCTAAGAAGCAGTAGCTGATCGCAGATCGTCAATCAAAAATTTTTCAACAATGGAGAAGGTTGAGCACGACGCATTGATCAAATTTTTGACCAAGGAAGGCAAGAATTTCAAAGAGATCCATGAACGCATGGTTGAAGTGTACACAGACACCGCCCCTGCTATGCAACTATTTCTAGCAGGAATAGCGAGTTCCGTTATGGTCGTGAGTCCCTTGAAGATGACTTCTGTCCAAGGCGCCCGTCAGACTGTACCAACGAGGATAATGTGGCCCGTGTGGAGACGATAATCCTCGAAAATCGACGGATGAAGGTCGAAGAAATCGCGCGAGAACTTAGAATATCACATGGAAGTGTTATCAACATCATTCACGACAATTTGGCCATGACCGAGGTCTCTGCCCGTTATGTCCCTAAAACCCTCACGCTTCATGATCGACTTCAACGTCGTCAAAGTCAGAAGGCCAGAGTTGCACAAGCAGCCCTGCGTGGGTGCGGATTCGAGGAGCTCAACCATCCCCCCTACAGTCCAGATCTGGCCGCTAGCGACTACTTTTAATTCCGCCAGCTCAAGGCTGCATTGCGTGGACGCCGGTTTGGGGACGATGAAGATGTCCAGCTCGCCGTCCAGAAGTGGATTAAACAGCAGTCTGGAGATTTCTGGTTGTCTGGAATTCGAAGCCTCAGGAACAAGTGGCGCAAGTGCATTGAAGTCGAGGGTAGTTATATTGAAAAATAATAAAACACTTTTCCTCATATCTCGTTTCCTTATATCCGAATTGCAAAACTTATTGACCGCCCCTCGTATATATATATATATATATATATATATATATATATATATATATATATATATATATATATATATATATATATATAATTGCTATACCAGGACACCATATCATGAAGAGATAGACTGGGAAGCAATAGGGAAGGAATAGTGAGGATCAAAGATTGCCTCCGAGATGAGTGCGTGTCATAAGACATCATCGAGTGACATACAAGAGAAGGATCGAGGCTTGGAAGATCTACATCACCATAAATCACATAACGGTGAGCTTGAGAAGATCCATACGCATTTCAAAATCCCCGCGCTTGTGATAGAGTCCCTTTAGAGAACCCTGAAGGAGCATTGGACACAAAGGGTTTACCTCATTCAATAGATTTGAGCTCGGTGCAACTCAGACATTTTTTTGGGGGGGGAGGGGGGGGAGTTCAGTCTTCAAAAGAAAATAGGGACAAGCCGCCATTAGCATCTCGAAATAGGTCTATAACTCAAAACACTTAAAATGAAGAAATTACGCTTTATTTAAGAAACTTAATTAAGAATCGATAACTTTTATAAACCTAAGAGGGCGGATAATCAGTCAGAACCCTAAAGGGAACTAAAGGGATGTAGTTAGGAGCTACCATTTTAGTGAGTACGGGGTTTTTTTAAACTCTAAAGGATAATAAGGACTGATGGGAATCAAACATTCAAGTGATATAAAAAAAGATTTACTCAGAACCTTCAGAGATAATTATGCAGAAGTATAACACAATGCTTGATATTAAATTAATGTCTAAGGTAACCTCTACCCATGTTCCATTATGTAGTTGCTGGGTAAAACTCAAATTAGCGTGTCAGAGGCGCATCAATATAAAAGAATAAAGCAGAAAAAATTTAAAAGATAGAAACTTAATTTTAAGTTCGTAAAAAATCAGATATTTTTTAACTATGAAAATCGAAGAATCAAAAATTACTGTAAAATACACACACACAATGTCAGAGACATACACTCCAAAATATATAAATATGTATATTATCAAAAGTTAAATGAAGCTTACCTCTGTTTCGCGATATAAGAGGACGAGAACTTTGATCCAAGAAACAAGAGTTTGGATTCAGGGGGCTATATGCTTTAACACCCTCTTTTATTTTAGGGAAGTAACAGTAAAACAGCAGAATGAGGGAATGAAAAGGACAAAAGTGCTGTTATTTTGAGCTTTATACGAATTTATAATAATGACTTACTTTTTTGCAGTTTGTATCAGGATTTATTGAATTTTTTAATCAAATTTTGAGTTCAAAAAGAGACAACACCCGTTTACAAAGATCACTGGAACATTTGAATCAATCGAGAACTTGAGAGAAGTTGAAAGACAGCGACGAAATTTCCAAAATACTTAACCCTACTTTGAACAGATCTGGGTCGTTTTAAGGCATTCAAATGGCTTAAGAGACAACCATTGACTTTAACCTACGAGAACCACCCAATAAGGACCATTCAAGATAGCTAGAGGACATCTGCTATGTAACTCAAAGAAAGAGAAGCGAGTCGAAAGAGCAAATCTGCTCCTCCAACAGCTACTTGAAGAATCGAAGCTTCCATTCCATTAGACTTATGTGATGTTGATCACTTTCAAGGCCAACCACAATACATTGAATGGTAGTAATTGGGTTCAAAATAAAAATGAATTCCGGTAGAGGAGGTGACATGTCTCAAGAGACGGAAGCCAGCTTCGGTGATGGTGTGGAAGACCTATACTAAATCTCATTAACCCTTTAGTGTTTAACGTTCCCATTTTGGAAACATAACTTCTAAATGACTTTTAAGTGCAATGTTCAGCTTAATTCATTAATTGAACATCACAAAATGTAAAACTATGTTTAATTCTTTTTTTTTATATATTTGTATAAAATAAAATATTAGTAACCATATTTTGGGTTATCAGATATATACAAAAATTACAATTATCACTTACTATTATAAATATAATAAACAAACAATGTTAAAATTTTTAATACCTTTATATTATTTGATATTATAATTGAGAATATGATTTTACAAATAATTATTAAAAATTCGACGATCCACGGGTAATCTTGTATAGAAAAAAAAGGTGTGAATATAATGTTCGGAAAATGGGAACGTTGGACACTACTGGAGCCTTTTTTTCCCTATATTTCGATGACGCTGCACAAATTATGACACGTCCAAATTTGTATCTTGGCGCAATCCACAGGTTTGATATGATCTTAGTTATTTGAAACTCGGAATACATTGAGTAAACACGTTTAGTGCGCCCTCTCTTCATGGATTCTACATCGTTTTATGGGTAATTAACTTGTTTCATTTCGTTATTTTTACTCCATTTACGTTGTATTTATAGGGAGAATTGATTGTTATTATCAAGATATCAAACTAAGTGTAACAAAACCCCCCAAAATACTAATATATTAATGCAGTAAATAAATGCCTGTCCGAATGCATACTTGTGTGTTTACACACACATATGTGTATGTGAATATCTAAAAGTGACGATCCCGTGGCCAACATGTCAATATTTACTAAAGTACATAATTATCTCTAACTTCAATTTCTGTCAATGCCGCAAAAAAATGCTTACCCACTGAGCTATGGAGCTATTTATATTGTTTGTGTTTTTCACAGAATGAGGAGAGGAGGGACTCCACGATGTCGATTTCTGGAGAATGCAAGAGAATATGCTGAGTAAAGGAGTAACGCTGATATTGTGATTATTCCACCTGAATCTGGCAGCTGGCAATAGGAAATCGGGCAGTGATGAAGAAGATGCCAATGATGATCTGAATCAGCCTGAAGAAGTAGTTGGAGAGTTGAAAGTTCATGTGTGTAGTGATGAAGATTCATAAAAGGAAGTTGGGTCGCCTGCTGCTGCATTTAGGTGGGGAAGAAGGGATAAGGTTGCCCTAAATCATCATAGTGCACCTCAAAAGGTTGGTGAAAACTATCTCGAGAAAAGATGTGTTTTCCATATTTTCTTTATATTTTGATGATGACATGACAAGTTTCATTATCGAGCAGACAAATTTATAGGCAAGACGGGATAAGAATGTTCCAGCTTTCAACGTAAGTGAAGTAGAAATTAGGAATTTTTTAGGTTCGGTTCTTTTGAGTGCTTATCATTCTTTACCTTCTTAAAATTTCTATTGGTCTACTAGTGAAGATAAGGAAGCTCCAATATAGTGAAGAAAATGAGCAGGGATAGATTTAAATCAGTAAAAAGATATATCCAGATCTCTGATAATAACATATTATCTGATTCAAAAGTAGCTAAAGTTCAGCCACACTTAGAGATGCTTCGCACAAATTGTCAGCAATTTGGGGAAGTTCACGAATTTTTGAGTCTTGATGAGTCGATGATCTCTTACAAGAGATTACATAGAGGCAAAAAATTCGGAAAGAATAAGCCCGTTTGCTTTGGCTTCAAAGTGTGGATGATGTGTGGCTCTAATAGCTATCCATACACCTTCTCTATTTATTGCGGAAAAGAAGGAAGTGCATCCTTACCTTTAGGGTATCGGGTAGTGGATCAAATGTTGGAAATTGTTCAAAACTATTCAAAGCATGTAACTTATTTTGATAATTTTTTTAACATCTACAAACTCCTAAGTAACTGAAGTGAGACAGGAATCGGTGCTTGCGGGACAGTTCGAGAAAGCATGACAGGGCATTGTCCCCTCCCGAGCAACAAGGGAATGAAGAAGAGAGAGAGAGGATTTTATGATTTCAAATCGGATGCATTAGTTATTTGCGTCAAAGGGAATGAGAGTTCAGTTGTTAATGTTGCAACCAACTACTACAGCATAACTCCTATCCAAAAGGTAGAGACAAGAGTGAAAGAGGAAAAGAAATAAGCTGTTACGCAACCCCACTTAATTAGCATATACAATAAAGGAATGGGTGGGGTAGATGTCTTTATTATCTTCTTACCGACCTTACGATCTAGAAAAGGGTGGTGAAATTTGCTTTCACACATTCTCAATATGTCTGTTAGGCAGCATACTGATTTTACCAGCATGTGAACCCTTCACACAAGAAATAGCGAGAACGTCCCTAAAAATGGAAAAGAACGAAAACGACGCCACGGGCCAACTGCTCCGCCATGCAATGTCTCACGATTTGATGAGATCATCCACATTCTGGTACCAGCTTTGCAAGGTAGATGTATAGTATTTTCAACGAACATCAGGCTGCAGTGCCAAAAATGCAACAAAAGAATTCATAAGATGGGATGCAGTGACATTTATCATAAGCAGTAAATAAATATCAAATAGGATTTGATTTGTACAGCTCATATTTTATGGAGGATCTGAAACTAAATAAATTCATCATTATAACTTCAGTATAAAAGGAAAAGTAGTGTTTTTGTTTATTAATGGTTATGAATTCATATTTACACCCAGAAAATGGTTTCATAGGCAGAAATTATACAGAAAAGTTGATTTCGTCTTCACCAAAGTTGCACCTTATATTTTGCTTACATATACATATATATATATATATATATATATATATATATATATATATATATATATATATATATATATATATATATATATATATAAGACATATGCGATGGTTACGAACATTTAATTTTCCGGACGTTTCGGTCATTAACGATGGCCCTCAACAGCGAATTATGTTGGAGAAATTGGACATCCGGTTTGGCCTTCTCAAGTTTCTGGAGGTGGATTCTAAGCAGCGATGGTCACCGTTAACGACCAAAACGTCCGGAAAATTAAATGTTCGTAACCATCGCATATGTCTTCATATTCCTGCTACGAATAAGGTTCCCAAGGAACGACTCCATCACCAATATATATATATATATATATATATATATATATATATATATATATATATATATATATATATATGAGGAATTAAACCACATTATCCGAAGACAATTTAATTCAGAACAGTTTCGGTGTATCTCACACCCTTTTTCAACTGACACTGGATAGAAAATATAAGAAATGTGCATATAATCATAACACAAGGTCTGGTCGTGAAAGATCCCCTCTTTTTTCCCCAATCCCCTACTTGTGGCTAATCTAGGGGGGGGGGGGTTAGGCCTAAACATATTGAAGACTGACATTTTACTATTTTGTTTATTTGCTTTCGTATTACAGGATTAAAAGAAAATTGACCCTCAGATAGATTTAAATTAGGAACTGACGACATCAAGCTCGATTCTACGATTCTTTTACTTCCATTGAAATCGATCGTATGATTCAAGTCTCTAACATGGCAAAATATTCCACTGCTTTCGCTGCCCACTCTAATATCTCTTTTGTGTTCATACAATCTCTTGTCTAGATTTCTCCCCGTTTCCCCTATATAAACTTTATGGCAATCGTTGCATGGTATTGCATATACTCCTATGTTTAATAATTTTCATGGTTTAATCATTTGCATGGTATAGACAATATCATATTAATAGTAGACACAACGAGACTTTCAAGTCAAATTTCAGTCAATTATGACTATGGGAACTAAGACCAGTCACTAAAGAGTTAAAATGTCCCCCATAAACCGTTTCTTGGAAAATTTGAGCTCTAAATAGAATTAAATGCAATAATCTTATAATTTCCTTCTTCCCTATTTAAAGCCGATTTCTATCAATGAACACAGAAGAAGTATCGGAGATTGATTTCAGTCAACTCCAAGTTATTGTTTTGATCAATTCTCTTTATTTACTAACATTCCCTTCGATGTAACGACGGAGATTTCCATTAAACTTCTTTAAGTCTTTTGATAACATTTTCTCGATTGAGAATTGAAAAGATACTCAATTTCCTTCAAGTTTAAGTTGACTTTTATACTTGTATATTCAGTCATTCTCTATTCAATCAAATAGACAGGTTTTCATGGGAATTGCACTCAGTTGCATCCTATATTCTCTTTTCATGTCCTTTTATGAGGACCTTTTGGTAGTAGGATAAAAACTCTGTTGAGAGCCGTGTAATATATGAGATGCGGAGATGATTATTTATATAACCAAATCACGTCCCATAAACGTTATAAACTATTTAAGGAAATAAAATCTAAATATTAGTTTACTACGGAAACTGACGGACACTATCATTTTTAGGCGTCAAACTATGAGGCAAAATTAATCAGTTCCCTATAACGAAAACCAGCATTCGGAGGACTTGAATTACAGTTTGCATCATTATTTTTAACCTCAACTAAGAAAAATCTAATTTTAAACGTACTAAGAATGAATAAAAATTGGTATCATTACACAGCAATCAGGGATGAGTTGGACTTTCGGATTTCTTTAGAGGTAATTGATTGTCGATATATTTAGCTTAAATATTTATGTAAATCTTAAAATAAAACAGCTTTGAAACTTTATTTTTCCCTTTAAAATCATTATCTACAAATCAAAGTTTTGAAAATAACACAACAAACCATAATTTTTTATCAATTGTCTTATTTTTCTTTCTTATACTTAGAAAAAAGTGAATTAATTTAGAAAATGTTCATAAATCTGATTAAGGCGAATAGATCTTAAGAATTTAATTTTTTGCTGCTTTTTAATTTATACATTTTTGGAATTAGGGATTTAAAGACAATCAAATTAGACCCAATTTTGTTTTGTGTGTAAAATATTCGGGTCCGTCCGTTAGTGAAGCAGATGAATAGTGAAGCTGCGGACGCAGGTGAAAATGCCTATTAACTGTTGAAGTTTAAGGTTATTCCATCCTGTTAAAGTAAAATGCGAAAATATATTTAATAATACTGTGGAGATTTCAATCACACTTTAAGAAAGAAAAGATGGAGAATAAAAAAACATCACCCATGACGAATCAAAATAAAACGTCTCCTGCGACGAGAAAATAATGCCATATATCGTTAATGACCAGGATTTTGAAATGCAAAGTTACAAATATTGGTGAGGTTAAAAGTTTAAATTTTAATATGATATATACAGCCCAAAGGTTTCTTGCAACAATTATCCCTTAAGAAATCAATTTTGGGCAAATATTTCCATTCCTAAGATAAAAAAAATAACCCATTTAATGATTTTGCTCCCGGTCGCAGTATCGTAGCCTTCGCTCTTGTCTTCTCTTTGTGGGAAATATTTTCTGTCGTGCACAATTCTTCCCGCGTCAGATTCTGTTCCAAACTGCTCTTCGACTCCTTGATAGCATTAGCGCCGTAGGACGCTTATGTATTATTGATAATGACTTTACTGGTATATATAATACATTTACAATTATTTTCATATAACATAACACTATCTGACACAATATTGCCAAGTGTAATAATGAAATAAGGATAGATAGACAAGCACATTTCTTAAATTTCCTAAAAGAAATGATACTGGTTTTAATGGCGTGAAAATAAATTAAATTTATAGAGCAACAAGCCATACTTCGTATTCTTTCTTACAGAAAGAACTTGGTTCCACAGACACTCCTTCGGGGTGTGGCCTACGGCCTATTTGCTATGCCTCACCGCTTTTTTTAATCCCCTTTATAGACTCTTTATTCTAACACCCTGAACACTTTTTTTAACATAGACACCCTTAAACCTTTTTTTTAAGTTATTTAACCGATTTATTATATTGTCTTTATCCCTTGAAGTTTTATATATGGTTGAGAATTTTCCAAACACTTTATTCAACATCGACACCCTGAAACCTTTTTTTTAAGTTACTTCACCCGGTTTGATATATAGAAAGACCTTCGTCAGATCTCTTTTTTCATCTAAATTTGTTTTATATACGAAATGATAGTAAAAAAGCGCCAAAGCCCTAATTTTAATACATTTTTTGAACTTCACGATTTGTATGTTTTTCCATTCCAAATCATTCGATAATTATATTTATTTTTTCTAAACTTTTAGAAAGAACTTTGATAAAAGTTCGAAACATACAAAAAACAGCCCTGCGAATAAAAGTTCCAAATAAACCTAAACTCAAAAACATGAAAGGTTATTTGTCCACTAAGCAAAAAAAACATTTTCAAAAATTCACCAAGTTAAATTATAGAGTTAAGGACAAGATATACATACATTACTCACAACAATCAAATACAACAACTTCCTTATTTTCGATTGTAATCTCCCGTTTTTTGCGTCTATGTCATTATCCAGGAGGCATTTAACATAAACCTATTTTCGTGCCATTATTTTTAAGTCCGGATACGATTGAAGTGATATTGTAAGACGTTTTTAATTTGACGTAAACAAGAGTTTAGAGATGCATTAAATCTGAAGGGCGCTCGCTATGTTTCTTATATTACAGAAAGAATGAGAGAGCGATAGGTGGACTTAGAGAGAAAGTTAAATAGAGTTGAAGTAAGTAGAAAAACGTACTTAACACCTCTACGAAGTTCCATCAGATTATACACCTATTTACATACATACGAATTGTCCCGATTACTTTAGCGCAATGTTCTAAAGCAAAAAGAGTACGTATAATGTTGTCTAACCTCATTTAAATCATATCGACGCCCGTACTTTTGACAACATTTTCGGGCAGTTTATTCCATGCTTGTCTATTGTATACAAAAAGTAATCTCCACTAGTGTTCGAAGAGAATCCTTTGACCACAAATTTGCATCCATTTCCACAAGGAGTATTTTTTTAATTATGAATATATGCCGTTTAAAATTCTGAGGATGGAGATTAGTTTGTCTCGTCGTCTCCGGAGAAATCAAGATGGGTCTGCCACCCTTGTTTCATGTCTCTTGTGACTGAATGAGGTGAATAATTTCGTTGCCTAAGCTTCCACCTTATCCACCCTCCGCACGTCTTTCCTGGGAGAAAGCTAATGAATCTCTAAGTGCGAATATAACTGGATTAACTCCATTACCTATAAAAAGAGGAGGTTACCAGGGTGGCAAAACAGTAAATAAGTTGAAGATGCGTGTGCGAAAGTTCAATAAAGTGACGGGAGTTGGTATAAAGAGAAGGTTGTACAGTATAGGTTCATTCTGTATTGTAAGAGATGGAAGCGGCTGAAAGAAAACCGGTTAGTGCTTCTCTTTTTGTTCGTCAATGATGAATGTTTGAATGTAACCAGACAGAGGAATTCGTCATCTGGGTGTGATAAGAAATGAGAATAGAATTTGAGTCTGGTTGAGAGTAAAACCACTGAAAGGTTGATTGGAGTTATGTGAAAAAGAAAATTTAGATTCGAATGAGATGGTTAAAGGAATGCATTGAGATATGAAAAGAAATTTTGTGGTGTTGTGGTCGTTTTTACTAAACAGTGCAATTTCCTATGTAGGGAGTATGGTAAGTGTAAGTGTGATTGTAGAATCAAAAGAGTGGATAATATGGATTAGGACTAGTTTTCAAAAATATGCAGAGGCGAAATTTGGTAGGAAAGATGTGACTGTGCTGAGAGTATATAACTTTTATTGTCTGTTTGATGATAGTGGTTGAATTTGCGACTGAACAGAACCCATCGACTGAAACTTCAGGGTAAACTTGGAATATATAAATGAATTACTGAAGTGTACTGAATTATGTGGTACGGATGAGCTAGATACGTATCAGAGAAATTGTGAATGGTTCATGTTTGGGAGGTTTAGTTGAGAAGACTTATGCGTGGGTGTATTTTAGTTGAGAGTGTAACGTATAGGTGCACGAATAAGGATTGTTGGGTTTCAAAATGAGCGGCAGAAGATGTTTGCTAGCTATGAGGAGTTTATAGAAAGAGGGATAAATGTGTAAGAGAAATATATTGAAAGAATAGGAGTTTATTGGTTATTAGATGTTATAAATGTCCTTGTGCTGAATGCCACATAAAGTATATGGTGGAAAAAAGGAGTGGTTAGTGGAAAGAAATGCGTCATGGAAGTGTATGTAATGGAAGCAAATAAATTGGATTGACCGATAAAAAAAGGTGTTTGTACGAGGGAAATTATGGAGTGATATTAAATGATTGTTAGAATGTGTGAAAGTTTAGGAGGCGATTCGGAGGGGGCTCATTTTGGGGGGAACAACAGATGTTGATTAACCCCTCCTACACACTTTTCATGCACATCACACACCATTTATCAGTCACCTCTCCTTTACCGAGCACTGTACCCTTTATTCAACACTAATTTAACCTTCACCCCTTTGCTAGACTTACAAAACTTGGCACAACAGCTAACTAGCTCTTCAGCATTATCGTCACATCTATATTCTCAACACTTCTTCCACCATGCCTCCATCACATCAGAAATTTCTCTGCCACAACTTTATTTGCACATTTTGTCCTCCTCTCGTGATATCATGTACAGTGAATCCTCAGGATATGTACTTTCACACAACAACACCTATCTCCAATCGGCCATTAGTACTAGTCTTACTCGAGATCTTTCCCTCTCCATACACTTCACTCCCTCACTCTCTTACACCAATGTTGGGCAACCAGCATTCTCTCACACAGTTTCTTGGCACCGGACTCCTCTGCATTAATTCTTAAATACTGTAGCAATTCTACCATAGCAATTCTACAGTCTACTCCATCTCTATCACAACTATTCACGACACCACCTAGATAAGTAAAACCATCCTACTTGCCCAATGCAAACACTCAGCACACTTAAGATTCTCTTCACCTCAGCCACATTAATCTACTTACCTACATTTAGCATTGCCCCAATTCACACTCAGCCTGAAAACCACTTCTAACATCACACTTTAACCCTCTCTCACCAGTCTGGGGTGTTATTGGCAGTCAGGAGTTAATGGCATCCATTACGAATAAGAGATAGAGAGAAGATAAAAGGACAAAGAAGTGAGAAAGAGAGATAGTGGGACAGATGAGGAAAGAGGGGAGGGAGGCTTTGGTCTCCCCAGGTGATTCACAACAGGGGGGAATCAACACAAATTTCCCCTCCTCTCAAATAATGATAATAATAAGTTTTTTGAATTAGGGTTACAAATAGTTACCTTACTCCTCAGCTCCCTTACTCCGTGGGGCCCGTATTTTACCTGGCTATGGCCCGAACACATATTCCGTCTAATAAGGGGAACCCGCCCCAACGCCATTCCATTCATGTTCATCTTAACCCCACGCCCAAGCTGAACACGATGACGATATTTATGTTGTAAAAATCCCAACAATCTTCATTCTCACACAGTCTCACACTTCTCCACCCATCAACTCTAAAATGATACACAACCAAGAAAAATAAATTCTCGCATTTTCCGCACTCCAATTATTTTTCACACCGCCATACACTTCCTACTACAACCACGAAAACAAATCCTCGCATTCTACCCAATCATTTCACATAATCACCATAACTCTTTCGTCACCACTTCCACTCGCATCCAACCAGACATACCCACCCCTCTTCCTTGCATCCCAAATGTTCCCTGCAGGCAGTTGGCCTCCCCCATATGCCTGTTATTCAAGTCATCCCCTCTTGATAAATGAAACGTCTCTTCCCGCCACGTTTACAATTCATTCCCTCCTTAAGAACGCCACAAATTAACGCTGAACGGCCGAAATGGGTCTGGACGCAGATTTTCCACCCTCCCAGGTACGAATTAATGGCCTGGAACAGAAGGAAATTCGTTCATTGCTAAGATAAACCAGAGATTCACGGACACTTGAAAGCTGGGAATATCAGGGGCCGATCTTAGGAATATATTAAAATAAATGAAAGTCCGGAACCTTTCTTGCTATGGTAACTTTGAGACTATTTAGAAAACGAATTTTACTTTGATTATTTCCATTTTCTTTCTGAAATATTTAATAAACCCTGGAGTGAATTTTAAATTGAATTTACCCTCAAAATTTAGTGCAATCATGACACATTCAAAACACTGCTCGCTCTACCAGTTCAAAATGGATTCATCAACTTCAGGAAGCGTGAAAAATACTTGTTTTCTCTAGAGAAAAGAAGCATTAAGTGCCAAGACATGTCTGAGATGGTCTATTCAATTTATTCCGGGTAACCATAATTAAAAGAATCTTACCTTCTAGATAATAATTATTCAATATTGCAAAATAGTATTTTGTTTTAATAAACAGAGTTTCTTTCAATATTATTAGGTTTTGAATAGGATAAAAAGGCGAAGTTACTTTATTTCCGAAAGAAAATAAGGAATTGTTCGTCTTAGACAGACCGAAGGTCAATATGGTGAAGCGAACAAAACAATTTTTAATTTTTCCCGGGAAAATTTTATTCGTTTGAGCTTATAAAGGAAAAATAATGCAAATCGAATATAAACTTTTAATTTTTCGATCATTTATAAAATATTAAACATAAAAAGATATATTAAAATGATTCACACTATGAATAGTTATAATGGTAAACTTTAAAAAGTATTAAATAATTCATTTGGTTCATATATGTACATATAACAAAAAGAGACATTTTAAATCAGTTTAATAATTTGAGCTTATTCTGAATATTTTAAATAAATTTTGACCTCTTTGAAAATTCATGATTGTTCTGTAATTTAGAAAAGATTATTTGGGAGTCTTATAAATTATTTGGTTACTTATTTATCTCTATGCAATTGTCCTTGAAGAATGAATGATAATGAAATTATCCTTGGAAAGCTTTCCTTAGGGCAAATTTGAGTGGGGAAATTTATCCTAAGAACAAATAACTAGGGGTAGAATTGTCCTTAATGCATATGTCTTTGATTGTTCAATTGAGGTCTGAGATGAATTGTCCTTTGGGGGAAATTATCTCTGGGAAAAAATATCATAGATTAAATTGTATTCTACTAACGGGAAATCGTCGTTTAGGTGGAAACATTTCCCCGAATGAAATTTTCCTTCGTCGCGAATGTCCATGGGGAACGTTTGCATCCAGGAATTTATCCATGGCAAGACGCATTTCGATATAGGAGCAAACGACCTAGAGGTATTTATCCTCGAACCCAGCAATTGAACCTCTTGTGACAAAACGTTCTTGACCCCGTTCGTGGGGAAATCTAGAATCCCCATTAATTCAAACTCATCGCCTCTGGTTACGCAGCCCCTTTTGAAGCTAAAGAATAAAATAGAACCCACATTATCAAATCGATTTAAATCGAAATCGGAGACATTGTTCTAGGAATCCTTTATTTCTGCTAGACCGGATCTCGATCTGTCTGTCTGTCCCCTCCGCGCAAAGATTCTGCGTCTACCAGGACACACGCCACTTAACTTCACTAAACACAACCTGGTCTGGGATCTAAACAAAAGATCATGGGTTTGCCATCGATCTCATTCCCTTCTGCACACTCTAATTATACACTCCTTCGTCTTGGGATTGACTCGAGCCCAGGATATACTTCTCAGCTACCAACGGATTCCTCGTTCCCCCGACTCCCTTTTGTGTCTCGATCCTATTTTATTCGCTCAGTAAAGTGCCATTAAACCCTCGATTCTTATTCTCGGTACCAGGTGGCCCCGCCTTGGCACTCTCTATCTCGCCACGTCACAGTGCCAGCTGATAAACGACTGAAGGTTGCACGCCGGCGTCATTTCGAGTACACATACGTGTGTTTGCGTGTGCGCGTACTTGGATTTATTAAAGCGAAAAAGAAAAACAAGAGAAATAAGAAGTGGAGAAGAATTACACAAGAAAAATTTAGTGTCCCCTCGCGGCTACTCAATAAGTAGGTAATGGAAGAGTGATGTGTCTGCATCAGCAAACACACCTGGGTCTAGCAGTTACAAGCAAATGGCAGGGAAAAATTAAGAGGGAACGAATACCAGAACAGATTAGTGTGTTCTGGTTTACTCGTTCACTAGTAGTTATAATTCTAACACGAAGGTGAATATGTAGTGTCTATGTAGGATAATCCTTCATTTATGGCACCTATGCTTAGAAGAACTACGACATAAATGCTGTGGGTGAGTCTGAAATGAGTCTCAAACCCAGTCTGAGGCTTTATGTTGGAAGGAAAATAAAGAACTATGAGTAAACAATGAGAGGAGAAAATAATAAATTGCCTTTATGAACAAATAGACAGAGAGTTACTAAATTTTATCTTTGCTTAGAATTAATTACTTAAAAAGAATAAAGTTTATAATATACTCATACATGATGGGTTTTTTTTATTTTTTAAAGTACCCTTTCTGGATATATTTTCATTATTCCGAGATATTTCAGTGTTTCTTTTACGAAGATTTGCCCCAATTAAAAGTGTACTTAATAAATGCAATTGAGGCAATAATCATTTGGAATATTAGATAGAAAATTCCCCCATAGACGTTTCGATAGCTGGTTATGTTAGGTTATTTACGTTTTTTCTGTGTATTTTCCCTTCCCACTGGGAGGAAAAAGGTTAGCATAAATTGAGTGGTAACGTTAATAAATTCAATTACATGACATTTACATCATTTGAAATTGTTATGCAATAATGAGGCTTGGTAAAGTGATAGCAAAAAGTGTTAAGAAAAAGATTTGTAAGAAATTAAAGGCAGAGAAATTTGTAGTTTTCGATTTTTAAATTGAGATGAATTATCAAGAGTGTTAAGCAGGATAAAGAAAGAATGAAGCAACAGAAATACAAAAGCAATAAAGGAAAAAAAATTAACCATGGCTAATTTTTTTTAGATTTTAAATTTTAATCTTAGTAGCGAAGCGCAAGCTCCCCCCCGTAGGCGGGACTGGCGAAGCCATTGCCTGGTTTATTTATTATTTTGGTGCCGAAATTAAACCGTAAATTTAAATTCTTAGTTAAAAGGAAACAAAGACCCTTTGCTCTTTCTATTGTGTTTGTGGAATATTCGCAGGTGTTATTTTTGTATGGAGTAGCAAGGCTTTGCCAGTTTGTACCAAATCGGCTGACCTGACGACACTTCTTACTCACGCCAATTGAATGTATCCAACGGACCCAACTAACAGTTTTAAACGATCCGTTTGAATAGAGTTGTTTTACAACTAGTTGTTAATTAACGCCTCGTAAATGAAGCTTAGAGAAATTTTACCCTTCTTCGTTTGTTATATTTATAATGTTTGCATACAGCGAATAATATTGTAATAAACATTGAATTACTTCAAATAGTTTAATTGTCATGTATTTAAAGATTTTTTTTGTTATGTATACAAAATTGAGACACTAAAACTGCAGCACATTTCGCGCCGATGCATTTTAGAAACTAAGAGTCAGACAAGTTTAGTTCGTGTTCACTTATTTGCGTTTTAGATTTTGTGGTAGTTTTGTTTCGCGCCGATCATCTTGGAACTCCATCTCTGCCCATAGAGGACAGTGATCCTTTACTCAAGAGCAGCTGGTTATAGAGGACAATTGCTATTTGCCCTCCAATTCGAACTATGTAAAATATATTTTTATTATATAACGAATCATTCGTGGAGTCTATGAATACTCCAGTGTTCAGGAAGCCAAAGGTAAGGTTTAATGCAGCCAATGCAGAAGAATCCTGTTTAAAGTTGTTAGATTGGTGTGCGATTTGCAGGTGCTCGCTTGGCCTCAATGCTGGTCGCTCTCGAAGCGCGTCCCATCCAGATTGAGGCGAGCTAACCATTGCTATTATAACGTGTAAAGCCCAGCCTGTGACCTTCTAAAGAAGCCGAGGGTCACTCAGACATGACCCGTGCAGAGTGAAGGTGGCTTAAGATTGCTATGGCAACCGTTAAATTAAATTCCTGATTTCTGTATCCAGTGAAAATAAATTTACATTTTTAATTCTATTCTTTATGAAATTAATTAATTATATCATTAATGTTTCATTCAAACATTGAATTCCGTACCTAAATTATCATTTATTTTTGAATAAATTTAAATATAGTGTGGAGGAAGATAGAAATAATTGATCATTTCCCCCTTTCTCATCTTTTTCAGCAATGGAAAGAACAACCCCACAATTCCTCTGTACCGACGTGCGACACTCGCCATGTCGGTACATTATTCTAGCCTCGGTCTTATAAATATTAAAATAAAAGTATATTTTGAATTCTATTAAATCTAATAATTTATATTTACACATAAACATTTATCCTTGGGAACGAGATCCAGAGCTGTGCTTTCACGATCCACACTTGAGCAGAAGAACAGTAGTCTACTTTGTCTTGCATAGGATTATTTTAGCAATGCCATTAATTACATATGTGTAAGATATCTGAGGTTAGTGGGAAGATGTTTTCAATCTCATATTTGTAAATAAATTTCGATTTTAATCATTATTTCCTATCGCTTGTGACTGTCCAATTTGTCCTTGTCTCGGTGTTTTCTTTATTGCTCATATTCGAGTGAGTCAGAGAGGTCAAGCGGCAGAAAGTAGAGTTAGGGTATGTGAATTCTTTTCGTAGGATACCCAGTTTGGTTCAGACGTGGTTAGGTACAAGGTAGGGCAGCACAGGATGAAAAATATTATCTATTTATATCGTCACTTTTGTGGCATTTGAAGAGGGAGGTTTCCACACCCCTTTCTTTCGGTTTCAGGGGGTCATCGTCGATTGATTGACCTCCACCAGTTGAATCTTTGGTCTTGTCCAAAATGTTTTCATTTTGTTTCCTTTGACTTCTTAATATTATTTTCGTCTTTTCTTTGTTCTTTTCCTTTTTATTTGGCTCCTTTCTATCTATTTTTCATCTTAACTTCTTTACCCTGGCAATATTTAAGAATAATACTGAAGGAGAAGTAAAGGAATTAATCTTCCTTCGATTCATTATGTGAAAGAAGGGAGTCCATTAAATACAAAACCTCAAAGGAAAATACACTCGTAAAACGATAATTCTATTAAAATATTACAAACCAGAAGAGAACTTTGAGATTTATGCTTTGTTTTTATGCTGCAACATGAATATAAAAAGCATGTTATAGACAAATACATTCTTGAATATTCCTATTCATATTTTGGATTGTAGCCAATATTTTGTCTCTTGAAAAGCGAATATATTATTGTAATTAAGATGTCTATGGCTAAGGAAATTGGGTTGAAATATTATCTCAACCAACAGAGTTTGGCGGAGGTTATGTGATTATGTGTGGATGTTTTTTTCTCTCTGTCTGAGAGTGAAAAATATATTTTAGAGAGTTATTAACATAATTTGATGGAATTTATGTAAGTGTAAACATAGGCTCTGCAGTCTCTCTCTCGCTGTCTCTTTCTATTTCTCTCTCACTGCCCACCTTTGGCGAGCTAAGGGCACTGGCTCGTCATCAACTCCGCCTTGACCTCAAGATACTCTTTGATTATGTCAAAAAACTGTCCTTCGTCTACATGAAGGTTACTGTACCCAGGCTGAATTTATTTTGATCGTACCTCTCATCCTGCACTCAATCTTTTGATGTTGAAATTGAATGTTATGAGCTAGCCGAGTTTGGGTATTGTGTTACACCTGGCTCACTCTTGCTCCATTTCTCTTTTGTATCATTATTTTTCTTCTTTGAATTATTGTATAACTTCTTTTTTCATTTCATTTCTACCTTTAAATCTGTTCTTCTTTGTTTCATACTTCCCTTTCAACATCCTTCTCTCTGATTCTGAGCTCATCGCAGGGTAGCTCTTGACAGTTTTCTTGAACTGAACCACGATAAAAGTGAGTTTCCAGTTACTACTCTGTCCAACGATGCCCACAAAAAAGTATTGCTAAGATTATGCCTTATTATGTCCCAGTTTCCTTTTCTGAAACACTTAATAACCCGTGCGCGACCTTTGTTATTAAGCTTTCACTAAAATCTCTTGTTACTCTTGTCTATAGGACGTGTCTCATCTCACTTCTAAATCTTGGCAATATCCACTCGCAAAGTTTTAAACAACGCTTCCCCCTTATACCTGTGTTATTCACTGACAGTCTCTAGACACTGGAGAGATTTACATTTCTACTTCACTCCATGTGTTGGATGCAGCTATTAAATGTTTGTGCTTCATGGTTGACCAATCCTTCCCACTCTGCGCCCCTAAGAAGTGGAATGAAATGTCGGCGGCAATGATCTCCTCTCCTTCTCCTGGTGCGAGATTTCTTTTGTCCTAAGTAAAGGACTAATTTCAACACTTGTTGTCTAATCTTTCAGTCATACAGTGACCATTGAAAATCACCTAGAGTTCTTTTATGGTATTGATTCCTTCCCTTTGCATATATTTATAAAAAAATGATTGTGCTCAAGAGAGATCGATGAGCAATTAATTAACTAGTAGCCAAAATATATTGGAGTAAAATCGGAAAGGAATTATCAATTAATTAGCCACTTGTAATATGACAATTGGATTTAAATCTAACAGGGCAAAGCAGGTAATTAGTAATTGGCGCCATGATTATGGAATCAAAATCCAAAAGGAGTAAGCAATTAAGTACCAATGGCGTCATGACTCTGAAATTAAAATCGGTAAGCACTAAGCCATTAATTAGCAATTGGTGCCATGACTAAGAATTTAAAATAAAAAGTAAACAATTAATTAGCAATTATCGCTATGACTCTGAATTTAAAATAAGAAAGGAATAAGCAATTAATTAGCAACTGAGCCATGATTGTATAATTAAAATCGGAAAGGATTAAGCAATTAATTCCCAATTGGTGCCATGAACATGAAATTAAAATCTTCTCGGTACGGTCCGCTGCGTACGGTGCGCTCTTTACAGTCTGTTGCGTACGGTGCGCTCTTTACGGTTCTCTCGATACTTCCAGCATGGTACGGTACCTTTGGTACGGTCAGTTTGATGCCGGAAGCTGGATACGGTCAGCTTATTACATTCTTCAAGATACGGTCGCTTTTATATGATCAGATTGATACGGTCAGGATTAGATATTAAGGTGACTGTATCAGGCTGACTGCAACAAGCCTGCAGTCGAGTGCCACTAATCAAATTCGAACGGTTCAGTCTGTGAGCTTACCATTTTCCTTGTTTGGCGTCTACGCGAGACATGAGAATGATACTCCCTCTCAGGTAGCGTGGTTCTTTCTTCACTATTTGTAGCCTCGTCCAGTATTAATTAATAGAGCTGAATTATAGGACCAGGTGCGCTGATTAGCACTTAAAGAATCTTAATTTAGACCTTTTTCCTAGAGCCATGGAGGACGCTCTCGCCCCTGGGGGTCAATTTTCTCCATGGTTAAATATTTAATCACCCAGTAACTATGTCGGAATATAAACGAGGTGATAGACTTAAAACCATTTCTGACGCATCCGATTATTACACGTAACATTTTAATATTTATTGAGAAGTCATGAAGCTTAAATTATTAAAGTTTGAAACTTATTCAATGATAAGCAGAACTGGAATTCATCGTACGCCAGGCAGGCATAGTCGTCCATTTGCGTTGCCAGAACTCTGGAAATTTTTCCCATATTTTCAGGAAATATATTAACATCTTCCAAACAATTCCATTTTGTGGATTTTAAATTTTAATAATAAAAATATTTTAAGTTTTAACAGAAAATAAAAAAATATTGCATAGAAAATAATGTCGCTGAGACATTAAGTTAAAACGTTTTCGCTCGATTCATAGATGGGATGAAGTTGTTTTGAAGATTGACATAAAATGTCGTAATACGAATTATGCCTAACGCAGTGTGGATAAATGTTATGTCAGGGGTAGTATTTGGTTGTGCCATTTATAACTTTTAGTAATTTACTGTGCTTTCAGCATTTGCAAACGGTTTAATTGTGCATAATAAGTAAAGTTTAGAACATTTTCATATTGATATTCGAAAGTAAATTATATCAGTTTTCTCTACAATGGTTGTGCTAGAACAAGTGGAAAGATTTCTATTGAACGTTATTCATTCGTTGATAAATTGACAAAATTCTTTTGGCATTGAAATCAGCGGAAATATATGTGGCATATTATTGCCGAGATTCATTTACAGCTATAAAAGTATAATCTTGAATGAGACTTGTTTACTAAGCACAAATAAATAGAAAAAACTTACTGGAACTTTGCCTTTAGACAAGTTGTCATGTTTATGCTTACAAAATTTGGTTTTCAAAAAGTAGGCAAATGAAAAGTTATGGACTGTTCGAACTAATTGCAAAGAAAGCGAGTATAATATCGTGTGTTTCTTTGTAAATGCAAAAAATGCTGAAAAAGTCAGATTATAGGAGAATATTAGTTTTTTTTGCTGATTTCATTAGGCGTCATGACATTAAAAAATCTTCAAAAGAAGCAGCATCAAAATATATGTTATATTTTGGAGATTTTAGGAATAAATGTAGATGGGATAAAAGATATAATGAATACAACATTGTTAGCTAGATTTGTTCTAAAGAATAACGGCAAACACTAAAATGCAAAAGATTTACTTGATATAAAATTGACGAATGTGATTATTTGATCAGATATGAAGATTTTCCTGAAATCAAATAGGCAATAGGTAACTTCTTCTTGTCCTATGAATAATTTACCTTAGCGTGTATCATTGCACTTTTGATTACCTAAATTTTTAAATAAATTCTCGAGGGAAACAATTCTGAATAAAATCATTTAATTTAATTAAAATAAGGAAGTTATAGAAGGTCACATACTTCACCTGCCCTATAAATCATTATCTTTAAAAGAGGTGTAGCCATATAATTGAACTTTAAGTGAATAATACAAATATATTAAGTGTATAAATCTTTCATGAGCGCGAAAGAATGATGAAATGAATCCAGCAAACTGCAAGAAACAGAAAAACAAGATAGTTTTCTTCGGAAAAAGTTACTTCCTAATTCGAAAAATTCTGTCCAGGGGTGGGATTCAAACCAAGCACAATAAGGCAGCGAGCAACCGCTTTCATCTCAATTAAACCGACCCTTAGACCACTCGGCTACGCGGAAGACCAAAATTTCTTCCGAATAAAAAGCCTTTTAATGCAGGCTTCGCAAGATCGATCGGGACGATGAAAGAGAGAAATTAATTCGGGATTCAAAGGACAAAGGAGAAATTGAGGTAAACACGAGGCGAATATAAAATGTATAAATCTTTCATGAGGGCTCATGAAAGATTTATACACATATTAAAAAGTGTTAGCTGCATATTTACCATTCAATTTTTAAAGCCAAGAATATATATTGAATAACTGAGTTAAATATGTCCCAATATATGTTTTGCCTCACTGTATTTCCATAGATTCCTTATAATTTAAAAAACTATTGTCTTATTATAATATAATATTACAATAGTATTATATATTACATGTATTTAAGTATATAAATCATAATTCGTTTAATGCTGTGATTTTGATAAGGATTATCCTATTGTGACGAGTAAATTGAGGGTGATAAGCAAAATCTAACTTTATATTTGGATTCAGCATGAGAATGTATTCCTAAACCCCGCATCAAACCCTTCGTTCCAAAAGTACTGCCGACCAGTGACATCATCAGCTTTGAAACAAGGCTACAATTGTTCCTAACTTAAAATAGAACGCAGAACATAACACATTTTCCACTAACTGAGAGAAGAGGAACCAGAATCTATCTTGCGTTTGCTACACCGTTCAAATCTTTTAGATACGTTTGAAATAATATTTTGACATTGATAAAATCATCGTAAACCTTCGCTTCAAATGTGTGAAACTACTTTTGATGTTATGTCAGAGGAAACTCCTTAATTCTTTCAATTATATTTAATTATTTTAAGTTTAATATATTTAAGTTTAATATATTTCAGGGTATTTTTATATTCTCGTCATTAATCGATGTTTGGTATCGAATAGATCTGCTACCTGAACCTTCTTACGAACTACTTAACACCTTAACAAATTTGGACATTCATTAGCTGGCTTGTTTAGAATGTGGATGCTTCCTTATCAAGGAAACATTCTTTTTTTCATGTCTGCTTAATTCATCTCAACGTGGTGTTACCTGATGAAGTCACATGATGGACAAACACACTTTCTCCTCAAGCAAGTTATCGTCCATGAGATTCCATAGTTCTTATGACAATCTTCAATTAAGTATGGAGGCTTCCGTGTGGTACTTTAGGTCTCGTTTTAGACCTACAACACTGACCACTCATGATAGGAAAGGTAAGCAACATCACTCATTGACCTTGATTTATTGGTATGAGTTCATTTTGTGGCTATTGTGATACTGTCGTGGTATTCGTGAGCGGATACCTTCGATGCAGAGAATGCAGTATACATACGTTGCAGGTGGACAGATAGATAGACCAGCTGCAAAGGTCTAATAAGAGGTTAGTGCGTGAGGAGATTAATGATTGGCCAAAGGGAAGATTTAAATACTAGGTTTCATTCAAGGTTATTGAAAGATTAAAAACCAAAATAAACTTTAATTACACTAATAATGTTAATTATGGGAATGTCTACAAAGGCAAATGAATGGGAGAATAATGACACTCTCGATGAAATAATAAATAAAATACAAATCAGTTTAACGGGGATGAAAATATGGGACTTGGTCAGACAGGAAAAATGTTGGTAAACACTGGGGAGTCCAATTAAAGGGTAGGGAGGAGGATATCAGGTGGCGAGGACAAAAGGGGGGATTATCCTCAAAAAGGGGTAAAAGGGTTTTATCTTGACGAATAGACTCTCGGTGACAGGACGATTCTTACGAGGCGAGCTAGTCTTGTGGCTCGAGGGGCGTTGTACTCTTGACGGAGGGGTCGGAATTACGTGTCGCACGAGTAAGATAATTTCCAGGCCGGGTGAGACACTCTCGAATTGAGCCGAGTAATCTCAGACGAGGGGAGAGGTTTCCTTGAAAGGATGCAAAGAGTGGTTCGCGAAATTGTCCAAAGAAAAAGTCGTTTCACGAATTTGCCGATTGACTGTGGCCAAACTCTCGACAATCTGTCTAGGCGACAAGACCTAACTCCGAGATTCGACTCAAGAGGAGGGGCTTTATCTTCGCGAAAGGGTGGGCGGTACTCTCCGACGAGCAACGGTTAACCTTAGGTTAAATACCCTGCTGGCTTCCTCGCTATAAAGCCTCCAGGCATGGTAGTCTCTTTGAAATAACCACTGGCATCAGCCTCTTTAAGCCCATATTAGATAAGACGACTGAAGAAGCTTCATCTCGGGTCGACCCTGGCCTTCAGGTAGGGAAGGATCGGAAAAATACGTCTCAGTGGAAGATAGGCCGACTGATCAAACACAGGTGTTAACAGCCGCCTTGAAGTTTTCCCACGCTAGAATAGTTATCTCTACTTGCGTTTTGAGATCTAGCTAAGGCCCACTTGGTTTGTGCTTGAAAGGCAGGGCTCAAGGTGGACCTTAGGGTTCGTTTCCTCACAGATACCATTATTTGTCCCTACGAGTGGCTTTCAGAAGAAATTAAGAGGGCCACCCCCCTTGCACGAGAAATATCCTCATGCGCAGACAAATAGAGAGAGCTTCATTCTGCGCATGATTCGGATGTCAGGTTTCAAATCGTCGACCGCAATGAATCCAAAACACTAAAATGGGTCCTCATCAGAGAAATTAACGAAAACATTGCACCAGTCGTTCGCTGTAGATTTTTTATCCTGTAGCAATCCTTAGCACAAAGAAATCCTTTGGCACAAAACAAAAATAATTAGGCAGGTTCTTTAGAAATGGCCATTGTTAACGAAATTAGGAATAAAATATAAATAAATTTGCAAGAAGAAAAAATAAATTAATCGATGGAAAATTTCAGGAAACCGACGTTTGTCTTCATTACGGCCCAAAGCAACACTTGAAGAAATGTTCTTTGGCTCTGATGAAAACAGATGCGAGTTTATTATGGGATTTAAGTAATTTAGTTTCATTTTTCCTTCGAGTTTAAATTATTAATTATTAAAATGATTAAAAATGAATAATTATCTAAGTGAAAAAATACTTGTTTCAAATCCACATCCTTCTAGACGGACATAAATTTCCCTGAGAATGTGAAGATGGTGTGCACTCACACTTTTATACCGTGCCAACAATATTGGCTAATCATTCTGATGAGTATACGTATAAAAGGTATTCCGTGATTCCTAGTCTTCACTTAAGATGTACACTCCGTCGCTCTCTTTAAAACTCCAAACTTTCACAACTCTCTACTTCACTTCATACATTTATCTCATTTAGACGATGATAATTTCTACACTGTTCGAGCATGAAGAGAAACGAGTATTTTATTCATTTAAATCCTCGTCACACTTGATTTCTCTTACTTTGGATTGCACTTTCACTTCCACCACAAACTGGATAAATCTATCCCTCCATGATCCCTCCGATAGAGTTACGATATCCTTTAGTTTAGATAAATTCCCACCAGAATCCAAGATATTAGTTTTCATTCAAACATGCCAACTCCGCGCCATTTAGTGCAACATTACAGCATTCAACAACATTACTATCGTCTCCATACATAACTACTTTCCCACACACTTTAAGTTGTTTCCTCTCTCACAGTGCAACAAAAAAATCAAACATCGATCTTGTACCATCTCACATTCAGGAACCAACATTCCATCTTCATCATACAACTAGACTTTTAGGATTCAAATTTTACGGTATTCAACATCACATCATCGGCAGAGATTCTGTCAATTCTACAAAATTACCTAATTAAATAAAAAATACATTTAATTTGCCAAAAAAGGTGTAATGAAAATAATTCTACTCAAAAAAATCAATTATATAACAAACTTACTTTTTTAAAGAATTAAATTATAATCCACGTTCAAATTTACTTGCCCACGTTTAAAAAGGCAAATTATTATTTTCCTTTCTCGTTGTTCAGAGTTGTGTATTTTTCTTCCAGCACTAAGTTCTAGACTGGATTTGAGGGTCATTTTAGACTTCTTCACAGCATTTCTGTCGTAGTTCTTTTAAGCATAGATGCAGCAAATGAAGGATTCTCTCACCACGACACTACATATTCACCTTTCGTGTTTAGAATTATAAATACTAGTGATCCAGGACTCAAAAGAGTTTCTCAATGTCTCCTTCTTAAAATCAAAGGTGAAGTGTAGTGCAGAAAATCACGTAGCATGAATGTTCAAAATCAAATTTTAATAAGAAAATGTGAGATTTATCTTGGACAACTTGACCACCTAACTCCAGTTTTTCTCATCTATGTCATTCAGAATCAATTTTGATGCTGCAGCCAATTGAACATTCAATCCAAGAGTCATTATTTATGGACATTGTGAGACGATCCAAGGTGTCCAATCATCTTCACAAGATGCACCGTCCTTTCCATATCTCATATTATAGAAAAGAAGAGGCCGCCTTGCGGTTTACCTGGTCTGAGCAGGCCATTCGACGCCTAGGACCAACATGAGCTCTTCTACTCGAACCCGGGTAATTGTCATCTGCGCAGTCGTGTGGCCAGTCGGAGGCCCCTTATCGAGGTCGGAGCACACCTTCGCCATAGCGATTGTTGTATGGCATTACCTTGTGAGCGTGGCCAAAGGACTTTTATAAAAGGCTCCGCCCCCATTAATTCTCGATGTAGAGAATTCTTACATAATAAATAACGATCAGTTGATGTATCTTTACTACAAAATGCTAATTAAGTTAACTACACAGCCAGTATCAATATTAACCTTTTTAATTTTTTTTTTAACATTGATAGATGCGTGAAATTATTCAAAATATTGGTTATTAATTCGATATAAACGACTAAATAATCTATTTCTCCCTGGGACGATTCTTCGGCCGCGTCATCGTTTGGACAGCCTACTGATGGCTCGCTACTTTCGTCAGGAGACCCTCATCCCTGTCTGCGTGACGCAAATAGACCAACTGTTGCCATCGGTAAGTCCGCCTGTGACTTTTCTGAGGGTTGTGTTTCCAGAGATTCTTAAAATGGCGTTGATTTAGAGAGGGGTTCCTCAATGTTATTTCTTTTTTGTTTCCTCGGTGCTTCAGGCATCGGAGAATGATGAAATGGCCCATTCGTTTCGCTATTTACCAAAGTTATAACTTGGTTCCCTAAGTGGTTGTCAGAATGTTTCGGGTGCAGAAGGAAATCACAGCTGTTTATAGCTATTGAGATATTTTGAGTTGTAAGAGAGAGAGGGGGAGAGACGTGCGCGCTCATCTCTTTCGAGGAGAGAGAGAGGACACACATGGTGAACCCTTTTAATCTACGCTACAGGAGTCGCGAAAGTGCGAAGGTTGTGACGGGCTGAAGGTCCGACTTCGTGGAAGACTGAGATGTGCTTAAGAGCACAAAGGGTCCCGCCTGGGATTATCCAACGACGGTGAGAATCGGGCAAAGTCCACCTCACCTGGTCTAGCGTATGTCCACTAGAACCCTCCCTCTTCGGGCGCGTGGAAAAGGCCCTCCGTCTCAACCTATAAAACATTTGACGCCAAACTTGGACGGTAGTAAGTAACCACAGGTTTCCCGAGTACCCACGAGTATCTGTCACCTTCCCGTCCCCGTCAGTTCCACGCGAAGCCTTTCAGAACCCCTCAAGTTCCGTGTACTCTCCTAAAACGCGCGGTCTTCAACCCAGTTCTCGTTGGTACTCGTTACCCGAACGCGACGCGTCAAATTCTCGATTCAGTATTCTAAATCAGAAGGCAAGTTCTGAGTTCATCTCCCGTAATAGTAGTTGGTCAAGAGGCTATTATTATGGACTCTACGCCGTCTCTAGCAAAACAGAACTACTCCCTCGGACCAAATCTTCGAGGTAATCGCAACGCGCAACTCTCCTATCCCCCTTTACTCCTGCGTTATTTGGCTTCACGTTGTCCGTTTGTGTGTGAGGCGGTCGACCCCGCCAGGTAGCTCTTTGGAGCCGAAACTCGTGTTAATAGACCTTAATTAAAACCCTTTTAATTATGTAAATATATTATCTGCATAGTAGTAAATGATATTTTTATACTCCGTTTCTATTACTCCAGAACCTTTCCAAGATAAGCAAAGCATTGGCCAACCTAAAATTGCACTCTGAAACTTAATTGCACTCTGATTTGTATTTATACTTTCACTCACACTCATACCGGACTAATCCGTTCATAGGCCTCTCTCCTTCGGGCTGAGGAATTTGGGAAAGGTTGGGTTCTAACGTCACCCTATGACAACTATATTATATTAAAAAACTGGTGTCAGTTGTGGGGAGACCCTCTGCATGAGTGTACCACAAGTCCATAGAAAGATCTGGGAGGTTTAATTCTTTGAGTTGGTCTAGATTTTGAACTGATTTGTGTTTGGCAACTTGATTACACATCCTTAGCTAAATGCAGGTCGGGAACTTGAATCCTACAAAACAGTTCTTTTAAGATCAAGTACTTATGTTATTGTGCAAATCATGGGTGCCACCTTGTCTTCATTTGCTTTAAATGAATTTATTCCTTCAAGAATAAAGATAAATGATTTTCTTAACTATTTACTAGGTCTTCTGCTACACAAATTTCCCCATAATTCCAATTTTATTCCTACCGAAACAATAAAAGTACAAAGCGATTTGGAATTTAAATCTTCAAATGTTTATTTCCAACTTTTTCATATAATTTTAGAAGTAAAAGATGCAATTTATTCTTAACTTTGGGGGATTAATCTCCATCGAGGCGACAAAAATTAAATTGTATTTCATTTATCATTCCAATAGTTTGCTAGTATCATGAAGGACTCTTCTCATTATTTGGCTAGATTGCTAGCCTTTCTCCGAACCTCTGTCATTACCATATACACGAAGACCCAATCTCCCTCTGGACCATTATCCTGTGCAGTACAAGATAGCAGTGTTGTCATGGGACCTTTTTATTAGAAGTTTAAGGTTTATTAGCCTCATACTGGTTAATTATCATCATCATTTTGATACTCCTTAAGGGCTAGCTAGAATTATAGTGTAAAGCTGATTTTTCCTGCAGTGGAGGAGAAGCGACCGACAGGAGACCTGAGGCAGTGTGTGCTGGGAGGTTGTGTATTGATTTAACTTCCTTGTCGCTTTTTGGAAAATAGGCACAAGGAAAGCATTGCACAAGTACCATTGGAATCCTACTTTCCCTTAAACATTGAGTATACAGTCTATCTACTATGCCAGCAACACAAGCAATCCCAGCCTGCATAAAGGGATTGTAAACACTCTCTCTTAGGGCACTATACCATTTTTCATGCTATTAAGTGGGTAGAAAATATATTATTTCTTCATTGGGGAATTGTTTTTCATTTGCTAAGAAGTTTACATCTTGTAGATGATGGTCCATGCAAACATAAAGATCATGATAGAATTTTTCAACTCCTTTTGAAACATTTTTCTCTATTTGTCAGTTTATTTTCTTGTTTATCTTTTATTATTGTCACTTGCTCTCTGCAAATTCTTAGGTATTGTTTCATATGTTTTAATTGGTTTTTCTTTTAATAGTTTTTCTTTAAAATGGTAGTAAATATTGGATAACTTTGATTAAAAATAACGGAAAATAGGACCTTACCACATGGACACCTTGTTTTACTTGGAAAGCTTCTGGCGGCTTCCCAAATCGTGATTAAAATCATAATGGAATATTTGTCATTAATTTCCTAAATTAGTTGGGCTATGTTGGATTTCTTTCCTATAAAAACTTAACAATAATGAGGAAACCACAAAGAGGTAGTTTTCCAGGAGCGCGAATGGCTCTGTTTAAAAATTTATTTAATATTCTATTTCTAGCTTCTAGTGCCTGCTTTGCATGATATTAGTTTCATTGTTTTTAAGCTTATTATTATTATTCAGCGACTACAAGCGCAGTTCGAGATTGGCTCGATTCAAGAGTTTCTAATCGTTTCTTGCCAGCCTCACGCAAGATTTGTCCAATATTCGAGTACGTTTATTTCTCGTTAGCCTCGCGATAGATTTGCTGACTCGAATTATTTCCTCGTTACTCTTGCATTTATGTCTTTTATCAAAGGTTTTTTTAAGACTATTTTCTCTAACATTTATGATTTTCTTCTAAATGTAATCTTTTCCTAGCAGTATTTTAAAATAGGAGAAAAAAAAATTATAAGGAAAGCGTTTAAACCTGGGTGGGGGTTTGTGGTGTACCGTATGCCGTAAAGAACAGCTCTCTATCACGTTGTTATCCTGTTCTTCCCTCATTTATTTAAATGGAAGGATAAGTTTATAGCCAGGTGCTGTTGAATGAGGCAATCCTGTTCTTTAATGAGAAGGAGAAATCAATGAGATGCGGCTCAACACAAAATGTGCCCCAAGCTCGATCTAGCAAATACATAAAACTTTCCCCAGCTCAGTTCATCAAAACAATCACCACAAATGTGTTATAGGCTCGGTTTGTCAAATGCATCAGCAAAAAATGTGTCCTACTCTTAATTACATATCAACATACAACTTTAAATCCTTTGAATACAGCACAATTATTCTTATTTAATGCAATTCAATATTTTAACATATTTTCTTATTATGCATTATTTTGCCACAAGTGGTAAAATACTTGTTTAAACCATTAAATAATATTGGATCCGTTGGGTGCTTACAATTGACGTGGGTGAAAACTGTCCTCAGTTAAGCCAACCCTGTGGAAGTGTGTAAAGCATTGCTACTTCATCCGCATAATACAGCCGGGAACTTTACAGCACAAGTAGCAAAACAATCGCGTGCTAAAATCGATGCCACAAGAAATGTAGAAACAGTAACATCTTTTTGTCCTGGTAACCTAAGAGGGGCATTTTAGACCTCCCCAAAATAGTTCTGTCGTAGTTCTTCTAAACATAAGTGCGGTGAATGCTGGAGTCTCCTCATAGAGACTACATACCCCCCTTGCTGTTTAGAAGTATAACTACTAGTGAACCATGACGCACTAATCTGATCTGGTCCTGGTTTAGTTTGAATTCGAACTGCGTTCGCTCCTAATCCTTTCCTGTCGTTTGCTTGGACTCCCGAAGCACAGGTGTGTTTGCTGATACAGACACATCACTCTTCCATTACCTACTTATTGAATAGCCACGAAGGGACACTAAAGACTTTGTTGTGTAATTCTTCTTCACTTCCTACTTTTCTTTTTCATACTTTTCGCTTTAATTAATCTACCCACGCGCACACATAAGCACACGCATTCGAGTTCTCGAAATGACGCCGGCGTGCAGCCTTCAGTCCTTTACCAGCTGGCACTGTGGCGGGGCGGGATAGAGAGTGCCAAGGCGGAGCCACCTGAAACTGAGAGGAAGAATCGCCGATTTTAATGGCACTTTACTGAACGAACTGAATTTGAACAAGACACAAAAGGGGATTGGGGGAACAAAGAATCCATTGGGAATCGTGACGTGAATCAAGAGGGCGAATCAACCCCAGAGGAAGGGGTTGTAGAATTAGATTGCACGAAGCGAAATGAGGGGGATGAATGTCCCATGGTCTCTTGATTTGATCCAAGACCAGGTTTTGTTTCGAGAAGGTAAGTGGCGTGTGTCCTGGTAGACGCAAAATCGGGCGTATAGGACAGACAGACAGAGCGAGCGAGACCCCGTCTAACAGAAACAAGGACAGTACGGGGCATTTAAAAAAATCATTTTAGACTAAAACTCAGGATTCGGTTTCAGTTTAAATGGTTCCGATAATGTGGACTTTATTTGTTCGTTAGCTTGGAAGAGGGGGGAGGGTTAATTGCTGTGTTATAGGACAATTTCCACAAGAATGTTTGCCCCTGTGTAGAAATGCCCCCTGCCAAAGATAAATTCCTCTTAGCAAACGTTGCCCATCGACATTCGCTAAGAAGGATAATTTCCAGCGAAGGACAATTTATCTCAGAAGTCAAATGAACCATCAAGAAAAATTCCCTCCTCGGATAAATCCGCTGAGGAGCTATGCTTTGAGGACAATTCTACCTCTAGTTATTTGTCCTTAGGATAACTTTCCCAATCCATTTCTCCTAGGAAAGGTTTCCCCCAAACAATTTCATCATCATGTTCTCTTCATGGTCAAGTGCTCAAAGGTAATTAAGATAATAAATAATTTATAAAACTCTAAATAATATTTTCAAACAAGAATTCTAAAAGAGTTAATTTTTTAAATAATGAGAATCAAAGCAAATTTTTAAAATGAGATAAAATGTCTCTTTTTTATACTTTTATCCAAAAGAATTATATAATAATTTCAAAAGCTTCCATGATAAGTATTTTTGTACTTTTAAATTATTTTAATTTTAATATCAGGTTATATTTATTAACTTGGAAATGTTTGAAAAATGTAAAGTATCTATTTAATTTGATTTATTTGATTTATAAAACCGCAAAGAAATAAAATTCTGAAATATTTTCTTCGCTTCATAATATTGACTTTTGGTCTGTCTAAGAGTAAACAATCCTTGTTTTATTTCGAACATTAAGAAACTTCGCCTTTTTAGCCGGTTCAAAACCTAATTATATTGAAAGACACCCTGTTTATTGAAACAAAATACTATTTTCCAATATTTAATAATTATTATCTAGAAGGTAAGATTCTTTTAATTACGGTTACCCGGAATAAAATTGAATATACCATCTCAGACATGTCTTGGCACTTAAGGCTTCTTTTCTCTAGAGAAAGCAGGTATTTCTTGCGCCTCCTGAAGTTGATGAATCCATTTTGAGATGGTAGAGCTTGAAGTGTTTCGAATGTGTCATGATTGCACTATATTTTGACAATAAATTCAATTTGAAATTCACGGCAGATTTTACTAAATATTTTGGAAAGGAAAGATGAAATATTAAAAGAAAAATATTAAGTTTTCTAAATAGTCTCAAAGTTACCATAGCAAGAAAAGTCCTGCACTTTCTTTTATTCTATTACTTCCATAAGATGAGTCATGATTAAGGAAGTTTTACTCTGGATATTCAAAATCACTCGTATTGTTTGGGGTGGCTGAAAGATGATATGAGTTTTTAAGATATTAGGGTGACACCGACCATGATAGGAAACCGGTACGCCATTCTTGTGCTGTTTTCATTTGCTAAGTGGTGCAATTTCTCTGCTAAACAACCCTCATCCATGAATGTCTAATAGAGGTTCTTGTTATCAACAAGGTTTATCGATGTAAGACTTCTGAAAATTGTACTGTAGTGAAATGTCTTTCAAGAGAACGGAGTTTTGATGAATTTTCAGAAGATTTTGAAGATCGCATAATAGAATAAAAGTTGCTCGCATCTTCATTTGAAGAGGCAACTTTATAATTTTGAAAACTCTGATAAAAAAGCTTTTGTCTTCTTTGCTAAAATTCCTCGATGAAATAAAAGATTCATCTTTATAGTAATTTCTCAATGGCTTTTACCCGAAGACAACATATGAATAAAATAAACTCAACTACCATTCGGAAAAGCGAGAATGGTATTCAGTTAAGTTCAAATCTTGGGGTCAGAATTTAAACTTGACATAAAGAGACAAATGAAATGAATTTGCTAAGTTCGCTTGATTTTTGTGAGGACAAAAGAGGAATATTCTTTTTCAAGTCACAAAACCGAAAGTCTTCACAGAACTTTCTTCTACATCCTCCACACAACATTCGTGGCATTTCAAGGCAAAGCTGATAGATTACTTCCTGTCTATCGCGTATTACGTTACGACAGAATGATGAATGTAGAATGATTTTCTAACCGCTTCTTCACCTAAACGCTGCCATTACTTTTCTTATATATTTCAACTGTACTCTTTGCGACCATATGTATGAGAATATTACACAACCTCACATTTATCAGCATTCTTGCATGTATGTGATGAAGTAGTACCTACGTTGCTCGCACTCAAGTGGAAGGACAACATTCGCCAAAACCTTCTGCTTTACATCTAAACAAACTTCCCCCGTCAATAGATCTCTTCCTTTTATCCCTCATGGATAAACTGAATTAGGAGGGATGTGTCCTACTAGTGCAGCTGTCCTCCAAGGAAAATTTAGTGTTGCCGAATATCTAGGCAAGATTTTTCTATTGAGATGGGAAAGTGTCCTTCTGACCTAAATTGTCCTCAATTGAAAAATGTCTTACAGGCATAAGGAGATTATAGGTTTTAGGGGAAAATCATCATCTCAAAGAATTTTCCCTTCATTGCAATTGACCTCGTAGGAAAATTGTCCTTAGAGGTAAGTTTTTCTTACGGTCGAATGTGTAGAAAAAAATACAGGGGAAATTTGTTTTCCGACTTAAACTTTCCTTGGGGAAAAAGTGTCCTTGTAGCCAAAATGTCTATTCAGGAATTATGTTAGGAAAATTAGTCCTCACACACATTTTCCTTCGAGTATATTGCATGTCGCTTTAAATTGTCCTTTTGGAACAGTCGTCCTTAGAGAGTTCAGAAGGAAATTGTTTTTAGGGATAAATTGTCATCGATGGAAATTGTTCTCTGGTCGCAGTGTCCTGTCGCCATTGTTGAACAATGGAATTCCTTGATAATGTGTTGCATTTTCCTATAATCTAATCCAATGGGGAAAATAATGAACGTTTTCTGCCTATTAGTTATGAGAGTGAATCCAATACCCACCCAGAAAGGACACGAACCCTGTTGAAGCAACCGGTGACACCCATTGGTTACTCTCATCCCGACTAATGTTAGATTTTGTGACGTCATGAATGGTTCTAAGACACGTGCCTATGGAACGCCACCGGTCATTTGTTGCTTTCGTCCCCTCAAAAGAACATAAATGCCGCGGGTACATTACTATGCTCTTTTCGCTCGCAACCCCTTGCGAAGTAATGGGTCAAGCTGTGTTCCTGAAGTCTCTCATTCACACCACCTCTTCCTGGGTCATTTGAGGTGAAAATTCGAAGAGGGGTTTTTTGGTTCGATTCCTGGTTCCACGATCCTGGATAATTGGTTGGTGAAAATCTCAGGCGGTCCGGATATTCCCGGCTTGCTAACGTCCGTGAATCTCTGGTTATCGTAGCGAAGAACGAATTCCTTTCTGTTCCAGGCCATTAATTCGTAATGGAGAGGGCGGAAAATCGGGCTTCAGACCCATTTCGGCCGTTCTGTGTTAATCTGTGGCGGCTTAAGGATGAAGGGAATTGTAACCCTCTCAGGACGAGAGGTTCCCTTTAGGGAAGGTAGGCGGGGTTGATTAACAGGCAAATGTTGGTGGCTAATCGCCCACATGCAACATTTGGAAAGTAAGAATGTGGGCTGCGTCTGAAAGTGGAAGGTGTAGACGAAAGAGATATCGTATTTTTATGAAAAAACTCGAGGGAGAACTATGGGATGCTGTGAGAAAGTGTGGGAATGGATGAAATACGAGAGTTTATTTTTACAGGTTGGATATAAATTTTGGTTAATGTATAGACAAGGGTGGGACTGTGTGAGAAAGAAAATTGGTCATTTTTTACATAATAAATGTTGTCATCGCGTTCTGTTTCGGCGTTGGGTGAAGATGAAGATAAATGGAATGGCAGTTGGGCAAGTTCCCGTTCTTAGAGCGATTAAGTGTTTGGGCCATAGCCAGCAAAAGAACGGGCACCAATGTGAAAAGGAGCTTAGGAGTAAGGTCAACCTATTTCAAATCTGTGTTGATTCCACTTTGCCGTGAATCCCTTGGGGAGACCAAAGCCTTCCTCGTCTCTACCATCATCTTTCTCTCAGGTTCTCTCTTTCTCTTTCACTCTCCTTTCATCTACTCACTTTTCCTAATTTATAATGGATGCCATTAACTACTTAGTGGCAATTACACCCCAGCATCCTCCCACTTGAGGGAAAGCCTGAAAATGGAGCACAAAGAGCAGCAAGATGGGAGCGTCCCCCCTAAATCGATCAAAATTCTTGATTTAATCTGGAATTAGTTACTTGAAGGAAGAGAGGTGGGACGGGGGGTGGATTAGCCCCACCATTTTTAAGGAAACCACTATACATGTATTAAATTCTGGCCTAGACCCATTAGAGTCTCTTTATTCACATCTTCTTCCATATAATTCTTTAAGAAAATAGAAGATTCCAGCCAATCCTATTTTGGACCTCTTCTCTCCCTATAGCGCAGAGTCTTGTGAATGTCAAAAGAGTTTGGGTGGTAACAATTCACCTCCCAAAGGAGAAGTTCAAAAGCCGAATAAATTATAATCATGGATTTCAGAATCTTTCTATTATCTAACCACTTTATAACCTGACACCATGCCATTTTCATTTGGTTTCCTACCATAGTGCAAAATCAATCGGTTTGAAAATGTGAGTTTCAGAGATACCTGATTTTATCAATGGGTATTTATATCAGGGAAAGGGTTGGTAATCACCTCAGGTAATGGGGTCCAATTTGGTCAAGAACAAGAGGCATTGGATATAGATTTAAGCATCGTCAAAAGAAAGTCAAGAGGGTTCTGATGATGATGTTACTGGAGAAAGGTCCCAGACTGACTCATGACTCAGAGAAGCAGGTGATCACATTCGGTCCCTGATGTTGGCTATTACATAACGGCGATCATTTCCTTAGGAATAGCGATGTAGAGGTAGTATGGCTGCTCCAATGCGCATGAACCTATAACTCAGATCACTTAAGTGGCTGGTACTGAATGAAAATACCAAGCCTTTATCCAGTGGCAATGAATAACTTTTCAACGCACATGACGATAATGACCTGTAACTTCTCCAAGAAGTCAACAATTAAGGGTTGAATGAGCACAACAGCTCTCTGTCTCTCTCTACTCTTCGCATTGAGGGAAAAGCCAGGATCTCAAAGCCCTCTTTCTGGGTGCGGCATTCGAGCTTTTTGGCTGCCGAAATATAAACAATCGCTTCAGAGACGAAAACAGCCTCTTTTTTTAAAGAAAAACAGGATTTTGTTCACATTTGTCGCCGTTACCTGTCGTGAAACTGGGCCAGATTTCCGCTGTTGATTTGTATGACAGATTTATTAACCAATAATTGGGGATTTGTAACGTCTTGTACTTATTTATTTGAAATTAGAGGTGGGGTACCTGTGGGCATAGGTTTAACCGAATGTTTCAATCAGAGGTTAAGTTAACAGAACAAAGATTAACTACTCTCATCACATCAGAACTTGCTTAGCACTTTTCGTGTCTAAATCTTTAATTTTATTTATGAACGTACTTCATAATCTATATCAAACCACTCTTTTGATTGTTCAATTATCCCTACACTTACACTACTCTCGAGATAGTGACTTTCAATGTTTCCTGAAAACCACCATAACATCATACGGTTTCACTCCATCCTACCATAAAGTCTTTTATCCCTTTCATAGTGTTAAAAAGATCGCTTCACTACTTCTACTCTCGAACAGACTTAACTTCATACTAAAAAAAGATCCCTTTCACACACAGGTCTGAATAGCTACATTCAGACCTTCATCATTGACTATGAAAAAGAGAGGCAATAACCGGTGTTCTCAAGGTCGCTTCCATCTCTTACAATACAGAATCACCATCTCCTGTACGACTTTCACTTTATCCCAACTCCCTTCACTCTATTAAACTTTCTCACAAACCTCTCCACCTTTGTTAATGGGTTGCCACCCGAGTAACCTCCTCCCATTATGGGTAATGAGGTTTAATCCAGTCATATTCACACAAATAGACTCATTTGCCTTCATTATATTTGGATGCTCAAATTACTCTCTTTATCTATCCTTAATCTCGCCCTTATTCATAACTTGCACAAAGGACTTGGCGTAATTTTCAAATAAACTTTCGAAGTAATTTATGTTATGACATAAATTCCTGCTCTCTGCTTTCTTATCTTCTTGCAATTATTCCACCGGTACATGACCCAACACCACTGCACACAATTCCTCTCTTCTCCACCTTCTCCCAACCCCCGCTCCTTCTCGCTGTTGGAGTTACTTTAAAGGTCACATGATCCGGGTTTGGACCTAAGATTTGAGATGAAGGGAGGATCTTCTCCCTAAACAAAGGGGGAAAGAGCAATATTAGGAAGGGGAGTGATTAGAATTAAGAAAAGAATGAGTGGCACTATCTCAATCTAGAGTGCCATAAGCGGCTACGTCACCCATGGCAGTGCCATACAAGAACAATTAGTATCCCAAAGAAGAATAAGAACTTGGGCACTGCACAAAAATGCCTCAAACGTACAGGGGTGAGGAACGTTATTTTGTGATCACTCGGAGGAAAATAGAAGAACCAACGTCAAATATAAGAAGGACGTCATCCTTTTTCTTCGCCTTCTCTCCTTCGTGATCGAAGATCCGAGGACTTATTGGTGGTAATCGAGAAGAATGTTACCTATTTTTTCCATACACCGTTCGTTTCTTCGTAAGTGGAATGGGTAACTTTGACAGACGCTTCATCTCTCGTTTCCATGTGATTTGATATCATGCGCCGAGGCGTCTGATGCGCGGCCTTACATTTCACCACAACCGAAACCATAATAATAATAGGATTTGTGTTTAGGGCTAATTGAATTTTTTCTGCAGCGCTTTTCGTTCCTCTCTCACACTCTCTTTCTCTATCTATATATGCCCCATCACTCTTTCCTCTCTATCTCTCTTACTGATTATCTTACTCTCCCCCTCTTTCTTTCTCTCTACGTTTTTTATAAACTGACGAGTACGGCCAAAGCTGGAATACAGTGCACATGAATGGACACCTTCCCCTATTGAAGAAGAGTGGAGGTTGAAGAAGGTGGAGGTTTAGGCAACAAAATAAATCACATCATTCAGACACAGAAGCCACAAAACCAGGCTGGTAGACCTCAACACATTAACTAACCTCTTCATCCAGAATTCTAAATGGAATCGACGAACGGAATTGAAGGATTCTATTCACAATTAGAAAAAACGCTGGTGGAAATGGATAGAAATTAAAGGCTAAAAGATTCTCCTAAAGACGCATCGAATCGACTCTTCGAACGTGATTTCCAAAGAACAGGCGTCGATAGGATTAAAATAAGATAGACAACATTTTACGTACTCTTTCGCTTTTGACCATCGCGCTAAAGTTATCGGGACAACTCGTGTGTATATAAATAGGTTTACAATCTATTGAACTTCCTGAAGGCGGCTGTAAGACCTTTGACGTTTCCCTATTTAATTTAACTCTATTTACCTTTCTCTCCAACTCCATCTATCGCTCTCTCATTCTCTCTTTTACATATAAAAAACAGGGTTCGCCCTCTGTATTTAATGCATCTCGAAACCCTTGTTTACGTCAAATTAAGAACGTCTTACAAGATCACTTCAAGAGTCCACGGGACTCAAAATTATTGGCACGAAAATAGATTTATGTTAAATGCCTCCTGGATAATGACAAGGACGGAAATATTTGGGAAGTTACAATCGAAAAATATATAAGTATCGAATTTTTGTGATGTTTTAAAAATAAAAGAATCATGATAGGCCTTAGTACGGAGACCGATAGTCTGCCAGCGAAGCGCAAGCTCCTTCTTTAAGAAGGAGTGGCGAAGCTGCTCCTCTTGTTGCTCTATAAATTTAATTTGTTTGCGTGCCTTAAACCAATATCATTTCTTTTACGAAATTTAAGAAATGTGTTTGTCTATCTATCCTTATGGCATGGCACTTGGCAATATTGCGTCAGATAGTGTTACGTTTATATGGCATTAAATGTACATGTATTATATATACCAGTAATAGGATTATTAATAATACCTAAGCGTACTAGAGCGCTAAGGCTATCAAGGAGTCAAAGAGCTGCTTTTTATTTTAATGATCAGCTCTGAATCAGAATTGAAACTAGAGACAATAAAAAATTAATAGCGGGAGGGAAATATATTTTTCCCTAAAATATAGACGTTGTTGCAAATCTTCCGGACTTCAATCGCGTTAGTTAACGCCCTTCTTTTTCGGAAGGTGGGGGAGACGGAACATCGCGTGCAACAAGTTCGGAAGGAAATTGTTCCAAGGCGAATTAGAGCGACAGAATCTGCTGCGAGAAAATTTGTGCACGATAGAAAATCTTTCTCGAAAAAAAAAGACGAAAGGGAGGGCTAAAATACTGTGGCCGGGAGCGAGATTATTAAATGGGAAATATTTTATGATGTTAGGAAAGGAAATATTTGCCAAAAATATATTTCTCAGTGGAAAATTGTTGCCACAAATATTCTAGGCTTTATTATCTTATTAAAATGTAAACTTTTAACCTCACAAATATTTGTAAGCTTGAATTTCAAAATCCTTGTTATTAACGATAGATGGCATTATCTTTTCCTCGCAGGAGACGCCATAGTTGGCTTCGTTATGAATGTGGCTTTTTTATCCTGCATTTTTTCTTTGTTAAATTGCGCTTGATATCTCCCAGAGGTTATTAAATTTATTTTCGTATTTTACTTTTATTTTTATTTAGGGGGGGGGGGTCCATCTGGCGACTGCCTAGTTGGGGGGCGCAGCTTCTCTATGTATCCGCTTCAATAAAGGAAGGACTCGAATATTCTGGACACAAAACAGAGCGGCAAAATTGGGACTAATTTGAATGTATTTAAATTCCAAATTTAAATTCCAAATTAAAAGGTGGCATAAAATTAAGTTCTTAAATTCTATTCACCTTAATCGGATTTATGAACATTTTCTGAATTGATTCACTTTTTTATAGGTATAATAAAGAAAAATAAGACTATTGATAAAAAAATTAAAGTTTGTTTTGTTATTTTCAAGATTTTGTTTGGTCGATAAAGACTTTGAAGGTTACAAGAATGTTGACGTAAAAAGAAAGTTTCAAAAACATGTTTTTATTTAAAGATTTACAATAGAGACGCAATTTTAATTCTAGTCGTGTGAATGCTGTTTTTCGTTATAGTGAACTGATTATTTTGCTTCAGAATTTGGTGCCTAAGAATGTGAGTCTCCTCTTAACGTCAGTTTCCACAATAAACCTAATATTAAGATGTTATTTCCTCAAATAGTTTATAACGTTTATGGAACGTGATTACCTTATATGAATAATCATCTCCGAATCTCATATATTACACGGCTCTCAACAGAGTTTTTATCCTACTACCAAAAGGTCCTCATAGAAGAACATAAAAAGAGAATATAGGATGCGACTGAGTGCAATTCCCATGAACACTTGTCTATTTGGTTGAATAGAGAATGACTGAATATAAAAATATAAAAGTCAACTGAAACTTGAATGAAATTGAGTATCTCTTCAATTCTGAATCGAGAAAATGTTATCCAAAGACTTAAAGAAGTTTAATGGAAATCTCCGTCGTTCCATCCAGGGGAATGTTAGTAAATAAAGAGAATTGATCAAAACAATAACTTGGGAGTTGACTTAAATCAATCTCTGTTACTTCTTCTGTGTTCATTAATAGAACTCGGATTTAAATAGAGAAAAAAGAATTTAAAGTTTGTATTTAATCCTATTTAGAGTTGAATAAATTGGCGAATCAACGGTTGATTAAGGAAAAAAATTAATTGAAGAGTAGAAAATATAGAGGTGAAATGGATTAAAGAATTGATGAAAGTTTCAAAAGATGAAGAAGTAAAAAATATTCCTAGAAATCAAGTACATATTATTTTGTAAAATCTTTCTTACATAATTATGTAGTTATATATTACACAAGGTTTGGTTTTGTTATAATTTTAATATTTTTAATTGATATATTAAAAATATATAATATAGGCTAGAAACACGAAGGATATTTTGATATTTATTGAATTAATTTCAGACCAAATTGTAATATTAGGTAATGCTTAGATTAAAGCGAATGAAAAAATAATATGTTAGATGATGGTTTAACAAATATTCCCCATTTTATAGATGACAAGACGAAGCCTCGATTTTAACTCAGCACACGAAACATGCAGAGTTTTCTGCTGATATTTTGTCCCAGAATTGTTCCAGTTTGTACTTCAGAACTTCGACATTTGAATAAGATTTAGTAGAAGCGCCCACACCATCACAGAATCTAACTTCCGTTTCTTGAGGATGTCACCTCTTCAACAGGAAACTCATTTTTATTTTGTGTCCAATAACGACTATTATGTGTGTTGTGGTTGGCCTTGAAGATGAAAAACTTGACATAAGTCTAAAGAAATGGAAGCTTCGATGGCTCACGGAGCGGTTGGAGGAGCAGATTTGCTCTTTCTACTCGCTTCTCTTCCTTTGACTTACATAGCAGATGTCCTATAGCTAACTTTAATGGGGTATGCTGGGTGGTCCTCGTAATTTAAGGTTAATGGTTGTCTCTTTATGCCATTTGAAAGCCTTAAAACCCCCCAGATTTGTTCAAAGTAGGGTTAAATATTTTGGAAATATTCGTCGCTGTCTTCCAACTTCTCTCCAAGTTCTCGATGGATTCAAATGTTCCATTGATCTTTGTAATCGGGTGTTGTCTCTTTTTGAACTCACAATTTAATTGAAAAATTCAATAAATCCTGACACAAACTGCAAGAAAGATAGTAGTTATTACAAATTCGTATAAAGCTCAAAATAACAGCTCCTTTTTACTTTTGATTCCCTCATCTGGCTGTTTTCCTATTATTTCCCTTAAATGAATAGACCCCGTTACTTGTGAAAGAGGGTGTTTACTACATATAGCCCCCTGAATTCAAACTTTTGTTCCTTGAATCACAGTTTTCGTCCTCTTAAATCGCAAGTTTGGATAATATACAAATATCTAATTTTTTCTAGCGTATGACAATGGGTTAGTGTGTCTGTATCTTGTAGTAATTTATCATTCTCCGATTTTCTCAGTTAAAAAATATCTCACTTTTTACGAAAGATTTCTCGGTTTAGATCGTTTCTGCTTTATTCGTTTATAATGATCCTCCTCTGACACGCTAATTTGAGTTTTACCCAGCAACTACATAATGGAACATGGGTAGAGTTTCTCGTAGACTTTATGATGTTAACTTGATATCGCTAAAAGGTTTGATTGACAAAATAGCCACTATTTACCTTCAAACTTCCCAAAGAACCGCGCTCACTATAATGGCGGTTCTTAACTAAATTTCTCCTACTTTAGTTCCCTTGAGGGTTCTGAATGATGTCCGCCCCCTCAGTTTTATCAAATTTGGCGATTCCTAATTTCCAGGAAGGTTCTGAAATTAACCGAAATGTCTTCATTTTAAGTGTTTTGAGTTAAATCCAGATTTCGAGTTGTTGATGGGGCCTGTGCATAATTCCTTTGAAGAACTGGGCCCCGTGCTAAAGACGGTCGAATGAGGTAAATCCTTTGTGTCCAATGCTCCTTCAGGGTTCTCTAAGGAGAATATCACAAGCCCGGTGATTCTGTGTTTTGCTCTTCTCAAACGGGCCGTTCTGTGATTTATACTGTTGGGGATGGACACACCATCCATTACTGGCGATGGATACTGCCAGAGCAATATTAATAGACCTTCAATAATGTTCGCTTTCTAAATGAGTGGTGGAACAAGTGTTACTCTACAGTATGTGATGAAGACAAAGAAGTTTCTGAATGCCTACTCCTTGAGCTCAAAAGTGAGGTGTTTTGGAGAGGATCCTGTGCATTTGTGATTTCAATTTAGAGGTTAAGGTAGAAATGTGAGATTCACCTAGGAAAACCTCACCCTATCACTCTAGTTCTTTCACACAAGTCCTCCAAAATCCACTTTGAAGTGGGAGGGATCTAGAGCTTGAATATAAGTTATGGTTTTCTGAAAATTGTGTCACGATCCAACCTCTCCACTCAGCTTCACAAGATTTGCCTAACTTCTACCTGCCCCAATATAATGACAAAGAAGATGCTTCTTTGAGAATTACCTTGTCTGAGCTCCTCCTTTGGCGACTAGAAACCAACATAAGCTCTCCAATTGGATCAGCTGACCTAGTCAGCCATCCAGGATCCCCAACTCCGCAGGCGAGTCCTGAGGAGTACCTCTTGACGGAGGTCAGCAACATCAGTATGCTGTCCAACGAGACCTCCCTAGCACCGGTTAATGGAACGCCCGCCTTCCCTTCGTTTCCCACATACATGCAGGTGGTGTACAGCTGCTGTTACGCCCTCACCTTACTGGTGGGTGTGGTAGGGAACGTATTGGTGCCGGTGGTGATCTCGCGTGACCGAGAACTGATCAGTTCGTCGACGGGGGCCTTCATCGTCAACTTGGCCCTGTCGGATCTGTTGGTGCTGCTCGTGTGTAACCCTGTGGTCATCGTCGAGCTCTTCTCCCCGCCAGAGATGTGGGTTCTACACGCACCTATGTGTAAGTACACCTCCGACCCTCAACCCTTTTTGTCCTCTGTCCTCACTCGCGTTTAGTCCCCGTGATCGCCCCCACTCTCTCGGTTTCAGGCAAGATGATCCCCTTCGTCGAGCTGATGGTGGAGAACGCCTCCATCCTGACTATCCTTGCCATCTCTATCGAAAGGCACCACGTCATCTGCCACCCTTTGAGAGCCGCTCGCACCTGTACTCGAACCCGGGCCACTGTCATCTGCGCCATTGTGTGGCCGGTCGCAGCCGTCATATCCAGGTCGGTGGGCATCTTTGTTTTAAGGGTGATGTAGAAATTTTGTGTGGCATCAGCTTGTGAGCGTGTCTCAAAGACTTATCAACACTTTTAGCCCCCAATAATTGTCGGTGTAGATAGTTCTTACATAATAAACAACAATCAAATGATGTGTCTTTAGTACAAATTTCTAATCAAGTGATCTACACAGCCAGGGCCAATATTAACTTTTTAAATGTTTTTTGAACACCGATTAATGCGTGAAATTAATCAAAATATTGGTTGTTTTTTAGATATTAAGGAATAAATAATCTCTTTCTCCCTGGAACGATTCTTCAGCCCCGTCATTGTTTGGACAGAGTACTGGATGGCTCGCTACGTTCATCAGGAGACCCTCATCCCTGTTTGCGTGATGCGAATAGACCAGTTCTGGCCCTCGGTATGTACACCGGAGACTTCTCTGAGGGTTGTGTTTCCAGAGATTCTTAAAATGGCCTTGATTTACAGAGGGGTTCCTCAACGCTAATATTGTGTTTTCTCGGTGTTTCCAGCATCGGAGACGGGTAAATCGGCTCATATGTTTCACTGTTTCCCAAACTTAAAACTTGCTTTCCTATGGAAATCATATGTGTTTCGATAGGGATTGGAGTATTTTAAGTGTGCTACAAGTCAATAGAAGTCTTTGGTTGGTTAAGTTCTTTGATTTTGTCTAGATTTTGAAGTCTTATGTTTTCCTTAGTTTCTATCGCTAGCTTCGTGCTAAATTTGCTGAGCCACGTCAAACATTTGCGTCGTAGCCTTGAATTAGCGTCTTTTACAAAATTCTTTTAAGACTATTTTCCCCAACAACTATGATTTCCTTTCGAAGTGTAATACTTTTCTGCCAGTATTTTACCTTTGTAGAAAACTGCATCATGGGTAAAACATATTTTACAGCTTTCTATCACGTTGGCATCCTGTTCTCTCATTTATTATTTTTATCTTTTCTCCTATCTATTAAGTCTCCTCTTTCGTAAAATGCAATTATTAAGGCCGAAAACCTGGATACGTGTTTTGTTACTTCAGTCCTTTTTGTCGAAAGGGACGGTGGTGTTTAGATGGGGTCCCATACCGACACATCAGGATGTTGGAAACGGGATTTGAAGGTCTTAGCGAGGCTGTTCCCGGGAATTGGAGCGGGAAATCGTCAAAGTGACACGGGATATTTCACTTCCCAACCATTTATCAAATCCTCATTCCAATCCTTTTGTGTAAAGCTCATATATATATATATATATATATATATATATATATATATATATATATATATATCGGGGATGGAAGCGTTGTACAGACCATCTGCTGGATAAAGACTCACTCCTTGACAGATCTACATGCTGTCGATCAACGTGGGCATCTTCTTCATCCCGCTGGCGTTCTTGGTGGCCCTCTATACCCGCATTGTCCGACAGCTGCTCATCGACCACAAAGACCTCAGCCCGCACATGACCCGCGGGCACCTGCGAGCGCGCAAGCAGGTGGGGTTTATTTCGTCCGGGGAAATAATGGCATAATGGGCATGAGGGCATAATGGGCATGAGGGCATAATGGGGCCACATCCTTAGCATTAACCCTGCACCCCTTTTTATAACACGATTGCCACACATCTATTCAACGAGTTACAACTTCCTGAACATAAACCTCTTTCGCTCATAGATCAGGGTTACTGGGGAGTGGAGGGCACGAGTGAGTTTAATGCCTTTTATAAAACCATTACTATTAATAATAGTAGTACCTTTCCCCCTGAGACTGCGATTGCAGACGTATTCGTCAACAGGTGGTGGTCATGCTGGGCACGGTCGTGGCGAGCTTCTTCGTATGTCTCCTGCCCTACCACGTCTTCGGGCTGATCCATTTCTTCGTTACCGACGTCTCCACTCTCATGAGCATCGTAAGTACCCTGTATATTTATGTGTATGTGTATTTTCATCTCAGCAAGACCTTATACACACTGTGTGTATGTGGGTGTCTCTCTTAGCTTGTCAATCTGCTTGTCTCTCTCAGTGTGAGTGCGTGCTTTAATGGAGTCTCTTCTCTATCTTCTCCTCTCTGGTTTCGCTCGATTCATCTTCATCTCTTTCTATTGTTATCAGCATTTATGTTTGGTGGTTGTTAATCTATATTTTCTGTGTTGCACACCATCCCTCCTGCCCCTGAACAGTGACTGAAGCCCACCTCCCTCCCTCAGGATGTGTACTTCAACGTCCTCTTCTTCTCGCGGTCGATGATCTACGTGAACTCGGCCGTGAACCCGATCCTCTACAACTTGACCTCAACTCGATTCCGGGACTCGCTAGTCCAGATTTTGGGCTTCAAGAGTAAGCACTCGAACCTCTCCCGCACCTCCTCTTTCCACCCAGGACTCACCCATCATGTGGGAGCGGTCCTACAGGCCCTCCGGCCTCCCATCAGCTACACAGGTCATTAACAATCCCGTGGACCGGAAGCCATCGAGACCAAGTCTCCGCTCACTTTACCCACTCCCTCAGACTTCCCAACCTGTCCAGTGAACTCCCCTGCCCCAGGAACCTCGGGATCAACACTCACGCCACTACCATCCTTCCATGCCGGACTAACTGGAACTTAACCCTCTCAACTCAAGTGAGTAGTCTGGCGTCCTCGGATGGAACTGTGGACAGTAGTACCCTAAACAAAAAGCGATTCTGGAAAGGAAAATACTCCTCCAGCTCAGGAACCGACACCCGCTTCAAGGGGTCCAGCCTCAGTCCCTGCAGGATAAAGCGTAACCTGACATCGGGCAAAAGCCCATTCTTGGGCCGAAGTGCCACTCTGTCACCCGGTCCCTCTCACCTATCCGATAATGGGTCTTACACTTACAGGGGGCGGCAGTGCAAGACCTGTAAGATACCCACTCATGACTGTGGGCAAAACACCATCAGGGAGGCAGAGGACCAACCTCAAAATGTCTTCAGCTGTACAGAAGAAATGACGTTTCCTCATGAAGCAAAGGAGAGTTATGTCTAATGAGGGGCTGACGGAACCCACTTTATGTTGCGAACAAAAGCCCCTACCCCCTACCAATGCGACAAGAAGTAGGTTTCTCCCATAACTGGAGTAACAGAGGTGGCCACCTTTACTAGATCATTGTGAACAGAGGACCCCAGGTTTATGTTCCTCGCGCATCTGACATTTCCATCACAAATAACAAAAATGATCTTAATAATCTAACAATTGGAATGACATCGAGCGTCATAATTTAAATCCTACGAGCTTTGTATTTAAGCTTATCATCCTCAGCAAGTGCGTTTTTCTCTTCTTCCTTTTTCTTCCTCGTCCTTTGTAACTAAACCAGACAGACTAAGACAAAGGCCACGTTGCATGCCTCACATCGACGTGCTGCAATGCACGATGATCCCCCATCCTCTTATCTCTCCAATTTACGACCATGCTTCTACCTTTCACAGTCTTTCATGAACATTCTCAGAAATTCTCAACCAAAACCTTACCATCAATAATTTCTTTTATCATTCTCTCATGCTACATCTCTGAAACAAAGATGCCATGAGAGTAATTATAAACCTTTCTCTACTACGCTTCCAGCCATCATAGAGAGATGGATCCTCAGGCACAACATATATACATGCAGGTTGCTTTTATCTCTTGTCCAGCAAAAATGGCCCCGTTATCCACTAACACAAGGCTGTCAAAATGAAGCAAAAGGAGACGACTTCTTGCAAAAATGATTTCACAACCGCACATTTCATTCTACATCTCCTTAACACCCATCCTATCGTTGTCGAATCTGGCACCTTCAAATGTACAGGCTATTACCATGTACACTTTGTCATTCCACAGGCAAATTTGGTTCTCCTCTGTGGGTCACTATGTATTATGCGCCTCTTTCTTTTATCTTTTGTTTTATTGAAGGAATTTCATTCTTTCCTGATTATCTTCAACATGTTTCATACCTACATCTCCACTTTATTGGGTGTTTCATCTCATTTACCTCCTGATAGATCCGTATGATATCCGTGTCTTTGCTGAGCAATATAATCTATTTTTACTATTTGACTCTACTCTTCTAGAAGTTGTTGACTTTTATTGAGTTTATTCACTCAATTCTATCCAGGTTTTCTATAGTAAAACAATTGAATAACAATAAAAAGAACAAATAATAAAGTAGTGAATAAAATCGAGGACATATTCCAAGAACGAACTTCATCCCTTATAGATTCTGTGGTCAGGATAATTTCACTCCTTTTTAGGTACTGCGGCAAATAACTTCTTGAAATCGAAGTAAAATACATATTTTTATCTTTCACGTTATTATAGGATATCATGACAAAGATCATTGCGAATTAATTAAATTAGACTTGTCATTGTAAAAGCCAAGTTGACTGTTAAGTATCACACTATGGTGGTCTCAGTGTTTAGCTGTTTTACATTTGATGATGAATTTTGATGTACTTGGCAACTCCTGTAAAAATTCCTACAAACACCGTTGCCAATCAAAATTAGATAGGGAAAAAATTCTAACATTATATTCAATACCACGAAAGTATCGAAAGTATAACCTCAGAAAACATCGCCAAGTGTTACCTAGCAAGTCTCCTTCCCTCACCCGAGAACCACCTGGCAATAAAAGGCGGAGACGTCTCACTCTTCCGTCGGTTCCTTCCAGTCGCATCAGGCCCCAGAATAGATATCCAAAACATTATCGGGTTTTAAGAGGAAATTTTTGTATCCCTCAAAATAATTGGAAATTTCGCCTTCTTGCTTTAATCAACTAAGGAGATCTTTGTATACGATTCCTAATTCTCTCTATTTTTTTACTCGTATCAAGAGATTATATAAATGGTGTATAGCAACAAATAACTATTAGTAACCACTCTCTCTCCGCCATATCGATAAGTGTACATCTATACTCTTGGGTTCCCGTGAGGTCACTTGTATTATATGTACGGGTTATGTACTATATGTCTGAAATTGCGAGGTGCACAATGTTCCTGGCCCGTTCATGAGTGTAGTCAAATCTCAATAAATGTTCAAGTACTTTAAGTATCCCCAGAGCACTCTGGGGTCAGTACCGTGGACTTCCCCCTATTCCCCTCATAGCAAAATGGGGAATGGGGGGATAGGATCCTATAGCCCCAGCCATAAATCATAAATGGTTCTTAAATAAAGAAACTTCAGGAACTGTCTCTCTTTATCCTCTCTTCAGTGTATTTGTCTGTGTACGTAAGTGTTTTTATTCCAGATTAAGTTATGATTCTCCATTAATTCGTAATAGGTGGGTTTATTCAATAATATCAAATTCACCGATAGAGAAACCCATACAATTGTAATGAGAGTCTACAAAACAGAGCTCAAATGGTAAATGCAACGATCCTTCGCATCATAAGAACGACACTAATGGACCACAAGCGAAGAATATCGGTCCACTCTTTCTCGAAACCTTGGAAGATGATCTTTGAATTTCCAAACAAGGACCCAAGATGAAGATATTCAAGATTCCAATATTGTCTCTTAAAACTTTTATTTCAAACGCAAATGATAAATAGGAGAAACTTCCTAAAAAGTAATGAATTTACACAAAAGAAATTTTTGTCATTGTAAACAGACTTTATGGGCAGCCTATCTATTGAATCTTACTCCCTTACGAATACCAGAAGTCTGCAGGTTTTGAGTTCACCAAAACTATTGAAAACTCAGGCTATTGTTAAGGTATGCAACCAAGGCTGCTCTGCCCTTGTGCCTATGGTTATTATTGTTTATCGCGGTTGATTTTTCATCCAACGAAAAAACTGGTCAAATATTAGGGAAGAGATGAGTTGGGAGGCTTCCTGGCTTTATTTGCATTTTGCGGGTAATTTTAGACCAAACATGAAGCTGCATTTGAGTATATTTGGACGGACTGATGTGGTTTATTGATCTCCACAAAAGCCGGAATATTTTTTATCTTAGATCAAGTTGGGTAAATTTCGGTTTCAGAATGACAGAAAAACAGAAAATAAAGTCTTTTAGTGGGCTTTGTGGTGGTTCTGCCATTATTTCGTCTTTTTTTAGTTTCCGAGAGAAACATGTATGAAACAAATGTACATACGCAGTCACGCACAGAGGATAGCGCAGGAAAATAAAAACATACGAGTGTCCTGGTTCACTATAAGCCTCTGGAGTCTATCTGGTTGAACCTGAACCACCTGATAAATTATTATCAACCATCAAACCCAAAACCGCATCTCATAAATTATAAGCTTTCAAAAATGATTAAAAAAAGGGTTTTAGAAAGACTTCCATTCATAAATAAATACCATAGGAATATTCCTTACGTCATCACTTTCATAGGTCTTATGAACCTATTAATCTAGATTTTAGGAACCTATTAGTCTAGGTCTTATGAACCTATTAATCTAGATTTAACTGATTTTGAGGGATAAAATCATTTCCTTAGAATATGTTTCTGACGACCATGAAATGCACGAATATTGGATAAGTTCGTCTTCATCTGGGCAAACTTTATTCGTTTACCAAACCTTTATTTAAAGTTTCCCAGTCCTTTATTAAGATCTAAATAGGCAAATAGTTACTATGACATCTTTCACTTCATTTTTATATTCTAGGTTAAAATTTGTATCAATCAAACGATTGAATTGTTCTGGTAGATTTACAACGCAAACTAATGGGTTAGAAATCTTACATTTCATTTTATGTGATAATTTACATGTACACCTTTTAGATAACATCACATGTATACTTTTTAGATGCTCCTTTGCTCGTGAATACCTCTGATCGTTTGTGTATTCATTTTCTATGACACATCCCTTGAAATATCCAATTAATGAAGCTTAATCCAATTAATCGACGAAGCGTAGTCCACAAATCCCCAGCCACGAGTGTAAATTGATGGAGGCGTCTGTCGCCAACACTTGTCGCAATCCTAATGAGCAATCCAGGGCCAATAAAAGATTACACCATTTCATAATATCATTAAATGAATTAATAACATTTAAAAATATTAATAATGATTTAAAGTAGAATAATTGAACATAAATGAATAAAAATGGTCTTAAACCGTAGGAATATTTCTATCGCGGATGAATATTTATAGATTCGCTTCTTCCTATGTAATAAAGGGCAGCTTTGGGCATGAATTAAAGACTTCATGTGACGCGTCTCGATTTGAAGGTAGATTTTTAGTCGCGTTTAGGTGAGTCTATCAGTGACTATGATGGGTCGTAGGTCTCGGTCGGATGGTAACCATTTTACTGCTTAATGGGTGTGATAGAACGGTCTGAGGCCGCATTGCTTCAGCCCCTATCAAATGTTGAAACACATGCTTCCCCACGTGTATCCTGCGAGAGGAAGTAGAAGGCGCGTTATCGCCCATCATAGCCAATGTTTAATCAAGGAGGTTCACTCCCCCGTTCGCCTCCATGCGTCGATCTCGCCAGATTGAATTAAGCTTATGGGCAGATAAGATATTTTCCCAGGCACCACCGGGACATTCCATCGAAGTCCCCCACCCCATTGTCCCCTACGCCAAGGGACTGGCTCCGGCTATTTATACCATAGCATTTCACATTTGAAGCAGATTTACATTATCTTCGCTAGGCATCAAGCCGATCCGGTCTCCCTTGTGCACCTAGGAACTCTCCCCGAAAAACCCCTTATTGTCCAGAAGAGGACAATATCCCTTGAGTGACAAGGTTCGTGCCCTTCGAGAGGCCAAGTCAACAAGGTCCTTCTGTTGTTCAGAAAGAGAACAACTTTAGAACAGCCATTGTTCTTTGAGCCCGTTCGACAAGAAACGGTTCTCACCCCCCCCCCTGTTGTTCAGAAAGAGAACGACATTAGAACAGCCATTGTTATTCAAGCCCATTCGTCAAGAAACGGTTCTCGTTCCCAAGACATCACGTCAGGATAATTTAATTCCCCCCTTTTTTAACGTTCTTCAAGAGAACGCTTGGTTACAACAATAACCTCCATTGTTCATCTAGAACATCTCCGATATCCTGTCACAGGGATCACTCGTACTTCCGAGCCCCACTTCGCTCTCACTCCTCGAAGACAGTCCTTCCCCCCACGTTAAGGAGTACCCCCCGAAGAACCCCTTCTCCTGGAAATCGCCAGTTGGACCGAAGATTCCTTCCCATCGCCTTCCCTTGCACGACAACCTTGTATTTGCGTAAACTAAGCATTACTTTTAATCATATAACCTTTTGTCAACGCAACTCTGTGCTTTAAACGGTTTGGCGAATCATTCCCCCTTTTTGTTTGTTTGCCGTTTTAAATCTCTCCAAATCTTAATCCTCAGATTAATCAGATATTCCCATGACCTTTTTCATTTCCTGTGTTTCTCCCATTTTTAATCCCCGTTTATGTAAATATTTTCCGTGTGTTGTTTGATAGTTTAATTAATAAAACTATTTTATATATGGTAGCCATATTATTTATCCTTGTGCACCGTTCCACTTCTTAATTATATTGAAGATAAATAAGCCTCTCCAGGCCCCCCGCCTTTTTGAACTAACCTCGGTCATCAGATTACCACGCACTCGAAATATAGAATAATCCCCTCAACGAATAGTTATATAGAGTATATCGTCTGGAGCCTATTCTACGACCATGGGTTTTTTGGCAATAACATCGTAAGTATTCGGCCAATTCTAACGAAATTGGAAACCCATATGTTGTTTGATTTTCTCTTTCGAATGACATAATTGCCAAGGTCCGCTCAAGTTTAGCCCAGAAGTTATTAAAAGATAACTAACAATGGGTTGGATTGCCCCACTTGCTGAAAGTCAGATAATTGAGAGCACGCGACTTAGGTCTGTTGACCTCTCTTCTCAAATTCATTATATGGCGTCCATTAAGTCGTCGGTCCGTAGGAGGAGGTTGAGAGGTGGTGGAATAAAGAAGTTAGATTCTAGCAATACAACGAGCAAAAGGGAACCTCATTTAATCTTTCTCTTTTACAGTCAGCGGAAATGTAAACGAAATTATTTGCATAGTTTATTTGGGATAATCTGAATTTAATAAAATGAAACACTATCATTAATCAAGGCATCTTTTGAAGTTTGAATTACGCTGTTAGATACAAAGTGGCATCTACTCTGCGCCTCGAGTTGCCAGATGCTGCCAATTCTCGCGTCTCTGCTAACTTTTCAACTTCAAGTTTTAGCCTCGCAAAAAATCCAAACTGCTTTCGAAGCTCGGAAGCAAAAGCACTTGCCAATGAATGAGGTAGGAATCACTTTTCCGACAAAACATTGCTTGATAAATTTATCTTTTGCGCAAAAAGTGATTCCTACCTCATTCATTGGCAAGTGCTTTTGCTTCCGAGCTTCGAAAGCAGTTTGGATTTCTTGCGAGTACAACCATCGGTCAAGGAAACTTAATTAATTAGCTTATTAGGACTTACTAAAACAACTTTAATAACGGGCCTATTGGCAGTTATTAAGGCAACTGGATTAACTTGCTTTTTGTTACTTTTCCAGAAAACTTGATTAACTAGCTTATTTGCACTTATTAAGGAAACTATATTAACTGGTATATTCATTTGTATCAGGGCAACTTCATTAATTAGTAAAATTGCCACTGATTAAGCAACTTTATTAACTAGCGTATTATCACTTATCAAGACAACTTTATTAACGGGCCTATTTAATTGTAGGAAGGCAACTTCATTAAGTACCTTATTTTCACTTATTAAGGCAACATAAATAACTAGCTTATTGGCACGTATAGATTAACTCGCCTATTCGCAGGTATCAATGCAACTTTATTAACTTATTGATACGTATCAGGGCAACTTGATTAACTGCATATTGGTACGTATCAAGGAAACTTTGTTAATTAGCTTTTTTACAAGTATCAAGGTAACTTGATAAAATATATAAAGAAAATATAATAAAATAGTATAGGATGTTTAAACAACTTATATGAAGCAATTAAAAGAAATACAAAATAAAGCAAATTAGATAAAACAATTTTAAATAAGAACCGTTCAAGAGCTGGTGGACAAAGGAACCTTTCTCCTGACTAACTTTGAACAATCTGAATTCTACTGAGCGATTTAAAGTTTTGTTGCAATCAGCGGAAACAATCTTGGCAGCAACTTGGATGACTTCCCACAAGTCATTCTTGGTGGTAAATTGCAGGCCATCAGCGTAGACTTTTCTCTTCGTGCTACACAACTTTTCAAATGGATTTAGGTTAGAACTAATATGAGGGGTCAGACCTCGATTTCCTCCCTTACAAATAATTTCAGCTATATCAATTCTTAAAGAAGTTGGAGGAAAAACTTGTAGTATTTCTCTGCATGAAGCCAGGTGATTTTCTTATCTTCACCAGCTATCTCTTGAACCAAGGTAGGAAGGTCTACTCCAGGAACTTGCAGTACGACTTCGAATCCATTTTGACACCATCATACACTTTGAAGGGTCCAACGAGCTTGTCTTCAATAATTCTAGCCCAAATTATCAAGCCTTCTTATACTACTTGTATCATGATTAATTGTTTCACCTGAACACCAAAAAAACACAACCCCTTTCCCAACCTTCCAGCGCATTCCAAGTGACTCTTGATTCGTCTCTCAAGATAATTTTGTTAAAGGCCTTTTTCTTGTACGTCTGGGCTCACAACAACAGACGGGTTTTGATATTTTGGGGTTAGGAACTGTACTTTTTGCTCTTATTCCTACAGGAAAATATATCCTCAGAGCCTTACACCTTGTTTCTCTCGAGAGAGAGAATGAGCCCCAACAGCTTGTGAAATAGCTTTGCTGCTAGCAGGATCATTTCTAGCCACCTCTTTTGAGAGAGATCTCTAAGGGTAAGAGCTGGATATTCTGGTTGAACCCTTTTTTTCTTGGTTTAATGCCATTCTCTACAGTTTCCATCACAGTGAGATCAACATGCTTCATATCTCTTGACATTTGCAGATCAGACTTTCCTTTACCTAATCGGTTCATCATGTAATGTTTCTCTTGTTGGCAAAGTTCCTTTTTCCCGGTCAATTTATCAGAAAATGCTCCTTTCCAATGATGTCTAGATTGTCGTTGTATTAGAATTTCTGAAAATTGGCTGTAAAATATGTAAAACCTTAGATATATAATGTTGTATATCTACTAAATTATGCTTTTTTCATTCCTAAACGTGTCTAAAACAACGGTTTCATAAACTTTCTGAAAATTAATCAGACGCTTACGAGGAATTATGTATAATCGCTAGATGCAATTTACGCATCTTTCTATATCAGTTCACGGGAGTTCCTTCTCGGCATTTCTCCCATCACATTCATGTAATGTATTAATATTGTGGAAGAGTTCAAAGAGTAATTGTTAAAATAGCCTTTTGCAATATTTTGGATACTATGAAGAGGAAGTTCGCTATGGAAATACCATAATACTCGTAAAGTTACAAATGTCTAATTTTAATACCTATAATCACTTTTTAATTTATCTTTTCAGCTCTAGCTACCATAGTGAACAGATCAGAAGGGAAATGGCATCAAGAAGTTGGAATCATTCTCCAGATGGATTTTGTTAAATCTCGGCACAGTTGATCGAAACGAGAGCAAAACTGACCCTGTGACAGCATCTATGAGAATGTCAGAAGCTTCAAAGTATACTTTGGTGTGCCAGTTGAGGACCAAGACAAACTCTGGCACCTCATTTTGCTTGCGAACATGGCAAGAAAACCCTGGAAGATAAGTAAATTGTTTGTTGTAAAATAGTAAATGTCACAAATATTTAAGCTATTATGTTTGTTTCTGAGCCAAATGTGTAATAAAGTATATGTTTCCCTCTTATATGTTTTCTTTCACTCCCTCTCTTTCAAACGATAAGGGAGGAAAAAAATGTGGGAATATCTTTCAAATCCTCTACTATTCACGATACCACGTGATATTTCAAGGAAATAAAAATCATGATAAAGGAAAAAGAGACATATAATGATGAAAGCAAGCTATCCTAACAGATTATCGAACAGTATGATAACCCAAGAGGAAAATTGAAAAGAAATATTAAAAAAGTAAAGAGATACGAAGAGACAAAAGTGGTACAAAATTGTAAAGTTAATCCAAAGGAATTATATGCTTTAGTAAACAATAAGAAGCAAATAAAAACAATATTGGGCTGCTGAGAGATAGTGATGGCAGTATAAAATTCCCTAACTGTGACATAGCTTGCTTATTGAACAAATATTAAAGGACTCTTTGTGCTAAGAAAGAAATCCCTCATATACCTGAACTAAATATGATATATGAAGGCAAAGACTCATTAGAATATGGTAGTTGTACTGCAGAAGATGTTTGTAATTTAATTAATAAAATGCATGTGAACAAATCACCTGGACCTGATATTTTTATCTCAGAGTTCTGAAAGAAATTAAGGGTGTTATTAGCAAGCATCTTGCCCATACTTTTTACACCATTACACAATGAAGTTTTTCCCCTAATGACTGGAAATAGTTAAAAATTATCGACCGATTATTTTAACTTCAGTGGTTGGAAAACTTCTGGAATCAGTCAAATGTATTTCATTTAAAATCAAAAGAATTGTTGAGAGATTCTTAACATGGATTCAGAAGAAATAAATCTTGTTTAACGAATTTGTTGGACTTCTTCTCATATGTATTTGAGCAATGTGATGACCAGAAGTCGATTGATATATAACTCGATTTTCAATAAAGCGTTTGACAAAGTTCTTCCTTCACAAATTGTTGACAAAAAAAAACTTAGGGGATTGGGAATCAAAGGAGAATGGCATGAAATGTAATAGAGAGAGGCACGTCGACAATATTTATCAGGACCGGATTAGATAAATGCATTGTAACTGGTGGCTCAACCCTGCACTCCTCTTCAGGTGGAAGTAGATCTGTTAGGTTCATAGCAGTTTTATCTATTTTTGGTTGCCTGAAATCACGGATCTCTTCCTCATCCACAGTAACTTCTCGGATCTTCTTGATTCGGTCAATAGCTAATTTCCTGTTCTTCTGATCCACATCTGCCAGTATTGCCAAAAGGAGGTTCTCAGGATGGGCCCAGTAGGAATTCCTTCGGATTGTGTGGCATACTCTGGCTTCACTGGCAGGTTGGAGTATTTGCAGAAGATTGATCTGTTGAGATTTTTAGATCCCTCCGTGCATTAGATGTTAAACCAAATGGGCTGATAATGACACAAAACAAACTCTGTGAGTACATACAAGTCATTATTAGGTTTTTATATGGCCACATAATGTCGACATATTCTGCTGGCAGCGTTGAGCCATCTTGCATGAAATATTGGCTCTGATTTCATATGTAAGAGGTGATCGTCAATTACATCACTTTTAATAGCACTGATCACTCTGTACAGGTAGGCCTGGTTCCGACTAAGTTCAATCACATCTACATTGGGAAGAGGAGCTCCTTTAGCAATGCAGTAAAACCAGTTGATGATACTTGTAGTTTCACAGATGGTTAAAGCTTTTCTACTGAGTTCCAATTTCTGTTGGACAAATATATTTCCTGCACAGGTGCATCGGAAGAAGCTCATTTAGATGCTAGCTGCAGATGATCCACTGTAACGGATGATGTAATTGACATTCCAGCCCTCTGATGGGTCAATTCTTGTAGCCAGTGTTAGTTGCCCTGCTGTTAGCTCCCACTACTTTCATCTCATCTTTAATATCATTTTCAACAAGCCATTTCATTAGTTCGTATGCAATTCCTGCATCTGTTCATCGTTCAATAGTTAGATGATATAAATAGATGATACCAGCTTTTCCTACATGGACATAGTGATCTTGAATTTCATTTTGTCCATACCATTTGTTGCCTTTCTTCTTTTTAGCTGCTGTTGTGTCTCTCCACACATCAAAAACAAAGCAGTAGTTTTCTTATGTTACAAACATTCAGATTCGATGAAGTTCCTCCTTAACATCTGTCGTGCCCTCCAGACTTTGTGATGGTCATTTACATGGTATCGGTCTTCTGCGCTACTAATAGCAGCAGCAGCTCTATTTGACACAGAATACCGATCTGCTTCCATGGCAATTATTGGTATTGGTACGATGTTGTTTTCTGTTCTCGCCAAGACTTTCTTCCATTCATCATCAGAAAAATCAGAAAATGAGGTTTCTTCATCCAAGGCTTCATCTGAAATGTAGTTTTTTCTTCCCTCTTCTATTTTTGTCACTCTTCTTCTTCTCTTGTTTCCTGAATTCGATCATCTCTGATTTTCCCTTTTTTTAATCATTTGAATTGTTTTTACATCCACTCCTCCAATTGTTATGTGACGCCCAGTTCTTTGGTCAATAAGAAATTCATGCTCTCGACGTGGCACTTCCATGTTCTTTTCACACTTGCAATCTAACAGATCAGCACACTGGTAGCCTGCTATATCAAAAGGTTGACCCAATGATAAGATAAGCTTCTTACTCTTAGTGGTATTCATCCCTTTTATTGATACCACACAAGCTTTTTCCACCAATCAGAGCAATTTGGTTTTAACATTCTTGATCGGCTGAACTGGAATACTGGCTTTTTCCAAATCTCAGTAAGGGCCTCGGATACCTTAAGGAATAACATCCTTGTTCCTCTTGTATTCACATCTTCCAACCTGTTGTTTTGTTGGCAACTCATAATGAAAAGGGTGTGGAAGTGGGGAGCTACAGATACTGTGACTTGTTGATGTTCTAGTTCTTTTGCTCATCTTAGCCCTGAAAATGAATAATAAAAAGATGAGTTAGTTTAAAACAGAAATAATACATGTGATGATTGAATCTATAACATACATTCAAAAAGGTGAAGCCATATCCCTGCATAGGAAATCCTCTGTAAATATCTCGTAAATTCTTCAACATTGATTATTTTATAGTACCCTCCTAGTAGTTCACAAACAAGGAATTCCTCAATCTAAACTTACCTAAACGTTAGTTACATAAGGAGTTAAAGTGCAAATTTTGTTCCTGTACAGAAATTACCCATTTCTAGCTTCAGAGACGAGAACTACATATAATAACTGAATACATCCAGCCTTGCCCTATGGAATAGATAATTTTTAAGGAAATTTGGCCCCCAAAAAGGGGCGTTATGATTTTTAAGATTTCTCTCCTCTTTATTTCCAAATTTTGGATGGTCTGCTCTACAAAATCAGAAATGTGCCTTAAAATTGGTTTCCACACTAGGCCCTATTGGACAAAGGAGTTAAGTGATGTGCCTCAAGGTTCTGGGTTAGGCCCTTTGCTATTTATAACGTACATTAATGATCTGAACAAAGATCTCAGGTCAAAAATTGTAACATTTGCAGATGACACAAAACTTGAAAAATGGGTAATTAGTCAAGATGATGCAGACGAACTTCAGAGAGATATGAATCGTATAGAAAAATAGTCAAGAGAACGGAAACTGCGTATAAATTTAGATAAGAGTAAGGTAATGTGTATTGGAAGCCGAAATCCACAACTTATGTACACATTTTTTAGTTCGAAAATATCAGAAACAAAACTTGAGAAAGATTTGTGTGTATAAATATCGAGTGATCTTAAGTTTAGTCTTCAATTCATTGCAACAGAAAAAGGGCGTCCCAGATCCTCTGATACAAAAAACGTCAATTTAAATGCAGAAATGAAACCTTCGACTAAATTCATATAATGCATTCGTTCGCCCACACTTGGAATATTGTGCACAGTTCTGTGCTCCACTTTTATGGAAGGATATTGAAAGGCTTAAGAATGTTCAAGCAAGAGCAACCAAACTAATACCATCGTTAAGAAAACATAACTATTAAAAAAGATTGAAAAGACTAAATCTTTTTAACCTGGAAACGAGGAAAATGCGATCCCAAATGATAGAAATATTGAAGATATTAAAGAAGATTGAAAATGGTGAAGATGGAATATGTTTCAAGTTAAATGATGATGAGACAATGGGATGAAGCTAGTACCGTTGCTTTTTAAACCAAATCTAACTGGTGATTTATTTTGGTAGAAAATTGTAAACCTTTGGAATAAACTGCCACAGGATTTAACATCATGGTTAATGTATTTGATGTCCTCACCAGTGAAGGGGTTTGATTCCTGGTGAGAACAGACATATTTTGGTCCGTGTGGGGAGCAACCACCAATGATGAGGTCAAATTTATCCCCATTTTTATAGATTTAATAAATATGGATAACCTTCGACTAAAACCTGTTTACATACTATCATTTTCATTAAATTAAGCCCTATTTTAATCCTTATTAATAATCCTATTAAACTGCAATCTTATGTCATATTTCATCTAAATTTAAAGCCTAATAAAATCCCCCCCGAATTAAATAAACCGGATTACTCCTTTATGTCTATTGTCCCAAATTTGTTTTAAAATGGGATTTCACAAAGTAAAAACTCGGTTCTGTTTTTTAGAATCACAATTAACACAAAATTCCTCCTTCACAGTTGCATTAATGAGGGACGATTATTCAGCGGGAAAATTCCTCTGTGCCAATTTGAGAGAAATTCTGGTGGTCAAACGAAAGGCAAATTGTGTCCAAAGGCCATTAAATTGGCCAAATTGTTCTACCCGAAGTAATGCCAATTGAAACGCGTTTCTTTGAGTAAAGACAAGAATTAAAGTTGAGAGACTCTCTGAACTTAGCTCCTTTTTAGTCGGTCGCGAGAACCGTAACCCTTTTACCTTCAAAGACTTTGGGAGCGAAAACATCGTAACTATTCGGCCGATTCTAACGATATTTGAAACACTTATGTCGTTTTATATCCCCTTTCCAATGATATAATTAACAAGGTCCTCCCAAGGTTAGTCCTGGAATTATTATACGAAAACTAACTATGGGTGGGATTGCCCCCATTTGTTGAAAGTTTTGAAGGTCGTAAGGTCATAAGGTCATATGGTCATAAGGACATAAGTGAGAATAATTGAGAGCACGCGACTTAGGTCTGTTAAACTTGTTTCAGAAGCAGAGTTTCTGATAAAGGAAGGAAAGACATCCAGATTAGGAGTATAATGTCAAGTTCAGTTGAATTATAAAATAGAATCAGTCCCTTTTAGCCTAAGTTAATTATGATACGGAATAATAACTGTAAAAGAATTACAGTAGCATGTTTGTTACTCTAATTACTGCATCCACATGTAATTTATTGTATAATAATTAATAAAACTCATAACTAGGAAAGAGCTTATTTAGTAAATCAAGTAATACTTCAGAATATGTTTTCATTAAATTAAAATGAGAACAAAAGAAAACGGTTGAATAAGTAACTAAATTAAACATAAAATGAATTCCGATATTTTTTAAACTTTTTCCTTAGGCACAAAAGTGAAGGTGAAAATGAATTCAATATCGATAAATGTTTCATAAATTGATCTATAATAATATTTTCTATGAATCTATTTAATAACAATGAATGCATTTCATTGTTGTTTTTATGAAGCGAAGCGAATTCCTATGATTGTTTGTAATAACAATTAATCCATTTAGATGTAGTTTTTGTGTCAGCCAGTCGAATTCCACTCATTTCCATAAGTCGCCATTTGCTCATCTTGGCTATTATTTTGTTCCCACTCTCTTTGTTTACGCCAAGGTAGCATCTAGAGTATTAAAATTGTAGCAATGTTATAAGTTAAGTGGGGTAACATTAAATAAAGATTAACAAACACCTTAATTGAAAAGTTATTATTTTGTCAAGAAATTAATGCCTCTTTTCAAAGTAAATTAAATTATTTTTAATATACAAAAAGAGTAATTCAGCAACTTCTTTTCCATTATTATTAATAATGCTCTGACATCGTTAACTTAATAGAAATTACTATTAGTTTTAAAAGGCCTACAAAAGGTCTAGAGATTACTAGCTTAAATAGAGCCTAGGCATTTCTAGCTTAAATAAGGCCTAGGAATTACTACAGTTTAAGAAAAGCCTAAACATCGCTAACTTGTAATAGGCCTAGGAACTGTTACAGCTTATAAAAGGCCTAGGAATTGATAGCCTTAAAAAGTTCTAGGCATTGCTAACTTGAAATAGGCCTAGGAATGAATACACCATATAAAAGGCCTAGGAATTACTAGCTTAAATAAGGCCTAAGAATTGAAACTGAAATTAATGTTACAAAGGCATAAGCTTTGCTACCTTAAATTAATTCTAGGCAATACTACTTTAAATAAGTCGTAGGCTTTGATAGCTTTAATAAAACCTAGAAAATATGAGAGCTTATAAAATGCCTAGGAAACACTAGCTTAAAAAATTGATACAGGGAAACTAGTTAAAATATGTTCTAGACATTGGTACCTGAAATAGGCCTTTGAATTACTACACGGTATAAAATGCCTAGTTTAATAATAATACCTTGATAATACCTTAAATACGCCCTCGGCATTGACAGTTCAAATAAAGCGTAGGAATTGCGCAGCATAAAAAATTCCTAGGCCTAACCTCTAGTTTATAAAAGGTCAAGACATTACTAGCATAATAAACTTCTAGGAATTACTAAATCTTAAAATATATCTCTAGACATTGCTAGCTTAAATAAAGTTTAAGAATTACTACATGTAGTAAAAGACAGAAGCATTGCTAGCTTAAAATTGGTCTAAATTTACTAAGGCTAGTAAAGGGCAGAAGCATTGCTTGTTTAAAATTGGCCTAAAAATGGCTACATCTAGTAAAAGGCAGAAGAATTGCTAGCTTTTCATTGGCCTAAAAATTAATACAGCTATTAAATCGGAGAATCATTACTAATTTTTAATAATGGCTACACATTTCGATATTTATCTTTAAACAACTTAGATGAAATTTTGAACAATTTAAACAACTCATACATTTTTGGGTAATTCCTACTAAAATAAAATTGATTTCTTAACATACTAATTAATACAATTATTAACAAGCTTTGAAAATTTAGTTTACTATAACAGTAATTAAACTTTCACTAGTTTGGGTTTTACTCTCAATTAAACAATTAATTTTGGTATGAACTTGTGGGTACTTTTCAGCGATAAAATAAATATAAATTTTACAAAACTGAATAATTTTATACCCGAAGTAAACAGAATAATATGCTCTCAACCCTGGCCTATCAGTGAGATTTGTTTTAGTTTCACAAACTATATATTCTTAGTAAATATTGGTAGCAATACCAATTAAGTATCATCTTTCTTTCTTTTCTTTTACTTTCACTGACCCACTGAAGTGTGCATGATGCCTTTGGGGTTAGTAGAGAGTAATAAGTTTAATTAAGGGAATTTTAGCTTTAAAACAGGTCTAGTTATCGCATGCGTAGAAAAAAAGGTAGAAGCCAATTTCTAGCTTAAAAAGGGATAGGCATTACTACCCTAGAAAAAGGCCTAGGTGTTGCTAGCCCAGAAAAAGCATAGGCATTGCTAGCTTAGAACAAAGGCATAAACATTAATTACTTTTAAAAAGGCATAGACAAATTGCTAGCTTAAAGATAGGGAAAGACATTGGAAAAGGTCTAGTCATTGCGAGCCTAGAAGAAATAATAGGCATTGCTAGCTTAGAAAAATGCATAGACATTGCTAGTTGGAGAAGATCTATAGGCCTTCCTAGCTTAGAGAAATGAGTAGACATTGCTAGCCTAGCAAAGGGAATAGGCATTTCTAACTTAAAAATGCAGTTTTAGCCTAGAAAAAAGCATAGGCATTGCTCTCTCTCAGTCAAAAAGCCACATACGTTTCTAGCATAGAAGAGATATATGAATTACTTGCTTAAAATATGGCCTAGGAATTGCTAGTTTAAAAAGGGATAGATATTGCTAGTTTATAGATAGTTCTAGTCCTTGTTAGCGCAAAAAACAGCTTGAGCCTTGCTAGTTTAGAAAAAGGCCTAGGCATCTCTAGCATAGAAAAATGCCTAGATATTGATATGTTAGAAAAAAACATAGACATGTTTAGCTTAAAGATATAGTCATTGCTAGCTTAGATTAAGCCATATGCCTTTCTAACTTAAAAAGAGACCTAGGCTAATTGCTAGCTTAAAAGAGGGATAGGAATTGCTAGCTTAAAAAAGGTATAGCATTAGAAGCTTAGTAAACAGCTAGCTTTGATAGCTTGGAAAAAGGCATAAGCATTGCAAGCATAGAAAACGTCCTAAATATTGCTTACTTAAAAAAAGACATTCGTCAATTGCTAATTTAGAAAACTGCGTAGGTCTTTCTAACTTAAAAAAGACCTAGGCCAATTACTAGCTCTAAAAGTTGCTTATGTATTGATAGCTTTAGAAAATGCCTAGGTATTATTGCACTTATCTTTATATAGTTCTCGGCAAAATCCGAACAAGTCACACAACTTTACAAGGCACTTTTTATGTCTTTTCTAAAGAGATTAATTTCTAGACAACCTAATATACTATACATGAACCACATCCTGGATAAATTATGTATGTAGATTATGTAAATGTGTTCGTGTTACACTTAGAAAATTCACTTAGCAAAAAGATTTCACCGAAATGTACGAAATATACTCGACTCAGTGAGTCATTTTCAACGAGGTCAGATGATGCTCAACTTCATCAAGGCAAACCCTTCGAATAACGACCTAATATTGCCTTTTAAGGCTTAAATAAACTAACCAGGCGTTACATACTCATTTCAAAGAGAAAGAGGAGAGGCTCATGTTCCATGTTGTTGTAAGACGATTATTATAATGTTATTTAGTGTTATTTGAATACTATAAATAATATCAATTATGTTATAATCATGGCATATACTTGAAACCAAAAAATATATTGGCAATAATTCAATTGAATTATTTTCAATTTAATTAATGATTATCTTATAATATTTAATCCATGTCTATATTAGAAATAAGTTCATTATATTTATAATATCGTTTGTTACATATGAATGCAACATAGCTGATGTTGAAAACTCCCTCTCTCTGTCTCTCCAAAATACACCAAAACTATGTGTGCAATGTGTTCTATTTTATTGTCTATCACTTCCATCAATTCATTTAGTTTAGTTAAAAAACCACTAGACTAACGCAAGCATCAAAATCGATAGGATTTTGTTTATTATTATTATTTTGTTCTGGAAATACTCCCCCCCAAACATGTTACACCTGAAAGCAAAAGTAGCGGCACAGTCTCCAGACCATAGCACCCCTAGACAATGTGGGGGTCTAATTCGGGTCACTTTTGCATCTCTTTAAGACTTCCCAATATATTTTTCATCCCAATTTCGACACAGTAAATGGTGAAAGGGGTCTCACATGGTCTTGAAAACTCTCAAACTTGCCTTTCTCGGTCGCACGTTGATTTCCTTCTACTATTTGTGGATTCTTGGCTTGTAAGGCGCCGTCAGGAACCCCCTCGTACCAGTCTCAGCCCCACTCCCACACACACACACACACCGGGTGTAGAAATGTATTACCAACCAAGTCTCTTACACCCTTTCTTCATATTTATGCGTCTCTATATTTCTTCGTGATTTTAATTTCAAGGATAAAATGATTTTAATTATTTATATGATTATTAAATTTGGCTTCGTATTGTACTAGTTCATTTTATGCTTCCTTTGAAAAGGGAAACCTTGATTGTGTTGTCTTTTATTATAAAAGTAACAATTATTTTATTTTTACCGCTTCTCCCCTCTTTGGATTTCCACCTAATTAAAGCAATTGGTTTTTCCTTTATCTTTAAATACACGAGCATAAATTGGTTAAACATTGAAGTAAAATAAATTGGTTAGACATTGAGCTTAGGGAAATTTATTCAATTAAGCTTCAGAAAAGTCAGTTTAATTAAATCGAGCTCGCAATATTAAAGCATCAAAAGAGAGTTTGCTAATTACCTACACTTGTTGTTCCAGAAAGAATTATACCCCTTTACCCATAATTCTTTATATATATATATATATATATATATATATATATATATATATATATATGTCGAGGTTTAGTGAGTGGGTTATCCCAGTCCCACTTCCTAGGCATATATTATAATCCCGAACTAAGGTGAAGTGGAGGTGAAGTGTAGCCAATACACCTACCGTAGCCACTTCCGGTGAATAAGAATAACCCCAGTGCTTCCCTTTTGATCGAAATTAAGATAATGATCCCCTTGAGTGTGTCCTCACTCAGTAAAAGCCAGTCATGGGTGGACTTATGAAATATTGAGATTTAAGCCGAGTGGATTGCTTATTAATTGCCAAAGGATCGTCCAAAATAGTTAAACACACAGATACAAAAATAATCTTTAATCTTCATGAATTAGAAATATGAAAAAGCGTATATAGGTATAAATAGCATTAATCTTTACACTGAATAAGTAAGTCTATATAATGTCGTGGGGATTACACTTGAAATCTACGTACTTGGATGCTTGCGTCTTAATTGCACCCGACAGAATGAATTGAATAATATTATGGAATTAAGCACTGAATTAATCACTTGAATTAATTGAGGTTATGAGCTCGGGATGGAAATTCTAGTTAACGGTTAAACTGGTGAAGTTAGGGGAGGGGGTAATTCACTTTAACGATACCTTGGAGTTCGAAAGAATTTGGAGGGTGAAGGTGAATGTCTTCTTCTTCCGACGATGTTCACCCTTATCCAGGTCGTCTGAGGTTACCGAATGGTGGGTAATCCTAGACCGGATCGCGAAGACGAGTCAGACTGTGACTCCAATCGGAATTCTTCTCCTCGAATTGACTGTCCGCTTCTTTGGCTCCTGGACTGGGTAGCCATACTGATTACCTAGCTACGTCTAGGATAATCCGCAGAGGGAGGTCCTGTGTAACTTCTGAGTCTGAAGGGGGGGAGGGTCTGCGAGAAGTTTGGCACCTACAAGTACCGTGACGGCAACAACCAATTCCCCGAAGTTCCTTCCTTGCAACGGGCGAACTGTTTCCTTTGTGAGACTAGCTCCACACACAACGTAGGTCCCAGATCTTCTGCCTGACTCCAGAGATAATTTTCCCTTTTATTTCCCTCATGAGCAAAAATCGAGAGAGAGCACCAGATAATCATAAAATTATTATCGCTGCGCGAAAGACCTTTTTCATCTGCTGCCAGACAGAGTAAATCCTTCACACCTTCGAGCTATCCTTGCTCTACGTCGCGGTTTACGACGGCGCGAAAACTCGGCCCTTCGTCGGCTCAAGTATCTTTAGCGGCAGACATTTACCTGAGCGGCCGGTCGCAAATTTGGTCGTCTAGTTGGTGCGAAAAGGGGTGGAGGGAATTCGACGCGAAAGGCAAACTTGGAATACGGGAGGGACGCGCAGCTTGTGTCGGGGTATTTCTATGTACTCTAATGTACGCGGTATGTAGACTTCTACATCATATATATATATATATGTTTTTTAAAGACCAGGTTGTGCTCCTCCTTTACTAATTTTCTTTTGCGACGTTTAAACAGGCGAATAAATGCTTTAGTATCTAGGTAGAGATGAAAAATTAATCGAGGTAAGTCAATTTTACTTTAAATTAATATAATTTAGCTGTGAGTCTTCGGTTTCCTTCAGTTATCTTGAGACGAGAGTCTTTGTGTTTCCGAGCCGGTGTTGATCTTACGGTACCTACCATTCAGCTTGCCTCCTTTATCGGTGACGGGCGTTGATTGGCGATCGTGAGCAGCGAACAATGAAGTTCTTTGTTGCTTTTTCTTTTGAATAAAGTGGAGAAGTAAATATAAGGTATAAAGATGGAAAGTAGATAGGGTTGGGAAAGATAGGGGCAAAATGAGAACAAAGCATTAGGTCCACAAAGAGATGCAATGTCACCTGGAGGTTAGGCTAATCTCTTTCTTTTTGTTTGGTGTCTGTTTATCTTTGGTTAAAGTTGGAGTATTTTGTTGGCATTCAAGCCTTTATTCTTGTTTAACTCTTGTAGTTTATGTTTAGTCGGTATTCAATTACTTAGTTGTAGTTTGTGCTTTTATTTAATTTGGGAATTTTTTGTGATTCGGGGCGTTCTAGCCTTTACTTTGCCTAACTTGAATTTGCATCATTTTCTTGACCTGTATTTGTGGATGTTTGGTTGTTATTTTACTTTGTTTGCAGTGTGTGCCGTCTTCTTAAGCAGCTCTGTCGGGTTACTCCCTCGAGTCCTCGAAGCACCCAGCCCCATCGAAGTTACCCTCTTCCGAGAATCACCAAGGATTTCAGGTCCTCCGTCGAGCCCCAGCTAAGGTTAGAACTCACGCCTTTACAGCCCCTGAAGTAAGGTGCGACCATACCCTTCCTTCCCAATCTTCTCCTGACAAAGATCCCTCCGTTGAAGACGCCGACAAGATCGTCTCGCCGAGCCACTACGTTTCCTCAAGCCTCCTTAAAGTCGCTGTCGCCCTGCGATCCGTAAGCTCCCTTTTCCCCCTTTAATCTTGTGAGCCCATTTGGATCTGAGCAGGTAGCTCTAAACTAATTAATAGAAATTAATCTTTCCCACCGGTAACGATAAATCATTACCCAACCTTTAATTTTCCTCTGTATCATTTTGATCATTTTTAATTTGTAAATAAAATTTCTATTTTCTTATGCTTATCTTTAATTAACCTGAACGTCACCCTCGGCCTCGTTATTCAAATCTCGCCAACCTCGAACTCGACATGGTTAGTTAAGCGTATTGACCCCGCGCCTCGACCTGACCTTTCTAATCGGCGCATCAACGTAGCGTTCAGTCATTGGACTGTTCGCTTTAATAGCCTGAGTTCTCCCTTTTCATACTAATAATAGATATTATATTATAGAGTCGTCAATACCACGATACTAACAAGACCCTCACCTTTGGGGTTTCAGGGCAATGAAATTTCTTTGAAATTTTGATATAACCCTCGATTCGATGACGTCAATGAATCTGCCTATGAAGACGCCCGTGATGACACCTCCTTTGAAGGTTTGTCGCTAGCAAATGCTCCCACAAGAGTGGGAGTACTGCTTTCCTATTTTGGTGATCGTGCATCTTGCGCACTCTAGCTGGGTCACTGACAACAGGTGGGAGTTTTGTAGGGAGCGAGGTCGGCTTCCATGCTACCTCCCGCACTTGTCTGTTTTCACGGCCAAGAGGTGATAAGGCCCCAGACAAGGACACGGAGACTGTCCCTGGACCCCAAGAAAACAAGAACCCCCAACGCGCCCATGGAGATACCTTCGTAGAACTGGACGAAGCATCGGCGCTTGAAGAAGATTACCCCGCGGAGTCCCTTAATGTAATCCAGACAGTGTGCATCCAACCTGATGCCGATTACCCTCCTCCTTCCCTACCAGGCGAGTCTTTAGAACCCTCTGACCTGGATAGTGACGCGCAGCTGACACCACGTCAGAAGAGTCAGATACAAGAACTAATTAAATGGAATCACCATTTACCCGCCCTATTAGCTCTTTTCGAGCGACTGCGTAAAAATGGCCTCAGCATTGGCCCCAGCAAATGCCATTTTGCCCACGAAACCATCAAATATTTGGGTTTCAAAATAGGACAAAGCAAGTTAGGTCCCCACGAGAACAAGATTAAGGCAATCGCCGACATGCCCCTCCCGATTACAAAGAAGCCATTAAGATCGATCCTAGGATCAGCTTCTCCCTATCAGCGATTTGTTCCGAATTTCGCTGCAATTTCGGCCTTCCTCAGCCCCTTTCAAAAAAAGAATTTACCCGATCGTTTACGTTGAAATGATGTCGCTGTTTTCCATTTTAATCAGCTCAAAAGTAAGTTCATTTCGGCCCCCATTTTAAAGTTGCCCAACTCGGAAAAATCCTTTGGGATTATGACCGACGTGAGCAACGAGGGCATTGAAGGTGTACGCCTTCAATACGAGGATGACAGAACGAGTCATCCAGTTGCATATGCTAGTCGACAACTATTACCACGCGAAGAGAGATATGTCACTAGAGAAAAGAACGCTCTATCAATTATCTGGGTCATAGACAAATTCAAGCTGTACTTGATATGTAAAGAATTTCAAATAGGAACCGACCACCGTCCGTTAGCCGATATTAGGAATTTGAGACACTCAAACGGCCGCATCATGCGCTGGAGTTTACTCTTGCAAGAGTATCAGTTTAGAATAAATTAGATAAAAGGTTCCGATAACCAGGTCGCTGACGCACTCAGTAGGAATGCGTTACCGAATAGCGTAGAATAATTGTATTCATAGGATTAGTATCTCCATGTAGGTATATACCGTCTTGTACGACTTAATTTAAGATTCTTTTATAATACAATTAATTAATGTATATTTCTGAATTTTGTAACGCTCGATGTCTAATTTTTTGATGTATATATATTTGTTCTTATTAATTTACGTATATATTATTTTGTCCCGTATGTACTAATTTTATATCATTTCATTGTTCCATGATCTTTTTTTTTTTTATTAAGTTGTATTAAAGGTTATTTTCCCCTGTAATCTAAAGATCAAAATAATTATGTATTGAGGTAATACTAGTTAGGTGCAGGAAGGTAAGGTTGGTACAAGAAAACGAGTTCCCTACAACGGAGCTCTATCGTTGTCCCTTCTCTCTTTTTTTTTCGAAGTGACAACTTCCCCTGGAATGGAGGGGTGTGATAGAACGAGTTCAGAGCGGCGTTAATTTCAACTTCTATCACATTTTAGTTAAAACCATGAGGCTGCCCACGTGCATCTTCGATTCGAGGCTTGGAGTCTTATCAACAGCTACCGGACGTCAATGTTTAAACAAGGAGGTTATCGTCCCCCCCGTTCGCCCCCATACGCCGACCTCGCCAGATCGAGTTAGGCTTATGGGCAGATAAGGCATTGTTCTCCGGTTCGGCTGTGCGTTCCCTCGAAGCTTCCACCCCATTCTCCCCCACGCCAAGGAGATGTCCTGGCTATTTATATGGAAAATTTACCACTAAGATCAGATTGGAGATCCAGATTTTCGTCGCGAAACATCACCACGACCCTCTCTCCCTTTGTGCGCCAAGGGACCTCGACCTCGAGATTCACCATCACTTGTCCAGAAGGAGAACAATATTCCTTGAGTGCCAAAGGTTCGAGAATTTAGTGACGCCAAGTCCCCAAGGCATCCCCCCCTGTTGTTCAAGGAGAACAGCATTAGAACAGCCATTGTTCGTTTTGAGCCCTTCGCCAAGAAACGGTTCTCATCCCCCCCTGTTGTTCAAGGAGAACAGCATTAGAACAGCCATTGTTCGTTTTGAGCCCTTCGCCAAGAAACGGTTCTCATCCCCCCCCTGTTGTTCAAGGAGAACAGCATTAGAACAGCCATTGTTCGCTTTGAGCCCTTCGCCAAGAAACGGTTCTTATCCCCCCCCCCTGTTGTTCAAGGAGAACAGCATTAGAACAGCCATTGTTCGCTTTGAGCCCTTCGCCAAGAAACGGTTCTCATCCCCCTCCCCTGTTGTTCAAGGAGAACAGCATTAGAACAGCCATTGTTCGTTTTGAGCCCTTCGCCAAGAAACGGTTCTCATCATCCCCTGTTGTTCAAGGAGAACAGCATTAGAACAGCCATTGTTCGTTTTGAGCCCTTCGCCAAGAAACGGTTCTCACCCCCCCTGTTGTTCAAAGGAGAACAACATTAGAACAGCCATTGTTCTTGAGCCCGTAGACAAGAGACGGTTCTCATCCCCCCTTTGTTCAGAAGAGAACAAAGTAGAACAGCCATTGTTCGTCAAGCCGTTCGTCGAGTAACGGTTCTCCTTTCCAAGACGCCACGTCAGGATCCTTTTATTCCCCCCCTTCGGCTGGAACTCGCCAGCGGACCGAATATTCCTTCAAGTACCTTCCACTGCACCCTAATGAAGTTACGTAAGCCAAGCGTCACCTTTTGAGTATTGATCCCTTATTTGTCAATTCTATCCTGTGCTTTAAATGGTTTATCGAACCATCCCATCTCTTTAACTCCATATTTGTTTTACCTTTTTTTGATCCCTTAAATCCTTGGATTAGCCCGAGTCTCCACGACCCTTTCCATTCTGTTTGTCAATATTTTCCGTTTTTGTGTTTGCTGATAGTTATTATCAATAAAACTCTATTTTATTAATGATAGCAATATTATTATCCTTGAGCTCAGTTTCACTTCTTAAGCATTTTGAAGATACATAATATCGGCCGCCAGACAGTAAAACGCACTCTAAAGATAATTAAGGAAGTTCCCTCAACGAATAGTGATATATGGTATCGTCGGGAGTCATTCTACGACACGATAATATGATTCGAAGTTCACAATGTGTCTCCATGGAGGCCAATCTATTTTTCGCAATAACATCATAATTAGAACTTTGCCCACATTAATTATTCAAGAAGCTATATAGAGTATTTCTACGATATGCATCATATAGCATTTGCGTATTTTTTAAAAATAAAGATATTATAACAAATTCGAGGGTTTGCATAAACCCAAATTTAACAAAAAGGATTTTCACAAGTATTCAAGATTTTCAACTGATTAACGACAATTTTAAACCGAAAAATTCGAAAAATGACATTTTTTTCCATCGATCAGGTCAGAATTTTTTTTTCAAGTCGATTTTTAAAAAAATCCGGTTATAAATAAATCGATGACATTTTGGGGAGATTTTAGGCTGATTTTTGTAAATATTTCTCATTCGAAATAGATTTTTGAATAAAACAACATCGTTTTCTAACACAATTTATTAATTAAATTTCACAATTTAGATTAGTGTATATAGAAGATAGAGACATTGATAAAGGTAAATACATGTAAATTGGATATTAGGTCATCAGTGTTCAGGATTCGGGGCATGAACTTAAGTTCTGGTAAGCAACTGAAGTAAAGGTGCTCTTTATTTATGCTGGATAGAGTAGGAAGACCAAATTTCACCCCTTTCAAAATATCACGTTGCTCAAATATAGAGTTATTGAAGAAGAAGATATATAAAAATAAATTTTTTGACCTTCACTATTTTTAATTCCTTCAGTTTTAAAAAAATCACAAAATTTCGATACTTATATTTATTTCTGAACTTCACCATTTTGTTTCTTGTTATTATAAAAGAATTATTAGAAATAACTTTGATAAAAAACATAAGTCATAACCAAACTAAGATGAAATTTTTATTCAAATACTCGAAAACTCCCCTTCTTAAATTATAGAGTTAGTGATGATGATGATATATTTATTTATTAGGGAGAGATTTCAGAAATAACTGGGTTTCACTAAGAATAATAACAAAATGCGGCAATTGTGCTCGACCTTATATACCAGGCGTTACCTTTTTAAATAAGATTGAAATTTAAAAAGTATATAGTAGAAAGACTATTTGTGGTAAGCTAAATTAAAATTAAATATTAAAAACAAAATATAATCACAAAATCAACAACGGAAGGGATAGCCCCAACTAATCAGATGGATCCCGGAATACTAATTTGGACTGATGATGGAAGTCAGTGAGTTCCGAAACGTTCTCCTAAGTAAAGAAATATATATTGTTTTATACAAAAAAAGACTCTCTTAACTGCGTCTTCCTAATTATTTGAACGCTCGATGCTGAGTTATTTATATTATTTTAAGACAGAACTGACGAAATTACCACTTGGTCAAAGAAATGGAATTAATTCTAATAAACCGGATTCTTTTACTAGTCACTGTCTCTCTCCACTGGTGTGCGGATGTGTGGTTTATGATGAGGCGAGAATCGAGATGATAAAAGATCGATCAACGTGACCCTCTCCGTTCAAAATAGCGGCGTTGTTTACCAAACTTGAGATAAAAGATTTAAAAAAAGAAGAAAATCGATCTTTTATTCGAGCTCAAATTGTAAATCCCTCTCGAGCCTCATTATTAGACCAAAGCGAAGAAGAAAGAGAAAAAGAAAAAAGCCGAAAGAAGGAACAAAGCAGGAAAGAGACAAAGACCGAAAAAGAAAGAAAAGAAGGGAGTAAAGACACACAGACGGAGAGAAAGATAGAAAATATAAATAAATAAATAAAAAATAGAGGCAGACCGACAGAAAAAGAAAGAAAGAAAAAGGCAGAAAAAAGAAAGCAGGAAAGAAACAAAGACCGACAAACGAAAGCAAGGAAGGGCAGAGGAAAGAAAGAAAAGGAAAGGAGACAAGCAGACGGATAGAAAGACAGGAAAATATAAAGAAGTATAGAAAAAAAGAGGACGGACAGAAAACAACTAGAAGAAAAAGACAGAAATAAATAAATAAATTAGAAGAAAGCAAGTATCAATAGATTCAATCAGGCTTTCATTCGCGAAAGGAAGAAGAAAATACTCGGAACCATTCATTATACAGGGTCTCTTTAATGTCTTGTCACATAGGACAAGAACTACTTTTCATTCAGAACATAATGATATAGCGAGAAAAATAATTGCAATAACGCAATCATAACACAGGCCTGCGTTTGAAAAAGAAATTTTTGTTCCTCAGGATTTCTTTGTGGTTTCTTAATGAATCAAACCTCCTGAGCTCAAAAATGAATGCATTTTTGTTCAATCAGGTCAGATTTTCTCAGTAGAGCATACCCCATTTTCATTGAGATTACCTCATTTTTCCTGAAAAGCAAATTTCAAAAACCTTTCTCTATCTAATAATGCATTATTATTGTTATATCATAGAAACAGGAATAAACGTATGTAAACTATAATCCTTTTAATAAAACAAAAAATAAAGAATGCAACGTAATAAAGAAGATAATTCTAATTTCCAACAAAAGACGCCTTTGATGATTTTCGTTTGTGCTTCTCATCTTGTGCATCACGCTTCAAACAGCAACAGTAGTCAGCAAGCATGTTTACGTCCCATTTACCCTGGTACCTGGATTCCATTGTTTTTATGTCCTGGTGGAATCTTTGCCCCTGTTCTTTACTGTAATCCCCGCAGTTGTCGAGAAAATAATCGAGATGGGACTGTAAAAAGTATATCTTTATAGACATTCGAGCTCCCAAATGTTTGAGACTTTTAGGAGCTGATTGACCAGGGCAACATATTCTGGGCTTCTTTAATTGCCTAGAAAATTGTTAACTAGAGCTTTAAAAGTTTTCCAGTCATCTTTTTCTATGTCCGTCATTGATGCCTCAAACTGCTGATTTCTCATCAAGTTCCTGATCTGAGGTCCATCAAAAATTCCCGCATGGAGCTTAGCGTCACTAATTTGTGGAAAATTTTGAGGAAGAAATTTAAAAGCTTGACCTTCTTTATTAAGGGTTTTGACATAATTTTTCTTTATACCAAGCTTTACATGCAGTGGAGGAAGCATTATTTTGTGAGGAGGCACTAAAGGTTGAGCTATCACATTATTTGATCCAATTCTAAATGCTCCTTGTGGAGGCCAAACCTTCTTCTCATAGTGCATACTATCTGCACGACTGTCCCATAAACATAGGAAACAGGGATGCTTCATGTAGCCCCTTTGCATCCCAAATATAAGAGACACGACCTGAAAAGAAATTTAGCAGGGTATGTAAATTCAAAGTGTAATATTTCTAAAAACAAATTCAAAGTAATATTTCTTAAAACAATAAGAATATGAACATGTACTGAAAAATCCTGTATGCCGATGCATTAAATCATTGTATTAGAACTAATTGGATATATGTACATCTTATTTTGAGTTTATTGAGTTATGTTGCATACCTTCTCAATTAGGATAAGTTCGCCATTAACCCAAAAGGATGCATTAACCCATAGGGACACATTTCAACAAAAGAATATAACTCAAAAATGACTCATGGATTCCAGATTTGCATTCTTGTAAAATGTAAGTTGACCAAAAGGTGTATACAAGTATTCACAATTAAAAATTAAAATGTTAATATCAAAGAGCTTAGAAATGCAAAGTGTAAAATGATCTTACCTTTAAGTCACCACATATCCTCCAATTGTGGGTAGAGTAATTTATTGCATTCAGCAATTTTTCATATTTTCAGAACTTTCAGTAAGTTAGATTGAATGGCCTATAAGAACGGAAACTATCTTGTTACCAATATTCAATAACACAGCTTTTAAACTTCTACTGGAGGAATCTATGAAAAGTCTCCATTCTAATGGGTTGTAGGGAATTCCAAGGGCCTCAACAAGTCCTTTAATATTGGCGGAGCATACTAAAGAGCTGGAAGAATGCTGTAAAAAATAGCTTCGAAACTCTTGTTCTCTATTTCTGTACCAAGAGAAATGTTGTTTCTTTAGCGAGAAGATTACTTTCACGAAGTCGAGAGCCAACAAGTTGTGCATTCTCCTTTGAAAGCTCCAGATCCCTGGTCAGGTCATTTAACTGAACTTGAGTGAATGGTCTTGCGACCATATAAGAACATAAGAACATAAGAAAAGAAGGAGACTGCAAAAGACCATTCATGGCCTACACTTGGCAGCTCCTGTGTGGAAACCTGATAAGACTCAGATATGTCATAATCTTGATCAACTTCCATATTAATCTCTTCTTGGACCTCTATATGTTCAGGAGAGAAGGTATAGAAATTCCTGGAGCATGGGGCAGGGGTTTGATGGCAGAAGGAACATCCGGATATGCCACACTATGTTTATTATTATTTATACCTGTGAAAAATATAATTGCATATTACATAAAGAAATTGATTTGGAGTTTCAGAGAGTACATAAATGTTTAGTAAAATATATGTTTATGCTGAAATGACATTTTCAGGAGCCAGTATAATACTGAAAGCTTAAATACTTGATACAATGCTCACCTTTAAGATTTGTCATGCAAAAATAGCAGTCCGTAGTGTGGTCCTTGCCCTCTCTCTACACCATGGGGACACTGTAAGAGAGACTTCTGTTCGCCCTGACTCCAGCGTCTTAATCTTATGTAGCATCTCTTGCAGTAGATATGTGGTGCAGAACTTTTATCTTGATCTCCTCGCCTTACTCCAAAATATGCATGATACAAAGATTTAATTACAGGAGAGATTGTACATTGCTGCTCGGAAAAAGTCACTTTGCCGAAAACATAGCAAAATCTGTCGGAGCTATTCTTACATTTTCTGTTCATTTTTAACTCAACCACTACTATTATTATTATTATAATGCTAAGCAATTTCTAACCTGCAAAAATATAAACTTATTAACATAATTACTTAAAATGTACACAAAAATTACTGCGAATAAGGTAGTGCCAAACTATTGAAACTTTTATGTAATACCTATATTACATAAAAGTTTTAATAGTCTTGCACTACCTTATTCGCAGTAATTTTGTGTAAATTTTAAGTAATTATGTTAATAAGTTTATATTTTTGCAGGTTAGAAATTGCTTAGCATTATAATAATAAAAATAATAATAATAATAATAATAGTGGTTGAGTTAAAAATGAACAAAAAATGTAAGAATAGCTCCGACAAAATTATTATCACCCCCTCTATCGCAAAAACTGGACCTGATAGAGAAAAACGGATGCCAGATTCGGATTTAGGAGGTCAATTTTATTAAGAAACACTACAGAAAACCTAAGGTACATTTTTGACGCACACCAGTGTAATTATACGGTTCAAAGCCTATCTTTTTGCAATAATTTTTCTCGAATTATTTAAGGCGAGGCAAAAATGGAGAAAACGAATTTTCCATTCTCTGGGAGAAGCAGGGATGACATTTGTAAAGGCCAATCGAAAGATAGTTTTGGGGCTGTCTGAGAAAACGCTAATTTTAAGTGTTATATTCTCGTGTATGTGAGAAGAGCTCCTTGCGAGGCCTTTGAGGAAGACTGGTTTGCCAAAACATAGCCTTTTAACCGCATAATGATATATGTATTTATTTTAGGCCCAGTCACACCAAGCTTACGACCTGTTTCCGATCACCTGCGACCGAAAATCAAGCGATCGGTCGGCGACACACAACCTAAAAAGAGGTAGTCGCAGGTGGTGGGCGAGTAGTCGTGCGACCGGTGGGCTACTAGTGACCGACTAGTAGACCACTAGTGGGCGTCTGGGTGTTCGACCGATCTTCATCTGGTGGACGACCTCCGGAGGAATCTTTACCGTCCAAACTGGTCGCAGGTGGTTTTCGATGTAACATCGACAACCACCGGAGATCAGTCTTGCTCGCTTAACCAGCTACGCCCTTATTAGCGACTACCAGTGACTTCCAAAGACTACCTGCAACTGGCCGGCGACAGCCTGGTCGCTGGTGGTCGGAAACAGGTCGTAAGCTTGGTGTGACTGGGCCCTTAGTAAAATTTCTAGATATTTCCTGAAAAAAATTTAAAGTTTGAGAATGACCATGTTTATTGCTTTAATTATTAAATTAAAATAAATAAACCTTTAAAAATAAATAGAATATCGAATGTTTTGATTTTATTTGAACAAAGGGAATTGCAAATAGTGAATTACAATGTCAGAGTTGCATAGGCCGTAGACAATAGGCCGAAGGTCTGTCTGTGAAGCGCAAGCTCCTCCCATAAGGAGGAGTACTGCAGGTTCTGCTTGTTGAAATATTAATAACTAACATCTTGGATGTGATTTCCACCATTTTGGATGCAAAGTTTGATGCGCTTTGAGAGATTCACATTAACTCCAAATTTCTGTCATTTTGAGCACAATCATTTGTGTTGCGCTGTTTGCCTTCTCCTTTAGCAAACCCCGGAAAGAATAGACATTGTGGGGTAATAAGGTCTGTTGAACGAGGAGACACCATTGTGATAGTTCCTCTGGGTTCAGACTTGGGACACCCTGTAGATCAATTATAGGTATCGTGATTTTCATATTTTCGAACTAAGTATCCATCCAATTCTAAACCAATCCACTCGAATTCTTTCCTTAATTTCCATTAGCAAATTATTCACGATCTCATTCGATGCCAGGGAAAAACTTTTAACTCCTAAAATCGGCCAATTTTGCCCATTTTCGGAGTTCAAAGTTTTGCCTTGGCTGTGAATGAGATCTTCTATCACAAGTTTGGAAGTTTCCAGCGTCTCTACTTTGTTGCCTCGGTCGAATAAGTTTCTTTATTTATGCTACTGAATTTGAAGAGTATTTCGAATGTTTCTATTAATAAAACCTCTTAAATACCGAAGCATCTCACTCGGACTCCTCTCTCTAACTCTCTCTCTCTGTTCGGTCGGTTATAATAACAATCACCACATTCATTCTGCATCGGGTGCACTGGGGGACGCTCTTAATCCAGTCCGATGAGGAAGGTAGATTGGTCTATATTGGATACAACCATTAACTTCGTCTAAATGGAGAGAGTCCCCCAGTCTGTCCGATGTGGAAGGAATGGGGCCATAGATTGCTATTATAACCGCCCATCCTCACTGCGTCAGTGTCGCTTATTTAAAATGCCAGCAAACCCCGTTTGGATATCGACCTAGTCGCTGTAGTACTTTGTTGATCTATTTGTTGTGGGTACAGAAAATATAGTATAAATGCAAAACTAATTAGTCCTTAATTTAAACGCACTCTTTTGAGTTAATTACCCGTTTTTAACACTAAGGACAAAATAAACTATTTTTTATATATTTTAATGGGAGAAGAGTGAATTTTCTCAATTCTCGGTGCGTCCCCTCCTTTCAATTTACTGAAATTATGTTGCCCCATTAATCGCATTATCTGAGAATATTATTAACTCGATTTTATCGGGTGATATAAACAAGCGGTGCTTTTCAGTTTCTCGTCTATGAGAAGGAAGCACTAGTGCAAATAAGGAGACATTATTGGTTAAATATTTTGTCTTAGGAGTTTGATTAACTTCGCATAATTGTAGAAACCTCTAACTTCAGGGGTGGTTGGTTAAGTAAACACGCTTACCCTTTGGCTTTATTAAGAAGGACAAGGGTTAAGATTCGTCTCGTTTGCCTTAAGTCAGCGGGCTCACAGCTCACGTAAATGTAGAGGTATCTTGGGGGATGATGAAAAGGCTAGCTCTGGCAGTGGAGCGATGGTAGCATCCGAGCGAGAGAATTGTTTCAATAATAATATCGTGCCTATTTCGCCGATGCGAGATTTTAATGAGGCAAGGATGTCGTGAGACTGACAGTTGTCACCATTATAGGTTTGACATGGGTTGCTGGCAGCGCCATCTGCATTTATAAATGCTTTCTAACTTTCTCCGGGTCCTTTTTTACTTTCTAAATGCTTTGGTCAACCAGTTTTTCGTTCCAAATGTTTTGCTCAACCAATATTTCCATCGAAATGCTTCGCTCGACTACTGTAGGCACTCAATTAGGCTCCTCTCTCTCTCTCTCTCTCCCTCTCTCTCTCTCTCTCTCTCTCGCTCTCTCTCTCTTAGCCTAGCCATGAACATTCTCTCCCCCATCCCTCTCCTTGGGAACATAATGATTACATTCTCACCCAAACTTTCTTCCTGTCAAGATTTTCTCTCTCTCAATCTTTCCCATTCCCTCACTCAGAACATCTCTCCCAGAGTCTCTCACTAGAAATCGCTCTCTATCCCAGTTTCTCACACAGAATCTTTCTTTCTCCCTCGCCTTCTCTCTATCTCTCTCAGTCTCTCACTCAGAATGTATATATATCTCTCCGTCTCTCTCTTTTTTTAGTCTCTTACTTAGAATCTCTATTTGTTTTCTTCTTTGTCTCTCTTTCTTAGTCTCCAACTCCTCCTCTATCTCTCAGTGTCTCTTTCACTCATAATCTCTCATTCATCTCTCTCTCTCTCAGTGTCTCTTTCACTCATAATCTCTCATTCATCTCTCTCTCTCTCCAATAGCTATTGATAAATATATCCTTGTAATAAAAAAACATAACGGCACCCATGAGCGAGGGAATTCTGAAGACTATACAAATCGCGAGTTTCACATTGGAGAGATGTTATCGTAGAGACTGAGACACCGATGTTTCCAAAATCCTAAGACGCTCCTCTGGCACCAATAAATAAATAGGAAGAAAGTTCAAATGCAAAAATATAATACGAGGCGCGATCAAGTGTCCTGAGAAAGCCCGCGAACAATACAGTCTCCATTAAAGCAAGTGAGAAAGCTGACTGCCCTAAAAGGCCCGTATCTTAAACTAGGTATTATATTTTATACAATTTATTTATTCAATAATTCTTTATATTTTACAAATAAAATAACAATAATATTTTATAGCTATCTTTGACCCAGCTCGTAGGTTTGGTAACAAAAGTTTGAACTAAAGAATTTGGAAAATAAAGTTTTATTATGAGACAATTACAAGAGAGCTGAAGCGTAGCAATTAATTGGAAACAAAGAAAAATTCATTTTCTTGTTTTGCTCAAGTTTCCCTTTTTTCCAAAATTACTTTTTAATAATATTTAATTTGCCAGATTTGCCCCAAATCTTCGATTTAAAAAAGAACAATTCAAACATTTAATTACACAGTTTTACCCCATAGTAAAATTTTTCAAAAAAATTAAAAAATTCTTTTGTTAGAATTTTCCCCAAAAAATTATTAAAAGAAGTGTAAAAATCGCATCTCTAGATTTTTCCATAATTTTAAATTCGTATATTAAATATTATTATAAAATATTATTTGCTAAATTTCCCCCAAATTTGGTTAAGAGTTTTGCAAATGAATCCTGTTACCTTGGAAACGGATAGTTGCAAATCCATGACTAAGAAGATTAGGTTTGATAAATGCTCGCATTCATACATTATTCATTCAAATCCTGAATACAATGAAGATAAATGTGAGGTTGAGACTTGCTACGTTGAAAAGATTCGTTAAACGCTGAATAATTTCTCTTTTCTCTGTTCTAGAGTTTAGAAATGAAGAATATTCTAATACTCTTTGGATTACTTACACTAGCAAAAATCCGCCCTACGGGTGGATTTTATAGGCCTAAGAAGATGGCCGTATTATGGTCGAGATGTCGCTACTAAATGTAGAAAAATGACAGCAGCAATTTTCCTTGCCTTGGAATTTCTGTTTAAAATTAAATTCAGGCTCTCTAGAAGCAAGCTTCACCACTATATATATATATATATATATATATATATATATATATATATATACCTAAGCATTAGTGAAAACTCCGCTATTTCTCCTGAAAGTCTCCATTAGACTTCATAAATCATTCGGTTTTCCCTCCCCAAACACTTATAAAATACAAATTTCTGTGTAAATAAATGACTATTCTCTTTGTTATACAGTTTTCTCTTCGAGGATTATGGCCTTGTCTTTAAACGCCCCCGCATATTTATTCCGTTCACTTCATTTCAGTTCTTGCCTTTACTTAATCAAGTCATAATATTTCATCTGTCAGCGACATTTAGTTTCCCATTAACAAAACAAACTTCGCTCTTGGGAAAAATAAATACTTCTAAGCCTTAATTTCAAATTCTCGTCCCTTCTATCTAATACATTACCTGACTCGACAGATTACTGAAAGGTTGTATTCCCAACCGCATCTTCGAAGATCTTCTTTGTTTTATTTCAAAGTTGTTTTGTGTTGTGTTTAAAAGTGATATTTTCATTATTTAGGGTTTTATGTAAAGGAGTTGTTTATTTTTCTTGTGGCATTTATTCAAATATTGGGATCGTTTATCGAACAGTTTTAAACGTGAATTGTTGTGTTTATTGAACAAATTTTGTTATTGGGTTGAAGGACAATTCGTTATTTTCATAACTGAATTTGTCTTTTACTTGTAAAGTGACCTTTTGTTTTTGTAAATAGGTTTAGCAATTAAACTGTCTGCGCAAAGGTTCAACAAATATATTTAATTAATGTACATAGTGCTCACATTGAGTACTGTCATAAGTGAATTCATCACAAGCTAAGTTCTTTTGTTTTTTATTCTCTCTCGCCTATTTAACTCTTATGTTAAATCCAATTTTTGTTGTCTCTAACTTTTCTTTGTCTTCTCTCACTCTCTCATTATATATATGTGTGTTTATGTGTGTGTGTGGGGGGGGGGGGGTGTAAACTCACAAAGTGGCGCGTGAATAAGCAATAAATGTAAAATCCAACAAAGAAAATACCAAGAAGATTCCAAGTACTTTCGAACTTTATTTCAAGTTCATCTCAAGGAACGACGAAAACCACAAAAAAATGCGATATATAAGCAATCAAAAGAGGAGGAAGAACATCCAAAATAAACAAGTAAACCAATCGTAGAATGAAATAAAGGCTTAGAGAAAAAAAGTAGGAGCGAAAGGAGACAAAAATGAGAGAGAAATAAAAGAAATGTGGATGAATGCCAGATAAATTTAAATATCAAAAGTCTGCCCAGAGGATTGGGGATAACTCAATACCAATTCAGGAGGAAGACAAGAATAGAAATGGAGATTAATAGGGGCGGTCACGAGTAAAAATGGAGAGACAGATAAGTCCCCAACTAATAAAATCGACAAACATACATTGACATAAACTATTAAAATATTAACACCCTACGTGCCCCACCTTTATACCATAAAATCGGGCACCGATTTCATTTCCATTATTAGAGCCACTACCCGTCAAAGATCGATAGCTTCCATGGACGTCGAGTCTTTGTTTACAAATGTTCCATTTGCCGAAACAATAGAAATTCTATTAGGACGTCTTTTGGACCCAAATGGAAGTCCCCTATTGGCATACCCAGAGCCGCCCTAAGATAACTCCTACACGCTCGCACCTCGGAACCCCCCTTCTATGGTCCCAATGGACATATAAATTTACTTTAATAAAGGCGCATAGTTATAAAAAGGGGTAAATTTGGAATACACAGTCACCCAATTCAAGGAAATTTATGACTCCATTTCCATCTCCTCCCAGAAAGGGCGGGGCACTAAATAGAAACAATGAACATTGGAGCACCTAACAACATCTGGCAACCCCCCTTGAATTCGACCCCTAAGGGTGATTAATTCGAAATATGTGCTCCGACCCCCATGCCCCCGGTATTTATTGGGGGTAGCACCCCCTACGCTATTTGTAAGTATCTAGTAGTATACACAATTCGAAAAGCCTAGCATTAGGTTCGAATTCAAATACGATTGCCAGACGTCTTTAGGCGCTCAAGTGTTCACTGTTTTTATGTCATTCTTGTTAACTTCAGACTTATAACCACCGCACGCGAAGATTAATTAAATCAATCATATTTTCTTTAATATTGTGTAGTAGACAATGTCCATATCATATTTTAATTCTAAAAGAAAACACTTTCAAAATGATATATAATAGAATATGATGCGATGCCAATTGATAATGTGACTTCGTATTCCAAATTAAGCTGAACTTCTGTTGCTTTAAACATTTTCGATCAGAAATCAAGAAAACGATGCTTCTCCTAAGAAATAGGCTTAAGTAAATAACGTAGCCTACAAGCTTCTCGAATGAAGTAGGTTTAAATACCTGACGTAGCCTACAAATTTCCTCTAAGACGTAGGCTTACGTACCAGACGTAGCCTTCAAGTTTCTCCTAGGACATAGGCTTATTTAAGTGACGGAACCTACAAGCTTCTCCTAAGCCGTAGGCTCAAGTAAATGAAGTGGCCTACAAGCTTCCTCTAAGACCTAGGCTTAAGTATCGGACGTAGCCTACAAGCTTTCCCTATGACGTAGCCTACAAGCTTCCCCTAATAGATAGGCTTAAGTAGCTGACATAGCCTACAAATTTCTTCTAAGACATAGGCTTATGTAAGTGACGTGGCCTACAAGCTTCCTCAAAGACGAAGGTTTTAGTAAATGACGTAGTCTACAATCTTCCTCAATGATGTAGGCTTAAGTAGCCTACATGTTTCTCCTAAGATATAGGCTTTGTAAGTGACGTAGCCTATAAGCTTCTCTTAAGACGTAGGCTTAAGTATCTGACGTAGTCTACAAGGTTCTCCTAAGACGTATGCTTGAGCAACTGACATAACATACAAGCTTAAATACGTCACCTACATACGAGGTAGGTTTATCTAAGTGACCTAGCCTACAAGCTTCCTCAAAGACGTAGTCTTAAGTAACTGACGTAGCCTACAACTCCCTCGAAGACGTAGGCTTAAGTACCTTACGTAGCCTACAAGCTTCTCCTAAGACATAGAAATAAGTAAATGACATAGACTATATGAAAAATATAGTCGATATTAGGGCTTCTCCAAACGACGAATTCGGCGATAAATTTAGCTTATTTTATTTGATATTTCGTATAAACAACTCGTTTTCCTTCATCTCTTTCGTCGCATAACAAAGACTATGCATATTTTATCTTGGGGGAAGTTTCGGAATATTCCCTAAGAATTTTGTAAAAGTTTGAATGACCATTTTTGTTATTTTAATTATTCAAATTCTTAAAGAAACTCATTTAAAAAGAAATAAATAAATATGATTAGCGAATGAATTACAAATGGTGAAATTGAGAAAAAATTAAGAAAATCTATTATAATTAAGCTTTTATCGAAGTTCTTTCTAAAATAAGGTAATTCTCTAGATTAAGGCCTCCAATGCTTTGTTATATTTAATTCTATTTTTAAAAGTACGAAAAATGGATATATATATATATATATATATATTTGAATAATAATCTAATCTTAGTTTGGTTATGATTTATGTTTTTTTATCAAAGTTATTTCTAATAATTCTTTTATAATATCAAAAAACAAAATGGTGAAGTTCAGAAATAAATATAAGTATCAAAATTTTGTGAATGTTTTAAAACCAAAAGAATAACAAATGGTGAAGTTCAGAAAATTTATTTTCTTATATCTTCTTCTTCTATAACTCTATATTTTAGCAACGTGATACTTTGAAAGGGGGGAAATTTCGTTTAGTTTAAGCCATTATCAAGTAAAAAATAATACTTAGCCTCCGCCATGTTTAATGATGTCAGCCGCATCCGGCGAAATCCGGTCTAATTTGGAATAGGAAAATCGTTATAATACTTAAACAAGGGGCAATGTTGCCTACAATTAGAGAAAAGAATGAGTTTTTTAAAAGAATGACTCTTTCCATTTCATTTTCCTCTTTTTTCCTACTTAAATGACACGTACTTCTTGCCATTCCAGACTATTTTTAGCCATATTCCCTGACCGTTCGCAGACTGTTTCTTTCCTAATCAGTCCGTGATTTTGACAAAATTCAATTACAGCAGCGAATGTGCCATAATATTTGCCTTGAAAAGCCAAGCACCGTCAAAACAGAACCATCGCTTCAATCATTTGAAAGACTGAGGCTGTAAATGACATGGCATAAAATGTACCTCTATAAAGGTCCTTTTCGAGGGGCCGTATTATCCACAAGGGTGCCTAGGCTGAAGCCTAAGGGCCCACCAAAAGCACAGGCCCCATATAACCTTCTTTCAGTTGGTCAAATATGATGTAAGCTATGTTTATATCTATCGAGAATAGACAATAATATAATTATTATTATTTGAATCTGTTTTAAAGTCACCAGAAAAGAGAAAATTGCAGGATATTACAATTAATTCACTACTGCCAAAGTCATGTTTGTAATAACGTAATAGTATTTTTTGTGTTAGCAAAACATGAACATGTCTGCCTTTCTCTATCACACACTCTTCCTCTTTGTTATTCCATTAATTACTTCATTTGTGATTGTAAGAAATTGTACGAGAGAAGAAAGTAATATTCGCGCGACGGTTAACGTGGGCGAGGAGTCCCAAGAAGACGGAAGCTTAGTGGTCCTGTCACTGGCTAATACCGCAGTTTTGGTGATTTGGGGTCATTATTGCAAACTAAAGTAAACTGCATTTGTTTATTTATTAACTAAACAAAACAAAATACCCCATGTTTATTGGGGTTCTACCCGAAACCCTTCCTTTGATTTTTTTAATCAACTCGTAGTATAGACAGATCGAAAGCCTACCATTAGCTTCTCAATTGAATACTAGAGCTAATTGTAGGTTTTCGATTTGTCTACACTACGAGTTGATTAACAAAATGGTGTCGAAGTCGAATTTCAATGCTTTCAATGGAGTTGCCAGACGTCGTGAGGCGCATTCAATATAATGACATAAAACTGAAATCAAACATTTTATTCAGAAATAATTGAATTTCGGAGGTAATAACCATCATAATCGCGTTCTCGATCACTAAAAACCTAAAAATACCGAACATTTTATGAAGAAAAGATCGAGGCACAGATTTCCTGGAGATTTACCTATAGTAATATTACAAACTCAACCTAACCTCGAGGCTGGGTTAGTTTAGGTTAGTAAGACTAATATGTTATGTATATATATATATATATAGGCTCCGAAATAGGCTCGATATCTGGAGAATTCAGAGGACTACTTCATAACAACTATCAGCGGGTAAGATTTTTCTTTTAATTGATAATAGCAAAACAAAATCTCTCCAACGGTTAAAATAGATAGACGCAATAGATATATCTCGCTCATTAAATATTAAAAAATAATTTAATTGAGCAAAGCAAAGGAATTGGGATTGCGTTGTAGGCCTTAATCTGCAGTATTATTTAAAATTGATTCTTCCATTGTAATCTTTAGCCCAAGGAAATAGCTACTGGCCCCTAAGATTTAGAAACCAAAGGTAATTATTTGAGCAAATTTAGATCGGAAAAATCACCTTTTCGGTTGTTTTATCTCGTATTTCAAAAGAATTCGGGTGTTTTTTTTTTTTTTGCTTATTTCCTGGAAAATAAGGATTGCTCTGAAAAAGAATTAGACCAGGAGTAAATTATTAGATGAACAAGCAATGACTCACCCCCCCCCCTATGGGGGAGCTTGCGCTTCGCTACTAAGATTAAAATTTAAAATGTAAAAAAAAGCAGCCATGGTTAAATTTGTATAAATTTTCTGAACTTCACCAATTATAATAATTTTAAAAAGGAACTGTTAAAATAAATTTCCCCCTTTCAAAATATCACGTTGCTAAAATATAGTTATAGAAAAAGATATATAAAAATGAATTTTCTGAACTTCACCAATTGTAATTCCTATTCTTTTAAAACATTATAAAAAAGCATCGGATAATCATATTTATTTTTTCTGAACTAAACAATTTTGTTTTTTCAAACTCTAAAGAAATTCTTACAAATTCCCTTGATAAAAATTTAAAAATATACATAAGTCATAACCAAACTAAGATGAAATTATTATTCAAATACTCCCCAAAATCCCGTTCTTAAATTATAGAGATAGTGATGATGATGATGATGATGATGATATGTTATGGAAGCATTTAGATTTTTTTTTACCAAAAACCCTTTGCCAGAGTCGAATAGGCTGGACCCTAGGCCACAGACCAAAGATCTGCCTGCGAAGCGTAAGTTCCTCATTTAAGGAGGACTACCGCAGTTTCAACTTGTTTTGTTAAAAAATGATAATTTTATAGTGCTATTAAGGTCGTTAGAATTAACATATCTACTTGTTTACCTTGGCTTTTCTAATGATCTCACAAATTTAATTTGGTTAAGTTAATTTCCTATTTCCCATTTGCAAGTATAAATCACAAGCTCTCATAAGAAACGTAATTTTTTTTAACCGTCTCTACAATTTGGTGTTTCTTTCTAATTTCGGAATATTCTACAAAATTATTGTTTATTAATTATTTTTGCCTTTGAAAAGTGAATTTACAGTCCAAGTCTGTGATTGTGTTGGGATAATTGGGTTGACACTGACTAAGCCTATTAGATTATGGAAAATGATACGTTATCTTTCTCGAGGTAAAGTTGGTATGCCTTCATCATTTACAATTTCTTTTTCCATCCCATTTTCGTCGTTACCAGAGTTAAAAATTTAAATTAAATTTGAAAATTAACCTTAAACCAATGCCGCAAACAACTTTAGAGGGATTAAGTCTCATCGCTTCAATTTTGTTTATTCAAATTTTCTGCCGATTAAGTGTAGCCGGGGTGATTTTGATTTAGGAGTGTATAGTTTCAAGGGGATACTAATGTAAGTTTCACTAACCAATTGTTTTTGTAGCGCTCTTATTAGTAAAGTAGTGCTGATTGATTCCAAGATATTTTTTGGCAATCCACGAAAGTTCTATAGAATTTTTTTTGCATTTCGCTGCCATTATTATCGAAGAGCGTCTAGATGATATGTATTGAACTTACTTCTGAAACCTGCATTTGTTTCTTCGTTACTTTCCAGTCAACCGCTTAGTCCTTTGGTCATTCCATTTGTAGTTCTTTCCTATTCTGTCCATCGGCCGTGAATTTAAGAGGGAAAAAGCAACTAATTGGGCCTTTTTTTCATTTAAGCAAACGGTATTCCAAAATCGAATTACCTTTGCTCATCATCTCCTTTTGCTTCGGCATTTTCCATCGACTGAATGAAAGGTCGATTCCTGCCCTTGAGAAAATACATCCCCAGAAAGTCGGTATCTCTAAAGAACAACACAATAACAATATTTATTATTATCATCATTATTATTATTAAACATCGTCCTTCTAACTCCAATCAAGGAGGAGAGCAACCAGGCAACCAGGTTCCTATTTAGGAAAATCACAGATTCTGTGATAAAACCTTCCCAACAAAATCGTACAGAACTTCCTTTACATCCAGGTCCTCATCCTACATCTCTTGCACCCAGTCCTCGGCCTAATAAAAGAACCCCAAGTAAGGGTGTGTTTGAAAAGCATAATCTCCTACTGAAGGCCTCTTTGAAAACCCGATTGCCATGGAGGTCACGCCCCAAACCTCCCCGACATCACTTCTTACACTGATGACACCCCCCCTCCTCCTCGCCCCAAACCTTCCCTCAATTCATGCCCTCCAACCTTCCCCAGAACAGCAATCTATCATCCCCATCCCCGAAGGTGACGCCTTAGGGTGAAAGAACGATGAATCGTTTTGTTTTGGGGTAATTTTTTATCTATTTTCCCCCAGTTTCGGGTAAATATTGTCCAGAGTCGCTTAACGGCATCAGTCAAGCTGCATTTTAATATTTGAATGGGTAAATGGTATTTCTATGGGGGTCTTTAGTAGGGGCTGGAACAAATGTGGTTTTCTGTAGGGTTGGAAGCTGTTATCTCACCGCTAGAGGGGAGGGGCTCTACCCCTCCTTATCTCCTTAGATAATAAAGGAGGAAGGGTAGAATATCCTCGGGTGAATTGCCAAGAGAAACGTCTTGTCAAAAAGACAAAACCACAAAAAAGACCAGGGACCTAATCAACCAGGCTTGTTATCGATTGTCAGTCTAATTTTTATGTGAATTTCATTACTAGGTAAGAAGCATCCTCGTCCACGATTGAAAAAGCTGGAAATCGATTGTCAGTCTGATCTTTATGCGAATTTCATTATGCGGTTAAGGGAGACCTCACCCAGGATTCAAAATGTCTTTCCATCGATTGTCACTCTGATCTTGAGGTGAATTTCATTACCCGGTCAAGGAACCACCTCTACAATTGAAAATGTCTAGCCATCGATTGTCGGACTGATTTTTATATGAATTGCATAATCCGATCGGGGGATCTCGTGTTAAGGTGAAATATTTCAAGTCAATTTTGACCCCTGACCTTTCTTTGACCCACGTCAGAGGCGTTTGTTGCCTTTGAAGTGGATCACGTTCGATTCCCGTTCCGAAATGATCCGTCTTGTCCTATCGATCCAAAATTAGAGCCCAAAACTCTCGATTGCCCCCTACCCAATTATTGACCCCTACCCAATTATTGACCCCTACCCAATTATTGACCCCCTCCCCAATTATAATTACCCAAGTCATGGGCACAAAGACCCCCGAGAAACTTCTATCGATCAGATCCATCGATCATTCAACCTCCCATCCTTTGGGGAGGTTGTCTTTTGTGTTCCTTTTGGTATAAAAATGTCCATTTTTTAATTTCTTTTGTCCTGTTTTTCCTTTCTTCTTGCAACGTCTCTTCGTCACTTCAGAAGTTTTATTCTTTTTATTTTATCACCCAACGGCCTGTTTCTTCTAGGGTCCTTTCTTGTTTTTTTTCTTTTCACTAAGATTATGGCTATAGAAATTACTCAATACTTTTCTTAATGGTTTTATTTTAGGAAATAATTTCATTATTTATTACGCCTAAACGCCTCTTACGATTTTAGGGAAGTTAAGCGAATCAGGTGTGGTGGGTCGATGGATGGAGACCCCTCGTGGCGCCTTCTCTGCGCAGGCACATGCTGTAGATAGAGGTGGTTCAGATCCCACGGTAATCAGTAGGTCTCTACTGAGAAAGAAGGGCATCTTAGTTGAGTGCAGATCGGGTAAAAAAACTACCAATAAGAAAAGAAATCCTACTACAAGTTATTCATCTGAGACTGTAGGCTTGGCTGTCTATCTGAGAGGGTAGGATTCGCTTTCCGTCTGAGAGTTTAGGTTTAGCTATCCATCTGAGAGCGTAGGCTTGGCTGTCCATCTGAGAGCGTAGGCTTAGCTGTCCATCCGAGAGCGTAGGCTTGGCTATCCATCTGAGAGCGTAGGCTTGGCTGTCCATCTGAGAGAGTAAGCTTTCCTATTCATCTGAGAGCGTAGGCTTGGCTATCCATCTGAGAAGGAAGGATTCGCTTTCCATCTGAGGGCGTAGGCTCGGCTATCCATCTGAGAGCGTGACTCGACTAGCCTATAATTTCCTGGTGGAATTCAATTATATTTGCGTCACATTTCCGATATTTCCATTTTACTGCAACGACTTTTCCTTCGCGGGATTAATTTCATCAATTAATTAGTAATTGACTTCTGGGAATTCTTGGCAATAAAGTTTGAAAATTAATTTAATTTGATCGCTCCATTGACCGTGGGTCATGCGGCATTTAATATATTTAAGATTAAATTCCACTTTTCTGCAATATTTAAGTTAAAATGATTAGTGAAAAGCCTAATTATTATTTTTAACAAAACTTGTTTTTTTTACAAGGCTTTGTACCCACCACGCAATCACACTCTAATACATTTCTTCGTTGCCTTTCTTCGAAAAATCATCCCGGTAATGCTTTGCCTTTTATTTCTAATGAATATTGCTAGAACTAACTTTCCCTAAAATTCCACTTCTTAATACATAAAAATATTCAATCTTGTGCTCAGAATCCTAAAATGGAGTAGTTAATCTCGAAAATGGAATAGAAAAGGGCGAATTTTTAGCGCTTGAATAAGCTCGTATTTACGGAACCATAGCAACGCAGTTTTCCATCAAGGCTACGGTCACAGAATATCTGGAACTCCCGACATAGGCTTTTGTATTACCGAACTCACGTCTTATTCCACGAAATACCAATCTATCTTTTTTTTCTAATCTGGGCTTTTAGGAGGTGCTGGAAGATACATTTAGCTAAATATTTCATTTTCGAGGCAACTTCTTCAATAACATCCATTTTTATAATACGCTTTTTAATCATAACACTATTCAACAATGACTTTGCTACTTGGGTATTAGCTTGTGATTTATACTAGATTTAGTATGCTGATTTCGAATCTGTCATCAGAATTCTTCTAGCACGTAAGGTTCCTGAGTTACACACATACTCTTTAGTTACACATATGGGCAGTATTGCTTCGGCTACCGTAGTAAGAGGATGTGTTGTGTGTGTTTGGTTCCTGCAATACACTCATGCTTTATCACGTTGTCAAATTTAGCCATAATAGTAGTGATGTTTAAACGGTATTTACATACAGTGATTAATTGCATTTTTCTTTCAGATTTATCTCTCAATTAATTTGTAAATGAAATAAGATTGTACAAAAGTATATAACAGGATATATACAAACTAAGGTGAAAACATGAATCGGCGAGGATGTATAAATAGCCCAGACAACTTTTGTTATATCTGTTGAAGATATACTCTAGGCAACCAGCGGAAAATTGAGCTAAAAGAGTGGAAACTGCATACAATTATTACTTTGGTTGTAAGGTTGGTGACCAAGACAAGCACTAGACACCTCACAAATCTTGTACTCTGTGTTATATGGGGCTTACACAGTGGTTAAATGACAAACGCAAAGGTATGCCTTTTGCTGTACCAATGGTGTGGCGTGAGCCAACAAATCATGTTTTTGATTGCTACTTTTGTATGACAAAAATTGCGGGATTCTCAAATAAGAACAAGTCAAAAATTGTATATCCACATTGTAAGTCAGCTATAAAACCAGTCCCCAATAATGTGGAGATGACAATCCCAGTTCCTCCATCAGCTAGTGCAGTTAAAGAAGATGATTTATCGCCTGAAGAGGAGGATAACGATGAAATGTATGAGGAGGATTCTAAGGAAAAGAAGATCTAGTTGATAAATCAAGAAAGATTGAATGATTTGGTGAGGGATTTGTCATTGTCAAAAGAGAACGCAGATCTGTTGGGTCCCAGACTACAGCAAGGAAATCTTCTAGAGGAGGGTGCAAAAATATCTATTTTCCTTAAACGCTATGAGGCCTTAGCTGCCTTCTATAAAGAAGAAGATGGTACTTGTTTCTGTACTGATGTTAATGTCCTCAGGAATCAACTAGGAAACGAGCATTTACTTGATGAATGGAAACTATTCTTTGATGCAAGCACTGCTAGCCTCAAAGCTAGCAAATACCTTCATTTCCTGTCGCACTTATTGTTGCGATGATACAGACATGACTCAATGAAATTTATTTTGGAAAGTGTTCATTACACGCATCATAAGTAGAATATTTGTGGTGATTTAAAGGTAATTTCTTTATTGCTTGCACTGCAGCTAGGATATACAAAGAATATGTGCTTCTAATGCCTATGGAACAGCCGTCACGACAGGACTCATTATATTGTGAAAAAGTGGCCCTTAAAAGAAGAACACATAGTTGGCCGATACAATGTGAAGCATATGCCTTTGATACATCCACAGAAGATCTACCTTCCACCACACCATATCAAACTTGGCCTTATCACGAATTTTATTAAAGCAATAGCACATGATTCTAATGGATTTCAGTATCTCAAAGAGAAATTTGGTGCAAAGGAAACCAATGCGAAACTTAAAGCTGGCATTTTTGTAGGGCCGGAGATCAGAGAATTGATACGTGACAGGGAGTTTAGAAATAAACTAACTCCACTTGAGTTGGCAGCATGGGATTCATTTGTCTATGTAGTGCAAAACTTCCTTGGTAATCATAGGGCTGAAAACCATGAAGAACTAGTGGACAACATGATAAAGGCCTATCAACGAATGGGGTGTCGGATGTCTCTTAAGATGCATTTCTTGCATTGGCATCTAGATTTCTTTCCATCTAATATGGGTGATATTAGTGACGAACATGGGAAAAGGTTCCACCGAGATATCGCAATGATAGAAAGCAGGTATCAAGGCCGCTTCAACGGAAACATGATGGGTGACTACTGCTGGTTCCTACAACGGTAGGATCCTATATCCACCTACAAGCGCAAAAGCAAGAGTCTCAAACATTTTTGAAGAAATTTATAGTTAGGTGAGTACTACCTCTTTTATATGTAATACATATGTTGTCTGGGTCTGCAAAAGGACGTACATAATGCCAAATAGGGTGCCCCGATTCCAAACCTTTGCCCAGAAATGTCTCATTCTTCTCAAACTCGTAATAATTATATCATTAATTGATCCAAGGTGACAAAGTGAGCCATATAGCCTAGTTGCATAACTCAGGAACCTTACGTGCTAGAACAAATCTGAGCACAGATTTGGAATCAACGCACTAAAATTGGATAGTTACAACAACATTTACTCAAGTAGGAGAGTAAAAGTTAAAATTTGTTGGTTAGTATAATGGAGAAAGACAGGTTGTCCCAAGGGTGCAACCATGAAAAAGTTTACTTACTTATTTCTCTATATGGCTTCTTCTGATGTGAAAGAATGAACACGGTTTAAAAGTATATATATATATATATATATATATATATATATATATATATATATATATATATATATATATATATATATAAGAAATGAGTAACTCACAAATTAGCACGTGAGGTTCGCATTAAATGCAATGTCCTGCAGGAAAAATGAAAAAGGTGCTTCCATTACTTTCGAACTTTATTTAGTTCATTCTCAAGGATAACTACAAGATAAAACAATATAATAAGGGTATATTTAAGCTATTTAAAGATAAAGGACCTCCTCTAAGACAACAAATCACCAATGAGGAAGTAGGAGAGGGATGGGTAAGTTCACATTAAGATTTAGCTATAACAAAGATAGCAAGGTCAAACTGAGAGGCAAGAAGGAGGCAAGAACAGAGCCAAAAGGGTTAAAACGATTAATGGATAAAGCGATAGTCTAAAGAGGGAGATTAGGAGAGATACGAGAAATAAGCAGATACGTAGGGGAGAGGGACAAGTATAGAGGGAGAGAAATAAAATAATGTTAATAATTAAGAGAAAATTGAGAGAACAATTTCGGATAAGTTTTAATGAACTTTGCGGGATGAGGGGGGGGAGTGACGAGAGGGCTGAGGTCAATCAAATGTGGGGGGGATTTGGGACATTTTATGAAAAATATTATTTTTAATTGATTTTTAAAAATTAGCACATTCATCGAGCCAGAAGGGCACAACAACATGTGTTGCCACATAAATGCTAACTAAATCCATGAGGATTACCTTCCGTCCGGAATGTGAATTCTTACACCCCCCTCCCCCTCCAACTCCCCTCGAAAAGAAATTAATTACCGTTTTTCAATTTCTTTGGGCATAAATAAAATTGAGATGCCACGAAATAGAATAATGGAAATGGATCGGTTGGATTTGGGTTTATAGTTAATTAGTTCTTTTTATATTTCTTATTTATTTTAATTTAATTTCTTGAGAGAGGAATCATCTCGAGGAGTCTGTTTCTTGGTTATTATTATTTTTTACCCTTTTTTAGTCACGTGCGACTCTACAAGCTACTCTGTCGGTCCGTAGGACGGTCGGTCGATCGGATGGTAACTATTTTACTTTTCAAATAGTTTTATGGCAATAACATCGTAACTATTCAGCCGATTCTAACGAAATTCAAAACCCATATGTTGTATTACATTCTCTTTCTAATGAGATAATAAACAAGGTCCTTCCTAGGTTAGTCCTGGAATTAATAAAAGAAAACTAACTATGGGTCGGATTGCTCCCTTGTTGAAAGCTTTGAAGGTTGTAAGGTCATAAAGTTATGAGTCAGAATAAATGTGAGCACGCGACTTAGGTGTTTTGACCTTGTTCTAGATTAAAAACCGGTATCTGATCCCGGCACGAAACGTAATGTCCCAGACCTTGCGCTATCTGGCAATCCTCTTGGCCGTGAAACAGACAAGTGCGGGAGGTAGCATGGAAGCCGACCTCGCTCCCTACAAAACTCCCACCTGTTGCCAATGACCAAGCTAGAGTGCGCAAGATGCACGATCACCAAAATAGGAAAGCAGTACTCCCACTCTTGTGGGAGCATTTGCTGGCGACAAACCTTCAAAGGAGGTGTCATCACGGGCGTCTTCATAGGCAGATTCATTGACGTCATCGAATCGAGGGTTATATCAAAATTTTAAAGAAATTTCCTTGCCCTGAAACCCCAAAGTTGAGGGTCTTGTTAGTATCTTGGTATTGACGACTCTATAATATAATATCTATTATTAGTATGAAAAGGGAGAACTCAGGCTATTAAAGCGAACAGTCCAATGACTGAACGCTACGTTGATGCGCCGATTAGAAAGGTCAGGTCGAGGCGCGGGGTCAATATGCTTAACTAACCAGGTCGAGTTCGAGGTTGGCGATATTTGAATAACGAGGCCGAGGGTGACGTTCAGGTTAATTAAAGATAAGCATAAGAAAATAGAAATTTTATTTACAAATTAAAAATGATCAAAATGATACAGAGGAAAATTAAAGGTTGGGTAATGATTTATCGTTCCCGGTGGGAAAGTCTAATTTCTATAAATTAGTTTCGAGCTACCTGCTTAGATCCAAATGGGCTCACAAGATTAAAGGGGGAAAAAGGGGGCTTACGGATCGCAGGGCGACAGGGACTTTAAGGAGGCTTGAGGCAACGTAGGGGCTCGGCGAGACGATCTTGTCGGTGTCTTCAAAGGAGGGATCTTTGTCAGGAGAAGAGTGGGAAAGAAGGGTATGATCGGTACCTTACTTCAGGGGCTGTAAAGGCGTAAGTTCTAACCTCAGCTGGGGCTCGAAGGAGGACCTGAAATCCTTGCTGATTCTCGGGAGAGGGTAACTTCGATGGGGCTGGGTGCTTCGGGGACTCGAAGGAGTAACCCGGCAGAGCTGCTTCAGAAGACGACACACACTGCAAACAAAGTAAGAGAACAACCAAACATCCACACTTACAGGTCAAGAAAATGATGCAAATTCAAGTTAAGCAAAGTAAAGGCTAGAACGCCCCGAATCACAAAAAATTACCAAATTAAATAAAAGCACAAACTACAACTAAGTAATTAAATACCGACTAAACCTAAACTACAAGAGTTAAAAAAGAATAAAGGCTTGAATGCCAACAAAATACTCCAACTTTAACCAAAGATAAACAGACACCAAACAAAAAGAAAGAGATTAGCCTAACCTCCAGGTGACATTGCATCTCTTTGTGGACCTAATGCTTTGTTCTCATTTTGCCCTTATCTTTCCCAACCCTATCTACTTTCCATCTTTATACCTTATATTTACTTCTCCACTTTATTCAAAAGAAAAAGCAACAAAGAACTTCATTGTTCGCTGCTCACGATCGCCAATCCACGCCCGTTACCGATAAAGGAGGCAAGCTGAATGGTATGTACCATAAGATCAACACCGGCTCGGAAACAACAAAAACTCCCGTCTCAAGATAACTGAAGAAAACCGAAGACTCACCGCAAAATTATTTTAATTTAAAGTAAAATTGACTTACCTCGATTAATTTTTCATCTCTACCTAGATACTAAAGCATTTATTCGCCTGTTTGAACGTCACAAAAAAAAATTAGTAAAGGCGGAGCACAACCTGGTCTTAAAAAAAACATGTATATATATATGATGTAGAAGTCTAAATACCGCGTACATTAGAATACGCAGAAATACTCCGACGCAAACTGCGCGTCCCTCCCGTATTCCAAATTCGCCTTTCGCCTCGAATTCCCTCCGCCCCTTTTCACACCAAAGAGACGACCAAATTTGCGACCGGCCGCTCAGGAAAATGTCTGCCGCTAAAGATACCTGAGCCGACGAAGGGCCGAGTTTTCGCGCCGTCGTAAACCGCGACGTAGAGCAAGGATAGCTCGAAGGTGTGAAGGATTTACTCTGTCTGGCAGCAGATGAAAAAGGTCTTTCGCGCAGCGATAATAATTTTATGATTATCTGGTGCTCTCTCTCGATTTTTGCTCATGAGGGAAATAAAAGGGAAAATTATCTCTGGAGTCAGGCAGAAGATCTTGGACCTACGTTGTGTGTGGAGCTAGTCTCACAAAGGAAACAGTTCACCCGTTGCAAGAAAGGAACTTCGGGGAATTGGTTGTTGCCGTCACGGTACTTGTAGGTGCCAAACTTCTCGCAGACCCTCCCCCCCCTTCAGACTCAGAAGTTACACAGGACCTCCCTCTGCGGATTACCCTAGACGTAGCTAGGTAATCAGTTTTGGCTACCCAGTCCAGGAGCCAAAGAAGCGGACAGTAAATTCGAGGAGAAGAATTCCGATTGGAGTCACAGTCTGACTCGTCTTCGCGATCCGGTCTAGGATTCCCCACCATTCGGTAACCTCGGACGACCTGGATAAGGGTGAACATCGTCGGAAGAAGAAGACATTCACCTTCACCCTCCAAATTCTTTCGAACTCCAAGGTATCGTTAAAGTGAATTACCCCCTCCCCTAACTTCACCAGTTTAACCGTTAACTAGAATTTCCATCCCGAGCTCATAACCTCAATTAATTCAAGTGATTAATTCAGTGCTTAATTCCATAATATTATTCAATTCATTCTGTCGGGTGCAATTAAGACGCAAGCATCCAAGTACGTAGATTTCAAGTGTAATCCCCACGACATTATATAGACTTACTTATTCAGTGTAAAGATTAATGCTATTTATACCTATATACGCTTTTTCATATTTCTAATTCATGAAGATTAAAGATTATTTTTGTATCTGTGAGTTTAACTATTTTGGACGATCCTTTGGCAATTAATAAGCAATCCACTCGGCTTAAATCTCAATATTTCATAAGTCCACCCATGACTGACTTTTACTGAGTGAGGACACACTCAGGGGATCATTATCTTAATTTTGATCAAGAGGGACGCACCGGGGTTATTCTTATTCACCGGAAGTGGCTACGGTAGGTGTATTGGCTACACTTCACCTCCACTTCACCTTAGTTCGGGATTATAATATATGCCTAGGAAGTGGGACTGGGATAACCCACTCACTAAACCTCGACATATATATATATATATATATATATATATAAAGAATTATGGGTAAAGGGGTATATATTCTTTCTGGAACAACAAGTGTAAGTGATTAGCAAACTCTCCTTTGATGCTTTAATATTGCGAGATCGATTTAATTAAACTGACTTTTCTGAAGCTTAATTGAATAAATTTCCCTAAGCTCAATATCTAACCAATTTATTTTAATTCCATGTTTAATCAATTTATGTTACCTCAATGTTTAACCAATTTATTTTAATTCCATGTTTAACCAATTTATGTTACCTCAATGTTTAAACAATTTATGCTCGTGTATTTAAAGATAAAGGAAAAACCAATTGCTTTAATTAGGTGGAAATCCAAAGAGGGGAGAAGCGGTAAAAATAAAATAATTGTTACTTTTATAATAAAAGACAACACAATCAAGGTTTCCCTTTTCAAAGGAAGCATAAAATGAACTAGTACAATACGAAGCCAAATTTAATAATCATATAAATAATTAATATCATTTTATCCTTGAAATTAAAATCACGAAGAAATATAGAGACGCATAAATATGAAGAAAGGGTGTAAGAGACTTGGTTGGTAATACATTTCTACACCCGGTGTGTGTGTGTGTGGGAGTGGGGCTGAGACTGGTACGAGGGGGTTCCTGACGGCGCCTTACAAGCCAAGAATCCACAAATAGTAGAAGGAAATCAACGTGAGACCGAGAAAGGCAAGTTTAAGAGTTTTTAAGACCATGTGAGACCCCTTTCACCATTTACTGTGTCGAAATTGGGATGAAAAATATATTGGGAAGTCTTAAAGAGATGCAAAAGTGACCCGAATTAGACCCCCACATTGTCTAGGGGTGCTATGGTCTAGAGACTGTGCCGCTACTCCTGCTTTCAGGTTTAACCCATTTGGGGGGGAGTATTTCCAGAACAAAATAATAATAATAAACAAAATCCTATCGATTTTGATGCTTGCGTTAGTCTAGTGGTTTTTTAACTAAACTAAATGAATTGATGGAAGTGATAGACAATAAAATAGAACACATTGCACACATAGTTTTGGTGTATTTGGGAGAGACAGAGAGAGGGAGTTTTCAACATCAGCTATGTTGCATTCATATGTAACAAACGATATTATAAATATAATGAACTTATTTCTAATATAGACATGGATTAAATATTATAAGATAATCATTAATTAAATTGAAAATAATTCAATTGAATTATTGCCAATATATTTTTTGGTTTCAAGTATATGCCATGATTATAACATAATTGATATTATTTATAGTATTCAAATAACACTAAATAACATTATAATAATCGTCTTACAACAACATGGAACATGAGCCTCTCCTCTTTCTCTTTGAAATGAGTATGTAACGCCTGGTTAGTTTATTTAAGCCTTAAAAGGCAATATTAGGTCGTTATTCGAAGGGTTTGCCTTGATGAAGTTGAGCATCATCTGACCTCGTTGAAAATGACTCACTGAGTCGAGTATATTTCGTACATTTCGGTGAAATCTTTTTGCTAAGTGAATTTTCTAAGTGTAACACGAACACATTTACATAATCTACATACATAATTTATCCAGGATGTGGTTCATGTATAGTATATTAGGTTGTCTAGAAATTAATCTCTTTAGAAAAGACATAAAAAGTGCCTTGTAAAGTTGTGTGACTTGTTCGGATTTTGCCGAGAACTATATAAAGATAAGTGCAATAATACCTAGGCATTTTCTAAAGCTATCAATACATAAGCAACTTTTAGAGCTAGTAATTGGCCTAGGTCTTTTTTAAGTTAGAAAGACCTACGCAGTTTTCTAAATTAGCAATTGACGAATGTCTTTTTTTAAGTAAGCAATATTTAGGACGTTTTCTATGCTTGCAATGCTTATGCCTTTTTCCAAGCTATCAAAGCTAGCTGTTTACTAAGCTTCTAATGCTATACCTTTTTTAAGCTAGCAATTCCTATCCCTCTTTTAAGCTAGCAATTAGCCTAGGTCTCTTTTTAAGTTAGAAAGGCATATGGCTTAATCTAAGCTAGCAATGACTATATCTTTAAGCTAAACATGTCTATGTTTTTTTCTAACATATCAATATCTAGGCATTTTTCTATGCTAGAGATGCCTAGGCCTTTTTCTAAACTAGCAAGGCTCAAGCTGTTTTTTGCGCTAACAAGGACTAGAACTATCTATAAACTAGCAATATCTATCCCTTTTTAAACTAGCAATTCCTAGGCCATATTTTAAGCAAGTAATTCATATATCTCTTCTATGCTAGAAACGTATGTGGCTTTTTGACTGAGAGAGAGCAATGCCTATGCTTTTTTCTAGGCTAAAACTGCATTTTTAAGTTAGAAATGCCTATTCCCTTTGCTAGGCTAGCAATGTCTACTCATTTCTCTAAGCTAGGAAGGCCTATAGATCTTCTCCAACTAGCAATGTCTATGCATTTTTCTAAGCTAGCAATGCCTATTATTTCTTCTAGGCTCGCAATGACTAGACCTTTTCCAATGTCTTTCCCTATCTTTAAGCTAGCAATTTGTCTATGCCTTTTTAAAAGTAATTAATGTTTATGCCTTTGTTCTAAGCTAGCAATGCCTATGCTTTTTCTGGGCTAGCAACACCTAGGCCTTTTTCTAGGGTAGTAATGCCTATCCCTTTTTAAGCTAGAAATTGGCTTCTACCTTTTTTTCTACGCATGCGATAACTAGACCTGTTTTAAAGCTAAAATTCCCTTAATTAAACTTATTACTCTCTACTAACCCCAAAGGCATCATCCACACTTCAGTGGGTCAGTGAAAGTAAAAGAAAAGAAAGAAAGATGATACTTAATTGGTATTGCTACCAATATTTACTAAGAATATATAGTTTGTGAAACTAAAACAAATCTCACTGATAGGCCAGGGTTGAGAGCATATTATTCTGTTTACTTCGGGTATAAAATTATTCAGTTTTGTAAAATTTATATTTATTTTATCGCTGAAAAGTACCCACAAGTTCATACCAAAATTAATTGTTTAATTGAGAGTAAAACCCAAACTAGTGAAAGTTTAATTACTGTTATAGTAAACTAAATTTTCAAAGCTTGTTAATAATTGTATTAATTAGTATGTTAAGAAATCAATTTTATTTTAGTAGGAATTACCCAAAAATGTATGAGTTGTTTAAATTGTTCAAAATTTCATCTAAGTTGTTTAAAGATAAATATCGAAATGTGTAGCCATTATTAAAAATTAGTAATGATTCTCCGATTTAATAGCTGTATTAATTTTTAGGCCAATGAAAAGCTAGCAATTCTTCTGCCTTTTACTAGATGTAGCCATTTTTAGGCCAATTTTAAACAAGCAATGCTTCTGCCCTTTACTAGCCTTAGTAGATTTAGGTCAATTTTAGGCTAGCAATGCTTCTGTCTTTTACTACATGTAGTAATTCTTAAACTTTATTTAAGCTAGCAATGTCTAGAGATATATTTTAAGATTTAGTAATTCCTAGAAGTTTATTATGCTAGTAATGTCTTGACCTTTTATAAACTAGAGGTTAGGCCTAGGAATTTTTTATGCTGCGCAATTCCTACGCTTTATTTGAACTGTCAATGCCGAGGGCGTATTTAAGGTATTATCAAGGTATTATTATTAAACTAGGCATTTTATACCGTGTAGTAATTCAAAGGCCTATTTCAGGTACCAATGTCTAGAACATATTTTAACTAGTTTCCCTGTATCAATTTTTTAAGCTAGTGTTTCCTAGGCATTTTATAAGCTCTCATATTTTCTAGGTTTTATTAAAGCTATCAAAGCCTACGACTTATTTAAAGTAGTATTGCCTAGAATTAATTTAAGGTAGCAAAGCTTATGCCTTTGTAACATTAATTTCAGTTTCAATTCTTAGGCCTTATTTAAGCTAGTAATTCCTAGGCCTTTTATATGGTGTATTCATTCCTAGGCCTATTTCAAGTTAGCAATGCCTAGAACTTTTTAAGGCTATCAATTCCTAGGCCTTTTATAAGCTGTAACAGTTCCTAGGCCTATTACAAGTTAGCGATGTTTAGGCTTTTCTTAAACTGTAGTAATTCCTAGGCCTTATTTAAGCTAGAAATGCCTAGGCTCTATTTAAGCTAGTAATCTCTAGACCTTTTGTAGGCCTTTTAAAACTAATAGTAATTTCTATTAAGTTAACGATGTCAGAGCATTATTAATAATAATGGAAAAGAAGTTGCTGAATTACTCTTTTTGTATATTAAAAATAATTTAATTTACTTTGAAAAGAGGCATTAATTTCTTGACAAAATAATAACTTTTCAATTAAGGTGTTTGTTAATCTTTATTTAATGTTACCCCACTTAACTTATAACATTGCTACAATTTTAATATTCTAGATGCTACCTTGGCGTAAACAAAGAGAGTGGGAACAAAATAATAGCCAAGATGAGCAAATGGCGACTTATGGAAATGAGTGGAATTCGACTGGCTGACACAAAAACTACATCTAAATGGATTCATTGTTATTACAAACAATCATAGGAATTCGCTTCGCTTCATAAAAACAACAATGAAATGCATTCATTGTTATTAAATAGATTCATAGAAAATATTATTATAGATCAATTTATGAAACATTTATCGATATTGAATTCATTTTCACCTTCACTTTTGTGCCTAAGGAAAAAGTTTAAAAAATATCGGAATTCATTTTATGTTTAATTTAGTTACTTATTCAACCGTTTTCTTTTGTTCTCATTTTAATTTAATGAAAACATATTCTGAAGTATTACTTGATTTACTAAATAAGCTCTTTCCTAGTTATGAGTTTTATTAATTATTATACAATAAATTACATGTGGATGCAGTAATTAGAGTAACAAACATGCTACTGTAATTCTTTTACAGTTATTATTCCGTATCATAATTAACTTAGGCTAAAAGGGACTGATTCTATTTTATAATTCAACTGAACTTGACATTATACTCCTAATCTGGATGTCTTTCCTTCCTTTATCAGAAACTCTGCTTCTGAAACAAGTTTAACAGACCTAAGTCGCGTGCTCTCAATTATTCTCACTTATGTCCTTATGACCATATGACCTTATGACCTTACGACCTTCAAAACTTTCAACAAATGGGGGCAATCCCACCCATAGTTAGTTTTCGTATAATAATTCCAGGACTAACCTTGGGAGGACCTTGTTAATTATATCATTGGAAAGGGGATATAAAACGACATAAGTGTTTCAAATATCGTTAGAATCGGCCGAATAGTTACGATGTTTTTGCTCCCAAAGTCTTTGAAGGTAAAAGGGTTACGGTTCTCGCGACCGACTAAAAAGGAGCTAAGTTCAGAGAGTCTCTCAACTTTAATTCTTGTCTTTACTCAAAGAAACGCGTTTCAATTGGCATTACTTCGGGTAGAACAATTTGGCCAATTTAATGGCCTTTGGACACAATTTGCCTTTCGTTTGACCACCAGAATTTCTCTCAAATTGGCACAGAGGAATTTTCCCGCTGAATAATCGTCCCTCATTAATGCAACTGTGAAGGAGGAATTTTGTGTTAATTGTGATTCTAAAAAACAGAACCGAGTTTTTACTTTGTGAAATCCCATTTTAAAACAAATTTGGGACAATAGACATAAAGGAGTAATCCGGTTTATTTAATTCGGGGGGGATTTTATTAGGCTTTAAATTTAGATAAAATATGACATAAGATTGCAGTTTAATAGGATTATTAATAAGGATTAAAATAGGGCTTAATTTAATGAAAATGATAGTATGTAAACAGGTTTTAGTCGAAGGTTATCCATATTTATTAAATCTATAAAAATGGGGATAAATTTGACCTCATCATTGGTGGTTGCTCCCCACACGGACCAAAATATGTCTGTTCTCACCAGGAATCAAACCCCTTCACTGGTGAGGACATCAAATACATTAACCATGATGTTAAATCCTGTGGCAGTTTATTCCAAAGGTTTACAATTTTCTACCAAAATAAATCACCAGTTAGATTTGGTTTAAAAAGCAACGGTACTAGCTTCATCCCATTGTCTCATCATCATTTAACTTGAAACATATTCCATCTTCACCATTTTCAATCTTCTTTAATATCTTCAATATTTCTATCATTTGGGATCGCATTTTCCTCGTTTCCAGGTTAAAAAGATTTAGTCTTTTCAATCTTTTTTAATAGTTATGTTTTCTTAAGGATGGTATTAGTTTGGTTGCTCTTGCTTGAACATTCTTAAGCCTTTCAATATCCTTCCATAAAAGTGGAGCACAGAACTGTGCACAATATTCCAAGTGTGGGCGAACGAATGCATTATATGAATTTAGTCGAAGGTTTCATTTCTGCATTTAAATTGACGTTTTTTGTATCAGAGGATCTGGGACGCCCTTTTTCTGTTGCAATGAATTGAAGACTAAACTTAAGATCACTCGATATTTATACACACAAATCTTTCTCAAGTTTTGTTTCTGATATTTTCGAACTAAAAAATGTGTACATAAGTTGTGGATTTCGGCTTCCAATACACATTACCTTACTCTTATCTAAATTTATACGCAGTTTCCGTTCTCTTGACTATTTTTCTATACGATTCATATCTCTCTGAAGTTCGTCTGCATCATCTTGACTAATTACCCATTTTTCAAGTTTTGTGTCATCTGCAAATGTTACAATTTTTGACCTGAGATCTTTGTTCAGATCATTAATGTACGTTATAAATAGCAAAGGGCCTAACCCAGAACCTTGAGGCACATCACTTAACTCCTTTGTCCAATAGGGCCTAGTGTGGAAACCAATTTTAAGGCACATTTCTGATTTTGTAGAGCAGACCATCCAAAATTTGGAAATAAAGAGGAGAGAAATCTTAAAAATCATAACGCCCCTTTTTGGGGGCCAAATTTCCTTAAAAATTATCTATTCCATAGGGCAAGGCTGGATGTATTCAGTTATTATATGTAGTTCTCGTCTCTGAAGCTAGAAATGGGTAATTTCTGTACAGGAACAAAATTTGCACTTTAACTCCTTATGTAACTAACGTTTAGGTAAGTTTAGATTGAGGAATTCCTTGTTTGTGAACTACTAGGAGGGTACTATAAAATAATCAATGTTGAAGAATTTACGAGATATTTACAGAGGATTTCCTATGCAGGGATATGGCTTCACCTTTTTGAATGTATGTTATAGATTCAATCATCACATGTATTATTTCTGTTTTAAACTAACTCATCTTTTTATTATTCATTTTCAGGGCTAAGATGAGCAAAAGAACTAGAACATCAACAAGTCACAGTGTCTGTAGCTCCCCACTTCCACACCCTTTTCATTATGAGTTGCCAACAAAACAACAGGTTGGAAGATGTGAATACAAGAGGAACAAGGATGTTATTCCTTAAGGTATCCGAGGCCCTTACTGAGATTTGGAAAAAGCCAGTATTCCAGTTCAGCCGATCAAGAATGTTAAAACCAAATTGCTCTGATTGGTGGAAAAAGCTTGTGTGGTATAAATAAAAGGGATGAATACCACTAAGAGTAAGAAGCTTATCTTATCATTGGGTCAACCTTTTGATATAGCAGGCTACCAGTGTGCTGATCTGTTAGATTGCAAGTGTGAAAAGAACATGGAAGTGCCACGTCGAGAGCATGAATTTCTTATTGACCAAAGAACTGGGCGTCACATAACAATTGGAGGAGTGGATGTAAAAACAATTCAAATGATTAAAAAAAGGGAAAATCAGAGATGATCGAATTCAGGAAACAAGAGAAGAAGAAGAGTGACAAAAATAGAAGAGGGAAGAAAAAACTACATTTCAGATGAAGCCTTGGATGAAGAAACCTCATTTTCTGATTTTTCTGATGATGAATGGAAGAAAGTCTTGGCGAGAACAGAAAACAACATCGTACCAATACCAATAATTGCCATGGAAGCAGATCGGTATTCTGTGTCAAATAGAGCTGCTGCTGCTATTAGTAGCGCAGAAGACCGATACCATGTAAATGACCATCACAAAGTCTGGAGGGCACGACAGATGTTAAGGAGGAACTTCATCGAATCTGAATGTTTGTAACATAAGAAAACTACTGCTTTGTTTTTGATGTGTGGAGAGACACAACAGCAGCTAAAAAGAAGAAAGGCAACAAATGGTATGGACAAAATGAAATTCAAGATCACTATGTCCATGTAGGAAAAGCTGGTATCATCTATTTATATCATCTAACTATTGAACGATGAACAGATGCAGGAATTGCATACGAACTAATGAAATGGCTTGTTGAAAATGATATTCAAAGATGAGATGAAAGTAGTGGGAGCTAACAGCAGGGCAACTAACACTGGCTACAAGAATTGACCCATCAGAGGGCTGGAATGTCAATTACATCATCCGTTACAGTGGATCATCTGCAGCTAGCATCTAAATGAGCTTCTTCCGATGCACCTGTGCAGGAAATATATTTGTCCAACAGAAATTGGAACTCAGTAGAAAAGCTTTAACCATCTGTGAAACTACAAGTATCATCAACTGGTTTTACTGCATTGCTAAAGGAGCTCCTCTTCCCAATGTAGATGTGATTGAACTTAGTCGGAACCAGGCCTACCTGTACAGAGTGATCAGTGCTATTAAAAGTGATGTAATTGACGATCACCTCTTACATATGAAATCAGAGCCAATATTTCATGCAAGATGGCTCAACGCTGCCAGCAGAATATGTCGACATTATGTGGCGATATAAAAACCTAATAATGACTTGTATGTACTCACAGAGTTTGTTTTGTGTCATTATCAGCCCATTTGGTTTAACATCTAATGCACGGAGGGATCTAAAAATCTCAACAGATCAATCTTCTGCAAATACTCCAACCTGCCAGTGAAGCCAGAGTATGCCACACAATCCGAAGGAATTCCTACTGGGCCCATCCTGAGAACCTCCTTTTGGCAATACTGGCAGATGTGGATCAGAAGAACAGGAAATTAGCTATTGACCGAATCAAGAAGATCCGAGAAGTTACTGTGGATGAGGAAGAGATCCGTGATTTCAGGCAACCAAAAATAGATAAAACTGCTATGAACCTAACAGATCTACTTCCCCCTGAAGAGGAGTGCAGGGTTGAGCCACCAGTTACAATGCATTTATCTAATCCGGTCCTGATAAATATTGTCGACGTGCCTCTCTCTATTACATTTCATGCCATTCTCCTTTGATTCCCAATCCCCTAAGTTTTTTTTGTCAACAATTTGTGAAGGAAGAACTTTGTCAAACGCTTTATTGAAAATCGAGTTATATATCAATCGACTTCTGGTCATCACATTGCTCAAATACATATGAGAAGAAGTCCAACAAATTCGTTAAACAAGATTTATTTCTTCTGAATCCATGTTAAGAATCTCTCAACAATTCTTTTGATTTTAAATGAAATACATTTGACTGATTCCAGAAGTTTTCCAACCACTGAAGTTAAAATAATCGGTCGATAATTTTTAACTATTTCCAGTCATTAGGGGAAAAACTTCATTGTGTAATGGTGTAAAAAGTATGGGCAAGATGCTTGCTAATAACACCCTTAATTTCTTTCAGAACTCTGAGATAAAAATATCAGGTCCAGGTGATTTGTTCACATGCATTTTATTAATTAAATTACAAACATCTTCTGCAGTACAACTACCATATTCTAATGAGTCTTTGCCTTCATATATCATATTTAGTTCAGGTATATGAGGGATTTCTTTCTTAGCACAAAGAGTCCTTTAATATTTGTTCAATAAGCAAGCTATGTCACAGTTAGGGAATTTTATACTGCCATCACTATCTCTCAGCAGCCCAATATTGTTTTTATTTGCTTCTTATTGTTTACTAAAGCATATAATTCCTTTGGATTAACTTTACAATTTTGTACCACTTTTGTCTCTTCGTATCTCTTTACTTTTTTAATATTTCTTTTCAATTTTCCTCTTGGGTTATCATACTGTTCGATAATCTGTTAGGATAGCTTGCTTTCATCATTATATGTCTCTTTTTCCTTTATCATGATTTTTATTTCCTTGAAATATCACGTGGGATCGTGAATAGTAGAGGATTTGAAAGATATTCCCACATTTTTTTCCTCCCTTATCGTTTGAAAGAGAGGGAGTGAAAGAAAACATATAAGAGGGAAACATATACTTTATTACACATTTGGCTCAGAAACAAACATAATAGCTTAAATATTTGTGATATTTACTATTTTACAACAAACAATTTACTTATCTTCCAGGGTTTTCTTGCCATGTTCGCAAGCAAAATGAGGTGCCAGAGTTTGTCTTGGTCCTCAACTGGCACACCAAAGTATACTTTGAAGCTTCTGACATTCTCATAGATGCTGTCACAGGGTCAGTTTTGCTCTCGTTTCGATCAACTGTGCCGAGATTTAACAAAATCCATCTGGAGAATGATTCCAACTTCTTGATGCCATTTCCCTTCTGATCTGTTCACTATGGTAGCTAGAGCTGAAAAGATAAATTAAAAAGTGATTATAGGTATTAAAATTAGACATTTGTAACTTTACGAGTATTATGGTATTTCCATAGCGAACTTCCTCTTCATAGTATCCAAAATATTGCAAAAGGCTATTTTAACAATTACTCTTTGAACTCTTCCACAATATTAATACATTACATGAATGTGATGGGAGAAATGCCGAGAAGGAACTCCCGTGAACTGATATAGAAAGATGCGTAAATTGCATCTAGCGATTATACATAATTCCTCGTAAGCGTCTGATTAATTTTCAGAAAGTTTATGAAACCGTTGTTTTAGACACGTTTAGGAATGAAAAAAGCATAATTTAGTAGATATACAACATTATATATCTAAGGTTTTACATATTTTACAGCCAATTTTCAGAAATTCTAATACAACGACAATCTAGACATCATTGGAAAGGAGCATTTTCTGATAAATTGACCGGGAAAAAGGAACTTTGCCAACAAGAGAAACATTACATGATGAACCGATTAGGTAAAGGAAAGTCTGATCTGCAAATGTCAAGAGATATGAAGCATGTTGATCTCACTGTGATGGAAACTGTAGAGAATGGCATTAAACCAAGAAAAAAAGGGTTCAACCAGAATATCCAGCTCTTACCCTTAGAGATCTCTCTCAAAAGAGGTGGCTAGAAATGATCCTGCTAGCAGCAAAGCTATTTCACAAGCTGTTGGGGCTCATTCTCTCTCTCGAGAGAAACAAGGTGTAAGGCTCTGAGGATATATTTTCCTGTAGGAATAAGAGCAAAAAGTACAGTTCCTAACCCCAAAATATCAAAACCCGTCTGTTGTTGTGAGCCCAGACGTACAAGAAAAAGGCCTTTAACAAAATTATCTTGAGAGACGAATCAAGAGTCACTTGGAATGCGCTGGAAGGTTGGGAAAGGGGTTGTGTTTTTTTGGTGTTCAGGTGAAACAATTAATCATGATACAAGTAGTATAAGAAGGCTTGATAATTTGGGCTAGAATTATTGAAGACAAGCTCGTTGGACCCTTCAAAGTGTATGATGGTGTCAAAATGGATTCGAAGTCGTACTGCAAGTTCCTGGAGTAGACCTTCCTACCTTGGTTCAAGAGATAGCTGGTGAAGATAAGAAAATCACCTGGCTTCATGCAGAGAAATACTACAAGTTTTTCCTCCAACTTCTTTAAGAATTGATATAGCTGAAATTATTTGTAAGGGAGGAAATCGAGGTCTGACCCCTCATATTAGTTCTAACCTAAATCCATTTGAAAAGTTGTGTAGCACGAAGAGAAAAGTCTACGCTGATGGCCTGCAATTTACCACCAAGAATGACTTGTGGGAAGTCATCCAAGTTGCTGCCAAGATTGTTTCCGCTGATTGCAACAAAACTTTGAATCGCTCAGTAGAATTCAGATTGTTCAAAGTTAGTCAGGAGAAAGGTTCCTTTGTCCACCAGCTCTTGAACGGTTCTTATTTAAAATTGTTTTATCTAATTTGCTTTATTTTGTATTTCTTTTAATTGCTTCATATAAGTTGTTTAAACATCCTATACTATTTTATTATATTTTCTTTATATATTTTATCAAGTTACCTTGATACTTGTAAAAAAGCTAATTAACAAAGTTTCCTTGATACGTACCAATATGCAGTTAATCAAGTTGCCCTGATACGTATCAATAAGTTAATAAAGTTGCATTGATACCTGCGAATAGGCGAGTTAATCTATACGTGCCAATAAGCTAGTTATTTATGTTGCCTTAATAAGTGAAAATAAGGTACATACTTAATGAAGTTGCCTTCCTACAATTAAATAGGCCCGTTAATAAAGTTGTCTTGATAAGTGATAATACGCTAGTTAATAAAGTTGCTTAATCAGTGGCAATTTTACTAATTAATGAAGTTGCCCTGATACAAATGAATATACCAGTTAATATAGTTTCCTTAATAAGTGCAAATAAGCTAGTTAATCAAGTTTTCTGGAAAAGTAACAAAAAGCAAGTTAATCCAGTTGCCTTAATAACTGCCAATAGGCCCGTTATTAAAGTTGTTTTAGTAAGTCCTAATAAGCTAATTAATTAAGTTTCCTTGACCGATGGTTGTACTCGCAAGAAATCCAAACTGCTTTCGAAGCTCGGAAGCAAAAGCACTTGCCAATGAATGAGGTAGGAATCACTTTTTGCGCAAAAGATAAATTTATCAAGCAATGTTTTGTCGGAAAAGTGATTCCTACCTCATTCATTGGCAAGTGCTTTTGCTTCCGAGCTTCGAAAGCAGTTTGGATTTTTTGCGAGGCTAAAACTTGAAGTTGAAAAGTTAGCAGAGACGCGAGAATTGGCAGCATCTGGCAACTCGAGGCGCAGAGTAGATGCCACTTTGTATCTAACAGCGTAATTCAAACTTCAAAAGATGCCTTGATTAATGATAGTGTTTCATTTTATTAAATTCAGATTATCCCAAATAAACTATGCAAATAATTTCGTTTACATTTCCGCTGACTGTAAAAGAGAAAGATTAAATGAGGTTCCCTTTTGCTCGTTGTATTGCTAGAATCTAACTTCTTTATTCCACCACCTCTCAACCTCCTCCTACGGACCGACGACTTAATGGACGCCATATAATGAATTTGAGAAGAGAGGTCAACAGACCTAAGTCGCGTGCTCTCAATTATCTGACTTTCAGCAAGTGGGGCAATCCAACCCATTGTTAGTTATCTTTTAATAACTTCTGGGCTAAACTTGAGCGGACCTTGGCAATTATGTCATTCGAAAGAGAAAATCAAACAACATATGGGTTTCCAATTTCGTTAGAATTGGCCGAATACTTACGATGTTATTGCCAAAAAACCCATGGTCGTAGAATAGGCTCCAGACGATATACTCTATATAACTATTCGTTGAGGGGATTATTCTATATTTCGAGTGCGTGGTAATCTGATGACCGAGGTTAGTTCAAAAAGGCGGGGGGCCTGGAGAGGCTTATTTATCTTCAATATAATTAAGAAGTGGAACGGTGCACAAGGATAAATAATATGGCTACCATATATAAAATAGTTTTATTAATTAAACTATCAAACAACACACGGAAAATATTTACATAAACGGGGATTAAAAATGGGAGAAACACAGGAAATGAAAAAGGTCATGGGAATATCTGATTAATCTGAGGATTAAGATTTGGAGAGATTTAAAACGGCAAACAAACAAAAAGGGGGAATGATTCGCCAAACCGTTTAAAGCACAGAGTTGCGTTGACAAAAGGTTATATGATTAAAAGTAATGCTTAGTTTACGCAAATACAAGGTTGTCGTGCAAGGGAAGGCGATGGGAAGGAATCTTCGGTCCAACTGGCGATTTCCAGGAGAAGGGGTTCTTCGGGGGGTACTCCTTAACGTGGGGGGAAGGACTGTCTTCGAGGAGTGAGAGCGAAGTGGGGCTCGGAAGTACGAGTGATCCCTGTGACAGGATATCGGAGATGTTCTAGATGAACAATGTAGGTTATTGTTGTAACCAAGCGTTCTCTTGAAGAACGTTAAAAAAGGGGGGAATTAAATTATCCTGACGTGATGTCTTGGGAACGAGAACCGTTTCTTGACGAATGGGCTTGAATAACAATGGCTGTTCTAATGTCGTTCTCTTTCTGAACAACAGGGGGGGGGGTGAGAACCGTTTCTTGTCGAACGGGCTCAAAGAACAATGGCTGTTCTAAAGTTGTTCTCTTTCTGAACAACAGAAGGACCTTGTTGACTTGGCCTCTCGAAGGGCACGAACCTTGTCACTCAAGGGATATTGTCCTCTTCTGGACAATAAGGGGTTTTTCGGGGAGAGTTCCTAGGTGCACAAGGGAGACCGGATCGGCTTGATGCCTAGCGAAGATAATGTAAATCTGCTTCAAATGTGAAATGCTATGGTATAAATAGCCGGAGCCAGTCCCTTGGCGTAGGGGACAATGGGGTGGGGGACTTCGATGGAATGTCCCGGTGGTGCCTGGGAAAATATCTTATCTGCCCATAAGCTTAATTCAATCTGGCGAGATCGACGCATGGAGGCGAACGGGGGAGTGAACCTCCTTGATTAAACATTGGCTATGATGGGCGATAACGCGCCTTCTACTTCCTCTCGCAGGATACACGTGGGGAAGCATGTGTTTCAACATTTGATAGGGGCTGAAGCAATGCGGCCTCAGACCGTTCTATCACACCCATTAAGCAGTAAAATGGTTACCATCCGACCGAGACCTACGACCCATCATAGTCACTGATAGACTCACCTAAACGCGACTAAAAATCTACCTTCAAATCGAGACGCGTCACATGAAGTCTTTAATTCATGCCCAAAGCTGCCCTTTATTACATAGGAAGAAGCGAATCTATAAATATTCATCCGCGATAGAAATATTCCTACGGTTTAAGACCATTTTTATTCATTTATGTTCAATTATTCTACTTTAAATCATTATTAATATTTTTAAATGTTATTAATTCATTTAATGATATTATGAAATGGTGTAATCTTTTATTGGCCCTGGATTGCTCATTAGGATTGCGACAAGTGTTGGCGACAGACGCCTCCATCAATTTACACTCGTGGCTGGGGATTTGTGGACTACGCTTCGTCGATTAATTGGATTAAGCTTCATTAATTGGATATTTCAAGGGATGTGTCATAGAAAATGAATACACAAACGATCAGAGGTATTCACGAGCAAAGGAGCATCTAAAAAGTATACATGTGATGTTATCTAAAAGGTGTACATGTAAATTATCACATAAAATGAAATGTAAGATTTCTAACCCATTAGTTTGCGTTGTAAATCTACCAGAACAATTCAATCGTTTGATTGATACAAATTTTAACCTAGAATATAAAAATGAAGTGAAAGATGTCATAGTAACTATTTGCCTATTTAGATCTTAATAAAGGACTGGGAAACTTTAAATAAAGGTTTGGTAAACGAATAAAGTTTGCCCAGATGAAGACGAACTTATCCAATATTCGTGCATTTCATGGTCGTCAGAAACATATTCTAAGGAAATGATTTTATCCCTCAAAATCAGTTAAATCTAGATTAATAGGTTCATAAGACCTAGACTAATAGGTTCCTAAAATCTAGATTAATAGGTTCATAAGACCTATGAAAGTGATGACGTAAGGAATATTCCTATGGTATTTATTTATGAATGGAAGTCTTTCTAAAACCCTTTTTTTAATCATTTTTGAAAGCTTATAATTTATGAGATGCGGTTTTGGGTTTGATGGTTGATAATAATTTATCAGGTGGTTCAGGTTCAACCAGATAGACTCCAGAGGCTTATAGTGAACCAGGACACTCGTATGTTTTTATTTTCCTGCGCTATCCTCTGTGCGTGACTGCGTATGTACATTTGTTTCATACATGTTTCTCTCGGAAACTAAAAAAAGACGAAATAATGGCAGAACCACCACAAAGCCCACTAAAAGACTTTATTTTCTGTTTTTCTGTCATTCTGAAACCGAAATTTACCCAACTTGATCTAAGATAAAAAATATTCCGGCTTTTGTGGAGATCAATAAACCACATCAGTCCGTCCAAATATACTCAAATGCAGCTTCATGTTTGGTCTAAAATTACCCGCAAAATGCAAATAAAGCCAGGAAGCCTCCCAACTCATCTCTTCCCTAATATTTGACCAGTTTTTTCGTTGGATGAAAAATCAACCGCGATAAACAATAATAACCATAGGCACAAGGGCAGAGCAGCCTTGGTTGCATACCTTAACAATAGCCTGAGTTTTCAATAGTTTTGGTGAACTCAAAACCTGCAGACTTCTGGTATTCGTAAGGGAGTAAGATTCAATAGATAGGCTGCCCATAAAGTCTGTTTACAATGACAAAAATTTCTTTTGTGTAAATTCATTACTTTTTAGGAAGTTTCTCCTATTTATCATTTGCGTTTGAAATAAAAGTTTTAAGAGACAATATTGGAATCTTGAATATCTTCATCTTGGGTCCTTGTTTGGAAATTCAAAGATCATCTTCCAAGGTTTCGAGAAAGAGTGGACCGATATTCTTCGCTTGTGGTCCATTAGTGTCGTTCTTATGATGCGAAGGATCGTTGCATTTACCATTTGAGCTCTGTTTTGTAGACTCTCATTACAATTGTATGGGTTTCTCTATCGGTGAATTTGATATTATTGAATAAACCCACCTATTACGAATTAATGGAGAATCATAACTTAATCTGGAATAAAAACACTTACGTACACAGACAAATACACTGAAGAGAGGATAAAGAGAGACAGTTCCTGAAGTTTCTTTATTTAAGAACCATTTATGATTTATGGCTGGGGCTATAGGATCCTATCCCCCCATTCCCCATTTTGCTATGAGGGGAATAGGGGGAAGTCCACGGTACTGACCCCAGAGTGCTCTGGGGATACTTAAAGTACTTGAACATTTATTGAGATTTGACTGCACTCATGAACGGGCCAGGAACATTGTGCACCTCGCAATTTCAGACATATAGTACATAACCCGTACATATAATACAAGTGACCTCACGGGAACCCAAGAGTATAGATGTACACTTATCGATATGGCGGAGAGAGAGTGGTTACTAATAGTTATTTGTTGCTATACACCATTTATATAATCTCTTGATACGAGTAAAAAAATAGAGAGAATTAGGAATCGTATACAAAGATCTCCTTAGTTGATTAAAGCAAGAAGGCGAAATTTCCAATTATTTTGAGGGATACAAAAATTTCCTCTTAAAACCCGATAATGTTTTGGATATCTATTCTGGGGCCTGATGCGACTGGAAGGAACCGACGGAAGAGTGAGACGTCTCCGCCTTTTATTGCCAGGTGGTTCTCGGGTGAGGGAAGGAGACTTGCTAGGTAACACTTGGCGATGTTTTCTGAGGTTATACTTTCGATACTTTCGTGGTATTGAATATAATGTTAGAATTTTTTCCCTATCTAATTTTGATTGGCAACGGTGTTTGTAGGAATTTTTACAGGAGTTGCCAAGTACATCAAAATTCATCATCAAATGTAAAACAGCTAAACACTGAGACCACCATAGTGTGATACTTAACAGTCAACTTGGCTTTTACAATGACAAGTCTAATTTAATTAATTCGCAATGATCTTTGTCATGATATCCTATAATAACGTGAAAGATAAAAATATGTATTTTACTTCGATTTCAAGAAGTTATTTGCCGCAGTACCTAAAAAGGAGTGAAATTATCCTGACCACAGAATCTATAAGGGATGAAGTTCGTTCTTGGAATATGTCCTCGATTTTATTCACTACTTTATTATTTGTTCTTTTTATTGTTATTCAATTGTTTTACTATAGAAAACCTGGATAGAATTGAGTGAATAAACTCAATAAAAGTCAACAACTTCTAGAAGAGTAGAGTCAAATAGTAAAAATAGATTACATTGCTCAGCAAAGACACGGATATCATACGGATCTATCAGGAGGTAAATGAGATGAAACACCCAATAAAGTGGAGATGTAGGTATGAAACATGTTGAAGATAATCAGGAAAGAATGAAATTCCTTCAATAAAACAAAAGATAAAAGAAAGAGGCGCATAATACATAGTGACCCACAGAGGAGAACCAAATTTGCCTGTGGAATGACAAAGTGTACATGGTAATAGCCTGTACATTTGAAGGTGCCAGATTCGACAACGATAGGATGGGTGTTAAGGAGATGTAGAATGAAATGTGCGGTTGTGAAATCATTTTTGCAAGAAGTCGTCTCCTTTTGCTTCATTTTGACAGCCTTGTGTTAGTGGATAACGGGGCCATTTTTATGGACAAGAGATAAAAGCAACCTGCATGTATATATGTTGTGCCTGAGGATCCATCTCTCTATGATGGCTGGAAGCGTAGTAGAGAAAGGTTTATAATTACTCTCATGGCATCTTTGTTTCAGAGATGTAGCATGAGAGAATGATAAAAGAAATTATTGATGGTAAGGTTTTGGTTGAGAATTTCTGAGAATGTTCATGAAAGACTGTGAAAGGTAGAAGCATGGTCGTAAATTGGAGAGATAAGAGGATGGGGGATCATCGTGCATTGCAGCACGTCGATGTGAGGCATGCAACGTGGCCTTTGTCTTAGTCTGTCTGGTTTAGTTACAAAGGACGAGGAAGAAAAAGGAAGAAGAGAAAAACGCACTTGCTGAGGATGATAAGCTTAAATACAAAGCTCGTAGGATTTAAATTATGACGCTCGATGTCATTCCAATTGTTAGATTATTAAGATCATTTTTGTTATTTGTGATGGAAATGTCAGATGCGCGAGGAACATAAACCTGGGGTCCTCTGTTCACAATGATCTAGTAAAGGTGGCCACCTCTGTTACTCCAGTTATGGGAGAAACCTACTTCTTGTCGCATTGGTAGGGGGTAGGGGCTTTTGTTCGCAACATAAAGTGGGTTCCGTCAGCCCCTCATTAGACATAACTCTCCTTTGCTTCATGAGGAAACGTCATTTCTTCTGTACAGCTGAAGACATTTTGAGGTTGGTCCTCTGCCTCCCTGATGGTGTTTTGCCCACAGTCATGAGTGGGTATCTTACAGGTCTTGCACTGCCGCCCCCTGTAAGTGTAAGACCCATTATCGGATAGGTGAGAGGGACCGGGTGACAGAGTGGCACTTCGGCCCAAGAATGGGCTTTTGCCCGATGTCAGGTTACGCTTTATCCTGCAGGGACTGAGGCTGGACCCCTTGAAGCGGGTGTCGGTTCCTGAGCTGGAGGAGTATTTTCCTTTCCAGAATCGCTTTTTGTTTAGGGTACTACTGTCCACAGTTCCATCCGAGGACGCCAGACTACTCACTTGAGTTGAGAGGGTTAAGTTCCAGTTAGTCCGGCATGGAAGGATGGTAGTGGCGTGAGTGTTGATCCCGAGGTTCCTGGGGCAGGGGAGTTCACTGGACAGGTTGGGAAGTCTGAGGGAGTGGGTAGAGTGAGCGGAGACTTGGTCTCGATGGCTTCCGGTCCACGGGATTGTTAATGACCTGTGTAGCTGATGGGAGGCCGTGAGGGCCTGTAGGACCGCTTCCACATGATGGGTGAGTCCTGGGTGGAAAGAGGAGGTGCGGGAGAGGTTCGAGTGCTTACTCTTGAAGCCCAAAATCTGGACTAGCGAGTCCCGGAATCGAGTTGAGGTCAAGTTGTAGAGGATCGGGTTCACGGCCGAGTTCACGTAGATCATCGACCGCGAGAAGAAGAGGACGTTGAAGTACACATCCTGAGGGAGGGAGGTGGGCTTCAGTCACTGTTCAGGGGCAGGAGGGATGGTGTGCAACACAGAAAATAAAGATTAACAACCACCAAACATAAATGCTGATAACAATAGAAAGAGATGAAGATGAATCGAGCGAAACCAGAGAGGAGAAGATAGAGAAGAGACTCCATTAAAGCACGCACTCACACTGAGAGAGACAAGCAGATTGACAAGCTAAGAGAGACACCCACATACACACAGTGTGTATAAGGTCTTGCTGAGATGAAAATACACATACACATAAATATACAGGGTACTTACGATGCTCATGAGAGTGGAGACGTCGGTAACGAAGAAATGGATCAGCCCGAAGACGTGGTAGGGCAGGAGACATACGAAGAAGCTCGCCACGACCGTGCCCAGCATGACCACCACCTGTTGACGAATACGTCTGCAATCGCAGTCTCAGGGGGAAAGGTACTACTATTATTAATAGTAATGGTTTTATAAAAGGCATTAAACTCACTCGTGCCCTCCACTCCCCAGTAACCCTGATCTATGAGCGAAAGAGGTTTATGTTCAGGAAGTTGTAACTCGTTGAATAGATGTGTGGCAATCGTGTTATAAAAAGGGGTGCAGGGTTAATGCTAAGGATGTGGCCCCATTATGCCCTCATGCCCATTATGCCCTCATGCCCATTATGCCATTATTTCCCCGGACGAAATAAACCCCACCTGCTTGCGCGCTCGCAGGTGCCCGCGGGTCATGTGCGGGCTGAGGTCTTTGTGGTCGATGAGCAGCTGTCGGACAATGCGGGTATAGAGGGCCACCAAGAACGCCAGCGGGATGAAGAAGATGCCCACGTTGATCGACAGCATGTAGATCTGTCAAGGAGTGAGTCTTTATCCAGCAGATGGTCTGTACAACGCTTCCATCCCCGATATATATATATATATATATATATATATATATATATATATATATATATGAGCTTTACACAAAAGGATTGGAATGAGGATTTGATAAATGGTTGGGAAGTGAAATATCCCGTGTCACTTTGACGATTTCCCGCTCCAATTCCCGGGAACAGCCTCGCTAAGACCTTCAAATCCCGTTTCCAACATCCTGATGTGTCGGTATGGGACCCCATCTAAACACCACCGTCCCTTTCGACAAAAAGGACTGAAGTAACAAAACACGTATCCAGGTTTTCGGCCTTAATAATTGCATTTTACGAAAGAGGAGACTTAATAGATAGGAGAAAAGATAAAAATAATAAATGAGAGAACAGGATGCCAACGTGATAGAAAGCTGTAAAATATGTTTTACCCATGATGCAGTTTTCTACAAAGGTAAAATACTGGCAGAAAAGTATTACACTTCGAAAGGAAATCATAGTTGTTGGGGAAAATAGTCTTAAAAGAATTTTGTAAAAGACGCTAATTCAAGGCTACGACGCAAATGTTTGACGTGGCTCAGCAAATTTAGCACGAAGCTAGCGATAGAAACTAAGGAAAACATAAGACTTCAAAATCTAGACAAAATCAAAGAACTTAACCAACCAAAGACTTCTATTGACTTGTAGCACACTTAAAATACTCCAATCCCTATCGAAACACATATGATTTCCATAGGAAAGCAAGTTTTAAGTTTGGGAAACAGTGAAACATATGAGCCGATTTACCCGTCTCCGATGCTGGAAACACCGAGAAAACACAATATTAGCGTTGAGGAACCCCTCTGTAAATCAAGGCCATTTTAAGAATCTCTGGAAACACAACCCTCAGAGAAGTCTCCGGTGTACATACCGAGGGCCAGAACTGGTCTATTCGCATCACGCAAACAGGGATGAGGGTCTCCTGATGAACGTAGCGAGCCATCCAGTACTCTGTCCAAACAATGACGGGGCTGAAGAATCGTTCCAGGGAGAAAGAGATTATTTATTCCTTAATATCTAAAAAACAACCAATATTTTGATTAATTTCACGCATTAATCGGTGTTCAAAAAACATTTAAAAAGTTAATATTGGCCCTGGCTGTGTAGATCACTTGATTAGAAATTTGTACTAAAGACACATCATTTGATTGTTGTTTATTATGTAAGAACTATCTACACCGACAATTATTGGGGGCTAAAAGTGTTGATAAGTCTTTGAGACACGCTCACAAGCTGATGCCACACAAAATTTCTACATCACCCTTAAAACAAAGATGCCCACCGACCTGGATATGACGGCTGCGACCGGCCACACAATGGCGCAGATGACAGTGGCCCGGGTTCGAGTACAGGTGCGAGCGGCTCTCAAAGGGTGGCAGATGACGTGGTGCCTTTCGATAGAGATGGCAAGGATAGTCAGGATGGAGGCGTTCTCCACCATCAGCTCGACGAAGGGGATCATCTTGCCTGAAACCGAGAGAGTGGGGGCGATCACGGGGACTAAACGCGAGTGAGGACAGAGGACAAAAAGGGTTGAGGGTCGGAGGTGTACTTACACATAGGTGCGGGTAGAACCCACATCTCTGGCGGGGAGAAGAGCTCGACGATGACCACAGGGTTACACACGAGCAGCACCAACAGATCCGACAGGGCCAAGTTGACGATGAAGGCCCCCGTCGACGAACTGATCAGTTCTCGGTCACGCGAGATCACCACCGGCACCAATACGTTCCCTACCACACCCACCAGTAAGGTGAGGGCGTAACAGCAGCTGTACACCACCTGCATGTATGTGGGAAACGAAGGGAAGGCGGGCGTTCCATTAACCGGTGCTAGGGAGGTCTCGTTGGACAGCATACTGATGTTGCTGACCTCCGTCAAGAGGTACTCCTCAGGACTCGCCTGCGGAGTTGGGGATCCTGGATGGCTGACTAGGTCAGCTGATCCAATTGGAGAGCTTATGTTGGTTTCTAGTCGCCAAAGGAGGAGCTCAGACAAGGTAATTCTCAAAGAAGCATCTTCTTTGTCATTATATTGGGGCAGGTAGAAGTTAGGCAAATCTTGTGAAGCTGAGTGGAGAGGTTGGATCGTGACACAATTTTCAGAAAACCATAACTTATATTCAAGCTCTAGATCCCTCCCACTTCAAAGTGGATTTTGGAGGACTTGTGTGAAAGAACTAGAGTGATAGGGTGAGGTTTTCCTAGGTGAATCTCACATTTCTACCTTAACCTCTAAATTGAAATCACAAATGCACAGAATCCTCTCCAAAACACCTCACTTTTGAGCTCAAGGAGTAGGCATTCAGAAACTTCTTTGTCTTCATCACATACTGTAGAGTAACACTTGTTCCACCACTCATTTAGAAAGCGAACATTATTGAAGGTCTATTAATATTGCTCTGGCAGTATCCATCGCCAGTAATGGATGGTGTGTCCATCCCCAACAGTATAAATCACAGAACGGCCCGTTTGAGAAGAGCAAAACACAGAATCACCGGGCATGTAATAGTCTCCTTAGAGAACCCTGAAGGAGCATTGGACACAAAGGATTTACCTCATTCGACCGTCTTTAGCACGGGGCCCAGTTCTTCAAAGGAATTATGCACAGGCCCCATCAACAACTCGAAATCTGGATTTAACTCAAAACACTTAAAATGAAGACATTTCGGTTAATTTCAGAACCTTCCTGGAAATTAGGAATCGACAAATTTGCTAAAACTGAGTGGGCGGACATCATTCAGAACCCTCAAAGGAACTAAAGCAGGAGATATTTAGTTAAGAACCGCCATTATAGTGAGCGCGGTTCTTTGGGAACTTTGAAGGTAAATAGTGGCTATTTTGTCAATCAAACCTTTTAGCGATATCAAGTTAACATCATAAAGTCTACGAGAAACTCTACCCATGTTCCATTATGTAGTTGCTGGGTAAAACTCAAATTAGCGTGTCAGAGGAGGATCATTATAAACGAATAAAGCAGAAACGATCTAAACCGAGAAATCTTTCGTAAAAAGTGAGATATTTTTTAACTGAGAAAATCGGAGAATGATAAATTACTACAAGATACAGACACACTAACCCATTGTCATACGCTAGAAAAAATTAGATATTTGTATATTATCCAAACTTGCGATTTAAGAGGACGAAAACTGTGATTCAAGGAACAAAAGTTTGAATTCAGGGGGCTATATGTAGTAAACACCCTCTTTCACAAGTAACTGGGTCTATTCATTTAAGGGAAATAATAGGAAAACAGCCAGATGAGGGAATCAAAAGTAAAAAAGTGCTGTTATTTTAAGCTTCATACGAATTTGTAATAATGACTTACTTTCTTGCAGTTTGTGTCAGGATTTATTGAATTTTTGAATCAAATTGTGAGTTCAAAAAGAGACAACACCCGATTACAAAGATCAATGGAACATTTGAATCAATCGAGAACTTGGAGAGAAGTTGGAAGACAGCGACGAAATTTCCAAAATATTTAACCCTACTTTGAACAAATCTGGGTGGTTTTAAGGCTTTCAAATGGCATAAAGAGACAACCATTAACCTTAAATTACGAGGACCACCCAGCATACCCCATTAAAGTTAGCTATAGGACATCTGCTATGTAAGTCAAAGGAAGAGAAGCGAGTAGAAAGAGCAAATCTGCTCCTCCAACCGCTCCGTGAGCCATCGAAGCTTCCATTTCTTTAGACTTATGTCAAGTTTTTCATCTTCAAGGCCAACCACAACACACATAATAGTCGTTATTGGACACAAAATAAAAATGAGTTTCCTGTTGAAGAGGTGACATCCTCAAGAAACGGAAGTTAGATTCTGTGATGGTGTGGGCGCTTCTACTAAATCTTATTCAAATGTCGAAGTTCTGAAGTACAAACTGGAACAATTCTGGGACAAAATATCAGCAGAAAACTCTGCATGTTTCGTGTGCTGAGTTAAAATCGAGGCTTCGTCTTGTCATCTATAAAAAGGGGAATATTTGTTAAACCATCATCTAACATATTATTTTTTCATTCGCTTTAATCTAAGCATTACCTAATATTACAATTTGGTCTGAAATTAATTCAATAAATATCAAAATATCCTTCGTGTTTCTAGCCTATATTATATATTTTTAATATATCAATTAAAAATATTAAAATTATAACAAAACCAAACCTTGTGTAATATATAACTACATAATTATGTAAGAAAGATTTTACAAAATAATATGTACTTGATTTCTAGGAATATTTTTTACTTCTTCATCTTTTGAAACTTTCATCAATTCTTTAATCCATTTCACCTCTATATTTTCTACTCTTCAATTAATTTTTTTCCTTAATCAACCGTTGATTCGCCAATTTATTCAACTCTAAATAGGATTAAATACAAACTTTTAATTCTTTTTTCTCTATTTAAATCCGAGTTCTATTAATGAACACAGAAGAAGTAACAGAGATTGATTTAAGTCAACTCCCAAGTTATTGTTTTGATCAATTCTCTTTATTTACTAACATTCCCCTGGATGGAACGACGGAGATTTCCATTAAACTTCTTTAAGTCTTTGGATAACATTTTCTCGATTCAGAATTGAAGAGATACTCAATTTCATTCAAGTTTCAGTTGACTTTTATATTTTTATATTCAGTCATTCTCTATTCAACCAAATAGACAAGTGTTCATGGGAATTGCACTCAGTCGCATCCTATATTCTCTTTTTATGTTCTTCTATGAGGACCTTTTGGTAGTAGGATAAAAACTCTGTTGAGAGCCGTGTAATATATGAGATGCGGAGATGATTATTCATATAAGGTAATCACGTCCCATAAACGTTATAAACTATTTGAGGAAATAACATCTTAATATTAGGTTTATTGTGGAAACTGACGTTAAGGGGAGACTCACATTCTTAGGCACCAAATTCTGAAGCAAAATAATCAGTTCACTATAACGAAAAACAGCATTCACACGACTAGAATTAAAATTGCGTCTCTATTGTAAATCTTTAAATAAAAACATGTTTTTGAAACTTTCTTTTTACGTCAACATTCTTGTAACCTTCAAAGTCTTTATCGACCAAACAAAATCTTGAAAATAACAAAACAAACTTTCATTTTTTATCAATAGTCTTATTTTTCTTTATTAAACCTATAAAAAAGTGAATCAATTCAGAAAATGTTCATAAATCCGATTAAGGTGAATAGAATTTAAGAACTTAATTTTATGCCACTTTTTAATTTGGAATTTAAATTTGGAATTTAAATACATTCAAATTAGTCCCAATTTTGCCGCTCTGTTTTGGCCCGGAATATTCGAGTCCATCCTTTATTGAAGCATATACATAGAGAAGCTGCGCCCCCCAACTAGGCAGTCGCCAGATGGGCTCCCCCCAAATAAAAATAAAAGTAAAATACGAAAATAAATTTAATAACCTCTGGGAGATATCAAGCGCAATTTAACAAAGAAAAAATGCAGGATAAAAAAGCCACATTCATAACGAAGCCAACTATGGCGTCTCCTGCGAGGAAAAGATAATGCCATCTATCGTTAATAACAAGGATTTTGAAATTCAAGCTTACAAGTATTTGTGAGGTTAAAAGTTTACATTTTAATAAGATATTAAATCCTAGAATATTTGTGGCAACAATTTTCCACTGAGAAATATATTTTTGGCAAATATTTCCTTTCCTAACATCATAAAATATTTCCCATTTAATAATCTCGCTCCCGGCCACAGTATTTTAGCCCTCCTTTTCGTCGTCTCTTTTCGAGAAAGATTTCTATCGTGCACAAATTTTCTCGCAGCAGATTCTGTCGCTCTAATTCGCCTTGGAACAATTTCCTTCCGAACTTGTTGCACGCGATGTTCCGTCTCCCCCACCTTCCAAAGAGAAGGGCGTTAAATAACGCGATTGAAGTCCGGAAGATTTGCAACAACGTCTATATTTTAGGGAAAAATATATTTCCCTCCTGCTATTAATTTTTTATTGTCTCTAGTTTCAATTCTGATTCAGAGCTGATCATTTAAAATAAAAAGCAGTTTTTTTACTCCTTGATAGCCTTAGCGCTCTTTTATGCTTAGGTATTATTAATAATACCATTAATGGTATATATAATACATGTACATTTAATGCCATATAAACGTAACACTATCTGACGCAATATTGCCAAGTGCCATGCCATAAGGATAGATAGACAAACACATTTCTTAAATTTCGTAAAAGAAATGATATTGGTTTAAGGCACGCAAACAAATTAAATTTATAGAGCAACAAGAGGAGCAGCTTCGCCACTCCTTCTTACAGAAGGAGCTTGCGCTTCGCTGGCAGACTATCGGTCTCTGTACTAAGGCCTATCATGATTCTTTTATTTTTAAAACATCACAAAAATTCGATACTTATATATTTTTCGATTGTAACTTCCCAAATATTTCCGTCCTTGTCATTATCCAGGAGGCATTTAACATAAATCTATTTTCGTGCCAATAATTTTGAGTCCCGTGGACTCTTGAAGTGATCTTGTAAGACGTTCTTAATTTGACGTAAACAAGGGTTTCGAGATGCATTAAATACAGAGGGCGAACCCTGTTTTTTATATGTAAAAGAGAGAATGAGAGAGCGATAGATGGAGTTGGAGAGAAAGGTAAATAGAGTTAAATTAAATAGGGAAACGTCAAAGGTCTTACAGCCGCCTTCAGGAAGTTCAATAGATTGTAAACCTATTTATATACACACGAGTTGTCCCGATAACTTTAGCGCGATGGTCAAAAGCGAAAGAGTACGTAAAATGTTGTCTATCTTATTTTAATCCTATCGACGCCTGTTCTTTGGAAATCACGTTCGAAGAGTCGATTCGATGCGTCTTTAGGAGAATCTTTTAGCCTTTAATTTCTATCCATTTCCACCAGCGTTTTTTCTAATTGTGAATAGAATCCTTCAATTCCGTTCGTCGATTCCATTTAGAATTCTGGATGAAGAGGTTAGTTAATGTGTTGAGGTCTACCAGCCTGGTTTTGTGGCTTCTGTGTCTGAATGATGTGATTTATTTTGTTGCCTAAACCTCCACCTTCTTCAACCTCCACTCTTCTTCAATAGGGGAAGGTGTCCATTCATGTGCACTGTATTCCAGCTTTGGCCGTACTCGTCAGTTTATAAAAAACGTAGAGAGAAAGAAAGAGGGGGAGAGTAAGATAATCAGTAAGAGAGATAGAGAGGAAAGAGTGATGGGGCATATATAGATAGAGAAAGAGAGTGCGAGAGAGGAACGAAAAGCGCTGCAGAAAAAATTCAATTAGCCCTAAACACAAATCCTATTATTATTATGGTTTCAGTTGAGGTGAAATGTAAGGCTGCGCATCAGACGCCTCGGCGCATGATATCAAATCACATGGAAACGAGAGATGAAGCGTCTGTCAAAGTTACCCATTCCACTTACGAAGAAACGAACGGTGTATGGAAAAAATAGGTAACATTCTTCTCGATTACCACCAATAAGTCCTCGGATCTTCGATCACGAAGGAGAGAACGCGAAGAAAAAGGATGACGTCCTTCTTATATTTGACGTTGGTTCTTCTATTTTCCTCCGAGTGATCACAAAATAACGTTCCTCACCCCTGTACGTTTGAGGCATTTTTGTGCAGTGCCCAAGTTCTTATTCTTCTTTGGGATACTAATTGTTCTTGTATGGCACTGCCATGGGTGACGTAGCCGCTTATGGCACTCTAGATTGAGATAGTGCCACTCATTCTTTTCTTAATTCTAATCACTCCCCTTCCTAATATTGCTCTTTCCCCCTTTGTTTAGGGAGAAGATCCTCCCTTCATCTCAAATCTTAGGTCCAAACCCGGATCATGTGACCTTTAAAGTAACTCCAACAGCGAGAAGGAGCGGGGGTTGGGAGAAGGTGGAGAAGAGAGGAATTGTGTTCAGTGGTGTTGGGTCATGTACCGGTGGAATAATTGCAAGAAGGTAAGAAACCAGAGAGCAGGAAGAGGTGTTCGTAAGTGTGAGCAGATGTGTGTCAAAAACAGAAATTATTGCAGAAGTAAATTTGAAAGTTACGCCAAGGCCTTTGTGCTAGTTATGAATAAGGGCGATATTAAGGATAGATAAAGAGAGTAATTTGAGCATCCAAATATAATGAAGGCAAATGAGTCTATTTGTGTGAATATGACTGGATTAAACCTCATTACCCAAAATAGGAGGAGGTTACTCGGGTGGCAACCCATTAACAAAGGTGGAGCGGTTTGTGAGAAAGTTGGGATAAAGTGAAAGTCGTACAGGAGATGGTGATTCTGCATTGTAAGAGATGGAAGCGACCTTGAGAACACCGGTGATTGCCTCTCTTTTTCATAGTCAATGATGAAGGTGTGAATGTAACCATTCAGGTTTGTGTGTGAAAGGAATCTTTTTTTAGTATGAAGTTAAGTCTGTTCGAGAGTAGAAGTAGTGAAGCGATCTTTTTAACACTATGAAAGGGATAAAAGACTTTATGGCGGGATGGAGTGAAACTGTATGATGTTATGGTGGTTTTCAGGAAACATTGAAAGTCACTATCTCGAGAGGATGGTAAGTGTAGGGATAATTGAACAATCAAAAGAGTGGTTTGATATAGATTATGAAGTACGTTCATAAATAAAATTAAAGATTTAGACACGAAAAGTGCTAAGCAAGTTCTGATGTGCTGAGAGTAGTTAATCTTTGTTCTGTTAACTTAACCTCTGATTGAAACATTCGGTTAAACCTATGCCCACAGGTACCCCACCTCTAATTTCAGATGAATAACTACAAGACGTTACAAATCCCCAATTATTGGTTAATAAATCTGTCATACAAATCAACAGCGGAAATCTGGCCCAGTTTCACGACAGGTAACGGCGACGAATGTGAACAAAATCCTGTTTTTCTCTCAAAAATAAAAGGCTGTTTTCGTCTCTGAAGCGATTGTTTATATTTCGGCAGCCAAAAAGCTCGAATGCCGCACCCAGAAAGAGGGCTTTGAGATCCTGGCTTTTCCCTCAATGCGAAGAGTAGAGAGAGACAGAGAGCTGTTGTGCTCATTCAACCCTTAATTGTTGACTTCTTGGAGAAGTTACAGGTCATTATCGTCATGTGCGTTGAAAAGTTATTCATTGCCACTGGATAAAGGCTTGGTATTTTCATTCAGTACCAGCCACTTAAGTGATCTGAGTTATAGGTTCATGCGCATTGGAGCGGCCATACTACCTCTACATCGCTATTCCTAAGGAAATGATCGCCGTTATGTAATAGCCAACATCAGGGACCGAATGTGATCACCTGCTTCTCTGAGTCATGAGTCAGTCTGGGACCTTTCTCCAGTAACATCATCATCAGAACCCTCTTGACTTTCTTTTGACGATGCTTAAATCTATATCCAACGCCTCTTGTTCTTGACCAAATTGGACCCCATTACCTGAGGTGATTACCAACCCTTTCCCTGATATAAATACCCATTGATAAAATCAGGTATCTCTGAAACTCACATTTTCAAACCGATTGATTTTGCACTATGGTAGGAAACCAAATGAAAATGGCATGGTGTCAGGTTATAAAGTGGTTAGATAATAGAAAGATTCTGAAATCCATGATTATAATTTATTCGGCTTTTGAACTTCTCCATTGGGAGGTGAATTGTTACCACCCAAACTCTTTTGACATTCACAAGACTCTGCGCTATAGGGAGAGAAGAGGTCCAAAATAGGATTGGCTGGAATCTTCTATTTTCTTAAAGAATTATATGGAAGAAGATGTGAATAAAGAGACTCTAATGGGTCTAGGCCAGAATTTAATACATGTATAGTGGTTTCCTTAAAAATGGTGGGGCTAATCCACCCCCCGTCCCACCTCTCTTCCTTCAAGTAACTAATTCCAGATTAAATCAAGAATTTTGATCGATTTAGGGGGGAGACGCCCCCATTTTGCTGCTCTTTGTGCTCCATTTTCAGGCTTTCCCTTAAGTTGGAGGATGCTGGGGTGTAATTGCCACTAAGTAGTTAATGGCATCCATTATAAAGTAGGAAAAGTGAGTAGATGAAAGGAGAGTGAAAGAGAAAGAGAAAACTTAAGAGAAAGATGATGGTAGGGACGAGGAAGGCTTTGGTCTCCCCAAGGGATTCACAGCAAAGTGGAATCAACACAGATTTGGAATTAGTTCACCTTACTCCTTAGCTCCCTTTCACCTTGGTGCCCTTTCTTTGGCTGGCTATGGCCCGAGCACATGGTCCGTCTAAGAAGGGGAACCCGCCTCACTGCCATTCCATTTATCTTCATCTTCACCCAACGCCGAAACAGAACGCGATGACAACATTTATTATGTAAAAAATGACCAATTTTCTTTCTCACACAGTCCCACCCTTGTCTATACATTAACCAAAATTTATATCCAACCTGTAAAAATAAACTCTCGTATTCCATCCATTCCCACTCTTTCCCACAGCATCCTATAGTTCTCCCTCCAGTTTTTTCATAAAAACACGATATCTCTTTCGTCTACACCTTCCACTTGCAGCCAGCCACATTCTTACTTTCCGAATGTTGCCTGTGGGCGATTAGCCACCCCCATTTGCCTGTTAATCAACCCCGCCCACCTTCGTTTGCCTGTTAATCAACCCCGCCCACCTCTTCTAAAGGAAACGTCTCGTCCTGAGAGGGTTACAATTCCCTTCATCCTTAAGCCGCCACAGATTAACACAGAACGGCCGAAATGGGTCTGAAGCCCGATTTTCCGCCCTCTCGATTACGAATTAATGGCCTGGAACAGAAAGGAATTCGTTCCTCGCTACGATAACCAGAGATTCACGGACGTTAGCAAGCCGGGAATATCCGGACCGCCTGAGATTTTCACCAACCAATTATCCAGGATCGTGGAACCAGGAATCGAACCTCAAAGGACTCAGGAAGAGGTGGGGTGAATGAGAGACTTCAGGAACACAGCCTGACCCATTACTCCGCAAGGGGTTGCGAGCGAAAAGAGCATAGTAATGTACCCGCGGCATTTATGTTCTTTTGAGGGGACGAAAGCAACAAATGACCGGTGGCGTTCCATAGGCACGTGTCTTAGAACCATTCATGACGTCACAAAATCTAACATTAGTCGGGATGAGAGTAACCAATGGGTGTCACCGGTTGCTTCAACAGGGTTCGTGTCCTTTCTGGGTGGGTATTGGATTCACTCTCATAACTAATAGGCAGAAAACGTTCATTATTTTCCCCATTGGATTAGATTATAGGAAAATGCAACACATTATCAAGGAATTCCATTGTTCAACAATGGCGACAGGACACTGCGACCAGAGAACAATTTCCATCGATGACAATTTATCCCTAAAAACAATTTCCTTCTGAACTCTCTAAGGACGACTGTTCCAAAAGGACAATTTAAAGCGACATGCAATATACTCGAAGGAAAATGTGTGTGAGGACTAATTTTCCTAACATAATTCCTGAATAGACATTTTGGCTACAAGGACACTTTTTCCCCAAGGAAAGTTTAAGTCGGAAAACAAATTTCCCCTGTATTTTTTTCTACACATTCGACCGTAAGAAAAACTTACCTCTAAGGACAATTTTTCTACGAGGTCAATTGCAATGAAGGGAAAATTCTTTGAGATGATGATTTTCCCCTAAAACCTATAATCTCCTTATGCCTGTAAGACATTTTTCAATTGAGGACAATTTAGGTCAGAAGGACACTTTCCCATCTCAATAGAAAAATCTTGCCTAGATATTCGGCAACACTAAATTTTCCTTGGAGGACAGCTGCACTAGTAGGACACATCCCTCCTAATTCAGTTTATCCATGAGGGATAAAAGGAAGAGATCTATTGACGGGGGAAGTTTGTTTAGATGTAAAGCAGAAGGTTTTGGCGAATGTTGTCCTTCCACTTGAGTGCGAGCAACGTAGGTACTACTTCATCACATACATGCAAGAATGCTGATAAATGTGAGGTTGTGTAATATTCTCATACATATGGTCGCAAAGAGTACAGTTGAAATATATAAGAAAAGTAATGGCAGCGTTTAGGTGAAGAAGCGGTTAGAAAATCCTTCTACATTCATCATTCTGTCGTAACGTAATACGCGATAGACAGGAAGTAATCTATCAGCTTTGCCTTGAAATGCCACGAATGTTGTGTGGAGGATGTAGAAGAAAGTTCTGTGAAGACTTTCGGTTTTGTGACTTGAAAAAGAATATTCCTCTTTTGTCCTCACAAAAATCAAGCGAACTTAGCAAATTCATTTCATTTGTCTCTTTATGTCAAGTTTAAATTCTGACCCCAAGATTTGAACTTAACTGAATACCATTCTCGCTTTTCCGAATGGTAGTTGAGTTTATTTTATTCATATGTTGTCTTCGGGTAAAAGCCATTGAGAAATTACTATAAAGATGAATCTTTTATTTCATCGAGGAATTTTAGCAAAGAAGACAAAAGCTTTTTTATCAGAGTTTTCAAAATTATAAAGTTGCCTCTTCAAATGAAGATGCGAGCAACTTTTATTCTATTATGCGATCTTCAAAATCTTCTGAAAATTCATCAAAACTCCGTCCTCTTGAAAGACATTTCACTACAGTACAATTTTCAGAAGTCTTACATCGATAAACCTTGTTGATAACAAGAACCTCTATTAGACATTCATGGATGAGGGTTGTTTAGCAGAGAAATTGCACCACTTAGCAAATGAAAACAGCACAAGAATGGCGTACCGGTTTCCTATCATGGTCGGTGTCACCCTAATATCTTAAAAACTCATATCATCTTTCAGCCACCCCAAACAATACGAGTGATTTTGAATATCCAGAGTAAAACTTCCTTAATCATGACTCATCTTATGGAAGTAATAGAATAAAAGAAAGTGCAGGACTTTTCTTGCTATGGTAACTTTGAGACTATTTAGAAAACTTAATATTTTTCTTGGAATATTTCATCTTTCCTTTCCAAAATATTTAGTAAAATCTGCCGTGAATTTCAAATTGAATTTATTGTCAAAATATAGTGCAATCATGACACATTCGAAACACTTCAAGCTCTACCATCTCAAAATGGATTGATCAACTTCAGGAGGCGCAAGAAATACCTGCTTTCTCTAGAGAAAAGAAGCCTTAAGTGCCAAGACATGTCTGAGATGGTATATTCAATTTTATTCCGGGTAACCGTAATTAAAAGAATCTTACCTTCTAGATAATAATTATTAAATATTGGAAAATAGTATTTTGTTTCAATAAACAGGGTGTCTTTCAATATAATTAGGTTTTGAACCGGCTAAAAAGGCGAAGTTTCTTAATGTTCGAAATAAAACAAGGATTGTTTACTCTTAGACAGACCAAAAGTCAATATTATGAAGCGAACAAAATATTTCAGAATTTTATTTCTTTGCGGTTTTATAAATCAAATAAATCAAATTAAATAGATACTTTACATTTTTCAAACATTTCCAAGTTAATAAATATAACCTGATATTAAAATTAAAATAATTTAAAAGTACAAAAATACTTATCATGGAAGCTTTTGAAATTATTATATAATTCTTTTGGATAAAAGTATAAAAAAGAGACATTTTATCTCATTTTAAAAATTTGCTTTGATTCTCATTATTTAAAAAATTAACTCTTTTAGAATTCTTGTTTGAAAATATTATTTAGAGTTTTATAAATTATTTATTATCTTAATTACCTTTGAGCACTTGACCATGAAGAGAACATGATGATGAAATTGTTTGGGGGAAACCTTTCCTAGGAGAAATGGATTGGGAAAGTTATCCTGAGGACAAATAACTAGAGGTAGAATTGTCCTCAAAGCATAGCTCCTCAGCGGATTTATCCGAGGAGGGAATTTTTCTTGATGGTTCATTTGACTTCTGAGATAAATTGTCCTTCGCTGGAAATTATCCTTCTTAGCGAATGTCGATGGGCAACGTTTGCTAAGAGGAATTTATCTTTGGCAGGGGGCATTTCTACACAGGGGCAAACATTCTTGTGGAAATTGTCCTATAACACAGCAATTAACCCTCCCCCCTCTTCCAAGCTAACGAACAAATAAAGTCCACATTATAGGAACCATTTAAACTGAAACCGAATCCTGAGTTTTAGTCTAAAATGATTTTTTTAAATGCCCCGTACTGTCCTTGTTTCTGTTAGACGGGGTCTCGCTCGCTCTGTCTGTCTGTCCTATACGCCCGATTTTGCGTCTACCAGGACACACGCCACTTACCTTCTCGAAACAAAACCTGGTCTTGGATCAAATCAAGAGACCATGGGACATTCATCCCCCTCATTTCGCTTCGTGCAATCTAATTCTACAACCCCTTCCTCTGGGGTTGATTCGCCCTCTTGATTCACGTCACGATTCCCAATGGATTCTTTGTTCCCCCAATCCCCTTTTGTGTCTTGTTCAAATTCAGTTCGTTCAGTAAAGTGCCATTAAAATCGGCGATTCTTCCTCTCAGTTTCAGGTGGCTCCGCCTTGGCACTCTCTATCCCGCCCCGCCACAGTGCCAGCTGGTAAAGGACTGAAGGCTGCACGCCGGCGTCATTTCGAGAACTCGAATGCGTGTGCTTATGTGTGCGCGTGGGTAGATTAATTAAAGCGAAAAGTATGAAAAAGAAAAGTAGGAAGTGGAGAAGAATTACACAACAAAGTCTTTAGTGTCCCTTCGTGGCTATTCAATAAGTAGGTAATGGAAGAGTGATGTGTCTGTATCAGCAAACACACCTGTGCTTCGGGAGTCCAAGCAAACGACAGGAAAGGATTAGGAGCGAACGCAGTTCGAATTCAAACTAAACCAGGACCAGATCAGATTAGTGCGTCATGGTTCACTAGTAGTTATACTTCTAAACAGCAAGGGGGGTATGTAGTCTCTATGAGGAGACTCCAGCATTCACCGCACTTATGTTTAGAAGAACTACGACAGAACTATTTTGGGGAGGTCTAAAATGCCCCTCTTAGGTTACCAGGACAAAAAGATGTTACTCTTTCTACATTTCTTGTGGCATCGATTTTAGCACGCGATTGTTTTGCTACTTGTGCTGTAAAGTTCCCGGCTGTATTATGCGGATGAAGTAGCAATGCTTTACACACTTCCACAGGGTTGGCTTAACTGAGGACAGTTTTCACCCACGTCAATTGTAAGCACCCAACGGATCCAATATTATTTAATGGTTTAAACAAGTATTTTACCACTTGTGGCAAAATAATGCATAATAAGAAAATATGTTAAAATATTGAATTGCATTAAATAAGAATAATTGTGCTGTATTCAAAGGATTTAAAGTTGTATGTTGATATGTAATTAAGAGTAGGACACATTTTTTGCTGATGCATTTGACAAACCGAGCCTATAACACATTTGTGGTGATTGTTTTGATGAACTGAGCTGGGGAAAGTTTTATGTATTTGCTAGATCGAGCTTGGGGCACATTTTGTGTTGAGCCGCATCTCATTGATTTCTCCTTCTCATTAAAGAACAGGATTGCCTCATTCAACAGCACCTGGCTATAAACTTATCCTTCCATTTAAATAAATGAGGGAAGAACAGGATAACAACGTGATAGAGAGCTGTTCTTTACGGCATACGGTACACCACAAACCCCCACCCAGGTTTAAACGCTTTCCTTATAATTTTTTTTTCTCCTATTTTAAAATACTGCTAGGAAAAGATTACATTTAGAAGAAAATCATAAATGTTAGAGAAAATAGTCTTAAAAAAACCTTTGATAAAAGACATAAATGCAAGAGTAACGAGGAAATAATTCGAGTCAGCAAATCTATCGCGAGGCTAACGAGAAATAAACGTACTCGAATATTGGACAAATCTTGCGTGAGGCTGGCAAGAAACGATTAGAAACTCTTGAATCGAGCCAATCTCGAACTGCGCTTGTAGTCGCTGAATAATAATAATAAGCTTAAAAACAATGAAACTAATATCATGCAAAGCAGGCACTAGAAGCTAGAAATAGAATATTAAATAAATTTTTAAAAAGAGCCATTCGCGCTCCTGGAAAACTACCTCTTTGTGGTTTCCTCATTATTGTTAAGTTTTTATAGGAAAGAAATCCAACATAGCCCAACTAATTTAGGAAATTCATGACAAATATTCCATTATGATTTTAATCACGATTTGGGAAGCCGCCAGAAGCTTTCCAAGTAAAACAAGGTGTCCATGTGGTAAGGTCCTATTTTCCGTTATTTTTAATCAAAGTTATCCAATATTTACTACCATTTTAAAGAAAAACTATTGAAAGAAAAACCAATTAAAACATATGAAACAATACCTAAGAATTTGCAGAGAGCAAGTGACAATAATAAAAGATAAACAAGAAAATAAACTGACAAATAGAGAAAAATGTTTCAAAAGGAGTTGAAAAATTCTATCATGATCTTTATGTTTGCATGGACCATCATCTACAAGATGTAAACTTCTTAGCAAATGAAAAACAATTCCCCAATGAAGAAATAATATATTTTCTACCCACTTAATAGCATGAAAAATGGTATAGTGCCCTAAGAGAGAGTGTTTACAATCCCTTTATGCAGGCTGGGATTGCTTGTGTTGCTGGCATAGTAGATAGACTGTATACTCAATGTTTAAGGGAAAGTAGGATTCCAATGGTACTTGTGCAATGCTTTCCTTGTGCCTATTTTCCAAAAAGCGACAAGGAAGTTAAATCAATACACAACCTCCCAGCACACACTGCCTCAGGTCTCCTGTCGGTCGCTTCTCCTCCACTGCAGGAAAAATCAGCTTTACACTATAATTCTAGCTAGCCATTAAGGAGTATCAAAATGATGATGATAATTACCAGTATGAGGCTAATAAACCTTAAACTTGTAATAAAAAGGTCCCATGACAACACTGCTATCTTCTACTGCACAGGATAATGGTCCAGAGGGAGATTGGGTCTTCGTGTATATGGTAATGACAGAGGTTCGGAGAAAGGCTAGCAATCTAGCCAAATAATAAGAAAAGTCCTTTATGATACTAGCAAAATATTGGAATGATAAATGAAATACAATTTCATTTTTGTCGCTTCGATGGAAATTAATCCCCCAAAGTTGAGTAAATATCAGTTTTTACTTCCAAAATGATATGAAAAAGTTGGAAATAAACATTTGAAGATTTAAATTCCAAATTGCTTTGTACTTTTATTGTTTCGGTAGGAATAAAATTGGAATTATAGGGAAATTTGTGTAGCAGAAGACCTAGTAAATAGTTAAGAAAATCATTTATCTTTATTCTTGAAGGAATAAATTCATTTAAAGCAAATGAAGACAAGGCAGCACCCATGATTTGCACAATAACATAAGTACTTGATCTGGAAAGAACTGTTTTGTAGGATTCAAGTTCCCGACCTGCATTTAGCTAAGGATGTGTAATCAAGTTGCCAAACACAAATCAGTTCAAAATCTAGACCAACTCAAAGAATTAAACCTCCCAGATCTTTCTATGGACTTGTGGTACACTCATGCAGAGGGTCTCCCCACAACTGACACCAGTTTTTTAATATAATATAGTTATCATAGGGTGACGTTAGAACCCAACCTTTCCCAAATTCCTCAGCCCGAAGGAGAGAGGCCTATGGAGGGATTAGTCAGTTATGAGTGTGAGTAAAATTATAAATACAAATCAGAGTGCAATTAAGTTTCAGAGTGCAATTTTAGGTTGGCTAATGCTTTGCTTATCTTGGAAAGGTTCTGGAGTAATAGAAACGGAGTATAAAAATATACTTTACTACTATGCATATAATATATTTACATAATTAAAAGGGTTTTAATTAAGGTATATTAACACGAGTTTCGGCTCCAAAGAGCTACCTGGCGGGGTCGACCGCCTCACACACAAACGGACAACGTGAAGCCAAATAACGCAGGAGTAAAGGGGGATAGGAGAGTTGCGCGTTGCGATTACCTCGAAGATTTGGTCCGAGGGAGTAGTCCTGTTTTGCTAGAGACGGCGTAGAGTCCATAATAATAGCCTCTTGACAAACTACTATTACGGGAGATGAACTCAGAACTTGCCTTCTGATTTAGAATACTGACCCGAAAATTTGACGCGTCGCGTTCGGGTAACGAGTACCAACGAGTACGGGGTTGAAGACCGCGCGTTTTAGGAGAGTACACGGAACTTGAGGGGTTCTGAAAGGCTTCGCGTGGAACTGACGGGGACGGGAAGGTGACAGATACTCGTGGGTACTCGGGAAACCTGTGGTTACTTACTACCGTCCAAGTTTGGCGGCAAACGTTTTATAGGGTTGAGACGGAGGGGCTTTTCCACGCACCCGAAGGGGGAGGGTTCTAGGGGACAGACGCTAGGCCAGGCGAGGTGGACTTTGCCCGATTCTCACCGTCGTTGGATAATCCCAGGCGGGACCCTTTGTGCTCTTAAGCACATCTTAGTCTTCCACGAAGTCGGACCTTCAGCCCATCACAACCTTCGCACTTTCGCGACTCCTGTAGCGTAGATTAAAAGGGTTCACCATGTGTGTCCTCTCTCTCTCTCTCTATCTCTCTCTCCTCGAAAGAGATGAGCGCGCAAGTCTCTCCCTCTCTCTCTTACAACTCAAAATATCTCAATAGCTATAAACAGCTGTGATTTCCTTCTGCACCCGAAACATTCTGACAACCACTTAGGGAACCAAGTTATAACTTTGGTAAATAGCGAAACGAATGGGCCATTTCATCATTCTCCGATGCCTGAAGCACCGAGGAAACAAAAAAAAAATAACATTGAGGAACCCCTCTCTAAATCAACGCCATTTTAAGAATCTCTGGAAACACAACCCTCAGAGAAGTCACAGGCGGACTTACCGATGGCAACAGTTGGTCTATTTGCGTCACGCAGACAGGGATGAGGGTCTCCTGACGAAAGTAGCGAGCCATCAGTAGGCTGTCCAAACGATGACGCGGACGAAGAATCGTCCCAGGGAGAAATAGATTATTTAGTCGTTTATATCGAATTAATAACCAATATTTTGAATAATTTCACGCATCTATCAATGTTAAAAAAAATTAAAAAGGTTAATATTGATACTGGCTGTGTAGTTAACTTAATTAGCATTTTGTAGTAAAGATACATCAACTGATCGTTATTTATTATGTAAGAATTCTCTACATCGAGAATTAATGGGGGCGGAGCCTTTTATAAAAGTCCTTTGGCCACGCTCACAAGGTAATGCCATACAACAATCGCTATGGCGAAGGTGTCCTCCAACCTCGATAAGGGGCCTCCGACTGGCCACACGACTGCGCAGATGACAATCACCCGGGTTCGAGTAGAAGAGCTCATGTTGGTCCTAGGCGTCGAATGGCCTGCTCAGACCAGGTAAACCGCAAGGCGGCCTCTTCTTTTCTATAATATGAGATATGGAAAAGACGGTGCATCTTGTGAAGATGATTGGACACCTTGCATCGTCTCACAATGTCCATAAATACTGACTCTTGGATTGAATGTTCAATTGGCTGCAGCATCAAAATTGATTCTGAATGACATAGATGAGAAAAACTGGAGTTAGGTGGTCAAGTTGTCCAAGATAAATCTCACATTTTCTTATTAAAATTTGATTTTGAACATTCATGCTACGCGATTTTCTGCACTACACTTCACCTTTGATTTTAAGGAGGAGACATTGAGAAACTCTTTTGAGTCCTGGATCACTAGTATTTATAATTCTAAACACGAAAGGTGAATATGTAGTGTCGTGGTGAGAGAATCCTTCATTTGCTGCATCTATGCTTAAAAGAACTACGACAGAAATGCTGTGAAGAAGTCTAAAATGACCCTCAAATCCAGTCTAGAACTTAGTGCTGGAAGAAAAATACACAACTCTGAACAACGAGAAAGGAAAATAATAATTTGCCTTTTTAAACGTGGGCAAGTAAATTTGAACGTGGATTATAATTTAATTCTTTAAAAAAGTAAGTTTGTTATATAATTGATTTTTTTGAGTAGAATTATTTTCATTACACCTTTTTTGGCAAATTAAATGTATTTTTTATTTAATTAGGTAATTTTGTAGAATTGACAGAATCTCTGCCGATGATGTGATGTTGAATACCGTAAAATTTGAATCCTAAAAGTCTAGTTGTATGATGAAGATGGAATGTTGGTTCCTAAATGTGAGATGGTACAAGATCGATGTTTGATTCTTTTGTTGCACTGTGAGAGAGGAAACAACTTAAAGTGTGTGGGAAAGTAGTTATGTATGGAGACGATAGTGATGTTGTTGAATGCTGTAATGTTGCACTAAATGGCGCGGAGTTGGCATGTTTGAATGAAAACTAATATCTTGGATTCTGGTGGGAATTTATCTAAACTAAAGGATATCGTAACTCTATCGGAGGGATCATGGAGGGATAGATTTATCCAGTTTGTGGTGGAAGTGAAAGTGCAATCCAAAGTAAGAGAAATCAAGTGTGACGAGGATTTAAATGAATAAAATACTCGTTTCTCTTCATGCTCGAACAGTGTAGAAATGATCATCGTCTAAATGAGATAAATGTATGAAGTGAAGTAGAGAGTTGTGAAAGTTTGGAGTTTTAAAGAGAGCGACGGAGTGTACATCTTAAGTGAAGACTAGGAATCACGGAATACCTTTTATACGTATACTCATCAGAATGATTAGCCAATATTGTTGGCACGGTATAAAAGTGTGAGTGCACACCATCTTCACATTCTCAGGGAAATTTATGTCCGTCTAGAAGGATGTGGATTTGAAACAAGTATTTTTTCACTTAGATAATTATTCATTTTTAATCATTTTAATAATTAATAATTTGAACTCGAAGGAAAAATGAAACTAAATTACTTAAATCCCATAATAAACTCGCATCTGTTTTCATCAGAGCCAAAGAACATTTCTTCAAGTGTTGCTTTGGGCCGTAATGAAGACAAACGTCGGTTTCCTGAAATTTTCCATCGATTAATTTATTTTTTCTTCCTGCAAATTTATTTATATTTTATTCCTAATTTCGTTAACAATGGCCATTTCTAAAGAACCTGCCTAATTATTTTTGTTTTGTGCCAAAGGATTTCTTTGTGCTAAGGATTGCTACAGGATAAAAAATCTACAGCGAACGACTGGTGCAATGTTTTCGTTAATTTCTCTGATGAGGACCCATTTTAGTGTTTTGGATTCATTGCGGTCGACGATTTGAAACCTGACATCCGAATCATGCGCAGAATGAAGCTCTCTCTATTTGTCTGCGCATGAGGATATTTCTCGTGCAAGGGGGGTGGCCCTCTTAATTTCTTCTGAAAGCCACTCGTAGGGACAAATAATGGTATCTGTGAGGAAACGAACCCTAAGGTCCACCTTGAGCCCTGCCTTTCAAGCACAAACCAAGTGGGCCTTAGCTAGATCTCAAAACGCAAGTAGAGATAACTATTCTCGCGTGGGAAAACTTCAAGGCGGCTGTTAACACCTGTGTTTGATCAGTCGGCCTATCCTCCACTGAGACGTATTTTTCCGATCCTTCCCTACCTGAAGGCCAGGGTCGACCCGAGATGAAGCTTCTTCAGTCGTCTTATCTAATATGGGCTTAAAGAGGCTGATGCCAGTGGTTATTTCAAAGAGACTACCATGCCTGGAGGCTTTATAGCGAGGAAGCCAGCAGGGTATTTAACCTAAGGTTAACCGTTGCTCGTCGGAGAGTACCGCCCACCCTTTCGCGAGTCGAATCTCGGAGTTAGGTCTTGTCGCCTAGACAGATTGTCGAGAGTTTGGCCACAGTCAATCGGCAAATTCGTGAAACGACTTTTTCTTTGGACAATTTCGCGAACCACTCTTTGCATCCTTTCAAGGAAACCTCTCCCCTCGTCTGAGATTACTCGGCTCAATTCGAGAGTGTCTCACCCGGCCTGGAAATTATCTTACTCGTGCGACAGGTAATTCCGACCCCTCCGTCAAGAGTACAACGCCCCTCGAGCCACAAGACTAGCTCGCCTCGTAAGAATCGTCCTCTCACCGAGAGTCTATTCGTCAAGATAAAACCCTTTTACCCCTTTTTGAGGATAATCCCCCCTTTTGTCCTTGCCACCTGATATCCTCCTCCCTACCCTTTAATTGGACTCCCCAGTGTTTACCAACATTTTTCCTGTCTGACCAAGTCCCATATTTTTATCCCCGTTAAACTGATTTGTATTTTATTTATTATTTCATCGAGAGTGTCATTATTCTCCCATTCATTTGCCTTTGTAGACATTCCCATAATTAACATTATTAGTGTAATTAAAGTTTATTTTGGTTTTTAATCTTTCAATAACCTTGAATGAAACCTAGTATTTAAATCTTCCCTTTGGCCAACCATTAATCTCCTCACGCACTCACCTCTTATTAGACCTTTGCAGCTGGTCTATCTATCTGTCCACCTGCAACGTATGTATACTGCATTCTCTGCATCGAAGGTATCCGCTCACGAATACGACGACAGTATCACAATAGCCACAAAATGAACTCATACCAATAAATCAAGGTCAATGAGTGATGTTGCTTACCTTTCCTATCATGAGTGGTCAGTGTTGTAGGTCTAAAACGAGACCTAAAGTACCACACGGAAGCCTCCATACTTAATTGAAGATTGTCATAAAAACTATGGAATCTCATGGACGATAACTTGCTTGAGGAGAAAGTGTGTTTGTCCATCATGTGACTTTATCAGGTAACACCACGTTGAGATGAATTAAGCAGACATGAAAAAAAGAATGTTTCCTTGATAAGGAAGCATCCACATTCTAAACAAGCCAGCTAATGAATGTCCAAATTTGTTAAGGTGTTAAGTAGTTCGTAAGAAGGTTCAGGGAGCAGATTTATTCGATACGAAACATCAATTAATGACTAGAATATAAAAATACCCTGAAATATATTAAACTTAAATATATTAAACTTAAAATAATTAAATATAATTGAAAGAATTAAGGAGTTTCCTCTGACATAACATCAAAAGTAGTTTCACACATTTGAAGCGAAGGTTTACGATGATTTTATCAATGTCAAAATATTATTTCAAACGTATCTAAAAGATTTGAACGGTGTAGCAAACGCAAGATAGATTCTGGTTCCTCTTCTCTCAGTTAGTGGAAAATATGTTATGTTCTGCCTTCTATTTTAAGTTAGGAACAATTGTAGCCTTGTTTCGAAGCTGATGATGTCACTGGTCGGCAGTACTTTTGGAACGAAGGGTTTGATGCGGGGTTTAGGAATACATTCTCATGCTGAATCCAAATATGAAATTAGATTTTGCTTATCACCCTCAATTTACTCGTCACAATAAGATAATCCTTATCAAAATCACAGCATTAAACGAATTATGATTTATATACTTAAATACATGTAATATATAATACTATTGTAATATTATATTATAATAAGACAATAGTTTTTTAAATTATAAGGAATCTATGGAAATACAGTGAGGCAAAACATATATTGGGACATATTTAACTCAGTTATTCAATATATATTCTTGGCTTTAAAAATTGAATGGTAAATATGCAGCTAACACTTTTTAATATGTGTATAAATCTTTCATGAGCCCTCATGAAAGATTTATACATTTTATATTCGCCTCGTGTTTACCTCAATTTCTCCTTTGTCCTTTGAATCCCGAATTAATTTCTCTCTTTCATCGTCCCGATCGATCTTGCGAAGCCTGCATTAAAAGGCTTTTTATTCGGAAGAAATTTTGGTCTTCCGCGTAGCCGAGTGGTCTAAGGGTCGGTTTAATTGAGATGAAAGCGGTTGCTCGCTGCCTTATTGTGCTTGGTTTGAATCCCACCCCTGGACAGAATTTTTCGAATTAGGAAGTAACTTTTTCCGAAGAAAACTATCTTGTTTTTCTGTTTCTTGCAGTTTGCTGGATTCATTTCATCATTCTTTCGCGCTCATGAAAGATTTATACACTTAATATATTTGTATTATTCACTTAAAGTTCAATTATATGTCTACACCTCTTTTAAAGATAATGATTTATAGGGCAGGTGAAGTATGTGACCTTCTATAACTTCCCTATTTTAATTAAATTAAATGATTTTATTCAGAATTGTTTTCTTCAAGAATTTATTTAAAAATTTAGGTAATCAAAAGTGCAATGATACACGCTAAGGTAACTTATTCATAGGACAAGAAGAAGTTACCTATTGCCTATTTGATTTCAGGAAAATCTTCCTATCTGATCGAATAATCACATTCGTCAATTTGATATCAAGTAAATCTTTTGCATTTTAGTGTTTGCCGTTATTCGTAGAACAAATCTAGCTAACAATGTTGTATTCATTATATCTTTTATCCCATCTACATTTATTCCTAAAATCTCCAAAATATAACATATATTCTGATGCTGCTTCTTTTGAAGATTTTTTAATGTCATGACGCCTAATGAAATCAGCAAAAAAAACTAATATTCTCGTATAATCTGACTTTTTCAGCATTTTTTGTATTTACAAAGAAACTCACGATATTATACTCGCCTTATTTGCAATTAGTTCGAACAGTCCATAACTTTTCATTTGCCTACTTTTTGAAAACCAAATTTTGTAAGCATAAACATGACAGCTTGTCTAAAGGCAAAGTTCCAGTAAGTTTTTTCTATTTATTTGTGCTTAGTAAACAAGTCTCATTCAAGATTATACTTTTATAGCTGTAAATGAATCTCGGCAATAATATGCCACATATATTTCCGCTGATTTCAATGCCCAAAGAATTTTGTCAATTAATCAACGAATGAATAACGTTCAATAGAAATCTTTCTACTTGTTCAAGCACAACCATTGTAGAGAAAACGGATATAATTTACTTTCGAATATCAATATTAAAATGTTCTAAACTTTACTTATTATGCACAATTAAACCGTTTGCCAATGCTGAAAGCACAGGAAATTAATAAAAGTTATAAATGGCACAACCAAATACTACCCCTGACATAACATTTAGCCACACTGCGTTAGGCATAATTCGTATTCCGACATTTTAGGTCAATCTTCAAAACAACTTCATCCCATCATTGAATCGAGCGAAAACGTTTTAACTTAATGTCTCAGCGACATTATTTTCTATGCAATATTTTGTTATTTTCTGTTAAAACTTAAAATATTTTTATTATTAAAATTTAATATCCACAAAATGGAATTGTTTGGAAGATGTTAATATATTTCCTGGAAATATGGGAAAAATTTCCAGAGTTCTGGCAACGCAAATGGACGACTATGCCTGCCTGGCGTACGATGAATTCCAGTTCTGCTTATCATTGAATAAGTTTCAAACTTTAATAATTTAAGCTTCATGACTTCTCAATAAATATTAAAATGTTACGTGTAATAATCGGATGCGTCAGAAATGGTTTTAAGTCTATCACCTCGTTTATATTCTCACATAGTTACTGGGTGATTAAATATTTAACCATGGAGAAAATTGACTCTCAGGGGCGAGAGCGTCCTCCATGGCTCTAGGAAAAAGGTCTAAAATAAGATTCCTTAAGTGCTAATCAGCGCACCTGGTCCTATAATTCAGCTCTATTAATTAATACTGGACGAGGCTACAAATAGTGAAGAAAGAACCACGCTACCTGAGAGGGAGTATCATTCTCATGTCTTGCGTAGACGCCAAACAAGGAAAATGGTAAGCTCACAGACTGAACCGTTCGAATTTGATTAGTGGCACTCGACTTCAAGCTTGTTGCAGTCAGCCTGATACAGTCTCCTAAATATTTAATCCTGACCGTATCAATCTGATCATATAAAAGCGACCGTATCTTGAAGAATGTAATAAGCTGACCGTATCCAGCTTCCGGCGTCAAACTGACCGTACCAAAGGTACCGTACCATGCTGGAAGTACCGAGAGAACCGTAAAGAGCGCACCGTACGCAACGGACTGTAAAGAGCGCACCGTACGCAGCGGACCGTACCGAGCAGATTTTAATTTCATGTTCATGGCACCAATTGCTAATTAATGGCTTAGTCCTTACCGATTTTAATTTCAGTCATGACGCCATTGTTACTTAATTGCTTGCTCTTTTTGGATTTTGATTCCATAATCATGGCGCCAATTACTAATTACCTGCTTTGCCCTGTTAGATTTAAATCCAATTGTCATATTACTAGTGGCTAATTAATTGATAATTCCTTTCCGATTTTACTCCAATATATTTTGGCTACTAGTTAATTAATTGCTCATCAATCTCTCTTAAGCCCAATCAATTTTTTATAAATATATGCAAAGGGAAGGAATCAATACCATAAAAGAACTCTAGGTAATTTTCAATGGTCATTTCATTCCACTTCTTAGGGGCGCAGAGTGGGAAGGATTGGTCAACCATGAAGCACACACATTTAATAGCTGCATCCAACAAATGGAGTGAAGTAGAAATGTAAATCTCTCCAGTGTCTAGAGACTGTCAGTGAATAATACAGGTATAAGGGGGAAGCGTTGTTTAAAACTTTGCGAGTGGATATTGCCAAGATTTAGAAGTGAGATGAGACACGTCCTATAGACAAGAGTAACGAGAGATTTTAGTGAAAGCTTAATAACGACGGTCGCGCACGGGTTATTAAGTGTTTCAGAAAAGGAAACTGCGACATACTAAGGCACAGAGTCTCAGCAATAACTTTTTTGTGGGCATCGTTGGACAGAGTAGTAACTAAAAACTCACTTTTATCGTGGTTCAGTTCAAGAAAACTGTCAAAAGCTACCCTGCGATGAGCTCGGAATCAGAGAGAAGGATGTTGAGAGGGAAGCATGAAACAAAGAAGAACAGATTTAAAGGTCGAAATGAAATGAAAGAAGATGTTATATAATAATTCAAAGAAGAAAAATAATGATACAAAAGAGAAATAGAGCAAGAGTGAGCCAAGTGTAACACAATAGCCAAACTCGGCTAGCTCATAGCATTCAATTTCAACATCAGCAGATTGAGTGCAGGATGAGAGGTACGATCAAAATAAATTCAGGATGGGTACAATAACCTTCATGTAGACGAAGGACAGTTTTTTGACATAATCAAAGAGTATCTTGAGCTCAAGGCGGAGTTGATGACGAGCCAGTGCCCTTAGCTCGCCAAAGGTGGGCAGTGAGAGAGAAATAGAAAGAGATAGCGAGAGAGAGACTGCAGAGCCTATGTTTACACTTACATAAATTCCATCAAATTATGTTAATAACTCTCTAAAATATATTTTGCACTCTCAGACAGAGAGAAACAAACATCCACACATAATCACATAACCTCCGCCAAACTCTGTTGGTTGAGATAATATTTCAACCCAATTTCCTTAGCCATAGACATCGTAATTACAATAATATATTCGCTTTTCAAGAGGCAAAATATTGGCTACAATCCAAAATATAAATAGGAATATTTAAGAATGTATTTGTCTATAACATGCTTTTTATATTCATGTTGCAGCATAAAAACAAAGCATAAATCTCAAAGTTTTCTTCTGGTTTGTAATATTTTAATTTTTTAATAGAATTATCGTTTTACGAGTGTATTTTCCTTTGAGGTTTTGTATTTAATGGACTCCCTTCTTTCACATAATGAATCGAAGGAAGATTAATTCCTTTACTTCTCCTTCAGTATTATTCTTGAATATTGCCAGGGTAAAGAAGTTAAGATGAAAAATAGATAGGAAGGAGCCAAATAAAAAGGAAAAGAACAAAGCAAAGACGGACAAAACACCGAGACATAAAAAAGGACAAATTGGACAGTCACAAGCGATAGGAAATAATGATTAAAATCGAAGTTTATTGACAAATATGAGATTGAAAACATCTTCCCACTAACCTCAGATATCTTACACATATGTAATTAATGGCATTGCTAAAATAATCCTATGCAATACAAAGTAGACTACTGTTCTTCTGCTCAAGTGTGGATCGTGAAAGCATAGCTCTGGATCTGGTTCCCAAGGATAAATGTTTATGTGTAAATATAAATTATTAGATTTAATAGAATTAAAAATATACTTTTATTTTAATATTTATAAGACCGAGGCTAGAATAATGTACTGACATGGCGAGTGTCGCACGTCGGTACAGAAGAATTGTGGGGTTGTTCTTTCCATTGCTGAAAAAGATGAGAAAGGGGGAAATGATCAATTATTTCTATCTTCCTCCACAATATATTTAAATTTATTCAAAAATCAATGATAATTTAGGTTCGTAATTCAATGTTTGAATGAAACATTAATGAGATAATTAATTAATTTCATAAAGAATAGAAATAAAAATGTAAATTTATTTTCACTGGATACAGAAATCAGGAATTGAATTTAACGGTTGCCATAGCAATCTTAAGCCACCTTCACTCTGCACGGGTCATGTCATAGTGACGCTTGGCTTCTTTAGAAGGTCACAGGCTGGGCTTTACACGTTATAATAGCAATGGTTAGCTCGCCTCCATCTGGATGGGACGCGCTTCGAGAGCGACCAGCATTGAGGCCAAGCGAGCAGCTGCAAATTGCACACCAATCTAACAGCTTTAAACAGGATTCTTCTGCATTGGCTGCATTAAATCTTACCTTTGGCTTCCCGAACACTGGAGTATTCATAGACTCCACGAATGATTCGTTATATAATAAAAATATATTTTACATAGTTCGAATTGGAGGACAAATAGCAATTGTCCTCTACAACCAGAGGCTCTTGAGTAAGAGATCACTGTCCTCTATGGGCAGAGATAGAGTTCCAAGATGATCGGCGCGAAACAAAACTACCGCAAATTCTAAAACGCAAATAAGTGAACACGAACTAAACTTGTCTGACTCTTAGTTCCTAAAATGCATCGGCTCGAAATGTGCTGCAGTTTCAGTGTCTCAATTTTGTATACATAACAAAAAAATCTTTCAATACATGATAATTAAACTATTGAAGTAATTCAATATTTATTACAATATTATTCGCTGTATGCAAACATTATAAATATAACAAACGAAGAAGGGTGAAATTTCTCTAAGCTTCATTTACTAGGCGTTAATTAACAACTAGTTGTAAAACAACTCTATTCAAACAGATCGTTCAAAACTGTTAGTTGGGTCCGTTGGATACATTCAATTGGCGTGAGTAAGAAGTGTCGTAGGTCAGCCGATTTGGTACAAACTGGCAAAGCTTTGCTACTCCATACAAAAATAACACCTGCGAATATTTCACAAACATAATAGAAACAGAAAAGGGTCTTTGTTTCCTTTTAACTAAGAATTTAAATTTACCGTTTAATTTCGGCACCAAAATAATAAATAAACCAGGCAATGGCTTCGCCGCTCCCGCCTACGGGGGGGGAGCTTGCGCTTCGCTACTAAGATTAAAATTAAAAATCTAACAAAAATCAGCCATGGTTAATTTTTTTTTTTCCTTTATTGCTTTTGTATTTCTATTGCTTCATTCTTTCTTTATCCTGCTCAACACTCTTGATAATTCATCTCAATTTACAAATATAAACCTACAAATTTCTCTGCCTTTAATTTCTTACCAATCTTTTTCTTAACACTTTTTGCTATCACTTTACTAAGCCTCATTATTGCATAACAATTTCAAATGATGTAAATGTCATTTAATTGAATTTATTAACGTTACCACTCAATTTATGCTAACCTTTTTCCTCCCCGTGGGAAGGGAAACCAAACGTAAATAACCTAACCTAACCAGCTATCGAAACGTCTATGGGGGAATTTTCTATCTAATATTCCAAATGATTATTGCCTCAATTGCATTTATTAAGTACACTTTTAATTGGGGCAAATCTTCGTAAAAGAAACACTAAAATATCTCGGAATGATGAAAATATATCCAGAAAGGGTACTTTAAAAAATAAAAAAAACCATCATGTATGAGTATATTATAAACTTTATCCTTTTCAAGTAATTAATTCTAAGCCAAGATAAAATTTAGTAACTCTCTGTCTATTTGTTCATAAAGGCAAATTATTATTTTCTTCTCTCATTGTTTACTCATAGTTCTTTATTTTCCTTCCAACATAAAACCTCAGACTGGGTTTGAGACTCATTTCAGACTCACCCACAGCATTTATGTCGTAGTTCTTCTAAGCATAGGTGCCATAAATGAAGGATTATCCTACATAGACACTACATATTCACCTTCGTGTTAGAATTATAACTACTAGTGAACGAGTAAACAAGAACACACTAATCTGTTCTGGTGTTCGTTCCTTCTTAATTTTCCCTGCCATTTGCTTGTAACTGCTAGACCCAGGTGTGTTTGCTGATGCAGACACATCACTCTTCCATTACCTACTTATTGAGTAGCCGCGAGGGGACACTAGAATTTTATTGTGTAATTCTTCTACACTTCTTATTTCTCTTGTTTATCTTTTACGCTTTAATAAATCCAAGTAAGTGTACACGCAAACACACGTATGTGTACTCGAAATGACGCCAGCTGGCACTGTGACGTGGCGAGATAGAGAGTGCCAAGGCAGAGCCACCTGGTACCGAGAAGAAGAATCGAGGGTTTAATGGCACTTTACTGAGCGAATAAAATATGATCAAGACGCAAAAGGGAGTCGGGGAAACGAGGAATCCGTTGGTAGCTGAGAAGTATATCCTGGGCTCGAGTCAATCCCAAGATGAAGGAGTGTATAATTAGAGTGTGCAAAAGGGAATGAGATCCCAGACCAGGTTGTGTTTTGAGAAGTTCAGTGGCGTGTGTCCTGGTAGACGCAGAATCTTTGCGCGGAGGGGGCAGACAGACAGATCGAGATCCCGTATAGCAGAAACAAAGGATTCCTAGAACAATGTCTCCGATTTCGATTTAAATGGATTTGATAATGTGGGTTCTATTTTATTCTTTAGCTTCGAAAGGTGCTGCGTAGCCAGAGGCGATGAGTTTGAATTAATGGGGGTTCTAGATTTCCCCACGAACGGGGTCAAGAACGTTTTGTCACAAGAGCTTCAATTGCTGGGTTCGAGGATAAATACCTCTGGGTCGTTTCCTCCTATATCGAAATGCGTCTTGCCATGGATAAATTTCTGGATGCAAACGTTCCCCATGGACATTCGCGACGAAGGAAAATTTCATTCGGGGGAATGTTTCCACCTAAACGACGATTTCCCGTTAGTAGAATACAATTCAACCTATGATATTTTTCCCCAGAGATAATTTCCCCCAAAGGACAATTCATCTTAGACCTCAATTGAACAATCAAGGACATATGCATTAAGGACAATTCTACCCCTAGTTATTTGTTCTTAGGATAAATTTCCCCACTCAAATTTGTCCTAAGGAAAGCTTTCCAAGGATAATTTCATTATGATTCATTCTTCAAGGACAATTGCATAGAGATAAATAAGTAACCAAATAATTTATAAGACTCCCAAATAATATTTTCAAAATTACAGAACAATCATGAATTTTCAATGAGGTCAAAATTTATTTAAAATATTCAGAATAAGCTCAAATTATTAAACTGATTTAAAATGTCTCTTTATGTTATATGTATATGAACCAAATAAATTATTTAATACTTTTTTAAATTTTACCATTATAACTATTCATAGTATGAATCATTTTAATTTTAATATATCCGTTTATGTTTAATATTTTATAAATGATCGAAAAATTAAAAGTTTATATTCGATTTGCATTATTTTTCCTTTATAAGCTCAAACGAATAAAATTTTCCCGGGAAAAATTAAAAATTGTTTTGTTCGCTTCACCATATTGACCTTCAGTCTGTCTAAGACGAACAAATCCTTGTTTTCTTTTGGAAATAAAGAAACTTCGCCTTTTTATCCTATTCAAAACCTAATAATATTGAAAGAAACTCTGTTTATTAAAACAAAATACTATTTTGCAATATTTAATATTGAATAATTATATCTAGAAGGTAAGATATTTTTAATTACGGTTATCTGGAATAAAATTAAATAGACCATCTCAGCCATGTCTTGGCACTTAAGGCTTGTTTTCTCTAGAGAAAACAAGTATTTCTTGCGCCTCCTGAAGTTGATGAATCCATTTTGAGATGGTAGAGCTTGCAGTGTTTTGAATGTGTCATGATTGCACTAAATTTTGAGGGTAAATTCAATTTAAAATTCACTCCAGGGTTTATTAAATATTTCTGGAAGAAAATGGAAATAATCAAAGAAAAATTCGTTTTCTAAATAGTCTCAAAGTTACCATAGCAAGAAAGGTTCCGGACTTTCATTTATTTTAATATATTCCTAAGATCGGCTCCTGATATTCCCGGCTTTCAAGTGTCCGGGAATCTCTGGTTTATCTTAGCAATGAACAAATTTCCTTCTGTTCCAGGCCATTAATTCGTACCTGGCAGGGTGGAAGATCTGCGTTCAGACCCATTTCGGCCGTTCGGCGTTAATTTGTGGCGTTCTTAAGGAGGGAATGAATTGTAAACGTTGCAGGAAGAGACGTTTCATTTATCAAGAGGGGCGGACTTGAATACAGGCATATGGGGAGGGGGGGGCAACTGCCCGCAGGGAACATTTGGAATGCAAGGAAGAGGGGTGGGTATGTCTGGTTGGATGCGAGTGGAAGTGGTGACGAAAGAGTTATGGTGATTGGGTGAAATGATTGGGTAGAATGCGAGGATTTGTTTTCGTGGTTGTAGTAGGAAGTGTATGGCGGTGTGAGAAATAATTGGAGTGCGGAAAATGCGCGAATTTATTTTTCTTGGTTGTGTATCATTTTGTAGTTGATGGGTGGAGAAGTGTGAGACTGTGTGAGAATAAAGATTGTTGGGATTTTTACAACATAAATATCGTCATCGCGTTCGTCTTGGGCTGGGGGTTAAGATGAACATGAATGGAATGGCGTCTGGGCGGGTTCCCCTTATTTGAGGGAATATGTGATTGGGCCATAACCAGGTAAAACACGGGCCCCACGGAGTAAGGGAGCTGAGGAGTAAGGTAACTAATTGTAACCCTAATTCAAATAACTTATTATTATTTTTATTTGAGAGGAGGGGAAATGTGTGTTAATTCCCCCTTGTTGTGAATCACCTGGGGAGACCAAAGCCTCTCTCCCCTCTTTCATCATCTATCTCACTATCTCTCTTTCTCACTCCTTTTATCTTCTCTCTATCTCTTATTCGTAATGGATGCCATTAACTCCTGACTGCCAATAAAACCCCAGAATGGTGAGAGAGGGTTAAAGTGTGATGTTAGAAGTGGTTTTCAGGCTGAGTGTAAATTGGAGCAATGCTAAATGTATGAAAGTAAGTAGATTAGTGTGGCTGAGGTGAAGAGAATCTTAAGTGTGCTGAGTGTTTGCATTGGGCAAGAGGATGGTTTACTTATCTAGGTGGTGTCGTGAATAGTTGTGATAGAGATGGAGTAGACTGTAGAATTTCTATGGTAGAATTGATACAGTATTTAAGAATTAATGCAGAGGACTCCGGTGCCAAGAAACTGTGTGAGAGAATGCTGGTTGCCCAACATTGGTGTAAGGGAGTGAGGGAGTAAAGTTTATGGAGAGGGAAAGATGTCGAGTAAGACTAGTACTAATGGCCGATTGGAGATGGGTGTTGTTGTGTGAAAGTACATATCCTGAGGATTCACTGTACATGATATCACGAAAGGAGGACAAAATGTGCGAATTAAGTTGTGACAGAGAAAGTTCTGATGTGATGGAGGCATGGTGGAAGAAGTGTTGAGAATATAGATGTGACGATAATGATGAAGAGCTAGTTAGCTGTTGTGCCAGGTTTTGTAAGTCTAGCAAAGGGGTGAAGGTTAAATTAGTGTTGAATAGAGGGTAAGGTGCTCGGTAAAGAAAAGGTGACTCATAAATGGTGTGTGATGTGTATGAAAAGGGTGTAGAGAAGGGGTTAATCAACATCTGTTGTTCTCCCCAAAATGAGCCCCCCCCCCCTAATCGCCTCCTAAACTTTCACACATTCTAACAATCATTTAATATCACTCCCTAAATTCCCTCGCACAAACGCCATTTTTATCGGTCAATCTAATTTATTTGCTTCCATTACATACACTCCCAAGACGCATTTAATTCCACTAACCACTTCTTTTTTCCACCATGTACTTTATGTGGCATTCAGCACAAGGCCATTTATAACATCTAATAACCAATAAACTCCTTTTCTTCCAATATATTTCTCCTACACATTTATCCCTCTTTCTCTAAACTCCTCATCGCTAGCAAACATCTTCTGCCGCTCATTTTTGAAACCCAACAATCCTTATACGTGCACTTATAAGTTACACTCTCAACTAAAATACACCCACGCATAATTCTTCTCAACTGAACCTTACAAACATGAACCATTCACAATTTCTCTGATACGTATCTAGCTCATCCGTACCACATAATTCAGTACACTTCAGTAATTCATTTTTATATCCTAAGTTTACCCTGAAGTTTCAGTCAATGGGTTTTGTTCAGTCGCAAATTCAACCACTATCATCAAACAGACACTAAAAGTTATATACTCTCAGCACACTCACATATTTCCTACCAAATTTCGCTTCTACATATTTTTGAAAACTATTCCTAATACATATTATCCACTCTTTTGGTTCTACAATCACTCTTACACTTACCATACTTCCTACATATGAAATTGCACTGTTTAGTAAAAACGACCACAACACCATAAAATTTCTTTTCATATCTCAATGCATTCCTTTAACCATCTCATTTGAATCTAAATTTTCTTTTTCACATAACTCCAATTAACCTTTCAGTGGTTTGACTCTCAACCAGACTCAAATTCTACTCTCAACATTTCTTATCACACTCAGATGACGAATTCCTCTGTCCGGTTACATTCAAACATCCATCATTGACGCACAAAAAGAGAGGCACTAACCGGTTTTCTTTCAGCCGCTTCAATCTCTTACAATACAGAATGAATTTATACTGTACAACCTTCTCTTTATACCAACTCCCGTCCCTTTATTGAACTTTCGCACACGCATCTTCAACTTATTTACTGTTTTGCCACCCGAGTAACCTCCTCTTTTTGTAAGTAATGGAGTTAATCCAGTTATATTCACACTTAGAGATTCATTAGCTTTCTCCCAGGAAAGACTTGCGGAGGGTGGATAAGGTGGAAGCTTAGGCAACGGAATTATCCACCTCATTCAGTCACAAGAGACATGACACAAGGGTGGCAGACCCATCTTGATTTCTCCGGAGACGACGAGACATACTAATCTCCATCCTAAAAATTTTAAACGGCATATATTCATAATTAAAAAAATACTACTTGTAGGAATGGATGCAAATTTGTGGTTAAAGGATTCTCTTCGAACACTAGTGGAGATTACTTTTTGTATACAATAGACAAGCATGGAATAAACTGCCCGAAAATGTTGTCAAAAGTACGGGCGTCGATATGATTCAAATGAGGTTAGACAACATTATACGTACTCTTTTTGCTTTAGAACATTGCGCTAAAGTAATCGGGACAATTCGTATGTATGTAAATAGGTGTATAATCTGATGGAACTTCGTGGAGGTGTTAAGTACGTTTTTCTACTTACTTCAACTCTATTTAACTTTCTCTCTAAGTCCACCTATCGCTCTCTCATTCTTGCTGTAATATAAGAAACATAGCGAGCGCCCTTCAGATTTAATGCATCTCAAAACTCTTGTTTACGTCAAATTAAGAACGTCTTACAAGATTACTTCAATCGTATACGGACTTAAAAATATTGGCACGAAAATAGATTTATGTTAAATGCCTCCTGGATAATGACATAGACGCAAAAAACGGGAGATACAATCGAAAATATGGACGTTGCTGTATTTAATTGTTATGAGTAATGTATCTATATCTTTTTGCTCTATAAATTTAATTTGTTTGCACGCCATTAAAATCAGTATCATTTATTTTAGGAAATTTAAGAAATGTGATTGTCTATCTATCCTTATTTCATTATTACACTTGGCAATATTGTGTCAGATAGTGTTATGTTATATGAAAATAATTTTACATGTATTATATATACCAGTAAAGTCATTATCGAAAATACATAAGCGTCCTACGGCGCTGATGCTATCAAGGAGTCGAAGAGCAATTTGGAACAGAATCTGACGCGGGAAGAATTGTGCACGACAGAAAATATTTCCCACAAAGAGAAGACAAGAGCGAAGGCTACGATACTGTGACCGGGAGCAAAATCATTAAATGGGTTATTTTTTTTATCTTAGGAATGGAAATATTTGCCCAAAATTGATTTTTTTAAGGGATAATTGTTGCAAGAAACCTTTGGGCTGTTTATATCATATTAAAATTTAAACTTTTAACCTCACCAATATTTGTAACTTTGCATTTCAAAATCCTGGTCATTAACGATATATGGCATTATTTTCTCCTCGCAGGAGACGTTTTATTTTGATTAGTCATGGGTGATGTTTTTTTATTCTCCATCTTTTCTTTCTTAAAGTGTGCTTGAAATCTCCCAAGTATTATTAAATATATTTTCGTATTTTACGTTCACAGGATGGAATAACCTTAAACTTCAACAGTTAATAGGCATTTTCACCTGCGTCCACAGCTTCACTATTCATCTGCTTCACTAACGGACGGACCCGAATATTTTACACACAAAACAAAGCGGCAAAATTGGGTCTAATTTGAATGTCTTAAATCCCAAATTTAAAAAATGTATAGATCAAAACCGGCAAAAAATTAAATTCTTAAGATCTATTCGCCTTAATCTGATTTATGAACATTTCTTAAATTAATTCACTTTTTTCTAAGTATAAGAAAGAAAAATAAGACAATTGATAAAAAATTATGGTTTTTGTGTTATTTTCAAAACTTTTATTTGTAGATAATGATTTTAAAGGTAAAAATAAAGTTTCAAAGCTGTTTTATTTTAAAATTTACATAAATATTTAAGCTAAATATATCGACTGTACCTCTAAAGAAATCAGAAAGTCCAACTCATCACTGATTGCTGTGTAATGATACCAATTTGTATACATTATTAGTACGTTTAAAATTAGATTTTTCTTAGATGAGGTTAAAAATAATGACGCAAACTGTAATTCAAGTCCTCCGAATGCTGGTTTTCGTTATAGTGAACTGAATATTTTGCCTCATAGTTTGACGCCTAAAAATGATAGTGTCCGTCAGTTTCCGTAGTAAACTAATATTAAGATTTTATTTCCTTAAATAGTTTGTAACGTTTCTGGGACGTGATTAGCTTATATAAATAATCATCTCCGCATCTCATATATTACACGGCTCTCAACAGAGTTTTTATCCTACTACCAAAAGGTCCTCATAAAAGGACATGAAAAGAGAATATAGGATGCAACTGAGTGCAATTCCCGGGAAAACCTGTCTATTTGATTTAATAGAGAATAGCTGAATATAAAAGTATAAAAGTCAACTGAAACTTGAAGGAAATTGAGTATCTTTTCAATTCTCAATCGAGAAAATGTTATCAAAAGACTTAAAGAAGTTTAATGGAAATCTCCGTCGTTCCATCCAGGGGAATGTTAGTAAATAAAGAGAATTGATCAAAACAATAACTTGGAGTTGACTGAAATCAATCTCTGTTACTTCTTCTGTGTTCATTGATAGAACTCGGCTTTAAATATGGAAGAAGTAAATTATTAGATTATTGCATTTAATTCTATTTAGAGCTCAAATTTTCCAAGCAACGGTATATGGGGGACATTTGAACTCTTTAGTGACTGGTCTTAGTTCCCATGGTCATAAATGATTGAAATTTGACTTGAAAGTCTCGTTGTGTCCACTATTAATATGATATTGTCTATACCATGAAAATGATTATTTACAGTAGGTTTTGAACATGTTCCAAAGATGGGGACATTGGACAGTCAGGGGTACTTTTTAGGGGGAAAAAAATTGCTTTTTATATATATTTAATTCCATTAAAAAAATATTTTCACATTTTTATAATGTACTCGTATATGCGGCTATTATATATATATATATATATATATATATATATATATATATATATATATATATATGTATATATATATATATATATATATATATATATATATATATATATGTATATATATATATATATATATATATATATATATATATATATGTATATATATATATATATATATATATATATATATATATATATATATGTATATATATATATATATATATATATATATATATATATATATATATATATTGGTGATGGAGTCGTTCCTTGGGAACCTTATTCGTAGCAGGAATATGAAGACATATGCGATGCTTACGAACATTTAATTTTCCGGACGTTTTGGTCATTAACGGTGACCATCGCTGCTTAGAATCCACCTCCAGAAACTTGAGAAGGTCAAACCGGATGTCCAATTTCTCCAACATAATTCGCTGTTGAGGGCCATCGTTAATGACCGAAACGTCCGGAAAATTAAATGTTCGTAACCATCGCATATTTTTTCATATTCCTGCTATATATATATATATATATATATATATATATATATATATATATATATATATATATATATATATATATATATAGGTATATGTAAGCAAAATATAAGGTGCAACTTTGGTGAAGACGAAATCAATTTTTTCTGTATAATTTCTGCCTATGAAACCATTTTGTTGGTGTAAATATAAATTCATAACGATTAATAAACAACAACACTACTTTTCCTTTTCTACTGAAGTTATAATGATGAATTTATGTAGTTTCAGATCCTCCATAAAAAATGAGCTGTACAAATCAAATCCTATTTGATATTTATTTACTGCTTATGATAAATGTCACTGCATCCCATCTTATGAATTCTTTTGTTGCATTTTTAGCACTGCAGCCTTGTGTTCGTTGAACATACTATACATCTACCTTGCAAAGCTGGTACCAGAATGTGGTTGATCTCATCAAATCGTGAGACATTGCATGGCGGAGCAGTTGGCCCGTGGCGTCGTTTTCGTTCTTTTCCATTTTTAGGGACGTTCTCGCTATTTCTTGTGTGAAGGGTTCACATGCTGGTAAAATCAGTATGCTGCCTAACAGACATATTGAGAATGTGTGAAAGCAAATTTCACCACCCTTTTCTAGATCGTAAGGTCGGTAAGAAGATAATAAAGACATCTACCCCACCCATTCCTTTATTGTATATGCTAATTACATGGGGTTGCGTAACAGCTTATTTCTTTTCCTCTTTCACTCTTGTCTCTACTTTTTGGATAGGAGTTATGCTGTAGTAGTTGGTTGCAACATTAACAACTCAACTTTCATTATCCTTGACGCAAATAACTGATGCATCTGATTTGAAATCATAAAATCCTCTCTCTCTTCTTCATTCCCTTGTTGCTCGGGAGGGGACAATGCCCTGTCCTGCCTTCTCGAACTGTCCCGCAAGCACCGATTCCTGTCTCACTTCAGTTACTTAGGAGTTTGTGGATGTTAAAAAAATTATCAAAATAAGTTACATGCTTTGAATAGTTTTGAACAATTTCCAACATTTGATCCACTACCCGATACCCTAAAGGTAAGGATGCACTTCCTTCTTTTCCGCAATAAATAGAGAAATTGAATGGATAGCCATTAGGGCCACACATCATCCACACTTAAGAGCCAAAGCAAACGGGCTTTTTCTTTCCGAATTTTTTGTCTCTATGTAATCTCTTGTAAGAGATCATCGACTCATCAAGACTCAAAAATCGTGAATTTCTCCAAATTGCTGACAATTTGTGCGATATAGATCCAAACGGGGGCGTTTCTCGACAACCTACTTCCCCAAATTGGCTAGAATCAGGTCGCGTTGAATCATTTTAAGCTTTATGCCTTTTCTTTCAGTCGACAGCCCTTACCAGTCGCTGCTTTCACCTCCTTCTTAGAGGGAAAGAACGTACCTTAGAACCAACCGCCAGCTCTACTTCAACGTACACACGCAGCCTCAGAAATAAGTACTACACCGTTGCACGCACATGCCGAAAATCTGATGCGTGAATCATAGCTTCGATTCTTTTAACAAGGAGAAAGAGAATATGAATAAAATATAGTCAATTAACAATAGACGGAAGTGTTATATGTGTATTTTCAAAGCCAAGTCAAAAAGGTGATTAACTCTTCTTCAGCCAATTATCCAAATTTGAAAAGGAGAGAAAAACTCCCATTTTTAGCATTTTAAAATATTTTCGTGTCTATTTTGTTTTCCATTAAACTCATAATTAAAGAGTCCTCAACTGAGATTTCTACATGAGACCCAATAATGCAATAAAGACCGGATAATTAGAAGTAATTTTAGAAGCCTTATAATTCCCTCAAAGCAAAAATCGGTCGATAAACAAACAAAATACCATAGAAATCGTTGCCAATTAGTAATAAATAGTAATGTCAGGAAGAGACTTGCTGCTCTTTGTCCTGATTTTAGACACTATAATTTTGATAAGTTACGGATGCAAATGGGAGGAATAGTGTTCAGAATTTCTGTGGCAGAAACAATTCAACTAAATTGTAATTGAAGTATAAACACTAATTGACTCAGGGAGACAGTGTGGATGTTAATAAGCTTCATTATCATACAAAAACTCAATCCAACAAGGATAAATAATGCAATTATGTTTGTGATAAGCAAAAATAACTCGAAATGATCCTTAACTTAGACGTAATTATCTATCGGAAAATCGATCTATAACTTTTCGTCTCGATGTCCGATTAAGAGGGAACTTTAAACGGTATAGCGCCGATAGAAAACTTATATTTCTAGTCTATGTAAGAATAAGTTCAGAGTTTTTAAAATATGTTAACCAAAGAAGCTATAAAACAATTATCTAAGAGTTGTGGTAACAAAGGAATTCACGAGAACAATGATCTAAGAGTTGTGGTAACAAAGGAACTCACGAGGACAATGATCGAAGAGTGGTAATATAAAAGTAATTCAGAGGAAGAATGGTCAAAGAGTGATAATGAACAATGAAGTCAGGAGAGTGGTAATAACAAAGGAAGCGTGGATAATAATGATCCAAGAGTGGTAATAACAAAAAAGCAAAGATAACAGGGATTCAAACTCATAACTGATTCAAGCTCAGTTCACCGTTTCCTTTTGGAAAAGAAGATTTTGAGACTGACTGAGAAGATCACTCTACTAAGACTTGACGATCGACATATTCTCTTGCTTCTCTATCCCACCTCTCCTTAGGGCGTTTCCTTTAGGAAAGCTGAGTCTCCATAGATACTCTCAAGGACAAGAGCCATATCTGAACCGGGCGGATTACTCGGTGCAGACCGAAGCTTAGCCCGGGACGGGTTAATACCCGTGTGAGCGGCGGATCCTTTTGAGTGGAGCAAACACTGTTAGGGTTAGGCGTCAGGCAGGTTGGTAGGGTTCACTGACACGGTAGCGGAATAAGCCAGACGAATAACTGGATCTCAGCTGCACCTTCTAACCTTTTGTTTCTTCGCCTTTTCCTACTTTTTCACCTTAGAACGCTAAATGAAGAAGCTCGATTAGAATAATGGAAAGAAAGAAAAGGGTCCCTTTGCGGACCATAAAAGGATCACACAAACCCCAGCGTACTCAAGTTTGCAACGCAATATATGGAGAACTAGGAATAGTACTTATCCGACTCTTAGATTACTCAACCAGTTATGTGGCCATCTGCCAATCTGAAAAAGACATGGACAAACTGCTCAGTGAGAAAGCTACTTCAAATTCCAAAAAAATAGGATTAGAAGTCAAAGTTCCGCCACAGGTAGAGGCCCAAAAGGCCAATTACTGTCCACAGATTGATCTGTGGATAGGGGAACACACGGCGTCAGAAATTAAAGATGGAATTGAACAAAAAAAAAGAATGGGCTAAAGTGAAGAAAGTCATGAAGTTTAAGAACAAAAGCACCAATGAAGAGTGCACCCATGTATTCAAAGTCGTATTCAGAGAAACACTCATGTCACGTAAGGCGAGGGAGAACGGCCTGTTGGCATTCAACCTTAAAATGAGCCAGGACCAAATAAAAAGCGATGAGTTCATCAATGTTCTTACTTGCTTTTGCTTCTTTGCCTTAGATCAACATACGTCTACAGACTGCCCCCAAAAAGGAGAAACAAAATGCTCTGAATGCAGCTCAACCTTGCACACATGGAGAGATTGCACGAGCCAAGAGAAAAAGTGCGCCAACTGTGGCGGAAAACACCGCACGATGGCGATGGCTTGTCCCATAAAGAAAGAGATTATTGAGAAGAAAAGAAGAGAGAAGGCAAGACTTGAGGAAGAAAAGAAAAACCAAACCTACGCCAAAGTAGCTAAGGCAACAGCATAACAGATAGTATCATCAAAAAATATTATAGAACTCAAGCAGGAAAAATCCTTGAACATACTGGCGTGTATACTACAGGCCCACGTCATGAATGTTGCGAACCCTGGAACCTATTTACAAGAACTTAACAAAATGCTTAGCAATAACGGGTTAGAACCTATGTGGTTCCCATACACAGCCAGGGGGTAATGAACCCTCCGTCCAATTGTCTGGCATCAGCCCAGGGTTACAAAGAGATTCTAGACTTAGAAATAGGCAACCGCAGGAAGAGGAATTGGGAATGGAAGTAGAATTACCAGTAGCCAAGGCAAGCAGCTCCAAATCCCAAAAGGATGCAAAGGCTATAGAACAAGCAGGGTACGAGGAACCCCACCAACAATCCCAGCAAGAATATAAAGAAAAAAGGTGCATAAACCTGAGAGTATGCGCCCCAAGGATAGACCCTTCCCGATAGGAAACAATAAAGAAATTATCACAGGAATTAAGAAAGGTCACTTTAAGTACGAAATTGAAGGCCCGTATTCGGATAACAAAGTCCAAAAAAGCCTATTGAGCAAAGAAATAATAATCTCGAAAGAAATATGCTTCAGCCTTAAAAAAGAAGAGTTTAAAAAGAAAAGAAGTGGTCGGACAAAGTCCCCCTGCGAAAGAGAGCTAAAGAAATCCGAGAGAAGACTTTCACTCGATCAATCGGTTACAAAATGGAAAGGAAAAGAAAGCTTAAAATAGTAAGTCATAATGTGTCGGGTTGGGATGGCAAAAGACACTCGCATTGCAACTCCTATTTTAAACTTGACCCATAGATCATCTTACTAAATGAAATCAATATCAATCCAGAAATAAACCCCATTAAAATCTTTAATCATACTACGATCTACAAAACTACAGAAGATATAATCTATGATGGAGTCGCCATAGCCGTCCGAAACGACATAAAATTTACGAGACTGAAGGAATTAGATCAAGCCTATTTAGCCATCAAAGTAAGGACGGGTACCGGAGACTTAATAATTATGGCAGGGTACCAACCTCCAAGGAGACGGTACGTACCTATTCATAATTTCTTAGGCGTATTTGGACAAAAGGATCAAGTACTATTCTTGGGAGATTTGAACGCCCGAACAAGAGCCTCAGGATATATAACCACTATCAACAACAGAGGAAGAAATGTAGATCTGCTCATATAGAGAGGCATAGTTGAGAGGATCGGGCCGGAATTCCCTACATATATGGGTTTAAGAAAAGCAACCAAACCAGATATCGTGTTCGCTTCCCCTAAATTCCAATATAACTATCTGATAGAAGGAGGCCCTCCCACCATCAGCAATCACGAAATGGTAGTAGTAACATTGTCAGCAGACCCTATACAAATTAAATGCCCAGTCAGAAAGAGCTTTAAAAACGCTGATTGGCACGGCTACGCCGAAGACCTATCTGATTACCAGCAACCAGATTTAAGCAAAGCAACCCTAGAAGAAATAGATAAAGCACTGAATAACGTGATGAAAAAGCTAAAAGTCACAAACGAAAAGCATATACCCAGAACAACATACAGAACATTACCAAATCATCGGTATACATCGCAATTAGCAGATTTGGAAAAGAGATATTTAAACCTAAGAGAAAAGATAGAGCGACTTGGTACAGGAAGAGGAGATATAGAACACCTCCTTAACATTATAACGGAAATAAATACAACACTTATGAGGGAGAGAGGCATAAGATGGAACCAAATAATAGACGAGATAGACTCGGAGATAAGTCCTACGAAATTTTGGCAAATAATCAGCATGGTGAGAGAAAACAGGAAGCCAATAACAAAAATAGCCATCAAAGAAAATGGAGTAGATGCGCTAGAACCAGAAGAAATTGAGGCGGCGTTTAGAGAACATTGGTACAACGTTTTTAACATTTCACCCGAAGAAAACGAAGACTTCGATCGCGACCACGAACTCAGAATAGTTGAAGAGATGAACAGAAACAGAGAAGAAATAACACCCAATCACTCTGCTTCTGATACAGTAATGATGGAACAAAGGGTGGACCCAATATCACTTGATGAACTCAAAAGTAGGCTAAACAAGACCAAGCAAAGAGCTCCTGGAATCTCAGGAATAACCCGCGAAAACCTGATAAGAGCACCAGATACATTTTTTGGTAAAATAGTGGAAATTTTTAATGCGGCAATAAGCGCCGGGTATTTTCCTGATGCCCTGAAACAAGGTAAAATCATTTTTCTGCCCAAACCAGGCAAACCCCCTGACCAACCAGGAAACTTCCGGCCGATAACTCTTCTGGAAATAGTGGCCAAGCTACTTGAAAATTGATCGGCAGGAGATTGAGCTAACACCTAGAAGACAATGATCTAATTCCTAGTCAACAACACGGATTCAGGAAAGGTAAAAGTACCGAGACGGCACTGGCAGTATTAGTGGAAACAATAGCCAAAGCCAAACATGAGACGCAATACACAGATCAGGTTTTAAGAGACGTGCAGAAGGCTTTTGATAAGGTTTGGAGGATAGGCCTAAAATTTAAGATCAAAAGACTAGGACTTCCGCCGATCCTAACAAAATGCATATGCGACTACATCACAGACCGCAAAGCATATATTAACATAAAAGGGTATCAAGGACCCGAATATGAAATTAATCAAGGTGTCCCCCAAGGAGGGTGTCTCAGTCCGACGCTATATAATATATATACAGGCGACCTTCCAGATCCAATCCACGACACCACCAAATACATCCAATTCACAGATGATATCTCGATATTGTTAATAGTCCTTATAGACATCCACCCACAGCAGCCAGAATCACCGCGGCAGAAATTGAGAATATAAATAACTTCGAAAGGAAATGGAAGATAAGGACAAACCCAACCAAGTTCACCATTATTCCTATAGGACGTAGAAAAACATCGCGAGTTGGGATTAATGAGGATAGATACAGATACCAAAAGGAAGACAAGTTACTAGGTCTAAAGATAACGTCGAGCGGGTATCTAAAACACACCACCGAAAGAATCAACCTAGCAAAAGCCAACTTAAGGAAACTCTACCAGCTAAAAGACCTGAATACAAAGAACAAAACTAAAATATACGACCTTCTGTGCAAGTCAGTATTATTATACCCTGCAATTCCATTAAATCACTTAAGTAAATCTAACAACGTGAAATTGCAGAGGGTACAGAACAGCGGCGCACTGCTGATTACAAACACAAGAAGGAGAGAAGGCAGAAGGCAGATAGATCTGCACCATAAAATAGGGATGGAACCAGTGAATGTATCCCTAAATTAGAGGGCGGTCCGAATATGGGACAAATTAGAGAAACCTCTGGACGAAGAAGAAAAAAGGAAGATAGAAATGCCAAGAGAACACAGGGCAACCAATAGACGAAACTTCAGGAGCGGTAAACCATTGAATGTTGCTAACCCAGCACCAATATACAGGTAGCATAAGAATCCCCTCAGAAGACAAACCAAGCTTGAATAATTACCAAAGACTGCGAAAACTCAAACAGAAGAAAAGACATCCTTATAAGAATAATAGAGGGGTGAGAGTCCCTAACAAAGAACAAGTGATAATATAAAAGAAATGAAGATAAGAATACAAGTGATGGCTGGTCACCCAGCAAAAGTTTCTCTGATCCACAGATATTTCATTTAGGAAATTCGACAGATTAACAAACTTTTTTTTCTAAATGCATTCATCTATTCTACAGGCGACTCTGAATAGTATGATGCTATTTATTCGGCGAGAAGAGCAATAGTTTTCGATTTAGTAGCATTTGAAAATAGTATTTTCCAATAAATAAACTATTATTTGCCCCTGCCATGACGTCATTGGCGTCAGCAAAAATAGTTTCATTGCCCAGACTCAAGAAATGCATACAGGGGGGATTCACCTCCTCCCCAAAAGAGGGTCAGAACTATCGATAGTCTTCGTTTCTTAATTTGACAAAACATTAAGAAATGAAGCCTATTCAAATCTGGAGCATATTTTTTAGGGGGTGGGATTAATAGGCATGGAATGGATTAAGCAGTTTTAGGTCAACCGACTCCTGAAGAGCTCGAATCCTTGGGGCCTATTTTTATTTAAGCTTTTGGGGGCAGGAAGAGGAGCCATAGCGTCTGTATTTGGGTGAGGAATAACCGCCTTGTAAAAGGCAACTAAGCCTGGCTGCGACTGCTTTGTTCCTGCAAGAGCAATGTCTGAAATCGACAGGGGGATTTTGGACCCCCAAAATAACCTTAAGGGTTCCTCAATTTCCTTCAGCCTATGGACATGCAAAGTGTCGCCCCTTCAAATGTCCGGAGGAGGATCAAGGAAGGAAACGAAGGACTTGGGTGTAATGGCAAAGGCATGAAAGAGGGGAGGAGGGGCGAACAACCCCCTTAAATTGTGGGATTTATTTAGAAGAAAAAATTACTTAGAAGTATTATAGAGATGCCCCCCCCCCTCCCGCCAAGACCGCTCCCCCCTACAGTTGACGTTTGTTCTCGCTACCCGAGTGACGCGGCGCTGGATTTGTGACGTCAAGAAGGGGGGCAAGTTCCATCGAGGGGTGCCGATTCACGGGGTAGGTAGTTTCACTCGCCTCACAATACCGCTGTCATTTCCCTCCCCGTCCTCACATATCCAAGCTCCCTTCTAGCGATTCCCATGGGGTATTCATACCCACGACACGGATTGCGTGCCCCCTCCCCCATACATGCCCATATCATCTCGATCACTCCCCTTCACCTAAAATCTGGATGAATAACGAGCCCTACTGGCCCCATCGCCGCCGGTAGTCTCAAACTGTTTTATTGATTCTAGGCATCTTCCCATTACCCTCCCCCATCCGCACTCCCTCACTTAGCAGGCTAGTCGCCGACTAGCATCCATCTAATCCTCCTTGGCCGGGGGCATAATGAGGACAGAGGGGCATAATCCTCTCTGTGGATCAACTAAGAACTTAGCCACTGATCCCGAGGATACCCTCACCCCTCCACTTCCCCCCCCTCTGTGAACGGATAAATATTGTGTGCGTTCCTGTGCACCAAATGACGACATAGGGTCGAGGTTACCTCCGGCACGGGAATCAATAAGCGATTGTACAATGACCGCCGATCCAAAAGGTCAACGGGTCAAGGAGTAATGGAGAAATCGGTGAGGTTAGGTTAGGGCAAAGCCCGCCACCCCCAAAGAGGGGGGCAGGGGGTTGTGAACCGCCCCCCGAATAGAGACGCGGCGGCATAAAAGCCTAAGGTAGCCTAGGGCGAGCGGGAAAAGAAACAGGGCTTAAACAAATTATAATCTATCGATTCGATAGATAATGCTAACAATGACCGTGTCGTTCTATTCGGAAATAAAATAGACTCGCTTTTCTCTCCTTTGCTCTTACTATCATCTTTTGTAGGTCTGTTTGTCTGTCTATTTTTATCGTATTGGACTTCAAGATTTCATTTGGCGGCGCTGCCGTTTTTACAACCTTTTCATTTAAACTTAGCGAGGACAAAGATGACCGCAGACAAAAGATGTATTTAAAGAGTACTCATGTAATTTATTTCTAAAGAGTACTGATGTAATTTATTTCTAAAGAGTACTATTTTAAGGTGTTTTTAAAGAGTAGTGATGCTTTGTCCTTTTAAAGAGTACTGATATATAATATGTTTTCAAGAGTACCGATGTGAGGCGTTTTTATCTTTATACGTCAATAAATAAATGTTTTGTTTCATTGTTTAAGATACTTTTTTCCACTAATGTAAAGAGATGACCAACGAACGTAACATCCGCGGATGTTTTAAATGGAACTGTAAAGAAAATGATGAAGTAAGGATGTGTGGAAGGCATGAACAAAGCCGTCTTATGGTAGGCCCACAGCAAACCTTCCATGACGGAATTCGCCGTTGATATATAGTCGGCATACGCCCTTTGATCCTCGCATGTCATTCGCTGAGGGATCAAACCTAAGGAATCCATTTCCCATAGAGTATTTATATCATCCCTCGGGGAAATAATAGCATTCACGCCTCCCAACTCATACAATTCATCTACAGTTGCCATTACATTTTAGATTGGTTGAAATAGCTTGGGCAGAAGGTAAGAAGACCCCCGAGGGCATAATACCCACTGTGGCTGCGAGATAAGTGATTCCCCATTTCTCCTTTGTACCTCAAATGTCATGTTATAAAGGCGTAAGAGGAAGAGGAACATTCGAGAATCCAGGATTACAATTTATTCGGCTTTTGAACTTCTCCTTTGGGAGGTCGGTGGTTACCACTCGCAACCTCATGACATGTACAAGACTCTCTGCGCTACAGGGTGAGAAGAGGTCCAAAATAGGAGTGGCAGGAATCCTCTATTTCCTTAAAGAAGTATATGGAAGAAATGTGAATAAAGAGCCTCTAATGGGTCTAGGCCAGGATTTAAAACATGTATAGTGGTTTCCGTAAAAATGGTGGGGCCGATCTCTCGCTCCCTCCCACCCCTCTGCCTTCAAGAATCTAATCCCGGATTAAGTCAAGAATTTGGATCGATTTAGGGGGGAGACGCCCCCATTTTGCTGCTCTTTGATCTCCATTTTCAGGCTTTCCCTCGAGTTGGAGGATGCTGGGGTGTAATTGCCACTAAGTAGTTGATGGCATCCATTATAAATTAGGAAAAGTGAGTAGATGAAAGGAGAGTGAAAGAGAAAGAGAGAACCTGAGAGAAAGATGATGGTAGAGACGAGGAAGGCTTTGGTCTCCCCAAGGGATTCACGGCAAAGTGGAATCAACACAGATTTGAAAGAGGTTGACCTTACTCCACAGCTCCCTTTCACCTCGGTGTCCATTATTTTGCTGGCTATGGCCCGAGCACATAGTCCGTCTAAGAAGGGGAACCCGCCCAACTGCCATTCCATCCATTCCATTCTTTCTTCATCTTCACCCAATGCCCAAACAGAACGCGATGACGACATTTATTGTGTAAAAATTGACCAATTTTCTTTCTCACACTTCTCTTTACATTAAACAGAAATTTATATCCGACCTGTAAAAATAAATCCTCGCATACCATACACTCCCACTCTTTCCCACAGCATCCAATAGTTCTCCTTCCAGTTTTTCACCAAACACGATATCTCTTTCGTCTACACTTTCCACTTGCACCCAGCCACATTCTTACTTTCCGAATGTTGCTTGTGGGCGATTAGCCACTTCCATTTACCTGTTAATCAACCCCGCCCACCTCCATTTACCTGTTAATCAACCCCGCCCACTTCCATTTACCTGTTAATCAACCCCGCCCACCTCCATTTGCCTGTTAATCAACCCCGCCCACCTCCCCTGAAGGGAACCTCTCGTCCTGAGAGGGTTACAATTCCCTTCATCCTTAAGCCACCACAGATTAACACCGAACGGCCGAAATGGGTCTGAAGCCCGATTTTCCGCCCTCTCGATTACGAATTAATGGCCTGGAACAGAAAGGAATTCGTTCCTCGCTACGATAACCAGAGATTCACGGACGCTAGCAAGCCGGGAATATCAGGACCGCCTGAGATTTGCACCAACCAATTATCCAGGATCGTGGAACCAGGAATCGAACCGAAAACCCCTCTTCGAATTTTCACCTCAAATGACTCAGGAAGAGGTGGAATGAATGAGAGACTTCAGGAACACAGCTTGACCCATTACTTCGCAAGGGGTTGCGAGCGAAAAGAGCATAGTAATGTACCAGCGGCATTTATGTTCTTTTGAGGGGACGAAAGCAACAAATGACCGGTGGCGTTCCATAGGCACGTGTCTTAGAACCATTCATGACGTCACAAAATATAACATTGGTCGCGATGGGAGTAACCAATGGGTGTCACCGAGTGCTTCAACAGGGTTCGTGTCCTTTCTGGGTGGGTATTGGGTTTACTCTCATAGCTAATGGACAGAAAATGTTCATCATTTTCCTCATTGGATAAGATTATAGTGAAACGCAACACATTATCAAGGAATTCCATTGCTCAACAATGGGGACAGGACATTGCAACCAGAGGACAATTTCCATCGATTACAATTTATCCCTAAACGTTAGTCACAAAGATGATCTCCGTTCAGTAAGACAAGTGGAATTCAATCAAAAGCTTTCAAAATTAAAAGTTGAAGAAAATCCAATCTTAACTGTTGAACAATTGGCTGGAACCTCCATTAAACCCATTCCACTGTACATCGCCATTTAAAGGAGATAGGCAAAGTTTCTCGATTGGGTACAATAGATTCCTCGCCACCTCTCAGAGATATATATACACTTGCGACGAAGAATCTAACTTTGTTCATCCATCCTCTCTACAATAAATAGTAAACCATTTTGAGTAAGATTGGTACAGTAGAGGGAATAAGGGTTGTATACAATAATATTGAACGTTCCACACATTGGATTAGTCCTGAGGATACACCAATACCCCAACTAAAACAAAGACATCATCCACGTAAGAGTCCCCTATTTTGCGTAGAATATGAATGGCATAATCCATTTTGAACCTCTTAACCTAAATCAGCGTCTCAGCATATACGTTTACTGTACCAATTAGATGCAGTATTAAAGAAAAAAAAGGCCAGCATCAATCAATAAGATAACATGTCATAAGACATCCCACAAAAAAGATTGTGAATTTCGTATGGGAACTGAGTTTTTTTTTATACTGACCCAAATTCTACCTTCAGAGGAATTTTTAGGAATTCATAAAAGAGGTTGAAACAGCTTTAAGAAATATTTTAACTCAAAATCACACGATTTTTACATAGTACTCAAAGAAAGGTGAGTGGAAAGATGAAAACTAGTAGTAGAAACTGGTATAAATTGTATTACTCATTTAATTAATAAATGAATACTTACAATAGTAAGAAAAACTGCAATATACTCAGTATTGGTATTAGGTTAGTATAGCAATGAATAGCGACCTTCAAACGACCTAGGTTCGCCCGATGCGCTGTGAGGAAGCGATTCAATCGCGATACTAACCACAAATAAACACATTTAAATATAAATAACTTCAAAGGGTTATTGGATTTCTATCCATAAATTAATTATAAACATGCCGCATTACAAATGTTAATGACATAATATTTTACATTAATTATAATGTATTCGGCAGGGAAGTTTCAATTTCCCTAAACCTCATATTTTCATATGGGTTAAAATCTTTATCGTATCAACCTTCCCCGAACTCATATCTCGGTGCAAGAAAATAATTTATGTTCACATTGTTTCGCTCATCTGGGTTTTTTCAGCAGTCAATTTTAACCTGCATTAAAGTATACTTTTTATTTCGATATTTTTCATCCTTTTTCTAATATTAATGGTGCCTTTAGTAGTTATTTTAGCTAAATTAGGGACGGGAACATGAGATGAGACCACAGGGATCGTGGATGATTTTGAAGTGTATGCTGGATCGAGTATACAACCTCATCATCTTCCTGATATTGGAAAAAGTAGTAATGTGGTTCTGAGACTCGCTGAATTGATTCCCCATTAAAGGTTGCCGGCATTGTTTTGACAACTGGTTCAGCAGTGTAACACTCATGGCCGAACTTTCAAAAGAGATTTCGAAGAAGACACAGGAAGCAAGACTTAGATGGTATGGACACCTTTAATGGGGAAGGATGGAGAGAGTGACGAGAGAAGAGCTTTGGAGATACAGAGAAGGAGAAGGAGAGGAAGATCCGAAATTAGATGGAGAGACTCCATACATGAGGGAGAAGGGACTTGAGACCAACATGGCAGGAGACAGAAAGAGCTGGAAGCGGCTCACCAAAAACAGTGACTCCGTAGAGAGACGGGCTAATAAGCTGACGACGAAGATGAAGACACTGCTTCAACACAATTCGCTCTCAACAGAGTGAAAAACATTGTATAGAACTCTGATTAGGTCAAGGAAATATTACTTGCGGTTTTTATTTTCACCTAAAGGATTTGTGTTCTTACGTGGCTTGGTTTTGTTAACAAACTGGAAACAGAGGACAGTGGTCAGAGGAAAAGAGTATTTTGAGTGTTTACAATTTCAAAACTGAATTAGCTGATTCTTTGTCCACAACAAATAAAGAGCTCAAGCGATTAAGGAATGCTAGCTCCCCTCAAGCAGCTAAAGTATGTCACCTAATCAACCTACTGTAACACCCCAGCATCACAAATTCAATCATTGGCCAGTAAATGAGGGAAATGGAAATAGGTGTAAGATGATAAATGGAGATGATAGATTTCAAATCATAACGAAAGTTAAATGAAATAAATGTAATGTTCATTAGTGTTTGGTGCCCAAGAGGAGCTATTAACTACCATAGCAAAAAGTAACCATACCCTCTGTCGTAGAATGCCCCCCCTTTTTGTTCTAAGAGTGCTAAGAACCTCTGTTCTACAGGGTGTCCCAGAAATCTGCATTTATTTAAAAAATTTATTAAGAAAACTTCCTTCCATGTCTGTCATTTTTTTTGTAAACAAATAATTGTCTTTCACACAAGACGAAACTTCTTTACAAGTCTTTTTGCCTACATTCTTCTTACATGTCCATACAGAAAACACTCTCAATCCCTTCTTCACACCATCGAAACCTATTACCCAGTCCTTCCTCCCTCTATCTTCCTGCCACACACTCAATCATCCATATCTCAAATTGCCCATTTAAACTAAAGCCCTCGCTTTGATCTTTCGTTCTTCCACACCATCACCGCGTTCCCATAGAAAGGACGGAAGGGAATTTTGGAAGTCATACTGTAAAATGTGAATTCCCTCTACTTATGGGGTCTTGTGGGACACCCTGTAGATCAAAATTTATTGGGCAATAGTTTCAATTTTACCTTCAGCAATACCTGCAATATTTGTTCCAGGCCAATTTACACCCATTTACCTTCATACACAAATTGGGGACCATTTTCCATTTTGATGAAATTAGCATTTAAACGCAAAGGAGCTGGGGGGGAGGGGGGGCTTTGTCACATAGTACGGCCTGACAGAAAACGGAAAAGCAAAATAATAACGAAATAAGCAATTAAATCTTCGATTACACAAATTTTAATATATATATATATATATATATATATATATATATATATATATATATATATATATATATATATATATATATATGTGTGTGTCATTTATATAATTCATCGGGAGACGGAGAAGAAAAGCAGAGAGAACAAGAAATAAAAGAAAGGGAGAAAGAAGTATACGAAGATGAAGAAGAGGAGAAAGAAGCAGGAAATGAAGAAGATAATGAAAGTTAGAGTAAAAAGGGCATGACTTTGGTCATTTTATTTGCCTAAGGGAAAAGGAAAAACTCTTTTCGACTTCTCATCTGAGCCACGGGGTGGAATCGAACCGGGAACCGTGGCTCGTCTCCGAAAGGTCCAAACAACGCCTCGATCGCCATCGACCCCCTCCCTCCTCCACCCCACCCCCCCGCTCTCTCCTATGGGGGCGTATGGTCCATAAGAAAGGATTAGTAACAATTTGCTATTTCTTTAACTTTCATTATCATTTTTTTATCAGAAATTCAATTTTTAGGGAAAATAATTACTCTTTGAAGCTAATATAAAATAATAATAATAATAATAATAATAATAATAATGATTTTGTTCTTTTCTAGGATAGTGTAAGTCCTCTTTTGCTCGCGGTGGCATTTGCCTAATATTAAACGGGTCAATTTGACGGTCTGGTCTCGAGATAGTGTCTCCTGAAGCCCCCCTGAGGCCCTAAAGGGGTGCATCTCCTTCCTCATTTAGCTCCCGCAACTCGAGATAATGTCTTATGCAGCCCCGAGACACTGAAGGGGTGCCCCTCCTTCCTCCTTTAGCTCTTGCCGCCCGACCCATCTCTAAGGGCGCGAAAAATGGCTCCAAAATATTCGCGGGAAATTTGAATCCAAAGGCGGCAAAAAAAAATCGAATTTTCAGCCACCAGATGCCGCAAGCGTCGTCTTAATATGGCGGCCAACGGCCCAAGTTGGGGAAATTTATCAGCCAAATATTTTAGCCCTTTTATTTTCGCTCCACCCTCTTCCATTGTAGGGCTAATAGGGGCTGAAGGTGAGGATAGATAAGGGGAGGTAAGCCTATTTGCCTAACATGTCGGATTGGGGAAGAGAGATGGATTTTATGTGACCGTCCGTGCATGTATGCGTTGAGCGGAAAGCGTGAAATTTAGTATTAGTAGTATTTTATATTTATTATTATTAGTAGTAATAGCATTAGTAATGTATCAACACCAATAAACAGTCGTGAATGGAGATAAATAATGGCGCAGCTAAGAAGGTTAGAAAGAGGGCGATGAATTCAGACGAGAAGACATGTAATAAATAAAGCATTTGCAAGGAAGATGAATGAGTATCAAGATTGGAACAGTAAGATGAATGAGAAGGAAGGGAAGTTGTTGAGATGTATAGAATAATTGCGAGAGTAAAAATACCAGGAAAGGCAATGGGATGAAAAGTGTAGAGTGAAATTGCGTGGACGAGTTATATAATCTGAGTATGGGAGAGGAAGCGGCGAATGTAAAGATGAGTAGATTCGATGGTAGACTAAAATTGTTCTACCACGTTTTGGTGGTGATAAGTATGCATGACGTTTGTTGTGTTACGTCAGATGTGAGAAATGCAGCTGAGGTAGATGAAGTGGAATGGGTCTGGTTGCAATGCATTTTAAAGTGATAGAGTATCTGATGGTGTGGTTGCACGGTTATTTTTGGCAAGAAAGATGTGTACCAGGTTAAGGGAGAAGTACTCTTTGCCATGAGTCCCTTTCTGCCACAACAAGACATTTTCTTGTTTTGATTTGCTTTGTTTGTTTATCTGTTGGTATATTTTCTTTGTTTTGTTTTTTGCTATTAGCTTTCTTGTTTTGCTTCGTTTTTTGTCTTGGTTTCGTTTCTTTTGCCTTTGATTTATTTGTCTTTCTTTGTTTTGTTTTTACCTTTTGTTTGCTGTTTGGGTTTGTTTTATCTTTCCTTTGTATTGTCTCATTTGTTTCGTTTCGTTTACCTTTCTTTTGTTTTTGTTTTTCTTTTTTGTTTCGTGGTTTATCTTTTCTTTTTATTTTGATGGTTTTTTTTTGTTTTTGCGAATTTTCTTTTTGCCTCTGTTTGCGTTTTCTCATTGGTTTTCTTTTTTTTTATTTTGTTCCTTATTTTTATTTGTTTTGGCTTGTTTTGCTTTTATTTTTCTTCTCTTTTATTTTTATTTCTTTTGTTTGTTTCAGTTTGCTTTTGTTTTGTTTTGTTTTTATTGTTTTGTTTTGTGTTTTTTTTGTTTTGCGGTTTTAAATGTCGGCTAAAATGGATGACGGTGACGTCTGCCCTTACTGGAGGTTGCCGGATGGGTGGCATAAAGAAAATGTATGTGTAGTAGATGAATCTGGATAAAGTGAATGCTTAGGTAGAAAAGAAGCATTATAGCTGCTGAAGAGAGTGTATTTTGCATGGGAAGTGAAGTGTGAGAGTGTGTGAAAGTATTGTGACAAGTAGAGAGGAGTGCAATGGTTTGAGCAGGTGAGTTGAAATCCGTGGGGCTGGCAAGTGTATGTGTGGGTGGTAGGATGTACAGCAAGGTTAGGTAGTGTCGCACATCTGTCTATCTATAATATAGACACTAAACAGCTTGATAGATTCTATATGGATGGAGTAGTAAGAGATGTACATTGAATGTGAAAGAGGAAATGTTAAGAGTGATGAGAAATGGGTTCAATGCGTTTAACAGAGTATGTCTAGTGTGTGTGGGGGGGAGGGGGGGTTAAAAGTGCTAAAACCTAAAATGATAGTGGTTGGGATGTGAGGGTGGAGTTCGTGATGTTAACGAGTGCAAAGTTGTATCCAGAATATGTAGTGAATGAGAGTGGTAATTGTGTGAGTGTGTGAGGAAACTGCATGGGGCATTGCAAGTGAAGTGGAGTGTGAAAATGATATGGAAGAAGAAAAGGTCTAAGAGTCAGGAGAGAGGCAGTGTAGGTAAAAGAGTGAGCCGAGGTAGTTTGAGCATGGAAGAAGATATAGTCATGGATTCTGCTGCATTCAGTGGGGTCGGTAGGGAACGCAGCTGTAGGTATTGGGGTTGTAGGGCACGTAATCCCCCGCCGGAAAGTGAAGATGGGTGGAAGATATATAATGATGGATCTTCCAGCATAGTGAGCCTGAGAGGGGAAACAGCTGGTGTTGGGGCAAGGAGGGTATACGAGCTTCCCCCCTCCTGGTGCTACATGAAATCCCCTTGCGCTGCGCAGCATACAGATGAGGGCAAGAAGATGGGGGTAGGGGTTATTAGAAAGAGAAAAATGGAGGGAAGAAGGCTAGTATGTTAAACCCCCCCAAGCCGGAACCAAGAGGGAGGGGTGACTCAAACAGACCCACCCTCACCCCTACCTCCCATACCCGACCAGAGACGAATGGACGAAAGCTGGTCGGTGATTACCAAAGGTAGAATAAAGCCAAGGTTGTCTCAATCTAGTTTGAGCCTGTCAGGATCCACTGATATCAGGGGCTTTGAAACAAGGTTACAATTGTTCCTAACTAAAAATAGAACGCAGAACATAACACATTTTCCACTAACTGGGAGAAGAGGAACCAGAATCTCTCTTGCGTTTGCTACACAGTTCAAATCTTTTAGATACGTTTGAAATAATATTTTGACATTGATAAAATCATCGTAAACCTTCGCTTCACATGTGTGAAACTACTTTTGATGTTATGTCAGAGGAAACTCCTTAATTCTTTCAATTATATTTAATTATTTTAATCATTCAATCAATTTAAGTTTAATATATTTAAATTTAATATATTTCAGGGTATTTTTATATTCTCGTCATTAATCGATGTTTGGTATCGAATAAATCTGCTACCTGAACCTTCTTACGAACTACTCAACACCTTAACAAATTTGGACATTCGATAGCTGGCTTGTTTAGAATGCGGATGCTTCCTTATCAAGGAAACATTCTTTTTCACGTCTGCTTTAGTCATCTCAACACGTGATGGACAAACACACTTTCTCCTCAAGCAAGTTATCGTCCATGATATTACATAGTTCACTCTTATGACAATCTTTACTTAAGTGTGGAGGTTTCCGTGTGGTACTTTAGGTGTCGTTTGAGACCTACAACACTGACCAATCATGATAGAAAACGTAAGGAACAACACTCCCTGACCTTGGTTTGTTGGTTTTGGGGCTCTTGCGTCCATTCCTTGTCCCTACGAGTTGCTTTCAGAAAAAAGTGAGAGGGCCACCACCCTTGCACGAGAAATATCCTCATGCGCAGACAAATAGAGAGAGCTTCATTCTGCGCATGATTCGGATGTCAGGTTTCAAATCGTCGAACGCAATGAATCCAAAGCACTAAAATGCGTCCTCATTAGAGAAATTAACGAAAACATTGCACCAGTCGTTCGCTGTAGATTTTTTCTCTTGTAGCAATCCTTAGCACAAAGAAATCCTTTGGCACAAAACAAAAATAATTAGGCAGGTTCTTTAGAAATGGTCATTGTTAACGAAATTAAGAAAAAAAAATTGCAGGAAGAAAAAAGAAATGAATGGATGGAAAATTTCAAGAAACCGACGTTTGTCTTCATTACGGCCCAAAACAACACTTGAAGAAATGTTCTTTGGCTCTGATGAAAACAGATGCGAGTTTATTATGGGATTTAAGTAATTTCTTTTCATTTTTCCTCCGAGTTTAAATTATTAATTATTAAAATGATTAAAACTTAATAATTATCTATGCTGAAAAAATACTTGTTCCAAATCCACATCCTTCTAGACGGTCATAAATTTCCCTGAGAATGTGAAGATGGTGTGCACTCAGACTTTTATACCGTGCCAACAATATTGGCTAATCATTCTGATGAGTATACGTATAAAAGGTATTCCGTGATTCCTAGTCTTCACTTGTCGGGACAAGTTGGCTTAAACATGTACACTCCGTCGCTCTCTTTAAAACTTCAAACTTTCACAACTCTCTACTTCACTTCATACATTTATCTCATTTAGACGATGATCATTTCTACATTGTTCGACCATGAAGAGAAACAAGTATTTTATTAATTTAAATCCTCGTTACACTTGATTTCTCTTACTTTGGATTGCACTTTCACTTCCACCACAAACTGGGTAAATCTATCCCTCACGGATGCTTACAATAGAGTTGCGATATCCTTTAGTTTAGATAAATTCCCACCAGAATCCAAGATATTATTCATTCAAACATGCCAACTCCGCGCCATTTAGTGAAACATTACAGCATTCAACAACATCACTATCGTCTACATACATAACTACTTTCCCACACACAGTGCAAGAAAAGAATCAAACATCGATCTTGTACCATCTCACATTCAGGAACCAACATTCCATCTTCATCATACAACTAGACTTTTAGGATTCAAATTTTACGGTATTCAACATCACATCATCGGTAGAGATTCTGTCAATTGTACAAAATTACCTAATTAAATAAAAAATATATTTAATTTGCCAAAAAAGGTGTAATGAAAATAATTCTACTAAAAAAAATCAATTATATTACAAACTTACATTTTTAAAGTATTAAATTATAATCCACGTTCAAATTTACTTGCCCACGTTTAAAAAGGCAAATTATTATTTTCCTTTCTCGTTGTTCAGAGTTGTCTATTTTTCTTCCAGCATTAAGTTCTAGACTGGATTTGAGGGTCATTTAAGACTTCCTCACAGCATTACTGTCGTAGTTCTTTTAAGCATAGGTACAGCAAATGAAGGATACTCTTGTATATTTTTCTTCCAGTATTAAGTTCTAGACTGGATTTGAGGGTCATTTAAGACTTCCTCACAGCATTACTGTCGTAGTTCTTTTAAGCATAGGTGCATTTAATGAAGGATTCTCTTGTCTATTTTCTTCCAGAATAAGTTCTAGATTGGATTTGCGGGTCATTTTGACTTCTTCACAGCATTTCTGTTGTAGGTCTTTTAAGCATAGATGCAGCAAATGAAAGATTCTCTTACCTAGACACTAAATATTCCCCTTTCCCGTTTAAAATTATAAATACTAGTGATCCAGGACGCAAAGGAGTTTCTCAATCTCTCCTTCTTGAACTCAAATGTGAGGTGTAGTGCAGAGGATCACGTAGCATGAATGTTCAAAATCAAATGTTAAGAAGAATAAGTGATATTTATCTTGGACATCTTGACCACCGAACCTCAGATTTTCTCCTCTATCTCATTCTGAATTAATTATGATGCAGTCAATTGAACATTCAATCCAAGAGTCAGTATTTATGGACATTGTGAGACGATCCAAGGTGTCCAATCATCTTCACAAGATGTGCCGTTCTTTACATATCTCATATTATAGAAAAGAAGATGCCGCCTTGCGGTTTACCTGGTCTAAGCAGGCCATTCGGCGCCTAGGACCAACATGAGCTCTCCTACTCAAAGCCGGGTGATTGTCATCTGGGCAGTCGTGTGGCCAGTCGGAGGCCCCTTATCGAGGTCGGAGGACACCTTCGCCATAGCGATTGTTGTATGGCATCAACTTGTGAGCGTGGCCAAAGGACTTTGATAAAAGGCTCCGCCCCCATTAATTCTCATGTAGAGAATACTTACATAATAAATAACGATCAGTTGATATATCTTTACTACAAAATGCTAATTAAGTTAACTACACAGCCAGTATCAATATTAACCTTTTTAATTTTTTTTTAAATCGATAGATGCGTAAAATTCTTAAAAATATTGGCTATTAATTCGATATAAACGACTAAATAATCTATTTCTCCCCGGGACGATACTTTAGCCACGTCATCGTTTTGATAGAGTACTGGATGGCTCGCTACTTTCGTGTGGAGACCCTCTTCCCTGTCTGTGTGACGCAAATAGACCAACTGTTGCCATCGGTAAGTCCGCCTGTGACTTCTCTGAGGGTTGCGTTTCCAGAGATTCTTAAAATGGCGTTGATTTAGAGAGGGGTTCCTCAAGGTTATTTTTTTTTGTTTCCTCGGTGCTTCAGGCGTCGGAGAATAATGAAACGGCTCATTGGTTTCGCTATTTACCAAAGTTATAACTTGGTTCCCTGAGTGGTTGTCAGAATGTTTCGGGTGCAGAAGGAAATCACAGCTGTTTATAGCTAATAAAGTATTTTGAGTTGTCAAAGAGAGAGGGAGAGACGCGCGTGCTCATCTCTTTTGAGGAGAGAGAGAAAGAGAGAGAGAAGACACACAAGGTGAACCCTTTTAATCTACGCTAATAAGTCACGAAAGCGCGAAGGTCGTGACGGGCTGAAGGCCCGAATTCGTGGAAGACTGAGAAGTGCTTAAGAGCACGAAGGGTCCCGCCGGGGATTATCCTGCGACGGCGGGAATCGGGCAAAGTCCACCTCGCCTGGCCTAGCGTCTGTCCATTAGAACCCTCCCCCTTTGGGCGCGTGGAAAAGCTCCCCCGTCTCAACCCTATAAAATGTTTGCCACCAAACCTGGACGGTAGTAAGTAACCACAGGTTTCCCGAGTATCCACGAGTATCCGACACCTTCCCGTCCCCGTCAGTTCAACGCGAAGCCTTTCGGAACCCCTCAAGTTCCGTGTACTCTCCTAAAACGCGCGGTCTTCAACCCCGTACTCGTTGGTACTCGTTACCCGAACGCGACGCGTCAAATTTTCGGGTCAGTATTCTAAATCAGAAGGCAAGTTCTGAGTTTATCTCCCGTAATTGTAGTTTGTAAAGAGTCTATTATTATGGACTCTACGCCCTCTCTAGCAAAGCGGGACTACTCCCTCGGACCAAATTTTCGAGGTAATTGCAACGTGCAACTCTTCTCTCCCCCTTTACTCCAGCGTTATTTGGCTTCACGTTGTCCGTTTGTGTATGAGGTGGTCGACCACGCCAGGTAGCTCTTTGGAATCGAAACTCGTGTTAATATACCTTAATTAAAACCCTTTTAATTATGTAAATATATTATATGCATAGTAGTAAATGATATTTTTATACTCCGTTTCTATTACTCCAGAACCTTTCCAAGATAAGCAAAGCATTGGCCAACCTAAAATTGCACTCTGAAACTTAATTGCACTCTGATTTGTATTTATACTTTCACTCACACTCATACCGGACTAATCCGTTCATAGGCCTCTCTCCTTCGGGCTGAGGAATTTGGGAAAGGTTGGGTTCTAACTTCACCCTATGACAACTATATTATATTAAAAAACTGGTGTCAGTTGTGGGGCGACCCACTGTATGAGTGTACCACAAGTCCATAGAAAGATCTGGGAGGTTATATTCTTTGAGTTGGTCTGGATTTTGAACTGATTTGTGTTTGGCAACTTGATTCCACATCCTTAGCTAAATGCAGGTCGGTGACTTGAATCCTACAAAACAGTTCTTTCCAGATCAAGTACTTATGTTATTATGCAAATCAAGGGTGCCGCCTCGTATTCATTTGCTTTAAATGAATTTATTCCTTCAAGAATAAAGATAAATGATTTTCTTAACTATTTACTAGGTCTTCTGCTACACAAATTTCCCTATAATTCCAATTTTATCCATACCAAAACAATAAAAGTACAAAGCAATTTGGAATTTAAATCTTCAAGTGTTTATTTCCAAATTTTTCATATAATTTTGGAAGTAAAAAATGCAATTTCCTCTTAACTTTGGGGGATTAATCTCCATCGAGGCGACAAAAATTAAATTATATTTCATTTATCATTCCAATAGTTTGCTAGTATCATGAAGGACTCTTTTCATTATTTGGCTAGATTGCTAGCCTTTCTCCGAACCTCTGTCATTACCATTTACAAGAAGACCCAATCTCCCTCTGGACCATTATCCTGTGCAGTACAAGATACCAGTGTTGTTATGGGACCTTTTGATTACAAGTTTAAGGTTTATTAGCCTCATACTGGTTAATCATCATCATCATTTTGATACTCCTTAAGGGCTAGCTAGAATTATAGTCTAAAGCTGACTTTTCCTGCAGTGAAGGAGAAGCGACCGACAGGAGACCTGAGGCAGTGTGTGCTGGGAGGTTGTGTATTGATCTAACTTCCCTGTCGCTTTTTTAAAAATAGGCACAAGGAAAGTATTGCACAAGTACCATTGGAATCCTACTTTCCATTAAACATTGAGTATAAAGTCTATCTAGTATGCCATCAACACAAACAATCCTAGCCTGCATAAAGGGATTGTGAACACTCTCTCTTAGGGCGCAATACCATTTTTCATGCTCCTAAGTGGGTATAAAATATATTATTTCTTCATTGTGAAATTTTTTCTCATTTGCTAAGAATTTGATCAGGATAGAATTTTTCAACTCCTTTAAATGCATTTTTCTCTATTTGTCAGTTTATTTCCTTGTTTATCTTTTATTGTTTTCACTTGCTCTCTGCAAATTCTTAGGTATTTTTTCCTATGTTTCAATTGGTTTTTCTTTTAATAGTTTTTCTCTAAAATGGTAGTAAAAAAAGGATGACTTTGATTAAAAATAACGGAAAATAGGACCTTTCCACATGGACACGTTGTTTTACTTGGAAAGCTTCTGGCGGCTCCCCAAATCGTGATTAAAATCGTAATGAAATATTTTTCATGAATTTCCTAAATTAGTTGGGCTATGTTGGATTTCTTTCCTATAAAAACTTAACAATATTGAGGAAACCACAAAGAGGTAGTTTCCCAGGAGCGCGAATGGCCCTGTTTAAAAATTTATTTAATATTCTATTTCTAGCTTCTAGTGCCTGCTTTGCATGATATCAGTTTCATTTTTTTAAGCTTATTATTATTATTCAGCCACTACAAGCGCAGTTCAAGAATGGCTCGATTCAAGAGTTTCTAATCGTTTCTGGCCAGCCTCACGCAAGATTTGTCCAATATTCGAGTACGTTTATATCTCGTTAGCCTCGCGATAGATTTGCTGACTCGAATTATTTCCTCGTTCTGCTTGCATTTATGGCTCGATTCAAGAGTTTCTAATCGTTTCTGGCCAGCCTCATGCAAGATTTGTCCAATATTCGAGTACGTTTATTTCTCGTTAGCCTCGCGATAGATTTGCTGACTCGAATTATTTCCTCGTTACGCTTGCATTTATGTCTTTTACCAAAGGTTTTTTAAGACCTTTTTCTGTAACATTTATGATTTTCTTCTAAATGTAATCCTTTCCTAGCAGTATTTTAAAATAGGAGAAAAAAACATTATAAGGAAAGCGTTTAAACCTGGATGGGGGTTTGTGGTGTACCGTATGCCGTAAACAACAGCTCTCTATCACGTTGTTATCCTGTTCTTTCCTCATTTACTTAAATGGAAGGATAAGTTTATAGCCAGCTGTTGTTGAATGAGGCAATCCTGTTCTTTAATGAGAAGGAGAAATCAATAAGATGCGGCTCAACACAAAATGTGCCCCAAGCTCGATCTAGCAAATACATAAAACTTTCCCCAGTTCCGTTCATCAAAACAATCACCACAAATGTGTTATAGGCTCGGTTTGTCAAATACATCAGCACAAAATGTGTCCTACTCTGAATTACGTATCAACATACAACTTTAAATCCTTTGAATACAGCACAATTATTCTCATTTAATGCAATTCAATATTTTTGCATATTTTATTTTATATATATATATATATATATATATATATATATATACGGAAAGGGTGGAAGAAACTTCTCTAGAATTTGTTATTTTGCGTTATTTTGCCACAAGTGGTAAAATACTTGTTTACACCATTATATAATATTGGATCCGTTGGGTGCTAACAATTGATGTGGGTGAAAACTGTCCTCAGTTAAGCCAACCCTGTGGAAATGTGTAAAGCATTGCTACTTCATCCGGTTAATACACCCAGGATCTTTACAACACAAGTAGCAAAACAATCGCGTGCTAAAATCGATGCCACAAGAAATGTAGAAACAGTAACATCTTTGTGTCCTGGTAACCTAAGAGGGGCATTTTAGACTTCCCCAAAATAGTTCTGTCGTAGTTCTTCGGAACATAAGTGCGGCGAATGCTGGAGTCTCCTCATAGAGACTACATATCCCCCTTGCTGTTTAGAATTATAACTACTAGTGAACCATGACGCACTAAACTGATCTGGTCCTGGTTTTGTGTGAATTCGAACTGCGTTCGCTCTTAATCCTTCCCGGTCGTTTGCTTGCATTTGCGAAGCACAGGTGTGTTTGCTGATACAGACACATCACTCTTTCATTACCTACTTATTGAATAGCCACGAAGGGACACTAAAGACTTTGTTGCGTAATTCCTCTTCACTTTTTACTTCTCTTTTTCATATTTTTTGCTTTATTGAATCTACCCATGTGCAGACAGAAACCCCCGCATTCGAGTTCTCGAAATGACGGGAGCATGCAGCCTTCAGTCCTTTACCAGCTGGCACTGTGACGGGGTGGGATAGAGAGTGCCAAGGCGGAGCCACCTGAAACTGAGAGGAAGAATCGCCCATTTTAATGGCACTTTACTGAACGAACTGAATTCGAACGAGACGCAAAAGGGGATTGGGGGAACAAAGAATCCGTGTGGAATCGTGACGTGAATCAAGAGGGCAAATCAACCCCGGAGTAAGGGGTTGTATAATTAGATTGTACGAAGCAAAATGAGGGGGATGATTGTCCCATAGTCTCGTGGTTATATCCAAGACCAGGTTTTGTTTAGAGAAGGTAAGTGGCGTGTGTCCTAGTAGACGCAAAATCGGGGCGTACGGGACAGAAACACAGAGCGAGACCCCGTCTAGCAGAAACAAGGACAGTACGGGGCATTTAAAAAATCATTTTTAGACTAAAACTCGGGCTTCGGTTTAAGTTTAAATGGTTCCGATAATGTGGGTTCTATTTGTTCGTTAGCTTGGAAGAGGATGGGGGGGTAAATTGCTGTGTTATAGGACAATTTCCACAAGAATGTTTGCCCCTATGTAGAAATGCCTCCTGCCAAAGATAATTTCCAGCGAAGGACAATATATCTCAGAAGTCAAATGAACCATCAAGGAAAATTCCCTCCTCGGATAAATCCCCTGAGGACATATGCTTTAAGGACAATTCTACCTCTAGTTATTTGTCCTTAGGATAACTTCCCCACTTCATTTCTCCTAGGAAAAGTTTCCCCCAAACAATTTCATCATCATGTTCTCTTCATGGTCAAGTGCTCAAAGGTAATTAAGATAACAAATAATTTTTAAAACTCTAAATAATATTTTCAAAATTAACGAACAAACAATAATTCTAAAAGAGTTAATTATTTTAAATAATGAGGATAAAAGGAAATTTTTAAAATGAGATAAAATGTCTCTTTTTTTATACTTTTAAGCAAAAGAATTATATAATAATTTCAAAAGCTTCCGTGATAAGTATTTTTTTACGTTTAAATTATTTTAATTTTAATATCAGGTTATATTTATTAACTTGGAAATGTTTGAAAAATGTAAAGTATTTATTTAATTAGATTTATTTGACTTATAAAACCGCAAAGAAATAAAATTCTAAAATATTTTGTTCGCTTCATAATATTGACTTTTGGTTTGTCTAAGAGTAAACAATCCTTGTTTTATTTCGAACATTAAGAAACTTTGCCTTTTTATCTGCTTCAAAACATAATTATATTGAAAGACACCCTGTTTAGTAAAACAAAATACTATTTTCCAATATTTAATAATTATTATCTAGAAGGTAAGATTCTTTTAATTACAGTTATTTGGAATAAAATTGAATAGACCATCTCAGACATGTCTTGGCACTTAAGGCTTCTTTTCTCTAGAGAAAGCAGATATTTCTTGCACCTCCTGAAGTTGATGAATCCATTTTGAGATGGTAGAGCTTGCAGTGTTTCGAATGTGTCATGATTGCACTAAATTTTAACAGTAAATTCAATTTGAAATTCACGCCAGAGTTTACTAAATATTTTGGAAAGAAAAGATGAAATATTCCAAGAAAAATATTAAGTTTTCTAAATAGTCTCAAAGTTACCATAGCAAGAAAAGTCCTGCACTTTCTTTTATTCTATTACTTCCATGATATTAGTGATGATTAAGGAAGTTTTACACTGAATATTCAAAATCACTCGTGTTGTTTGGGGTGGCTGAAAGATGATATGAGTTTTTCAGATATTAGGGTGACACCGACCGTGATAGGAAAGCGGTACGCCATTTTTTGTTCTGTTTTCATTTGCTAAGTGGTGCATTTTCTCTGCTAAACAACCCTCACCCATGAATGTCTAATAGAGGTTCTTGTTATCAACAAGGCTTATCGATGTAAGAGTCCTGAAAATTGTACTGTAGTGAAGTGTCTTTTAAGAGGACGGGGTTTTGATGAATTTTTAGAAGATTTTGAAGATCGCATCATAGAATAAAAGTTGCTCGCATCCTCATTTGAAGAGGCAACTTTATAATTTTGAAAACTCGGATAAAAAAGCTTTGGTCTTCTTTGATAAAACTCCTGAATGAAACAAAAGCCTCAGCTTTATACAACTTCTTCCTGAGAGAACAAATCAGTCAGTAGAGATAAATGTGATTGAGATTCTTTAATTTTTGTAGTAATTTCTTGATGGCTTTTACCCGAAGACAACATATAAATAAAATAAACTCCACTACCATTCGGAAAAGCGAGAATGGTATACAGTTAAGTTCAAATCTTGGGGACAGACTTTAAACTTGACAAAAAGAGACCAATGAAATGAATTTGCTAAGTTCGCTTGATTTTTGTGAGGACAAAAGAGGAAAATTTACTTTAGAGTCACAAAACCGAAAGTCTTCACAGAACTTTCTTCTACATCCTCCACACAACATTTGTGGCATTTCAGGGCAAGGTTGATAGATTAGTTCCTGTCTATCGCGTATTACGTTACGACAGAATGATGAATGTGGAATGATTTTCTAACCGCTTCTTCACATAAACGGTGCCATTACTTTTTTATATACTTCAACTGTACTCTTTGCGACCATATGTATGAGAATATTACACAACCTCACATTTATCAGCATTCTTGCATGTATGTAAAGAAGTATGACGTACGTTGCTGGCAATCAAGTGGAAGGACAATATTCGGCAAAACCTTCTGTTTAACATCTAAACAAACTCCACCCAACAATGGATCTCTTGCTTTTATGCCTCATGGAAATACTGAATTTTGAGGAATGTGTCCTACTAGTGCAGCTGTCCTCCAAGGAAAATTTAGTGTTGCCAAATATCTAGGCAAGATTTTTCTATTGAGATGGGAAAGTGTCCTTCTGACCTAAATTGTCCTCAATTGAAAAATGTCTTACAGGCATAAGGAAATTATAGGCTTTAGGGGGAAATCATCATCTCAAAGAATTTTCCCTTCATTGCAATTGATCTCCTAGGAAAATTGTCCTTAGATGTAAGTTTTTCTTACGGTCGAATGTCTAGAAAAAATACAGGGGAAATTTGTTTTCCGACTTAAACTTTCCTTCGGGAAAAAACTGTCCTTGTAGCCAAAATGTCTATTCAGGAATTATGTTAAGGAAAATAGTCCTCACACACATTTTGCTTCGAGTATATTGTATGTCGCTTTAAATTGTCCTTTTGGAACAGTTGTCCTTGGGCACTTCATAAGGGAATTGTTTTTAGGGATAAATTGCAATCGATGGAAATTGTCCTCTGGTCGCAATGTCCTATCGCCATTGTTAAACAATGGAATTCCTTGATAATGTTTTGCGTTTTCCTAAAATCTAATCCAATGGGGAAAATGATGAATGTTTTCTGTCCATTATCTATGAGACTGAATCGAATAACCTCCCAGAAAGGACACGAACCCTGTTAAAGCACCCGGTGACACCCATTGGTTACTCTCATCCCGACCAATGTTACATTTTGTGACGTCATGAATGGTTCTAAGACACGTTCCTATGAAACGCCACCGGTCATTTGTTGCTTTCTTCCCCTCAAAAGAACAAATGCCGCTGGTACATTACTATGCTCTTTTCGCTCGCACCCCCCTGCGAAGTAATGGGTCAAGCTGTGTTCCTGAAGTCTCTCATTCACGCCACCTCTTCCTGAGTCATTTGAGGTTCGATTCCTGGTTCCACGATCCTGGATAATTGGTTGGTGCAAATCTCAGGCAGTCCTGATATTCCCGGCTTTCTAACGTCCTTGAATCTCTGGTTATCGTAGCGAGGAACGAATTCCTTTCTGTTCCAGGCCATTAATTCGTAATCGAGAGGGCGGAAAATCGGGCTTCAGACCCATTTCGGCCGTTCGGTGTTAATCTGTGGTGGCTTAAGGATGAAGGGAATTGTAACCCTCTCAGGACGAGACGTTCCCTTCAGGGGAGGTGGGCGGGGTTGATTAACAGGCAAATGGAGGTGGTTATCGCCCACAGGCAACATTCAGAAAGTAAGAATGTGGCTGGGTGCAAGTGGATGGTGTAGACAAAAGAGATGTCGTGTTTTTCTGAAACAACTGGAGGGAGAACTATGGGATGCTTTGAAAAAGAGTGGGAGTGTATGGTATGCGAGGATTTATTATTACAGGTCGGATATAAATTTGTTGTTAGTGGATAGAGAAGTGTGAGAAAGAAAGTTAGTCAATTTTTACATAATAAATGTCGTCATCGCGTTCTGTTTCAGCGTTGGGTGAAGATGAAGATGAATGAAATGGCAGTTGGGTGGGTTCCCGTTCTTAGACGGAATGAGTGTTCGGGCCATAGCCAGCCAAAGAACGGGCACCGAGGTGAAAGGGAGCTGTGGAGTAAGCTGAACTTATTTCAAATCTGTGTTGATTCCACTTTGCTGTGAATCCCTTGGAGAGACCAAAGCCTTCCTCGTCCCTACCATCATCTTTCTCTCAAGTTTTCTCTTTCTCTTTCACTCTCTTTTCATCTACTCACTTTTCCTACTTTATAATGGATGCCATTAACTACTTAGTGGCAATTACACCCCAGCATCCTCCAACTTAAGGGAAAGCCTGAAAATGGAGCACAAAGAGCAGCAAAATGGGGGCGTCCAACCCCCCTAAATCGACCCAAGTTCTTGACTCAATCCGGGATTAGATTCTTGAAGGCAGAGGGGTGGGAGGGGGTGAGAGATCGGCCCCCCCATTTTTACGGAAACCACTATACATGTATTAAATCCTGGCCTAGACCCATTAGAGGCTCTTTATTCACATTTCTTCCATATACTTCTTTAAGGAAATAGAGGATTCCTGCCACTCCTATTTTGGACCTCTTCTCACCCTGTAGCGCAGAGAGTCTTGTACATGTCATGAGGTTGCGAGTGGTAACCACCGACCTCCCAAAGGAGAAGTTCAAAGCCGAATAAATTATAATCATGGATTCTCGAATGTTTCTATTATATAACCACTTATAACCTGACACCTGGCCATTTTTTTTTTGGGGGGGGGGTTCCTACCTTAGTGGAAACTCAATCGGGTTTAGGATGTGAGTTTCATAGATAATTGATTTTAACAACGGGTATTTATATCAGGAAAAGGGTTGGTATTCACCTCAGGTAATGGGGTCCAATTTAGTCCAGAACAAGAGGCGTTGGATATAGATTTAAGCATCGTTAAAAAAGTCGAGAGGGTTCTGATGATGATTTTACTGGAGAAAGGTCCCAGACTGACTCAGGAATCAGAGGGTCAGGTGATCTCATTCGGTCCCCGATGTTGACTCTTAAGGCTAAACATCCTTACTTAACTGCGATCATTTCCTTAGGAATAGCGATGTAGAGGTAGTATGGTTGCTCCAATGCGCATGAACCTATAACTCAGATCACTTAAGTGGTAGCCAAAATTGTTGAGTACAAGCTATAATCATGGCTGGTACTGAATGAAAATACCAGGCCTTTATCTGGTGGAAATGAATAACTTTGCAACGCACATGACGATAATGACCTGTTCCCTCGCCAAGAAGTCAACAATTAAGGGTTGAATGAGCAAAACAGCTCTCTGTCTCTCTCTACTCTTCGCAATGACGGAAAAGCCCGGTTAAGTTAACAGAACAAAGATTATCTACTCTCAGCACATCAGAACTTGCTTAGCACTTTTCATGTCTAAATCTTTAATTTTATTTATGAACGTACTTCATATTCTATATCAAACCACTCTTTTGATTGTTCAATTATCCCTACACTTACCCTACTCTCGAGATAGTGACTTTCAATGTTTCCTGAAAACCACCATAACATCATACGGTTTCACTCCATCCCGCCACAAAGTCTTTTATCCCTTTCATAGTGTTACAAAGATCGCTTCACTACTTCTACTCTCGAACAGACTTAACTTCATACTAAAAAAAGATTCCTTTCACACACAGGTCTGAATGGCTACATTCAGACCTTCATCATTGACTATGAAAAAGAGAGGCAATAACCGGTGTTCTCAAGGTCGCTTCCATCTCTTACAATGCAGAATCACCATCTCCTGTACGACTTTCACTTTATCCCAACTTTCTCACAAACCGCTCCACCTTTGTTAATGGGTTGCCACCCGAGTAACCTCCTCCTATTATGGGTAATGAGGTTTAATCCAGTCATATTCACACTAATAGACTCATTTGCCTTCATTATATTTGGATGCTCAAATTACTCTCTTTATCTATCCTTAATCTCGCCCTTATTTATAACTAGCACAAAGGCCTTGGCGTAACTTTCAAATTTACTTCTGCAATAATTTCTGTTTTTGACACACATCTGCTCACACTAACGAACACCTCTTCCTGCTCTCTGCTTTCTTATCTTCTTGCAATTATTCCACCGGTACATGACCCAACACCACTGCACACAATTCCCCTCTTCTCCACCTTCTCCCAACCCCCGCTCCTTCTCGCTGTTGGAGTTACTTTAAAGGTCACATAATCCGGGTTTGGACCTAAGATTTGAGATGAAGGGAGGTTCTTCTCCACAAACAAAGGGGGGAAGAGCAATATTAGGAAGGGGAGTGATTAAAATTAAGGAAAGAAAGAGTGGCACTGTCGCAGCCTAGAGTGCCATAAACGGCTACGTCACCCATGGTAGTGCCATACAAGAACAATTAGTATCCCAAAGAAGAGTAAAAACTTTGGCACTGCACAAAAATGCCTCAAACGTACAGGGGTGAGGAACGTTATTTTCTGATCGCTCGGAGGAAAATAGAAGAACCAACGTCAAATATAAGAAGGACGTCATCCTTTTTCTTCGCGTTCTCTCCTTCGTGATCGAAGATCCGAGGACTTATTGGTGGTAATCGAGAAGAATGTTACCTATTTATTCAATACACCCTTTCTTCGTAAGTGGAATGGGTAACTTTGACAGCCGCTTCATCCATCGTTTCCATGTGATTTGATATCATGCGCCGAGGCGTTTGATGCGCTGCCTTACATTTCACCTCGACTGAAACCATAATAATAATAGGATTTGTGTTTAGGGCTAATTGAATTTTTTCTGCAGCGCTTTTCGTTCCTCTCTCACACTCCTTCTCTCTATCTATATATGCCCCATCACTCTTTATTCTCTATCTCTCTTACTGATTATCTTAATCCCCCCCTCTTTTTTTCTCTCTACGTTTTTCATATAACTAACGAGTACGGCTAAAGCTGGAAGACAGTGCACATGAATGGACACCTTTCCCTATAGAAGAAGAGTGGAGGCTGAAGAAGGTGGAGGTTTAGGCAACGAAATAAATCACATCATTCACACACAGAAACCACAAAACCAGGCTGGTAGACCTCAACACTTTAACTAACCTCTTCATCCAGAATTCTAAACGGAATCGACGAACGGAATTGAAGGATTCGATTTACAATTGAAAGAAACGCTGATGGAAATGGATAGAAATCAAAGGCTAAAAAGATTCTCCTAAAGACGCATCGAATCGACTCTTCGAACGTGATTTCCAAAGAACAGGCGTCGATTGTGATTAAAATAAGATAGACAACATTTTACGTACTCTTTCGCTTTTGACCATCGCGCTAAAGTTATCGGGACAACTCGTGTGTATATAAATAGGTTTACAATCTATTGAACTTCCTGAGGGCGGCTGTAAGACCTTTGACGTTTCCCTATTTAATTTAACTATTTACCTTTCTCACAACTACATCTATCGCTCTCTCATTCTCTCTTTTAGATATAAAAGATACGGATCGCCCTCGGGATTTAATGCCTCTCGAAACCCTTGTTTAGGTCAAATTAAGAACGTCTTACAGGATCACTTCAAGAGTCCACGGGACTCAAAATTATTGGCACGAAAATAGATTTATGTTAAATGCCTCCTGGATAATGACAAGGACGCAAATTCTTGGTACACTCAAAAAATATGGAAGTTCCTGTATTTAATTATTATAAGTAATGTATGTATACCTTGTCCATAACCCTATATTTTAGGAACGAGATCTTTTGAGGTTGTAAATAAGATTTTTTTTTTAGTTCGGTTGTTACCGAAGTATATTTAAATTTTTTATCAAAGTTATTTCTAATAATTCCTTTATAATATAAAAAATAAAATGAAGAAGTTCAGAAATATATACAAGTATCGAATTTTGGTGATTTTTGAAAAATAAAAGAATCATGATAGGCCATAGGACACAGACCGATAGTCTGCCAGCGAAGCGCAAGCTCCTTCTGTAAGAAGGAGTGGCGAAGCTGCTCCTCTTGTTGCTCTATTAATTTAATTTGTTTGCGCGCCTTAAACCAATATCATTTCTTTTACCAAATTTAAAAAATCCGTTTGTCTATCTATCCTTATGGCATGGCATTTGGCAACATTGTTTTAGATAGTGTTACGTTTATATGGCATTAAATGTACATGTATTATAAATACCAGTAATGGTATTATTAATAATACCTAAGCGTACTAGAGCGCTAAGGCTATCAAGGATTCAAAGAGCTGCTTTTTATTTTAAATGATCAGCTCTGAATCAGAATTGAAACTAGAGACAATAACAAATTAATAGCAGGAGGGAAATATATTTTTCCCTAAAATATAGACGTTGTTGTCAATCTTCGGGTCTTCAATCGCGTTAGTTAACGCCCTTCTTTTCTTGGAAGGTGGGGGAGACGGAACATCGTGTGCAACACGTTCAAAGGAAAGTGTTCAAGGAAAGTGACGAGGGAAATAGATTGTTCACAAGGACAGAATCTGCTGCGGGGAAAATTGTGCACGATAGAAAATCTTTCCCGAAAGAGACGACGAAAAGGAGGGCTAAAATACTGTGACCGGGAGCGAGATTATTGAATGTGAAATATTTTATGATGTTAGGAAAGGAAATATTTGCCAAAAATATATTTCTCAGTGGAAAATTGTTGCCACAAATATTCTAGGCTTTAGGTCTCCTATTAAAATGTGAACTTTTAACCTCACAAATATTTGCAAGCAGGAGACGCCATAGTTGGCTTCGTTATGAATGCGGCTTTTTTATCCTGCATTTTTTCTTTGTTAAATTGCGCTTGAGATCTCCCAGGTGTTATTAAATTTATTTTCGTATTTTACTTTTATTTGTATTTGGGGGGAGCCCATTTGGCGACTGCCTAGTTGGGGGGGCGCAGCTTCTCTATGTATATGCTTCAATAAAGGATGGACTCGAATATTCCGGGCCAAAACAGAGCGGCAAAATTGGGACTAATTTGAATGTATTGAAATTCCAAATTAAAAAAAGGGATCAAATTAAAAAGTGGCGTAAAATTAACTTCTTAAGTTCTATTCGCCTTAATCGGATTTATGAACATTTTCTCAATTAATTCACTTTTTTATAAGTATAAGAAAGAAAAATAGAAGTTTGCCGTGTTCTTTTCAAGATTTTGATTAGTAAATAAAGACTTTGAGGGTAAGAAGAATGTTTACGTAAAACGAAAGTTTCAAAAACATGTTTTTATTTAAAGATTTACAATCGAGACGCAATTTTAATTCTAGTCGTGTGAATCCTGTTTTTCTTTATAGTCAACTGATTATTTTGCGTCATCGTTTGATGCCTAAAAATGCGATCGTCTCCTTAACGTCGGTTTCCGCAATAAACATAATATTAAGATGTTATTTCTTTAAATAGTTTATAACGTTTCTGGGACGTGATTAGGTTATATAAATAATCATCTCCGCATCTCATGTATTGCACGGCTCTCAACAGAGTTTTTATCCTACTACCAAAAAGTCCTCATAAAAGGACATAAAAAGAGAATATAGGATGCAACTGAGTGCAATTCCCATAAAAGCCTGTCTATTTGGTTGAATAGAGAATGACTGAATATAAAAGTATAAAAGTCAACTTAAACTTGAAGGAAATTGAATATCTTTTCAATTCTCAATCGAGAAATCTCCGTCGTTCCATCCAGGGGAATGTTAGTAAATAAAGAGAATTGATCAAAACAATAACTTGGAGTTGACTTAAATCAATCTCTGTTACTTCTTCTGTGTTCATTAATAGAAATCGGATTTAAATCGAGAAAAAAGAATTAAAAGTTTGTATTTAATCCTATTTAGAGCTGAATAAATTGGTGAATCAACGGTTGATTAAGGAAGAATATTAATTGAAGAGTAGAAAATATAGAGGTGAAATGTATTAAAGAATTGATGAAAGTTTCAAAAGATGGAGAAGTAAAAAATATTCCTAGAAACCAAGTACATATTATTTTGGAAAATCTTTCTTACAAAATTTTGTAGTTATATATTACACAGGGTTCTGTTTTGTTCTAATTTTAATAGTTTTAATTGATATATTAAAAATATATAATATAGGCTATGAACACGAAGGATATTTTGATATTTATTGAATTAATTTCAGACCAAATTGTAATATTAGGTAATGCTTAGATTAAAGCGAATGAAAAAATAATATGTTAGATGATGGTTTAACAAATATTGCCCTTTTTATAGATGACTTGACGAAGCCTCGGTTTTAACTGAGCACACGAAACATGCAGAGTTTTCTGCTGATATTTTCCCCCAGAGTTGTTCCAGTTTGTACTTCAGAACTTCCACATTTGAATAAGATTTAGTAGAAGCGCCCACACCATCACAGAATCTAACTTCCATCTCTTGAGAGATGTCACCTCTTCAACAGGAAACTCATTTTTATTTTGTGTCCAATCACGACTTTTATGTGTGTTGTGGTTGGTCTTGAAGATCAAAAACTTGACATAAGTCTAAAGAAATGGAAGCTTCGATGGCTCAAGGACCGGTTGGAGGAGCAGACTTGCTCTTTCTACTCGCTTCTCTTCCTTTGAGTTACATAGCAGATGTCCTATAGCTGACTTTAATGGGGTGTGTTGGGTGTTCCTCGTAATTTAATGTCAATGGTTGTCTCTTTAAGCTATTTGAAAGCCTTAAAGCCACCCAGATCTGTTCAAAGTAGGGTTAAGTATTTTGTAAATTTGGTCGCTGTCTTCCAACTTCTCTCCAAGTTCTCGATTGATTCAAATGTTCCAGTGATCTTTGTAAACGGGTGTTGTCTCTTTTTGAACTCAAAATTTGATTCAAAAATTCAATAGATCTTCAGGAAAGACAGTAACTATTACAAAGTATAATTCTCAAATAAAAGTACTTTTTTACTTTTGATTCCCTCATCTGGCTGTTTTCCTGTTACTTCCCTTAAATGAATAGACCCGGTTACTTGGGAAAGAGGGTGTTTACTACATATAGCCCCCTGAATTCAAACTTTTGTTCCTTGGATCAAAGTTTTCGTCCTCTTACATCGCAAAACCGTGGTTAGCTTCGTGCAAGTTAGGATAATATACAAATATCTTTTTTTTCTAGCGTATGACACTGGGTTAGTGTGTCTGTATTTTGTAGTAATTTATCATTCTTGGATTTTCTCAGTTTTTACCAGATTAAAAATTAAATTCCTCGCTTTAAATCGTTTCTTCTTTATTCGTTTTAATGATGCGCCTCTGACACGCTAATTTGAGTTTTACCCAGCAACTACATAACGGAACATGGGCAGAGTTTCTTGTAGACTTTATGATGTTAACTTGATATCGCTTAAAGGTTTGATTGACAAAATAGCCACTATTTACCTTCAAAGTTCCCAAAGAACCGCGCTCACTATAATGGCGGTTCTTAACTAAATATCTCCTGCTTTAGTTCCTTTGAGGGTTCTGAATGATGTCCGCCCACTCAGTTTTAGCAAATTTGGCGATTCATAATTTCCAGGAAGGTTCTGAAATTAACCGAAATGTCTTCATTTTAAGTGTTTTGAGTTAAATCCAGATTTCGAGTTGTTGATGGGGCCTGTGCATAATTCCTTTGAAGAACTGGGCCCCGTGCTAAAGACGGTCGAATGAGGTAAATCCTTTGTGTCCAATGCTCCTTCAGGGTTCTCTAAGGAGAATATCACAAGCCCGGTGATTCTGTGTTTTGCTCTTCTCAAACGGGCCGTTCTGTGATATATACTGTTGGGGATGGACACACCCTCCATACTTCTCTTGAATGTCACTTGATGATGGCTCATGACACGCATTACTGGCGATGGACACTACCAGAGCAATATTAATAGACCTTAAACAATGTTCACTTTCTAAATGAGTTGTGGAACAAGTGTTACTCTACAGTATGTGATGAAGACAAAGATGTTTCTGAAGCCTGATCCTTGAGCTCAAAGGTGAGGTGTTTTGGAGAGGATCCTGTGCATTTGTGATTCACCTAGGAAAACTTCAACCTATCACTCTAGTTCTTTTACCCAAGTCCTCCATAATCCACTTTGAAGTGGGAGGGATTTAGAGCGTGAATATAAGTTATGGTTTTCTGGAAATTGTGTTACGATCCAACCTCTCCACTCAGCTTCACATGATCTGCATAACTTCTACCTGCCCCAATATAATGACAAAGAAGATGCTTCTTTAAAAATTACCTGGTCTGAGCTCCTCCTTTGGCGACTAGAAACCAACATGAGCTCTCCAATTGGATCAGATGACCTACTCAACCTTCCAGGATTCCCAACTCCGCAGGCAAGTCCTGAGAAGTACCTCTTGACGGAGGTCAGCAACATCAGTATGCTGTCCAACGAGACCTCCCTAGCACCGGTTAATGGAACGCCTAACTTTCCTTCGTTTCCCACATACATGCAGGTGGTGTACAGCTGCTGTTACGCCCTGACCTTCCTGGTAGGTGTGGTAGGGAACATATTGGTGCCGGTGGTGATCTCCCGGGACCGAGAACTGATCAGTTCGTCGACGGGGGCCTTCATCGTCAACTTGGCCCTGTCGGATCTGCTGGTGCTGCTCGTGTGTAACCCGGTGGTCATCGTCGAGCTTTTTTTCCCCGCCAGAGATGTGGGTCCTACCCGCACCCATGTGTAAGTACACCTCCGACCCTCAATCATCTTTGTCCTCTGTCCCCACTCGCGTTCAGTCCCCGTGATCGCCCCCACTCTCTCGGTTTCAGGCAAGATGATCCCCTTCGTCGAGCTGATGGTGGAGAATGCCTCCATCCTCACCATCCTAGCCATCTCCATCGAGAGACACCATGTCATCTGCCACCCATTGAGAGCCGCTCGCACCTGTACTCGAACCGGGCCGCTATCATCTGCGCCATTGTGTGGCCGGTCGCAGCCGTCATATCCAGGTCAGTGGGCATCTTTGTTTTAAGGGTGGTGTAGAAATTTTGTGTGGCATCAGCTTGCAAGCGTGTTTCAAAGACTCTTATCAACGCTTTCGGCCCCAATTAATTGTCAGTGTAGATAATTCTTACATAATAAACAACGATCAGATGATGTGTATATCAAGTGATCTACACAGCCAGTGCCAATACTAACTTCTTTAATGTTTTTTTAACATCGATTGATGCGTGAGATTAATCTAAATATTGGTTATGTTTTGGATATTAAGGAATAAATTATCTTTTTCTCCCTGGGATGATTCTTCAGCCCCGTCATTATTTGGACAGAGTACTGGATGGCTAGCTACGTTCGTCAAGAGACCCTCATCCCTGTTTGCGTGATGCGAATAGACCAGTTTTGGCCCTCTGTAAGTACACCGGGGACTTCTCTGGGGGTTGTGTTTCCAGAGATTCTTAAAATGGCCTTGATTTATAAAGGGATTCCTCAACGCTTATTTTGTGTTTTTTCGGTGGTTCAAGCTTCAAGGACGGGTAAAATGGCTCATATGTTTCACTGTTTCCCAAACTTAAAACTTGCTTTCCTATGAAAATCATATGTGTTTTGATAGGTATTGAAGTATTTCAAGTGTGCCACAAGTCCATAGAATGCTTTGGGCCGTTAATTTTTTTATTTTGTCTAGATTTTGAACAGTCTTATGTTTTCCTTAGTTTTTATCGCTAGCTTTGTGCTAAATTTGCTGAGCCCCGTCAACTACTTGCGTGTTAGCCTTGCATTAGCGTCTTTTCCAAAATTCTTTTAAGACTATTTTTCCCAACAAAGATGATTTCCTTCAGAAGTGTAATACTTTTCTGCCAGTATTTTAACTCGGAGAAAACTGCATCATGGGTAAAACATATTTTACAGCTTTCTCTCACTATGGCATCCTGTTCTCTCATTTATTTTTTTTATCTTTTCTCTTATCTTTTAAGTGTCCTCTTTCGTAAAATGCAATTATTAAGGTCGAAAACCTGGATACGATTGTGTTATTTCAGTCCTATTTGTGTAACGGGACGGTAGTGTTTAGATGGGGTCCCATACCGACACATCTGGATGTTGGAAACGGGATTTGAAGCTCTTAGCGAGGCTGTTCCCGGGAATTGGAGCGGGAAATCGTCAAAGTGACAGGGGATATTTCACTTCCCAACCATTTATCAAATCCTCATTCCAATCCTTTTGTGTATAGGTAAAATATATATCGGGGATGGGGGCGGTGTACACCCCATCTGCTAGGTAAAGACTCTCGCCCCTTGACAGATCTACATGCTGTCGCTGAACGTGGGCATCTTTTTCATCCCGCTGGCGTTCTTGGTGGCCCTCTATACCCGCATCGTCCGACAGCTGCTCATCGACCACAAAGAACTCAGCCCGCACATGACCCGCGGGCACCTGCGAGCGCGCAAGCAGGTGGGGCTTATTTCGTCTGGGGGGACAATGGCGTAATAGGGCCACATTTATAGCAGCAAACCTGCACCCCTTTTCATAAAACGATTGCCACACATCTATTCAACGAGTTAGAACTGCCTGAACATAAAACCTCTCTCGCTCATAGAGCAGGGTTACTACGGAGTGGAGGGCACGACCGAGTTAAAAGCCTTTTATAAAACCATTACTATTAATAATAGTAGTACCTTCCCTCCTGAGACTGCGATTGCAGACTATTCGTTTGTCCAACAGGTAGTGGTCATGCTGGGCACGGTCGTGGCGAGCTTCTTCGTATGTCTCCTGCCCTATCACGTCTTCGGGCTGATCCATTTCTTCGTTACTGACGTCTCCACTCTCATGAGCATCGTAAGTACCCTGTATATTTATTTGTATGTGTATTTTCATCTCAGCAAGACCTTATACACACTGTGTGTATGATGGTGTCCCTCTTAGCTTGTCAATCTGCTTGTCTGTCTCAGTGTGAGTACGCGCTTTAATGGAGTCTCTTCTCTATCCTCTCCTCTCTGGTTTCGCTCGATTATCCTTCATCTCTTTCCACTGTTATCATGGTTTAGGTTTGGTGGCTGTTAATCTTTATTTTCTTTGTTGCACACCATCCCTCCAGCCCCTGAACAGTGACTGAAGCCCACCTCCCTCCCTCAGGATGTGTACTTCAACGTCCTCTTCTTTTCGCGGTCGATGATCTACGTGAACTCGGCCGTGAACCCGATCCTCTACAACTTGACCTCAACTCGATTCCGGGACTCGCTAGCCCAGATTTGGGGGTTCAAGACTAAGCACTCGAACCTTTCCCGCACCTCCTCCTTCCACCCAGGACTCAACCATCATGTGGGAGCGGTTCTACCGGCCCTCACGGCCTCCCACCAGCTACACAGGTCATTAACAATCCCGTGGACCGGAGGCCATCGAGACCAAGTCTCCGTTCACTCTACTCACTCCCTCAGACTTCCCAACCTTTCCAGTGAACCCCCATGCCCTAGGAACCCCGAGATCAACACTCACGCCACTACCATCCTTCCATGCCGGAATGTCTCGACCTTGACCCTCTCAACTCAAGAGAGTAGTCCAGCGTCCTCGGACCAAACCGTGGACAGTAGAACCCTAAACAAAAAGCGATTCTGGAAAGGAAAATCCTCCCCCAGCTCAGGGCCCTACCCCCTTTTCAAGGGGTACAGCCTCAGTCTCTGCAGGGCAAAGCGTCCCCCAACATCAGGCAAAAGCCCCTTCTTGGGCCGAAGTGCCACCCTGTCACCCGGTCCCTCTCACCTATCCGATAACGGGTCTTACACTTACAGGGGGCGGCAGTGCAAGACCTGTAAGATACCAACTCATGACCGTGGGCAAAACACCCTCAGGGAGGCAGAGGACCAACCTCAAAAGGTCTTCAGCTGTACAAAAGAAATGAAGTTTCCTCATGAAGCAAAGGAGAGTTATGTCTAATGAGGGGCTGACGGAACCCACTTTATGTTGCGAACAAAAGCCCCTACCCCCTACCAATGCGACAAGAAGTAGGTTTCTCCCATACCTGGAGTGACAGAGGTGGACCCCTTTACTAGATCTTTGTTAACAGAGGACCCCAGTTTTATGTTCCTGCCGCATCTGACATTTCCATCACAAATCACAAAAATGATCTTAATAATCTAACAATTGGAATGACATCGAGCGTCATAATTCAAATCCTACGAGCTCTGTATTTAAGCTTATCATCCTCAGCAAGTGCGTTTCTCTCTTTTTCCTTTTTCTTCCTCGTCCTTTGTAACTATACCAGACAGACTAAGACAAAGGCCACGTTGCATGCCTCACATCGACGTGCTGCAATGCACGATGATCCCCTATCCTCTCATCTCTCCAATTTACGACCATGCTTCTACCTTTCACAGTCTTTCATGAACATTCTCAGAAATTCTTAACCAAACCCTTACCATCAATAATTTCTTTTATCATTCTCTCATGCTACATCTCCGAAACAAAGATGCCATGAGAGTAATTATAATCTTTTCTCTACTACGCTTCCAGCCATCATAGAGAGATCAATCCTCAGGCACAACATATATACATGCAGGTTGTTTTTATCTCTTTCCCAGCACAAATTGCCCCGTTATCCACCAACACAAGCCTGAAGCCTGGTCATTAAGCAGGCTTAAACTCATTGTTAAATGCTGTGAACATCATTTCCACAGTTAGTTTCCGCTACTTTATAAACAATAGCATTTTTCTCGTTCATCACAACTGTGTTTTCCTTCATTTGCTCCTTCAATGCAGATCCAGCATATTTCTGCTGACTTCACAACAGATCCTAAAACCATTTACTCAAGCATGGTCCCACGAAGGCATCCAAAATAAGGCAAAAGGACACGACTTCTTGGAAAAATGTTTTCACAACCGCACATTTCATTCTCCATCTCCTTAACACCCATCCTATCTTTATTGAATGTAGCACCTTCAAATGTACAGGCTATTACCATGTACACTTTGTCATTCCACAGGCAAATTTGGTTCTCCTCTGTGGGTCACTATGTATTATGCGCCTCTTCCTTATATCTTTTGTTTTATTGAAGGATTTTCATTTTTTCATGATTATCTTCAAATTGTTTCGTACCTACACCTCCACTTTATTGGGTGTTTCATCTCATTTACCCTCCTGATAGATAGGTATACTATCCGTGTCTTTGCTGAGCAATGTAATCTATTTTTACTATTTGACTCTACTCTTCTAGAAGGTGTTGACTTTTATTGATTTTATTCACTTAATTCTATCCAGGTTTTCTATAGAAAAACAATTGAATAACAATAAAAAGAACAAATAATAAAGTAGTGAATAAAATCGAGGACTTATTCCGAGAACGAACTTCATCCCTTATAGATTCTGTGGTCAGGATCATTTCACTCCTTTTTAGGTACTGCGGCAAATAACTTCTTGAAATCGAAGTAAAATACATATTTTTATCGTTCACGTTATTATAGGATATCATGACAAAGATCATGCGAATTAATTAAATCCGACTTGTCATTGTAAAAGCCAAGTTGACTGTTAAGTATCACACTATGCTGGTCTCAGTGTTTAACTGTTTTCCATTTGATGATGAATTTTGATGTACTTGGCAACTCCTGTAAAAATTCCTACAAACACCGTTGCCAGTCAAAATTAGATAGGGAAAAAATTCTAACGTTATTCAATACCACGAAAGTTTCGAAAGTGTAACCTCAGGAAACATCGCCAAGTGGTACCTGGCAACTCTCCTTCCCTCGCCCGAGAACCGCCTGGCAATACAAGGCGGAGACGTCTCTCTCTTTCGCCGGTTCCTTCCAGCCGCATCGGACCCCAGAATAGATATCCAAAACATTATCGGGTTTTAAGATGAAATTTTGGGTATCCCTCAAAATAATTGGAAATTTCGCCTTCTTTCTTTAATCAAATAAGGAGATCTTTGTATACGATTCCTAATTCTCTCTATTTTTTTACTCGTATCAAGAGATTATATAAATAGTGTATAGCAACAAATAACTATTAGTAACCACTCTCTCTCCGCTATATCGATAAGTGTACATCTATACTCTTGGGTTCCTGTGAGGTCACTTGTATTATATGTACGGGTTATGTACTATATGTCTGAAATTGCGAGGTGCACAATGTTCCTGGCCCGTTCATGAGTGCAATCAAATCTCAATAAATGTTCAAGTAATTTAAGTCTCCCCAGGGCACTCTGGAGTCGGTACCGTGGACTTCCCCTATTTCCCTCCTAGAAAAATGGGGAATGAGGAGATAGTATCGTCGGGGCCCCAGCCATAAATCATAAATGGTTCTTAAATAAAGAAACTTCACGAATTATCTCTCTTTATCCGCTTATCAGTGTAATGATTCTTCATTAATTCGTATTAGGTTGGTTTATTCAATAATATCAAATTCACCGATAGAGAAACCCATACAATTGTAATGAGAGTCTACAAAACAGAGCTCAAATGGTAAATGCAACGATCCTTCGCATCAAAAGAACGACACTAATGGACCACAACCGAAGAATATCGGTCCACTCTTTCTCGAAACCTTGGAAGATGATCTTTAAATTCCCAAAAAAGGATCCAAGATGAAGATATTAAAGATTCCAATATTGTCTCTTAAAACTTTTATTTCAAACGCAAATGATAAATATGAGGAACTTCCTAAAAAGTAATGAATTTACACAAAAATTATTTTTGTCATTGTAAACAGACTATATGGGCAGACTATCTATCGAATCTTACTTCCTTACGAATACCAGAAGTCTGTAGGTTTTGAGTTCACCAAAACTATTGAAAAGTCAGGCTATTGTTAAGGTATGCAACGAAGGCTGCTCTGCCCTTGTGCCTATGGTTATTATTGTTTACTCTGGTTGATTTTTCATCCAACGAAAAAACTGGTCAAATATTAGGAAAGAGATGAGTTGGGAGGTTTGGTGGCTTTATTTGCATTTTGTGGCTAATTTGAGACCAAACATGAAGCTGTCTTTGAGTATATTTGGACGGACTGATGTGGTTTATTGATCTCCACAAAAGCCGGAATATTTTTTATCTTAGATCAAGTTGGGTAAATTTCGGTTTCAAAATGACAGAAAAACAGAAAATAGAGTCTCTTAGTGGGCTTTGTGGTGATTCTGCCATTATTTCGTCCTTTTTTAGTTTCCGAGAGAAACATGTATGAAACAAATGTACATACACAGTCACGCACAGAGGATAGCGCAGGAAAATAAAAACATACGAGAGGCCTGGTTCACTAAAAGCCTCTGGAGGCTATCTGGTTGAACCTGAACCACCTGACAAATTATTATCAACCATCAAACCCAAAACCGCATCTCATAAATTATAAGCTTTCAAAAATGATTAAAAAAATGGTTTTAGAAAGACTTCCATTCATAAATAAATACCATAGGAATATTGCTTACGTCATCACTTTCATAGGTCTTATGAACCTATTAATCTAGATTTAATGAACCTATTAATCTAGGTCTTATGAACCTATTAATCTAGATTTAACTGATTTGGGGGAATAAAATCATCGCCTTAGAATATGTTTCTGACGACCATGAAATGCACGAATATTGGATAAGTTTTTCTTCATCTGGGCGAAATTGAAATATGTTTTCCAAACCTTTATTACAAGTTTCCCATTTCTTTATTAAGATCTAAATAGGCAAATAGTTACTATGACGTCTTTCACTTCATTTTTCTATTCTAGGTTAAAATTTGTAGCAATCAAACGATTGAATTGTTCTGGTAGATCTACAACCCAAACTAATGGGTCAGAAATCTTACATTTCGTTTTCTTTGATTATTTACATGTACACGTTTTAGATAACATCACATGTATACTTTTTAGATGATCCTTTGCTCGTGAATACCTCTGAATACCTCTGTGTATTCATTTTCTATGACACCTCCCTTGAAATATCCAATTAATGAAGCTTAATCCAATTAATCGACGAAGCGTAGTCCACAAATCCATAGCCACGAGTGTAAATTGATGGAGGCGTCTGTCGCCAACACTTGTCGCAATCTAGATGAGCAATCCAGGGCCAATAAAAGATTACACCATTTCATAATATCATTAAATGAATTGATAACATTTAAAAAAATATTACTAATGATTTAAAGTAGAATAATTGAACATAAATGAATAGAAATGGTCTTAAACCGTAGGAATATTTCTATCGCGGATGAATATTTATAGAATCACTATTTCTATGTAATAAAGGGCAGATTTGGGCATAAATTAAAGACTTCCTGTGACGGGTCTCGATTTGAAGGTAGATTTTTAGTCGCGTTTAGGTGAGTCTATCAGTGACTATGATGGTTTGTAGGTCGTCGGTCGGATGGTAACCATTTTACTTCTTGATGGGTGTGATCGAACAGTCTGAGGCCGCATTGTTTCAGCCCCTATCACATGTTGGAACACATGCTTCCCCACGTGTATCCTGCGAAGGGAAGTAGAAGGCGCGTTATCGCCCATCATAGCCAATGTTTAATCAAGGAGGTTCACTCCCCCGTTCACCCCCGATGCGTCGATCTCGCCAGATTGAATTAGGCTTATGGGCAGATAAGATATTTTCCCAGGCGCCACCGGGACATTCGATCGAAGTCCCCCACCCCATTGTCCCCTACGCCAAGGGACTGGCTCCGGCTATTTATACAATAGCATTTCACATTTGAAGCAGATTCAGATTAACTTCGTGAGGCATCAAGCCGATACGGTCTCCCTTGTGCACCTAGGAACTCTCCTCGAAAAACTCTTATTGTCCAGAAGAGGACAATATCCCTTGAGTGCGAAAGTTCGTACCTTTCGAGACGCCAAGTCAACAAGGTCCCCCTGTTGTTCAGAAAGAGAACAACTTTAGAAGAGCCATTGTTCTTCAAGCCCCGTTCGTCTAGAAACGGTTCTCGTTCCCAAGAAATCACGTCAGGATAATATAATTCCCCCCTTTTTTAACGTTCTTCGAGAGAACGCTTGGTTACAACAATAACCTCCATTGTTCATCTAGAATATCTCCGATATCATGTTATAAGGATCGCTTGTACTTCCGAGCCCCACTTCGCCCTCACTCCTTGAAGACAGTCCTTCCCCCCACGTTAAGGCCATCCCCCCGAAGAACCCCTTCTCCTGGAAATCGCCAGCTGGACCGAGGATTCCTTCCCATCACCTTCCTCTGCACGAATACCTTGTATTTTCGTAAGCTAAGCATTACTTATAATCATTTAACCTTTTGTCAACGCAACTCTGTGCTTTAAATGGTTTAGCGAACCATTCCCCCTTTTTGTTTGTTTGCCGTTTTAAATCTCTCCAAATCTTAATCCTCAGATTAATCAGATATTCCCATGAACTTTTTCATTTCCTGTGTTTCTCCCATTTTTAATCCCCGTTTATGTAAACATTTTCCGTGTGTTGTTTGATAGTTTAATTAATAATAAACTCTTTTTTATTAATGGTAGCCATATTATTTATCCTTGTGCTCCGTTCCACTTCTTCTTAAGTATATTGAAGATAAATTAGCCTCTCCAGGCTCCCCACCTTTTTGAACTAACCTCGGTCATCAGATTACCACGCACTCGAAATATAGAATAATCCCCTCAACGAATAGTTATATATAGTATATCGTCGAGAGCCTAATCTACGACAATAGGGTTTTTGGCAATAACATCGTAAGTATTCGGCCAATTCTAACGAAATTGGAAACACATATGTTGTTTGATTTTCTCTTTCGATGATATAATTACCAAGGTCCTCTCAAGTTTAGCCCAGAAGTTATTAAAAGATAACTAACAATGGGTCGGATTACCCCACTTGCTGAAAGTGAGATAATTGAGAGCACGCGACCTAGGTCTGTAGACCTCTCTTCTCAAGTTCATTATATGGCGTCCATTAAGTCGTCGGTCTCTGATTAAATTGAATTGTCCGTGCTACAAGGACAGGGGCCCCGTAGTAACAATAAGGTCGATTCCGCTCTTTTTGTCAACTCTTGTGTCGGTCCGCAGGAGGAGGTTGAGAGGTGGTGGAATAAAGAGGTTAGATTCTAGCAATACTACGAGCATAAAGGAACCTCATTTAATCCTTCTCTTTTACAGTCAGCGGAAATGTAAACGAAATTATTTGCATAGTCTATTTGGGATAATCTGAATTTAATAAAATGAAACACTATCATTAATCAAGTCATCTTTTGAAGTTTAAATTACGCTGTTAGATACAAAGTGGCATCTACTCTGCGCCTCGAGTTGCCAGATGCTGCCAATTCTCGCCTCTCTGCTAACTTCTCAACTTCAAGTTTTAGACTCGCAAAAAATCCAAGCTGCTTTCGAAGCTCGGAAGCAAAAGCACTTGCCAATGAATGAGGTATGAATCACTTTTTCGACAAAACATTGCTTGATAAATTTATCTTTTGCGCAAAAAGTGATTCCTACCTGATTCATTGGCAAGTGCTTTTGCTTCTGAGCTTCGGAAGCAGTTTGGATTTCTTGCGAGTACAACCATCGGTGAAGGAAACTTAATTAATTAGCTTATTAGGAATTACTAAAACAACTTTAATAACGGGCATATTGGCAGTTATTAAGGCAACTGGATTAACTTGCTTTTTGTTACTTTTCCAGAAAACTTGATTAACTAGCTTATTTGCACTTATTAAAGAAACTATATTAACTGGTATATTCATTTGTATCAAGGCAACTTTATTAATGAGTAAAATTGCCACTGATTAAGCAACTTTATTAACTAACGTATTACAACTTATCGAGACAACCTGATTAACGTGCCTATTTAATTGTAGAAAGGCAACTTCATTAAGTACCTTATTTTCACTTATTAAGGCAACATAAATAACTAGTTTATGGACACGTATAGATTAACTCGCCTATTCGCAGATATCAATGCAACTTTATTAACTTATTGATACGTATCAGGGCAACTTGATTAACTGCATAAAGGTATGTATCAAGGCAACTTTGTTAATTAGCTTTTTTACAAGTATCAAAGACACTACATAAAATATATAAACAAAATATAATAAAATAGCATAGGATGTTTAAACAACTCATATGAAGCAATTAAAAGAAATACAAAATAAAGCAAATTAGATAAAACAATTTTAAATAAGAACCGTTCAAGAGCTGGTGGACAAAGGAACCTTTGTCCTGACTAACTTTGAACGATCTGAATTCTACTGAGCGATTCAAAGTTTTGATGCAATCAACGGAAACAATCTTGGCAGCAACTTGGATGACTTCCCACAAATCATTTTTGGAGGCAGATTGCATGCCATCAGCGTAGACTTTTTCTCTTCCTGCTACACAAGTTTTATATTGGATTTAGGTTAGAACTAATATGAGGGGTCAGACCTCGATTTCCTCTCCTACAAATAAATTAAACTGTATCAATTCTTAAAGAAGCTTGAGGAAAGACTTGTAGTATTTCCCTGCGTGGAGCCAAGTGACTTCCTTATCTTCACGAGCTGTCTCTTGACCTAAGGTAGGAGGGTTTACTCCAGGAACTTGCAGTACGACTTCGAATCCATTTTGACGCCATCATACACTTTGAAGGCTCCAACAAGCTTGTCTGAATAATTCTAGCCGAAATTATCAAGCCTTCTTATACTACTTGTATCATGGTTAATTGCTTCACCTGAACATTAATAAAAACACAACCTCTTTCCCAACCTTTCAGCGCATTCCAAGTGACTCTTGAATCGTTTCTCAAGATAATTTCGTTAAAGTCCTTTTTCTTGTACGTCTACGCTTACAAAAACAGACGGGTTTTGATATTTTTTGGTTAGGAACTGTACTCTTTTGCTCTTATTCCCACAGGAAAATATATCCTCAGAGCCTTACATCTTGTTTATTTCGAGAGAGAATGGGCCCTAACAGCTTGGAAAATAGCTCTGCTGCTAGCATGATCATTTCTAGCCACCTCTTTTTGAGAGAGATCTCAAAAAGATCTCTGCTTGAAAGTCATTCTCTACAGTTTCCTTCACAGTGAGATCAACATGCTTCATATCTATTGATATTTGCAGATCAGACTTTCCTTTGCCTAATCGGTTCATCATGTAATGTTTCTCTTGTTGGCAAAGTTCCTTTTTTCCTGTCAATTTATCAGAAAATGCTCCTTTTCAATGATGTCTAGATGGTCGTTGTATTAGAATTTCTGAATATTAGCTGTAAAATATGTAATACCTTATATATATAATGTTGTATATCTAATAAATTGTGCTTTTTTCATTCCTAAACGGGTCTAAAACAACGGTTTCATAAACTTTCTGAAAATTAATAAGAGGCTTTAGAGGAATTACGTATAATCGCTAGACGCAATTTACGCATCTTTCTATATCGGTTCACGGGAGTTCCTTCTCGGCATTTCTTCCTTCACATTCCTATAATGTATTAATATTGTGAAAGAGTTCAAAGAGTAATTGTTAAAATAGCCTTTTGGAATATTTTGGATAGTATGAAGAGCAAGTTTGCTATGGAAATACCATAATACTCGTAAAGTTACAAATGTCTAATTTTAATCCCTATAATTACTTTTTAATTTCCCCTTTCAGCTCCTGCTACCATAGAGAACAGATCAGAATTAAAATGGCATCAAGAAGTTGGAATCATTCTCCAGATGGATTTTGTGAAATCTCGGCACAGTTGTTTGAAACAAGAGCAAAACTGTCCCTGTGACAGCATCTATGAGAATGTGAGAAGCTTCAAAGTATACTTTGGTGTGCCAGTTGAGGTCCAAGACAAACTCTAGCACCTCATTTTGCTTGCGAACATGGCAAGAAAACCCTGGAAGATAAGTAAATTGTTTGTTGTAAAATATTAAATGTCACAAATATTTAAGCTATTATGTTTGTTTTTAAGCCAAATGTGTAATAAAGTATATGTTTTCCTCTTATATGTTTTCTCTCACTCCCTCTCTTTTAAACGATAAGGGAGGAAAAAATGCGTGAATATCTTTCAAATCCTCTACTATTCACGACCCCACGTGATATTTCAAAGAAATAAAAATCAAGATAAAGGAAAAGAAGACATATAATGATGCCCATCCTTGATACCCATCTTGACAAGATCAAGGAGAATATAGCATCATACTCAGAGGAGCAAAGGGAGCGCTTCCATTAAGATATACTGAACTTTGAAGATAGATACCAAGAAGTCTACAATGAAAACATGATGGGAGAGTACATTTGGGGGCTTGTACCGGAAAGTGATTTACATTCAAAACGGAAAAAGGAAAACTCTTCACTTTTTTACTTGATTGTATATATTTGTGTAGAAATTTCAATAAAATTGTATAAATATGATTTTAGCCATACAATGGATAAAAAAAGATCCCAACTTGGCTATTTTTAGTAAATATTTCATCATAGAAGCCACAAAAGGAAAGTTTCAAACAAATGATGGCTATTTTCTATTTTTGTGCAATAAAAGAAGTTGTCAAACAACACCTACTGACCAGGGACAAAAATTGTGTTACATAGTGAATCAATGTTTGTATTTATTGAGCAAAGTCTATAGAAATATTTTTCCCGTATAAAAATAAACAACCATAACAGACTTGGAATTTTTATATATATATATTTATAAATATAATAATATAAGCTGGGGATCAGCCATTAATCTTTAAGTAAATGTTTATGAAAGAATATATTGAAATAAGAAAAAGAGAAGATGTGAGGGAGAAGCTTGAATTAATATTTTCCCTTTTTCTGTTGTATTGATGGAGTCGCAACAGTGGTCGGTAATTCCTCCTTTGATACACAAAATATAGTTTCTGATTACAGTAATAGACACCTATGGTATTTAGGTGTCAAGAAGAAGTAATAAAATGTGTTGTTTGCGTTCGAGAGAGAATATACCTCTAATTTCCATTCAAAACAAAACTCCACTACGCGTAAGAGGAAAACAGTAAGGAAGGTAGTATTTAGGGGAAGATTGGAATTAACTACTAACAGCATATTTTCATCTGTGTTGAACCCGAATAATTAATATCACAATTAACCAAAAGACCTATAATCTCAATTTAAACGAAAACACCAATTTACTATAGGAAGAACCAATATGGCTTCTAAATAGTGAGCACTTGGAAAACAACCGAGTTTGATCACTCATCAAAGAAGGATTCAATGATTACAGCTTTATGATTGTCAACAACGCTTCCAAAATATTCACTCTGTCTCTTTCTCTCTCTCTCTCTACGTGTCTTTGCGTCTCTTTCTCTCTATCTCTTTATCACTCTGTATCTCTCTATGTCCATCTAGCTTTCTCCCAATCCCTCTCTCTTAAACGATATAGGAGTAAAAAATGCGTGAATATTTTTCAAATCCTCTACTAATCACGATCCCACGTGATATTTCAAGGAAATAAAAATCATGATAAAGAAAAAACAGACATATAATGATGAAAGCAAGCTATCCTAACATATTATCGAACACTATGATAACCCAAGAGGAAAGTTAAAAAGAAATATTGAAAGATTCAAGAGATAAGAATAAGTGGTACAAAATTGTAAAGTTAATCCAAAGGATTTATAGGCTCTATTAAACAATAAGAGGCCAAAAAAAACAATATTGGGCTGATGAGAGATATTGATAGTAGTATAAAATTCACTAACTATGACATAGCTTGCTTATTTAACAAATATTTAAGGACTCTTTTTGCTAAGAAAGAAATCTCTCATATACCTGAACTAAATAAGATATATGAAGGCAAAGACTCATTAGAATATGGTAGTTGTACTGCAGAAGATGTTTGTAATTTAATTAATAAAATGCATGTGAACAAATCACCTGGACCTGATATTTTTATCTCAGAGTTCTGAAAGAAATTAAGGATGTTATTAGCAAGCATCTTGCACATATTTTTTACACAATTACACAATGAAATTTTCTAAAAAGGACTGGAAATATGAAAATGAAACTCTAATCTTCAAAATGGGTTACAGAGAGTTAGTTAAAAATTATCGACCGATTATTTCAACTTCAGTGGTTGGAAAACTTTTAGAATCAGTCAATTGTATTTTATTTAAAATTAAAAGAATTGTTTAGAGATTCTTAACATGGATTTAGAAGAAATAAATCTTGTCTAACGAATTTGTTGGACTTCTTCCCATATGTGCAAGATGCTTGCTAATAACATCCTTAATTTCTTTCAGAACTCTGAGATAAAAATTTGATGGCCAGAAGTCGATTTATATCATATTAATCGATTTTCAATAAAGCATTTGACAAAGTCCTTCACAAATTGTTGACAAAAAACTTAGAGGATTGGGATTTAAAGGAGAATGGCATGAAATGTAATAGAGAGAGGCACGTCGACAATATTTATCAGGACCGCATTAGATAAATGCATTGTAAGTGGTGGGTCAACCCTGCACTCCTCTTCAGGGGGAAGTAGATCTGTTAGGTTCATAGCAGTTTTATCTATTTTTGGTTGCCTGAAATCACGTATCTCTTCCTCATCCACAGTAACTTCTCGGATCTTCTTGATTCGGTCAATAGCTAATTTCCTGTTCTTCTGATCCACATCTACCAGTATTGCCAAAAGGATGTTCTCAGGATGGGCCCAGTAGAAATTCCTTCGGATTGTTGGCCATGCTATGGCTTCACTGGCAGGTTAGAGTATTTGCAGAAGATTGATCTGTTTCAGGAGATGTTTAGATCCCGCTGTGAATTTCGGAGCGAATTTGATTTGAAACCAGATTAGCCCATAATGACAGACCACAAACTCTGTGAGCACATACAAGTCATTATTATTTTTTGTGTTGCCACATAAAGTCGACATATTCTTCTGGCAGCGTTGAGCCATCTTGCATGAGATTTTGGCCCTAGTTTCATATGTAAGAGATCATCGTCAATTACTTTACTTCTAATAGCCCTGATAACTCTGTACAGTAGGTCTGGTCCCGACTAAGCTCAATCACATCTACATTGGCAAGAGGAGCTCCTTTAGCAATGCAGTAAAACCAGTTGATGATACTGGTAGTTTCACAGATGGTTAAGGCTTTTCCACCGAGTTCTAATTTCTGTTGCACAAATATATTTCCTGCACAGGTGCATCGGAAGATGCTCATTTAGATGCTAGCTGCAGATGATCCACTGTAAAGGATGATGTAATTGACATTCCAGCCCTCTGATGGGTCAATTCTTGTAGCCAGTATTAGTTGCCCTGCTGTTAGCTCCCACTACTTTCATCTCATCTTTGAATATCATTTTCAACAAGCCATTTTATTAGTTCGTATGCAATTCCTGCATCTGTTCATCGTTCAATAGTTAGATGATATAAATAGATGGTACCAGCTTTGACTACAAGGACATAATGATCTTGAATTTCATTTTCTTCATATCATTTGTTGCCTTTCTTCTTTTTAGCTACTGTTGTGTCTCTCCTAACAATCAAAAACAAAGCAGTAGTTTTCTTATGTTACAAACATTCAGATTCGATGAAGTTCCTCCTTAACATTTGTCGTGCCCTCCAGACTTTGTGATGGTCATTTGTATGGAAGCGGTTTTCTGCGCTACTAATAGCAGCAGCAGCAGCAGCTCTATTTGACACAGAATACCGATATGCTTCCATGGCAATTATTGGTATTGGTACGATGTTGTTTTCCGTTCTCGCCAATACTTTCTTCCATTCATCATCAGAAAAATAAAAAAATGAGTTTTCTTCATCCAAGGCTTCATCTGAGATGTAGTTTTTTCTTCCCTCTTCTATTTTTGTGACCCTTCTTCTTCTCTTGTTTCCTGAATTCGATCTTCTCTGATTTTCCCTTTTTTTAATCATTTGACTTGTTTTTACATCCACTCCTCCAATTGTTATGTGACGCCCAGTTCTTTGGTCAATAAGAAATTCATGCTCTCGACGTGGCACTGCCATGTCCTTTTCACACTTGCAATTTAACAGATCAGCACACTGGTAGCCTGCTATATCAAAAGGTTGACCCAATGATAAGATAAGCTTCTTACTCTTAGTGGTATTCATGCCTTTTCTTGATACCACAGAAGCTTCTTTCACCAATCAGAGCAATTTGGTTTTAACATTCTTGATCGGCTGAACTGAAATACTGGCTTTTTTCCAAATCTCAGAAAGGGCCTCGGATACCTTAAGGAATAACATCCTTGTTCCTCTTGTATTCACATCTTTCAACCTGTTGTTTTGTTGGCAACGCATAATGAAAAGGGTGTGGAAATGGGGAGCCAAAGACACTTTGACCTGTTGATGTTCTAGTTTTTTGGCTTATCTTAGCCCTGAAAATGAATAATAGAAAGATGCGTTAGTTTAAAACAGAAATAATACATGTGATGATTAAATCTATAACATACATTCAAAAAGGTGAAGCAATATCCCTCCATAGAAAATCCTCTGTAAATATCTCGTAAATTCTCTAACATCGATTATTTTATAGTTCCCTCCTAGTAGTTCACAAACAAGGAATTCCTCAATCTAAACTTGCCTAAACGTCAGTTACATAAGAAGTTAACGTGCAAATTTTGTTCCTGTACAGAAATTACCCATTTCTAGCTTTAGAGACGAGAACTACATATAATAACTGAATACAACCAGCCTCACCATACGGAATAGATAATTATTTAGCAAAATTTGGCCCCAAAAAAGGGGGGGGTGTTACTAGTTTTTTAGATTTCTTTCTTTTTTTTTTCAAAATTTTTGGATGGTTTGCTTTACAAAACCTGAAATGTGCCTTAAAACTGGTTGCAACACTAGGCCCTATTGGGGAAAGGAGTTAAGTGATGTGCCTCAGGGTTCTGGGTTAGGCCCTTTGCTATTTATAATTTACATTAATGATCTGAACACAGATCTCAGGTCAAAAAATGTAACATTTGCAGATGACACAAAACTTGAAAAATGGGTAATTAGTCAAGAAGATGCAGACGAACTTCAGAGAGATGTGAATCGTATAGAAAAATGGTCAAGAGAATGGAAACTGCGTATAAATTTAGATAAGACTAAAGTAATGTGTATTGGAAGCTATAAGTCCACAAGTTATGTACACATTTTGTAGTTCGAAAATATCAGAAACAAAAGTTGAGAAAGATTTGTGTGTATAAATATCGAGTGATCTTAAGTTTAGTCTTCAATTCATTGGAACAGAAAAAGGGCGTCCCAGATCCTCGGATACAAAAAACGTCCATTTAAATGCAGAAATGAAACCTTCGACTAAATTCATATAATGCATTCGTTCGCCCACATTTGGAATATTGTGCACAGTTCTGTGCTCCACTTTGATGGAAGGATATTGAAAGGCTTAAGAATGTTCAAGCAAGAGCAACCAAACTAATACCATCGTTAAGAAAACATAACTATTAAACAAGATTGAAAAGAATAAATCTTTTTAACCTGGGAACGAGGAAAATGCGATCCCAACTCATAGAAATATTGAAGATATTAAAGGAGATTGAAAATGGTGAAGCTGGAATAGGTTTCAAGTTAAATGATGATGAGACAATGGGATGAAGCTAGTACCGTTGCTTTTTAAAACAAATCTAACTGGTGATTTATTTTGGTAGAAAAGTGTAAACCTTTGGAATAAACTGCCACAGGATGTAACATCCTGGTTAATGTATTTGATGTCCTCACCAGTGAAGGGGTTTGATTCCTGGTGAGAACAGACATATTTTGGGGCGTGTAGGGAGCAACCACCAATGATGAGGTCAAATTTATCCCCATTTTTATAGATTTAATAAAAATGGATAACCTTCGACTAAAACTTGTTTACATACTATCATTTTCATTAAATTACCCCTATTTTAATCCTTATTAATGCTCCTATTAAACTGCAATCTGATATCATATTTCATCTAAATTTAAAGCCTAATAAAATCCTGCCCGAATTAAATAAACCGGATCACTCCTTTATGTCTATTATCCCAAATTTCTTTTAAAAGGAATTTCACAAAGTAAAAACTCGGTTCTGTTTTTTAGAATCACAATTAACACAAAATTCCTCCTTCACAGTTGCAGTAATGAGGGACGATTCTTCAGCCGGAAAATTCCTTTGTGCCAATTTGAGAGGAATTCTGCTGGTCAAACGAAAGGCAAATTGTGTCCAAAGGCCATTAAATTGGCCAAATTGTTCTACTCGAAGAAATGCCAATTGAAACGCGTTTATTTGAGTAAAGACAAAAATTAAAGTTGAGAGACTCTCTGAACTTAGTTCCTTTTTAGTCGGTCGCGAGAACCGTAGCTGTTTTACCTTCAAAGAGTTCTGGAGCAAAAACATCGTAACTATTCGGCCGATTCTAACGATATTTGAAACACTTATGTCGTTTTATATTCCCTTTCGAATGATATAATTACCGAGGTCCTCCCAAGGTTAGTCCTGGAATTATTTGGCAATATCATCGTAACTATTTGGCCGATTCTGACGATATTTGTAACACTTATGTCGTATTTCATTCTATTTCGAATGCTATAAATGCCAAGGTCCTCCCAAGGTTAGTCCTGGAATTATTATACGAAAACTAACTATGGGTGGGATTGCCCCCATTTTTTGAAAGTTTTAAAGGTCATAAGGTCATAAGGTCATATTTTCATAAGGACATAAGTGAGAATAATTGAGAGCACGAGACTTAGGTCTGTTAAACTTGTTTCAGAAGCAGAGTTTCTGATAAAGGAAGGAAAGACATCCAGATTAGGAGTATAATGTCAAGTTCAGTTGAATTATAAAATAGAATCAGTCCCTTTTAGCCTAAGTTAATTATGATACGGAATAATAACTGTAAAAGAATTACAGTAACATGTTTGTTACTCTAATTACTTCATCCACATGTAATTCATTGTATAATAATTAATAAAACTCATAACTAGGAAAGAGCTTATTTAGTAAATCAAGTAATACTTCAGAAAATGTTTTCATTCAATTAAAATGAGAACAAAAGAAAACGGATGAATGAGTAACTAAATTAAACATAAAATGAATTCCGATATTTTTTAAACTTTTTCCTTAGGCACAAAAGTGAAGGGGAAATAAATTCAATATCGATAAATGTTACATAAATTGATCTATAACAATATTTCCTATGAATCTATTTAATAACAATGAATGCATTTCATTGTTGTTTTTATGAAGCGAATTCCTATGATTGTTTGTAATAACAATGAATCCATTTAGATGTAGTTTTTGTGACAGCCATTCGAATTCCACTCATTTCCATAAGTCGCCATTTGCTCATCTTGGCTATTATTTTGTTCCCACTCTCTTTGTTACGCCAAGGTAGCATCTAGAGTATTAAAATTGTAGCAATGTTATAAGTTAAGTGGGGTAACATTAAATACAGATTAACAAACACCTTAATTGAAAAGTTATTATTTTGTCAAGAAATTAATGCCTCTTTTCAAAGGAAATTAAATTATTTTTAGAATACAAAAAGAGTAATTCAGCAACTTATTTTCCATTATTATTAACAATGCTGTGGCATTGTTAATATAATAGAAGTTACTATTAGTTTTAAAATGCCTACAAAAGATCTAAAGATTACTAGCTTACATAGAGCCTAGACATTGCTAGCTTAAATAAGGCCTAGGAATTACTACAGTTTAAGAAAAGCCAAAACATCGCTAACTTGGATTAGGCCAGGAATTGTTACAGCTTATAAAAGGCCAAGGAATTGGTAGCCTTAAAAAGTTCTAGGCATTGCTAACTTGAAATAGGCCTAGGAATGAATACACGATATAAAAGGCCTAGGAATTACTAGCTTAAATAAAACCTAAGAATTGTAAGTGAAATTAATGTTAAAAAGGCTTAAGCTTTGCTACCTTAAATTAATTCTCGGCAATACATCTTTAAATAAGGCGTAGGCTTTGACAGCTTTAATAAAACTCAGAAAATATGAGAGCTTATAAAATGCCTAGTACGACTTCCCCTCCGCATTCATGATAATAGGATATATATATATATATATATATATATAAATATATATATATATATATATAATATATATATATATATATATATATATATATATATATATATATATATATATATATATATATATATAATATATATATATATAATATATATATATATATAATATATATATATATATATATATATATATATATATATATATATATATATATATATATATATATATATATATATATATATATATATATATATATATTTATATATATTTATATTTATATTTATATATATTTATATATATTTATATATATTTATATATATATATATATATATATATATATATATATATATATATATATATATATATATATATATGAGTCGGGGAAAACTCCAACCACCCCTCGGCCCATTACTCGACAGCTAGCTTAAATGAAGCTTAAGAATTACTACAGATAGTAAAAGACAGAGGCATGGGCAGCCAAAAATTGCCGAAAAAATACCATAACTAGTAAATGAAGAAGCATTGCTAGCTTATAATCGGCCTAAAAAAATATTACAGCTAGTAAAAAGCAGAGAGATTGCTAGCTTACATTTTGGCTAACAATTACTACAGCTACTTAAAGGAAGAAGCAATGCGAGCTCAAAACAACTAATTTTGGTATGAACTTGTGGGTACTTTTCAGCGATAAAATAAATATAAATTTTACAAAACTGAATAATTTTATACCCGAAGTAAACAGAATAATATGCTCTCAACCCTGGCCTATTAGTGAGATTTGTTTTAGTTTCACAAACTCTATATTCTTAGTAAATATTGGTAGTAATACCATTTAAGTATCATCTTTCTTTCATTTCTTTTACTTTCACTGACCCAATGATGTCGCATGATACCCTTTGGGTTAGTAGAGAGTAATAAATTAAATTAAGACTATTTTAGCTTTAAAACAGGTCTAGTTATTGCTAGCGTAGAAAAAAGGTATACGTCAAATTTCTAGCTTAAAAAGGGATAGGTATTACTACCCTAGAAAAACGCATAAGTATTACTAGCCCAGAAAAAGCATAGGCATTGCTAGCTTAGAACAAAGGCGTGAGCACTATTTACTTTAAAAATGCATAGACAAAATGCTAACTTGAAGATAGTGATAGACATTGGAAAAGGTTTAATCATTGCGAGCCTAGAAGAAATAATAGGCATTGCTAGCTTAGAAAAATGCATAGACATTGCTAGTTGAGAAGATGCATAGGCCTTCCTAGGTTAGAAAAATGAGTAGACATTGCTAGCTTAGCAAAGGGAATAGGCATTTCTAACTTAAAAATGCAGTTCTAGCCTAGAAAAAAAGCATAGGCATTGCTCACTCTCAGAAAAAAAGGCATATGCGTTTCTAGTATAGAAGAGAGATATAAATTACTTGCTTAAAATATGGCCTAGGAATTGTTAGTTTAAAAAGGGGTAGACAGTGCTAGTTTATAAATAGTTCTAGGCATTGTTAGCGCAAAAAGCAGCATGGGCCTTGCTAACTTAGAAAAAGGCCAAGGCATTTCTAGCATAGAAAAATGCCTAGACATTGATATTTTAGAAAAAAGCATAGACATGTTTAGCTTAAAGATATAGGCATTGCTAGATTAGATTAATCCATAGGCCTTTCTAAATTAAAAGAAGACCCAGGTTAATTGCTAGCTTAAAAGGAGGATAGGAATTGCGCGCTTAGAAAGGCCTACCATTGCAAGCTTAGTAAAGAGCTAGCATTGATAGCTTAGAAAAAAGCATAAGCATTACAACATAGACAACGTCCTAAATATTGCTTACTTAAAAGAAGACATTTGTCAATTGCTAACTTAGAAAAATGAGTTGGTCTTTCTAACATAAAAAAGAACTAAGCCAATTACTATCTTAAAAAATTGCTTATGTATTGACAGATTTAGAAAATGCTTAGGTATTATTGCACTTATCTTTATACAGTCCTCGGCAAAATCCGAACCAGTCACACAACTTTACAAAGCACTTTTTATGTCTTCTCTAAAGAGATTAATTTCTAGACAACCTAATATACTATACATGAACCACATCCTGGACAAATTCTGTATGTAGATTATGTAAGTGTGTTCGTGTCACATTTAAAAAATTAACTTAGCAAAAAGATTTCACTGAAATGTACGAAATATTCTCGACTCAGTGAGTCATTTTCAACGAGGTCAGATGATGCTCAACTTCATCAAGGCAAACCCTTCCAATAACGACCTAATATTGCCTTTTAAGGCTTAAATAAACTAACCAGGCCATTACATATTCATTTTAAAGATAAAGAGGAGAGGCTCATGTTCCATGTTGTTGTAAGATGATTATTATAATGTTATTTAGTGTTATTTGAATACTATAAATAATATCAATTATGTTATAATCATGGCATATGCTTGAAACCAGAAAATATATTGGCAATGATTCAATTGAATTATTTGCAATTTAATTAATGATTATCTTATAATATTTAATCTTTGTCTATATTAGAAATAAGAGCATTTTATTTATAATATCCTTTTTTACATATGAATGCAACATAGCTAATGTTGAAAACTCCCTCTCTCTGTCTCTCCCAAATACACCAAAACTATGTGTGCAATGTGTTCTCTTTTATTGTCTATCACTTCCATCAATTCATTTAGTTTAGTTTATAAACCACTAAACTAACGCAAGCATCAAAATCTATAAAATTTTGTTTATTATTATTTTGTTCCAGAAATCCACCCTCCAAAACATGTTACACCTGAAAACAAGAGTAGCGGCACAGTCTCCAGACCATAGCACCCCTAGACATTGTGGGGGTCTAATTCAGGTCACTTTTACACCTCTTTAAGACTTCCCAATATATTTTTCATCCCAATTTCGACAGAGTAAATGGTGAAAGGGGTCTCACATGGTCTTGAAAACTCTCAAACTTGCCTTTCTCGGTCGCACGTTGATTTCCTTCTACTATTTGTGGATTCTTGGCTTGTAGGGCGCCGCCAGGAACCCCCTTGTACCAGTATCAGCCCCCCACCCACACACACACACCGGGTATAGAAATGTTTTACCAACCAGGTCTTTTACACCCTTTCTTCATATTTATGCGTCTCTATATTTCTTCGTGATTTTAATTTCAAGGATAAAATGTTTTTTAATTATTTATATGATTATTAAATTTGGCTTCGTATTGTACTAGTTTATTTTATGCTTCCTTTGAAAAGGGAAACCTTGATTGTGTTGTATTTTATTATAAAAGTAACAATTATTTTATTTTTACCGCTTCTCCCCTCTTTGGATTTCCACCTAATTAAAGCAATTCGTTTTTCCTTTATCTTTAAATACACGAGCATAAATTGTTTAAACATTGAGGTAACATAAATTGATTAAACATGGAATTAAAATAAATTGGTTAAAGATTGAGGTTAGGGAAATTTATTCAATTAAGCTTCAGAAAAGTCAGTTTAATTAAATCGAGCTCGCAATATTAAAGCATCAAAAGAGAGTTTGCTAATTACCTACACTTGTTGTTCCAGAAAGAATATATACCCCTTTACCCATAATTCTTTATATATATATAGATATATATATATATATATATATATATATATATATATATATATATATATATATATATATATATATATATATATGTCGAGGTTTAGTGAGTGGGTAATCCCAGTCCCACTTCCTAGGCATATATTATAATCCCGCACTAAGGGGAAGTGGAGGTGAAGTGTAGCCAATACACCTACTGTAGCCACTTCCGGTGAATAAGAATAACCCCGGTGCGTCCCTTTTGATCAAAGTTAAGTTAATAATCCCCCGAGTGTGTCCTTGCACCCGACAAAATGAATGGAATAATATTATGGAATTAAGCACTGAATTAATCAACTGAATTAATCACCTGAACTAATCGAGGTTATGAGCTCGGGATGGAAATTCTAGTTAGCGCTTAAACTGGTGAAGTTAGGGGAGGGGGTAATTCACTTTAACGATACCTTGGAGTTCGAAAGAATTTGGAGGGTGAAGGTGAATGTCTTCTTCTTCCTACGATGTTCACCCTTATTCCGGTCGTCTGAGGTTACCGAATTGTGTGTAATCCTAGACCGGCGTCCTGATGTAATGATCCTAGATCGAATCTCAAGGACGAGTTAGACTGTGACTTAAATCGGATTTCTTCTCCTTGAATTGACTGTCCGCTTCTTTGGCTCCTGGACTTGGTAGCCAAAACTGATTACCTAGCTACGTCTAGGGTAATCCGCAGAGGGAGGTCCTGTGTAACCTCTGAGTCTGAAGGAGGGGGAGGCTCTGCGAGAATTTTGGTAGCTACAAGTACCGTGACGGCAATAACAAATTCCCCGAAGTTCCTTTCTTCACAACGGGTAAGACTAGCTTGTGTGTGAGACTAGCTCCACACACAACGTATGTCCAAGATCTTCTGCCTGACTCCAGAGATAATTTTCCCTTTTATTTCCCTCATGAACAAAAATTGAGAGAGAGCACCAGATAATCATAAAATTATTATCGCTGCGCGAAATACCTTTTTCATTTGCTGCCAGACAGAGTAAATCCTTCATACCTTTGCTGCCAGACAGAGTACATCCTTCACACCTTCGAGCTGTCGTTGCTCCACGTCGCGGTTTACGACGGCACGAAAACTCGGCCCTTCGTCGGCTCAGGTATCTTTAGCGGCAGACATTTTCCTGAGCGGTCGGTCGCAAATTTGGTCGTCTCATTGGTGGGAAAAGGGGCGGAGGGAATTCGAGGCGAAAGGTGAATTTGGAATACGGGAGGGACGCGCAGCTTGTGTCGGGGTATTTCTGCGTATTCTAATGTATCCGGTATTTAGACTTCTACATCATATATATATATATATATATATGTTTTTTTAAAGACCAGGTTGTGCTGCGCCATTACTAGTTTTCTTTTGCGACGTTCAAACAGGCGAATGAAGGTTTTAGTATCTAGGTAGAGATGAAAAATTAATAGAGGTAAGTCAATTTTACTTTAAATTAAAATAATTTTGCGGTGAGTCTTCGGTTTCCTTCAGTTACCTTGAGACGGGAGTCTTTGTTGTTTCCGAGCCGGTGTTGATCTTAAGGTATCTACCATTCAGCTTGCCTCCTTTATCGGTAACGAGCGTGGATTGGCGATCGTGAGCAGCAAACAATGAAGTTCTTTGTTGCTTTTTCTTTTGAATAAAGTGGAGAAGTAAATATAAGGTATAAAGATGGAAGTTAGGTAGGTTCCAGAAAGATAGTGGCACAATAAGAACAAAGCATTAGGTCCACAAAGAGATGCAATGTTACCTGGAGGTTAGGCTAATCTTTTTCTTTTTGTTTGGGTGTTGGTTTATCTTTGGTTAAAGTTGAAGTATTTTGTTGGCATTCAAGCCTTTATTTTTGTTTAACTCTTGTAGTTTATGTTTAGTCGGTATTTAATTGCTTAGTTGTAGTTTGTGCTTTTATTTAATTTGGGAATTTTGTGTAATTGGGCGTTCTAGCCTTTACTTTGCCTTACTTGAATTTGCATCATTTTCTTGACCTGTATTTGTGGATGTTTGGTTGTTCTTTTTTACTTTGTTTGCAGTGTGTGCCGTCTTCTGAAGCAGCGCCTCGACCTGACCTTTCTAATCGGCGCATCAACGTAGCGTTCAGTCATTGGACTGTTCGCTTTAATAACCTGAGTTCTCCCCTTTCATACTAATAATAGATATTATATTATATAGTTGCCAATACCACGATGTTAACAAGACCCTCAACTTTGGGGTTTTAGGGCAAGGAAATTTCTTTGAAATTTGATATAACCCTCGATTCGATGACGCCAATGAATCTGCCTATGAAGACGACCGTGATGACACCTCCTTTGAAGGTTTGTCGCTTTCCTATTTTGGTCATCATGCATCCTGCGCACTCTAGCTGGGTGAATGGAAACAGGTGGGACTTTTGTAGGAAGCGAGGTCGGCTTCCATGCTACCTTCCACACTTGTCTGTTTTCACCGCCAAGAGGGTTGACAGATAGCGCAAGGTCTGGGACATTACGTGTCGTGCCCGGATCAGATACCGGTTTTTAATCTAGAACAAGGTCATCAGACCTAAGTCGGGTGCTCACCATTATTCTGAGCACCTTCAAAGCTTTCAACAAGTGTGGATAATCCAACCCATAGTTAGTTTTCTTTTAATAATTCTCGGTGTAACTTTGGAAGGACCTTGTCAATTATAACATTCAAAAGAGGATGTAAAACAACAGATGGGTTTTAAATTTCGTTAGAATGGGCCGAATTGTTACGATGTTATTGCCAAAAAACTCTTTGAAAAGTAAAATTGTTACCATCCGACCGACCGTCCTACGGACAGACAGAGTAACTTGTAGAGTCGCACGCGACTAAAAAAAGGTAAAAGATAATAATAACAAAGAAACAAACTCCTCGAGATGATTTATAACTCAAAAAATTAAATTAAAATAAATAAGAAATATAAAAAGAACTAATAACTATGAACCCAAATCCAACCGATCCATTTCCATTATTCTATTTCGCAGCAACTCAATTTTATTTATGCCCAAAGAAATTGAAAAACGGTCATTAATTTCTTTTCGAGGGGAGTTGGGGGGGAGGGGGGAGTAAGAATTTACATTCCGGACGGAAGGTAATCCTCATGGATTTAGTTAGCATTTATGTGGCAACACATGTTGTTGTACCCTTCTGAATCGAGGAATGCGCTAATTTTTAAAAATCAATTAAAAATAATATTTTTCAGAAAAAATCAAAATATTTCCCCCACATTTGATTGACCTCAGCCCTCTCGTCACCCCCCCTCCCCCCTCCCGCAAAGTTCATTAAAACTCATCCGAAATTGTTCTCTCCGTTCTCTCTTAATTATGCCTGTTATATGCGTGTATTATGCGTGTATTATGCCTGTAATATGCGTGTATTATGCCTTTATTATGTGTGTATTATGTCTGTATTGTGCGTGTAATGCGTGTTTTGTGCGTGTATCATGCCTGAATTGTGCGTGTATCATGCGTGTTTTGTGCGTGTATCATGCCTGAATTGTGCGTGTATCATGCCTGAATTGTGCGTGTATCATGCCTGTTTTGTGCGTGTATCATGCCTGTTTTGTGCGTGTATCATGCGTGTATTGTGCGTGTATTATGCGTGTATTGTGCGTGTATTATGCGTGTATTGTGCGTGCATATGCGTGTATCGCATGGGATCCTTAACTGTTATTCCGCGCGTCGTGATCATTTATAGCGCCAATTACCCCGTAATCTTCTCCGCCGCCGCCTCCGTCTTCTTCGAGGCCATTACAAGCTTCGTTAACCTCCGCGTAATAACCGGAATCCCATAACGAAGTCTAGTGCCGTGGAATGTTAATAATGCCGTCTAAATTATACAATATTGTATTTTGTTTGATAATTACAACACCGTTTGCTAATTTAGTCCTATTCCCTCGTAGGAGGAAGCGTTATGGAAGAGGCTGTGTGAACTGGCAAACACGAGTGGGTTGTAAAAGTCGAGATGTAGGGTTGGTGTATACATTGTATAACAAAGTTCGGTGCATAATTTCTCGTCTAACCTCAATATATTTTTGTATGTTCTGCTTAAATATTCTTTTAAATATATGTTCTCTGAACTACGTGTACTCTTTACCCCAAACCAGATCTCGAACTTTTCAAAATACATCACAAATAGAGTTGTGCAAATAATTAGGTCCAGTCATTGTAAATTACCCCACTACCCCTTAATCTTGGCATATATAACCTAGGTGAAGAAATATGACACTTTATTTTCTTTGAAGGTGTCACTAGTAGTTGATGAGGAGTTAGAACAACTATAATAAAAGAAACCTACAAAAATTGGAATTATAGCATCCATTTTTGTTGAAATTCGTTACCTTTAACAAACGGTATTTGAACGGTATTTATTTATCTTCTTAGGTTCTTAATATCAGATTAGAGTTGTTTAAAATGCCCTTTATATATAGAAACACAAAAAGGCGTATGCACGAAGTCCGAATCATATTCACCCCTAAATTACAAACCCTCAATAGTTAAAATCCTCATCGAGTGAGTTTTTAACTGCGGCTCCATTGGGCAACTCTTGGATGAAAACATACCAAACATCCGAAAACAAAACCTTAATAAGGAGTTCCTCAAGCCAACGGCGAACGAACAAGATTAATTACTATCGATACTTTAAAAACTAAAACCAGCATGTTGAAAGAAGTGGTTGACCATGCATTGTCAGAGGAGGAAGTGAATGTTGGGAGTGAACTTAGGAATGAAATTCCATGCGAGTCTCTTCATGCAGCGGGAAACATACTCAATTTGCACAAAGATAATTTGCATAAGAAGATTTGTCACTTGCATGTTTTACACAATTTATATGAAGGAAACTTTCGTGTAAGGAGTTCAGTATGTGATGATTTGCTAGAATGCATACATGATTTGGGTATTTTCTTAGAGTCGGAAGATAACTAATACTACCATTTTCACTAAAATAGATAAGAACTTTATGTCCATCCTGTATTTTAACGATGAATTAGCATAAAAGACTAAATTTCCATCTTCTTTTATAGCAAACTGAAGATTGCGCGTCTTTGTATCTCGGCTTCACCCGGAATCCCTTGAAACCCCACATCAAACAACATGAATTTAATCCCTCAAAATATAACAGAATGAAAAGATTGTAGTGGATGGCGGAAGAATGCGGGCTATTGTAGCTGTTGAGGAAAGAAAGGGGGGTTATTGTATCGGGTGATGGAAGAAGGGGAGCTATGGTAGGTGTGGGCGAGACGAAAAAAGCAGTCGACCTATAGGCTCGGGATGGCAAGGTGCGTGTACCATTTTGATCTCAGTGACCTCGGAACCAGGAGTTGGAGGGGAAAACGCCAGTCCTGATCCTCCTTCATTCTTGTTCGATGCCTCAGTCTGAGATGTCCAAGAGCCATTTTTACCCCTCTCTCTCAAATACCTCAATATTATAAGTTTTTATGATTTAACCGAATTTAAATTATACATCTATGAAGGGCGAGAGAACCAGAGAAATAGATAAATAGATAGATAGAAAGGGGGAGAGAGAGAGAGTCTCGTCTTCGGTTCCCAAATTATTCTCCTCCCAACGTCCTCCTTCTGGGGCATGAGAACCCTTGATCTAGAGTGGGCTGCGTTTTTCCATTTCCTTTACCTTCCGATTGATGGAACTTTGAAAGTAATGAAAGAAAACTCCGTTCATGAAGCGATGGTGGGGGACTGTAGTGGATGGAAGTTTGTACTTACTTCGATTACAGGTGACCTCACGTTTACACAGGCTCTTCATGATTCACAGTAACCAACTACACCTTCGAGACACCCAATACCCTTAAATTTATCTATGGTACTCATTGCTCACCTTTTTGCTTATGCATATGCATAGAACTAACTGTGTGAGATTGTAAAATCTTCTCTGAACATCTTCTGAAGTAGTGAAGCTTAAAACTTAGGCCCGAAGACTCACGGCAAAAATCTTGATCAATCCCAGGTCGCTCAACTTGCGATACCCTCATAATATCTTGAGATCAAAGACATTTCAAACAACTAAAAAACATAACAACCTCAACATTAGATACAGATACTGAGACAAACAATATCGTAGAAGTACTAAAGACACCCTCATCTAAATCAGTCCTAGTAACCATTTGTCTTTAGAACATCACTCACAGGCCTAAGATGGAATAAGGATCCGGTGAAGCTTCCTGGCAATGGACAAAATATTGAAATGCGTCGGTGGCCATTTCTGGAAATGATATTATTGGGTAGTATCAAGGTGGAAAATGCGCGCAACTTCAACCAATTGATCTCAGAGTGTTGTTGGAGGTTTATAAGTCAGCTAACTGCATTCTTTGACCGTACGAATAAGGAAAAAATGTGATAGAGGCAGCTCCAAGCAACTCCATACGTGGATAAAATGATACTTCATTATTATGAAGATTGAGGACACAAAATCAACTTCTTCGACGTTTATCAAGACCCAACAGTTGGGAGGCCCTACACTGAACATCTCTATACAGGTGTCCTGTCCTACAAGCCCTGTATTTTCTGCAGGAGTGATATTTTTCTTTGGGTCTCTAACTATGTCATATTCTCTAAACGTCCGACAACATGGACACATGCAGAAACACATACGGATGTAGTTGTCTGAGATTGTTTTGAGGTGGAAATTGTTAGGAAAGGAAATTAAGGAAAAATCGTCTACTCTACTTTCACAGCTATGTGGGTATAAATTTTAATCAGAAGAGTAGTGTGGTGTACACTCACTCTTAAATCATACACTTTGAATATATCGTGAAAGAAATCAAGTAAGTTTGTCAAACATGATCGTTTTTGACGAAATCAAGGCTGGGAATCTTTTATAAGACTTTAGGTTTTTAGGTGAGTCACAACTTTGTCTTTCATTATTCTTTCAAATAGTTTTCCAATTGCTAAGGTTGAACTAATACTGTGGTAGTTTTCGGCACGGGAGAAGCTTCCCTTTTGAATATTGGTGTAACCTTCACTATTTCCAATCGTTTAGGTCAATAATCGCTTTAAAACTTTTATTGAATATATGTGTCAGGGGGACAGTGATTATTTCACGGATTTCATATAAAACGCGAGAGTAAATATCGTCAGAACTAGGAGAACTAGTTAGGTTAATTGCTTTCAGGCCTTCTCTGATTTCGTTTTCAGAAATACAAAGGTCGTTCGGAGGTTGTTCATTGCTGTTGAACAAATCCACTGGAACTGGAATGTTGGTACCATCTTTAATAGTAAACACAGAAGCGAAATATTTATTGAGAATTTGGGCTTCTCCCCATTATCATTCACAGTCTGGTAATCTTCCGAGAGGTATGGACCAATTGAGGGTTGAGGTGTCTTTTTACTATTCACATAGCTGAAGAAAAACTTAGGATTGGTTTTTACTTGCTGAGCGATAAATACTTCTAAGTTTCTTTTGGAGTATTTTATCAGCTTATTCGTTTCTTTTCTTAACATTTTAAGGTTATTTTCATCTACCTTTAATTTTGATCTCCGCAATCTAGTGTATGCCGCTTTCTTTTTGTCCAGAGACATTTGAATTTATCTGGTGAACCACCTTGGCTTTGCAGGTGTAACTTTTTGCTTCCTTTTATTTGTAGGATGTATTTTGAGCAGTTTCTGTTAATAATAGGCAATAAAGCATTCCTAACCTTCTTGGGGATTGTTGTTAGTAGTTAGGAGTGACCAATTCTGATTATGTAATTCGTCAACCATTAGTTCCTAATTGGCGTTTGCGAAGTCCGATATGAGGGGAGCATTGGCATCCTCTTTGTAGCAAATAACCATTTACTTCAAAGTTTACTTTAAATTCCACCAGACTTTGGTCACTGCCTGAGAAAAAGTAGCTGACCTGAAGGTTAGTTACCATTTTAGAGTCGGAGATTATGAATATGTTTATAATATTTGGATCTCGTGTAGGCACATCTACTACTTGCTAAAGAGGACTACTCAAAAGGCCTTGGTAGAGATGATTTCCAGAGGCTGAAGAAAACGGTTCACCCCAGTCTTTGCAAGGTAAGTTAAAATCTCCTAATATTAACGAGTTGGGCATACAAGTTATATAATTAATAATCTCACCTAAATTAGTATAACTTCTACGACCTACTTTGAGGGCGTATAGAAAAAGGATAGTAGCAAACTATTTCTATATACATCTGAGATTTCGACAAAAACTGTGTTATTGGTTTCGGGGATTTCAAAAACTCTTTGTAGTGGGGAAGGTGATAATTTCACATATAAAATAACTCCTCCACCAGCGCCACCTAATCTATGTATTATTATAGAACATGGAGTGTCCTGGGATTTGGATTTCTGCCGCAGAGTCGTTACTTGAGAAATTTAGCCACGATTCCGTGACGGAAAGTATATCATAGTTGCTGGCCTGGTTTAAGGCCACAAGGTCATCGAAGTTGTTTCTCAGACTTATCGCGTTAAGGAACACACAGGCCAGGTGGTGACGACTGCTAGTATGGAAGGAATTGATTAATTTTTCAGTGCATGAAATCTCTTTAGTATAAGAAAATTTGTGATTGCCTCTGTAAACAAGGACAACAAGGACAACAAGGAAATAAGGTACCCTAGGAGACCTTACAGTCCATTCAAAGAGGGTACCTTTGGACTAGCAATCGAGCGGGCACAAGGCTGCTCAATTGTTTTGCATCCCTAAATGGCCACTTGTCAAGACCTTGTCTAGTCTTGACTTGGACTGGTCAACAGATTCACTGTTGACAACTTCCACTGGAAGTGCGTTCCACATACCGCAGATACTGTAAGTGAAAAAAATTTCCACACAGATTGCGGTTGTAACGCTTGAGTTCAAGTTTGAAGCCGTGATTGCGCGTTCTGTTCTCACTCAGTGTGAAAATATCCCGGTAGTCAACATTGTCGAACCCTCAATTATTTTGAAAACTTCGATGAGCTGACCACGCAGTCTACGGGTTTCCAGCGAGAACAGATCTAATTCCCTTAGTATATCCTCATAACTTTTATTTCGGATAGAGGGAATCAGCTTGGTTGCCCTGGCTTGTACGAGTTCCAATATCGCGATGTCCTTTCGCAATGAAGGACTCCAAAATTGTACGGCATACTCCAGGTGCGGTCGGACAAGTGAGTTGTACAGGCACAGTACAATCTCCTGGTTCCGATAACCAAACTGGCGCTTAATATAGCCTAGCATCCTTTGGGCCTTTTTCTCCGCCTCAATGCACTGTTTCGAGAACTTGAGGTCACTAGTGATTGTTAGACCTAAGTCCTTCTCAGTGTCGGTGAATTCAATAGCAGTGCCCTTAACCATATACTGAGATTGGGGGTTTCTGTGGGCCGATATGCATCACTTTGTATTTCCCCACGTTAAAAGGCATTTGCCACGTGTCCGACCACTTCCTAATCTTCCCAAGATCTTCCTGCAGGCGGGCCGTATTTCCATCCTTTGCAACGTTCATACCAAGCTTGGTATCGTCGGCAAATTTGGAAATCTTGGCAACCATGTCACCGTCCATGTCGTTGACGTAGATGATGAATAGTAGTGGTCCCAGGACAGAACCTTGAGGCACCCCGCTAGTAACGGGCACCCACTCAAAAGACTGTCCATTCACCACCACACGTTGCCATCTGCCACTTAGCCAGTTCTCGATCCAGTCGGCTACCTTTCCGTCTATGCCAAGCGCTCACACTTTCCGGAGAAGGCGGAAATGTGGTACCTTATCAAAGGCTTTCTGAAAGTCTAGGTAGACCACATCCACCTCCTTGTCCCGATCGTGCTCACTGAAAACGAAGTGGAAGAATTCTACAAGGTTCGTCAAGCATGACCGTTGCCTTCGGAAGCCGTGCTGGGAACTCCTCAGTAGCAGGTTTGACTCTAAATACGACGTCACTTTGTCCACCATGATGCTTTCCATGAGTTTACCGACTATTGAAGTCAGACTGATAGGTCAGTAGTTCGACGGTTGGTTACGATCTCCTTTCTTGAAGATTGGAGTCACCTCCGCCACACGCCAGTCTCTAGGAACGCATTTGGTCCGGATTGACATGTTGAAGATTGCGCTCAGGTGTCGTGAAACTTGATCGTGCACTTCTTTCAACACTTTAGGTAGAAACCCATTCGGGCCAGGTGACTTATTCGTCATTAGTTCACTGATATTTTTTTTTATTTCAACTTCGGTGAAGTCCATAGCCCTCCAGCTTTTCCCCCGAGTAGGAATCCGTCGGCTGGGGGATGGGGCCACATTCTTCAGTAAACACAGAAGAGAAGAAGTCGTTGAGGAGGATAGCATTTTCTGCATCTGAATGCTTTAATGTCCCCTCCTCGTTCCTCAAAGGGCCAATCGTTCGACGGATGGGTTTCGCTTCTGCACAAGCCTCGAGGCAATTGTTTGTGTAGTGGGCTTTACTGAATAAACTATCTCAGCTTTTGCTCCGTGGGAGAATTCCTGTAATAATAAAAATTTTGTTTTTCTTTATTCTGCTTTAATAATTTTCTTATATTTTACCAGTAGTTCTTCATATCTGGTGGTTAGCACGTCGTTTGTTCCCACGTGCAGGACAATTACTGTGCCCTTCTTTCCCACCTGAAAGAGAGAGTGCAGATAATTTGTTATGTCCTCAATGAACGCTCCCGGTAGGCAAAAACGTTTGTGTATTTTAGGATTCGAGCCACAAAAGAGGTCAAGTTGACCTCTTCCTATAGAGTCTCCCGCAATAGCAGATTCGCCTCTAATGTCATCGTCCTCGGCCAGAACCTAAAAGGAGATTGAAAGTCTTAATGGAGAGGAACTTTTTCTGCTGAGGATTACCACCGTTTTCAACCTGTTTAAATTGGCTATTGTTAGTATGAATATTATTATAATTACTAATATTGTTATGGAGCTGGGTGTTCGGCTCTTTCTTGGGGGAAAATATGGTACTTTCTTCACTTTTGCGAGTGTTGTTATTTCCTTCGTTGATTGGGTCATGCATTAACCCACGGCTACATCCCTTTCTACAAATTCTTGCAAAGAGGAGACACTCTTTTCTAAATTGTTAAATGCCTAGATATGAATATTTGCGGGTACATTGATGGTAGTTGAGGTACTACGGGACCTTTTTAATTCGGCTGGTTCCTCTCTGAGCGCTGCTATCGTAGCTCTTAATTTGTCCGTTTCCTTCTTATGTTATTCTCTAATCTCACAAAATAGGCACATGAAAGAGTCAGTTTTGGCTGCATAAAACCCTTCTCTTAAAGACAATTTCCCAGCGAGTGCCTTCACACTTTAAGCAGACCAATATCTTCTTTTCTGCACCCAGAATGGCAGAGGAATCTATGAAATATGTAAAGAAGAGTGAAGACGCAGACCTTGTGCTTCTTGAGTCTCCGAGATTTGGATGGTTGGGGATGAGGGCGACTCGATTTTGGAGGTAGGGAAAGAAAATAGACTGAACTGTTATGAATTATTGTCAACTATCTTTTTTAAATGTAACTTAATTCTTCAAGGAAAAAAATAGGAAAAAAGGAGGGCGATGAGAAAGAGATAATATATCAGGGAGTCAGGGGAAGTAAGAACGAGAGAAAAAAGAATAATGGACAAGGAAAGGAAATGGAATGTGGAACTACAAAACTCGACTTCTCTGAGCATGAAATCTGAGACGGGCGGAAACAAGGGATTAACGGCCGGCTTCGTTAGAGTGAACTTCTTAGATAGTCTCTTATTTAAATCACTTTTGGAAAGGTTGCACACTTATAATAGGCAAATATTTGAATTAAAATTGCAATAAAATCACCACTAACAGAAACAAAAGCACCTTCATTACACTAACAAAAGTTCGAGATAGCTCCGTATAGCGAACTTCCTCAGGGTATAGGATTTAAAACGCTTTTAAATACAGTCACTGAAACGAGTAGCAAGTTTTTGTAACTAAAAACACTAAAAAATCAAAAAAGTTACTCAAGATAGAAACACCACTTCATAATAAAAATATAATGCACTTCACTACACTATAATATATAATTAAAACCATTAATAATAGCAGGAAATCGCGAAGCAACCAGAGGCGTCTTGTCTTTATGAACAAACGAAATAAATATAACGTCCTTATGTTAAAACAAATGTGAAATGCACATTTAAGCAAAAAACCTATTTTTTATGTATTTTACATTTTAGCCTTTTGCATATAATAAATTTATAAATAATTGTGAAGCTCCACTAAATCTGATAAAAGTGCAGTTCACATTTTTCTTATCAAATGGTGAAGTTCAGAAAATTCATTTTTATATATCTTCTTCTATAACTATATTTTAGCAACGTGATATTTAGAAAGAGGGGAAATTTAGTTAAAAGTTCCTTTTTAAAATTATTATAATTGGCGAAGTTCACAAAATTTATAAAAATTTAAACGTGGCTGCTTTTTTTTTCGACTTTAAATTTTAATTTTAGTAGCGAAGTCATTGCCTGGTCTTTCCATAAAAAATATAGAAAATAAATTATTTAGCAAAAGAAATTGGTTGTAGGTAATAATAAACTATTTACAAATATTTGTTCGAGCAATTAATTTTATTCGTAATAAGTTATTTGAATTTAATGAAATTTTATTTAATTATTAATAAGCAATTATTCTGGAACAACGTAAATGTTAAAAAGGGAAGTTATGTTATATATATATATATATATATATATATATATATATATATATATATATAAATATATATATATATATATATATATATATATATATATATATATATATATATATATATATATATATATGATAAAAGCTCACAAAGTGCACCTGAGTCAAAGTTATGCAGATACACCCACAAAGGAAAAGGGAAAAACGATTCCAAGCACTTTCGTCTTTATTTTTAAAGACGTTTTCAAGGAAAACAGGAGGCTGGACATACATCGCCCTAAATAGTAGAAGGGGGGATTAGACTACGCACCTCTGCACCTTAATTAGTTGGTACAAAATCCTGACACAACTTTATTTGAGATTTTATGTATGTAGTGAAAATGGGGTCTAGCTTGAACAAACCAGGGCTAAGATTGAAATTTAGAAACGCGTTAATGGAGATACATTCTAATATATTTCTCGAAATATAATTACTGCATTTTATGACTGGTTTGGCCCTGTTCCAGTTAATGCTATGGTTAAGATTGTACATATGTAGAAAAGGCGAAGATTGTTCACTGTGATTACGTACATTGGCTTGACGTTGCTTAACTTGACATCTAGTTCTTTCCCGGTTCGTCCATAATGACATTTTTGGCAGTTGTTGCAGCCTATCGAATAAACAATGCCAGGTCGGGAAGGGGGAGGTGACAAGGATGCGATAAATTGTTGTCTCGTACTTAAAAATGACATTGATGTTCAGAAGCCTAAGTAAACGAGGTAATTTAATGGAAATATGGTAATAGGGTAAAACTAATAAGTGTTTGGTCTGAAACTTAGGGATATTAACATTATTTTGATAATAGGAACGCTTGGTGGACTTATAACAATTGCCGAGAAAGTACAGAGGGTAGCACAAAATTTTCCCTATCTTATATATTCTATCGACTTCTTTGTCTAGGTATTCTGGTGAGACAGTTCTAAGGGCACGCAACAACATAGAGGAGAAAACACTTTATTTGATGTTATTATGGTGGTTAGAATAAAATGGAGAAAAGAGTCTATATGCTGTGGGTTTTCGATATATTTCATATTTGAAGCAATGGTTTGTTCGATCAATTAGAATATCTAGGAAAGGAAGTGTGCGATCTTTTTCAACTTCTAAAATAAATTTAATCGAGTGCACTAAGGTGTTAATTTTAGTAAGAAATGTATTAATATTTAAATTATTAGGCCAAAGGCAAAAGATGTCATCAACATATCGCAGGGTAGGGGTTTCATTAATTTGGGGAAGTATTCTAGATTCAAAGAATTCCATGTATAGGTTTTCGAGTAGAGGCGACAAACAATTCCCCATTGCCATTCCAAAGATTTGGCGATAAAATTTTCAATTAAAAGTAAATTTGCAATTGTCGATGCAAAGAGCAATGAGTTTAACGGGGGTAGAAAGCAATAAGAAAAAGATCTACAATGCCCTTTTAAGATCGACGCTGCTATACCCCGCTTCCGCCCTCCCGTGAGTCTCGAAGACACAAAGGAGGAAACTACAAGTGGTGCAAAACAAATGTGTGTACTTAATTACAGGTACACCCTCTGAGTTATTTTGCAGCCTCGGGAGAATTCAGTAGCGACATTGGGATTGATACCGACTCTTCGGTCTTTTTTGAGCTTGAGTATGTCTTCGAGGAGGATCTCTACCTCAATTCTCTTAGATAAAGGAAATAGATTAGTTATATAGTGGAAATTTAGGCCCAAGTTAAGGAAATCAACTTGGCCTTGGCTAAGAGTCGTGTTGCTTAGGTTGATGAAATGATATGTTTTTTGAGAGACGTCAACTGGGCCGCCGTACAATTTTGCAAGCGTGCACTCAATGCGCTGCCTGCACTGACGCAGATGTATGTCAGATGTGTTACGAAGACATGTTTTTAATTGTGATAGAAGATCTTCGGTTATATTAGCTCCGTCGAGAAGAGCTTGGAAAGAAATTATATTTACTATTAAGTGCTGCAAGGAGATTGTGCTTTTGCACGTATTCACTGTGAATAAAAGTAGTCCTCTGTTCCGGGGAGTATCTTTGGCTATTGGCCTGGCGACGATATGTGTAATTAGGTAAAAGGCCAATGTACTATTGAAGCCCACAGCTGTGGCAGAGTTATTATTAATTTTAAGTTGTATTTCTTAATATTTCTTACAAGTTTTTTAACGGGGTTTTCGAGGCGAAAAAAATACATCCGCGAATGACATTATTTATTGCTAGAAGTCTTTTGACCCTCCGATCTAGTTTTCTGGCAAAGAAGGCAAAGGCAAATTAGAGTTTGAAAACGCGCTTCTTTTAGCGGCGGTCAACTCGGAGACGCCGAGATGACGGGAGTATGGTTTCCGGCTAAAGTTGCACGATAATTACCGGTTTCTTCATTTCAATAATGACGGCTTCGGCCATCCGTAATTTCATGTATATGAAATTGAAAATTTATATTAAAAAATCTTGTTGAATTATGTTCATCTTGTTCAAATTGTGCTCTGCGAAAATTTGTAGTGTTCCATGTACAGGGTGTCCCAAACTTTTAATTTGTTTTTCAATCCTTTTCATAATCCATTCTTAATGGATATTAAAAGGAAACAAATTTGATGTTTATTTTTCTGGCTAAATTATGATCATAAAAAGAAAACAAAAACTCATCAAAAACAAAAGAAAAAAACTTTATTTAAATTATTCAAATTGTGCTCCGTCTGTATCTGCAAATTTCAAATCGATCTTCAGCATTGCGAAAAACATTGTGGAGCATTTCGAGAGTTATGTCCAGCACTGCTGAAACTATGCGTTTAATTCAGTTAAATTACTACTATTTTGCTGATACACTTTGGTTTTGATAACCCCGACGCAAAAAAATCCAGGGGAGGTCAAATCTGGAGAACACAGAGGCCAAGGTTAGCTCTTCCACCTCCAATCGATCGATTTGGAAAGCGACTGTTCAGGAAATCTCGGAGAATTAGAGCATACTGATATGGTGCACCATCTTGTTGAAACACAACACTATCAACAATGCCATCATCAACAAGCTCTGGTTCTAAAAACTGTTGGAGCCTATCAAGATTAATGCGTTCCCAAATTTCAATTTTAGCCCTGGTTTGTTCACGCTAGACCCCATTTTCACTACATACATAAAATTTCAAATAAAGTTAGTCAGGATTTTGTACCAACTAATTAAGGTGCAGAGGTGCGTAGTCTAATCGTCCCTTCTACTATTTAAGGCAATGTAAGTCCAGCCTCCTGTTTTCCTTGAAAACGTCTTTAATAATAAAGACGAAAGCTCTCGGATATGTTTTTCACTTTTCCTTTGTGGGTGTATCTGCATAACTTTGACTCAGGTGCACTTTGTGAGCTTTTATCATATATATATATATATATATATATATATATATATATATATATATATATATATATATATATATATATATATATATATAACATAACTTCCCTTTTTAACATTTACGTTGTTCCAGAATAATTGCCTATTAATAATTAAATAAAATTTCATTAAATTCAAATAACTTATTACGAATAAAATTAATTGCTCGAACAAATATTTGTAAATAGTTTATTATTACCTACAACCAATTTCTTTTGCTAAATAATTTATTTTCTATATTTTTTATGGAAAGACCAGGCAATGACTTCGCTACTAAAATTAAAATTTAAAGTCGAAAAAAAAAGCAGCCACGTTTAAATTTTTATAAATTTTGTGAACTTCGCCAATTATAATAATTTTAAAAAGGAACTTTTAACTAAATTTCCCCTCTTTCTAAATATCACGTTGCTAAAATATAGTTATAGAAGAAGATATATAAAAATGAATTTTCTGAACTTCACCATTTGATAAGAAAAATGTGAACTGCACTTTTATCAGATTTAGTGGAGCTTCACAATTATTTATAAATTTATTATATGCAAAAGGCTAAAATGTAAAATACATAAAAAATAGGTTTTTTGCTTAAATGTGCATTTCACATTTGTTTTAACATAAGGACGTTATATTTATTTCGTTTGTTCATAAAGACAAGACGCCTCTGGTTGCTTCGCGATTTCCTGCTATTATTAATGGTTTTAATTATATATTATAGTGTAGTGAAGTGCATTATATTTTTATTATGAAGTGGTGTTTCTATCTTGAGTAACTTTTTTGATTTTTTAGTGTTTTTAGTTACAAAAACTTGCTACTCGTTTCAGTGACTGTATTTAAAAGCGTTTTAAATCCTATACCCTGAGGAAGTTCGCTATACGGAGCTATCTCGAACTTTTGTTAGTGTAATGAAGGTGCTTTTGTTTCTGTTAGTGGTGATTTTATTGCAATTTTAATTCAAATATTTGCCTATTATAAGTGTGCAACCTTTCCAAAAGTGATTTAAATAAGAGACTATCTAAGAAGTTCACTCTAACGAAGCCGGCCGTTAATCCCTTGTTTCCGCCCGTCTCAGATTTCATGCTCAGAGAAGTCGAGTTTTGTAGTTCCACATTCCATTTCCTTTCCTTGTCCATTATTCTTTTTTCTCTCGTTCTTACTTCCCCTGACTCCCTGATATATTATCTCTTTCTCATCGCCCTCCTTTTTTCCTATTTTTTTCCTTGAAGAATTAAGTTACATTTAAAAAAGATAGTTGACAATAATTCATAACAGTTCAGTCTATTTTCTTTCCCTACCTCCAAAATCGAGTCGCCCTCATCCCCAACCATCCAAATCTCGGAGACTCAAGAAGCACAAGGTCTGCGTCTTCACTCTTCTTTACATATTTCATAGATTCCTCTGCCATTCTGGGTGCAGAAAAGAAGATATTGGTCTGCTTAAAGTGTGAAGGCACTCGCTGGGAAATTGTCTTTAAGAGAAGGGTTTTATGCAGCCAAAACTGACTCTTTCATGTGCCTATTTTGTGAGATTAGAGAATAACATAAGAAGGAAACGGACAAATTAAGAGCTACGATAGCAGCGCTCAGAGAGGAACCAGCCGAATTAAAAAGGTCCCGTAGTACCTCAACTACCATCAATGTACCCGCAAATATTCATATCTAGGCATTTAACAATTTAGAAAAGAGTGTCTCCTCTTTGCAAGAATTTGTAGAAAGGGATGTAGCCGTGGGTTAATGCATGACCCAATCAACGAAGGAAATAACAACACTCGCAAAAGTGAAGAAAGTACCATATTTTCCCCCAAGAAAGAGCCGAACACCCAGCTCCATAACAATATTAGTAATTATAATAATATTCATACTAACAATAGCCAATTTAAACAGGTTGAAAACGGTGGTAATCCTCAGCAGAAAAAGTTCCTCTCCATTAAGACTTTCAATCTCCTTTTAGGTTCTGGCCGAGGACGATGACATTAGAGGCGAATCTGCTATTGCGGGAGACTCTATAGGAAGAGGTCAACTTGACCTCTTTTGTGGCTCGAATCCTAAAATACACAAACGTTTTTGCCTACCGGGAGCGTTCATTGAGGACATAACAAATTATCTGCACTCTCTCTTTCAGGTGGGAAAGAAGGGCACAGTAATTGTCCTGCACGTGGGAACAAACGACGTGCTAACCACCAGATATGAAGAACTACTGGTAAAATATAAGAAAATTATTAAAGCAGAATAAAGAAAAACAAAATTTTTATTATTACAGGAATTCTCCCACGGAGCAAAAGCTGAGATAGTTTATTCAGTAAAGCCCACTACACAAACAATTGCCTCGAGGCTTGTGCAGAAGCGAAACCCATCCGTCGAACGATTGGCCCTTTGAGGAACGAGGAGGGGACATTAAAGCATTCAGATGCAGAAAATGCTATCCTCCTCAACGACTTCTTCTCTTCTGTGTTTACTGAAGAATGTGGCCCCATCCCCCAGCCGACGGATTCCTACTCGGGGGAAAAGCTGGAGGGCTATGGACTTCACCGAAGTTGAAATAAAAAAAAATATCAGTGAACTAATGACGAATAAGTCACCTGGCCCGAATGGGTTTCTACCTAAAGTGTTGAAAGAAGTGCACGATCAAGTTTCACGACACCTGAGCGCAATCTTCAACATGTCAATCCGGACCAAATGCGTTCCTAGAGACTGGCGTGTGGCGGAGGTGACTCCAATCTTCAAGAAAGGAGATCGTAACCAACCGTCGAACTACTGACCTATCAGTCTGACTTCAATAGTCGGTAAACTCATGGAAAGCATCATGGTGGACAAAGTGACGTCGTATTTAGAGTCAAACCTGCTACTGAGGAGTTCCCAGCACGGCTTCCGAAGGCAACGGTCATGCTTGACGAACCTTGTAGAATTCTTCCACTTCGTTTTCAGTGAGCACGATCGGGACAAGGAGGTGGATGTGGTCTACCTAGACTTTCAGAAAGCCTTTGATAAGGTACCACATTTCCGCCTTCTCCGGAAAGTGTGAGCGCTTGGCATAGACGGAAAGGTAGCCGACTGGATCGAGAACTGGCTAAGTGGCAGATGGCAACGTGTGGTGGTGAATGGACAGTCTTTTGAGTGGGTGCCCGTTACTAGCGGGGTGCCTCAAGGTTCTGTCCTGGGACCACTACTATTCATCATCTACGTCAACGACATGGACGGTGACATGGTTGCCAAGATTTCCAAATTTGCCGACGATACCAAGCTTGGTATGAACGTTGCAAAGGATGGAAATACGGCCCGCCTGCAGGAAGATCTTGGGAAGATTAGGAAGTGGTCGGACACGTGGCAAATGCCTTTTAACGTGGGGAAATACAAAGTGATGCATATCGGCCCACAGAAACCCCCAATCTCAGTATATGGTTAAGGGCACTGCTATTGAATTCACCGACACTGAGAAGGACTTAGGTCTAACAATCACTAGTGACCTCAAGTTCTCGAAACAGTGCATTGAGGCGGAGAAAAAGGCCCAAAGGATGCTAGGCTATATTAAGCGCCAGTTTGGTTATCGGAACCAGGAGATTGTACTGTGCCTGTACAACTCACTTGTCCGACCGCACCTGGAGTATGCCGTACAATTTTGGAGTCCTTCATTGCGAAAGGACATCGCGATATTGGAACTCGTACAAGCCAGGGCAACCAAGCTGATTCCCTCTATCCGAAATAAAAGTTATGAGGATATACTAAGGGAATTAGATCTGTTCTCGCTGGAAACCCGTAGACTGCGTGGTCAGCTCATCGAAGTTTTCAAAATAATTGAGGGTTCGACAATGTTGACTACCGGGATATTTTCACACTGAGTGAGAACAGAACGCGCAATCACGGCTTCAAACTTGAACTCAAGCGTTACAACCGCAATCTGTGTGGAAATTTTTTTCACTTACAGTATCTGCGGTATGTGGAACGCACTTCCAGTGGAAGTTGTCAACAGTGAATCTGTTGACCAGTCCAAGTCAAGACTAGACAAGGTCTTGACAAGTGGCCATTTAGGGATGCAAAACAATTGAGCAGCCTTGTGCCCGCTCGATTGCTAGTCCAAAGGTACCCTCTTTGAATGGACTGTAAGGTCTCCTAGGGTACCTTATTTCCTTGTTGTCCTTGTTGTCCTTGTTTACAGAGGCAATCACAAATTTTCTTATACTAAAGAGATTTCATGCACTGAAAAATTAATCAATTCCTTCCATACTAGCAGTCGTCACCACCTGGCCTGTGTGTTCCTTAACGCGATAAGTCTGAGAAACAACTTCGATGACCTTGTGGCCTTAAACCAGGCCAGCAACTATGATATACTTTCCGTCACGGAATCGTGGCTAAATTTCTCAAGTAACGACTCTGCGGCAGAAATCCAAATCCCAGGACACTCCATGTTCTATAATAATACATAGATTAGGTGGCGCTGGTGGAGGAGTTATTTTATATGTGAAATTATCACCTTCCCCACTACAAAGAGTTTTTGAAATCCCCGAAACCAATAACACAGTTTTTGTCGAAATCTCAGATGTATATAGAAATAGTTTGCTACTATCCTTTTTCTATACGCCCTCAAAGTAGGTCGTAGAAGTTATACTAATTTAGGTGAGATTATTAATTATATAACTTGTATGCCCAACTCGTTAATATTAGGAGATTTTAACTTACCTTGCAAAGACTGGGGTGAACCGTTTTCTTCAGCCTCTGGAAATCATCTCTACCAAGGCCTTTTGAGTAGTCCTCTTTAGCAAGTAGTAGATGTGCCTACACGAGATCCAAATATTATAAACATATTCATAATCTCCGACTCTAAAATGGTAACTAACCTTCAGGTCAGCTACTTTTTCTCAGGCAGTGACCAAAGTCTGGTGGAATTTAAAGTAAACTTTGAAGTAAATGGTTATTTGCTACAAAGAGGATGCCAATGCTCCCCTCATATCGGACTTCGCAAACGCCAATTAGGAACTAATGGTTGACGAATTACATAATCAGAATTGGTCACTCCTAACTACTAACAACAATCCCCAAGAAGGTTAGGAATGCTTTATTGCCTATTATTAACAGAAACTGCTCAAAATACATCCTACAAATAAAAGGAAGCAAAAAGTTACACCTGCAAAGCCAAGGTGGTTCACCAGATAAATTCAAATGTCTCTGGACAAAAAGAAAGCGGCATACACTAGATTGCGGAGATCAAAATTAAAGGTAGATGAAAATAACCTTAAAATGTTAAGAAAAGAAACGAATAAGCTGATAAAATACTCCAAAAGAAACTTAGAAGTATTTATCGCTCAGCAAGTAAAAACCAATCCTAAGTTTTTCTTCAGCTATGTGAATAGTAAAAAGACACCTCAACCCTCAATTGGTCCATACCTCTCGGAAGATTACCAGACTGTGAATGATAATGGGGAGAAGCCCAAATTCTCAATAAATATTTCGCTTCTGTGTTTACTATTAAAGATGGTACCAACATTCCAGTTCCAGTGGATTTGTTCAACAGCAATGAACAACCTCCGAACGACCTTTGTATTTCTGAAAACGAAATCAGAGAAGGCCTGAAAGCAATTAACCTAACTAGTTCTCCTAGTTCTGACGATATTTACTCTCGCGTTTTATATGAAATCCGTGAAATAATCACTGTCCCCCTGACACATATATTCAATAAAAGTTTTAAAGCGATTATTGACCTAAACGATTGGAAATAGTGAAGGTTACACCAATATTCAAAAGGGAAGCTTCTCCCGTGCCGAAAACTACCACAGTATTAGTTCAACCTTAGCAATTGGAAAACTATTTGAAAGAATAATGAAAGACAAAGTTGTGACTCACCTAAAAACCTAAAGTCTTATAAAAGATTCCCAGCCTTGATTTCGTCAAAAACGATCATGTTTGACAAACTTACTTGATTTCTTTCACGATATATTCAAAGTGTATGATTTAAGAGTGAGTGTACACCACACTACTCTTCTGATTAAAATTTATACCCACATAGCTGTGAAAGTAGAGTAGACGATTTTTCCTTAATTTCCTTTCCTAACAATTTCCACCTCAAAACAATCTCAGACAACTACATCCGTATGTGTTTCTGCATGTGTCCATGTTGTCGGACGTTTAGAGAATATGACATAGTTAGAGACCCAAAGAAAAATATCACTCCTGCAGAAAATACAGGGCTTGTAGGACAGGACACCTGTATAGAGATGTTCAGTGTAGGGCCTCCCAACTGTTGGGTCTTGATAAACGTCGAAGAAGTTGATTTTGTGTCCTCAATCTTCATAATAATGAAGTATCATTTTATCCACGTATGGAGTTGCTTGGAGCTGCCTCTATCACATTTTTTCCTTATTCGTACGGTCAAAGAATGCAGTTAGCTGACTTATAAACCTCCAACAACACTCTGAGATCAATTGGTTGAAGTTGCGCGCATTTTCCACCTTGATACTACCCAATAATATCATTTCCAGAAATGGCCACCGACGCATTTCAATATTTTGTCCATTGCCAGGAAGCTTCACCGGATCCTTATTCCATCTTAGGCCTGTGAGTGATGTTCTAAAGACAAATGGTTACTAGGACTGATTTAGATGAGGGTGTCTTTAGTACTTCTACGATATTGTTTGTCTCAGTATCTGTATCTAATGTTGAGGTTGTTATGTTTTTTAGTTGTTTGAAATGTCTTTGATCTCAAGATATTATGAGGGTATCGCAAGTTGAGCGACCTGGGATTGATCAAGATTTTTGCCGTGAGTCTTCGGGCCTAAGTTTTAAGCTTCACTACTTCAGAAGATGTTCAGAGAAGATTTTACAATCTCACACAGTTAGTTCTATGCATATGCATAAGCAAAAAGGTGAGCAATGAGTACCATAGATAAATTTAAGGGTATTGGGTGTCTCGAAGGTGTAGTTGGTTACTGTGAATCATGAAGAGCCTGTGTAAACGTGAGGTCACCTGTAATCGAAGTAAGTACAAACTTCCATCCACTACAGTCCCCCACCATCGCTTCATGAACGGAGTTTTCTTTCATTACTTTCAAAGTTCCATCAATCGGAAGGTAAAGGAAATGGAAAAACGCAGCCCACTCTAGATCAAGGGTTCTCATGCCCCAGAAGGAGGACGTTGGGAGGAGAATAATTTGGGAACCGAAGACGAGACTCTCTCTCTCTCCCCCTTTCTATCTATCTATTTATCTATTTCTCTGGTTCTCTCGCCCTTCATAGATGTATAATTTAAATTCGGTTAAATCATAAAAACTTATAATATTGAGGTATTTGAGAGAGAGGGGTAAAAATGGCTCTTGGACATCTCAGACTGAGGCATCGAACAAGAATGAAGGAGGATCAGGACTGGCGTTTTCCCCTCCAACTTCTGGTTCCGAGGTCGCTGAGATCAAAATGGTACACGCACCTTGCCATCCCGAGCCTATAGGTCGACTGCTTTTTTCGTCTCGCCCACACCTACCATAGCTCCCCTTCTTCCATCACCCGATACAATAACCCCCCTTTCTTTCCTCAACAGCTACAATAGCCCGCATTCTTCCGCCATCCACTACAATCTTTTCATTCTGTTATATTTTGAGGGATTAAATTCATGTTGTTTGATGTGGGGTTTCAAGGGATTCCGGGTGAAGCCGAGATACAAAGACGCGCAATCTTCAGTTTGCTATAAAAGAAGATGGAAATTTAGTCTTTTATGCTAATTCATCGTTAAAATACAGGATGGACATAAAGTTCTTATCTATTTTAGTGAAAATGGTAGTATTAGTTATCTTCCGACTCTAAGAAAATACCCAAATCATGTATGCATTCTAGCAAATCATCACATACTGAACTCCTTACACGAAAGTTTCCTTCATATAAATTGTGTAAAACATGCAAGTGACAAATCTTCTTATGCAAATTATCTTTGTGCAAATTGAGTATGTTTCCCGCTGCATGAAGAGACTCGCATGGAATTTCATTCCTAAGTTCACTCCCAACATTCACTTCCTCCTCTGACAATGCATGGTCAACCACTTCTTTCAACATGCTGGTTTTAGTTTTTAAAGTATCGATAGTAATTAATCTTGTTCGTTCGCCGTTGGCTTGAGGAACTCCTTATTAAGGTTTTGTTTTCGGATGTTTGGTATGTTTTCATCCAAGAGTTGCCCAATGGAGCCGCAGTTAAAAACTCACTCGATGAGGATTTTAACTATTGAGGGTTTGTAATTTAGGGGTGAATATGATTCGGACTTCGTGCATACGCCTTTTTGTGTTTCTATATATAAAGGGCATTTTAAACAACTCTAATCTGATATTAAGAACCTAAGAAGATAAATAAATACCGTTCAAATACCGTTTGTTAAAGGTAACGAATTTCAACAAAAATGGATGCTATAATTCCAATTTTTGTAGGTTTCTTTTATTGTAGTTGTTCTAACTCCTCATTAACTACTAGTGACACCTTCAAAGAAAATAAAGTGTCATATTTCTCCACCTAGGTTATATATGCCAAGACCGACCTGTATACACAGAGTGAAGTGGTATACGATTTAAAGGGTGTGGTGGGTAATTTGTCGTCATTCGCAACTCTGAATTCACCCTGTATTTGTGCCACACAAAGCAGGAGGACCGAGTCTTTGCTGTCAGACATTTTCTTTGACCACACCAACCGAACATCTGGTGCCTCCTAACTCCCCAGACTTCAACCCCCTGGACTATTATGTATGTGAGGCGAGGTTGGGAGAGTGAGAGACCACCAAGTCCCCGAGGACCCCAAAGATGGAGCTTAGGTTCAGGATAACCCCAGTTTTTACCCAGTTTAACAAGGGGACCGCCGAGAAGGCCGACGCCGATTTCACGGAATTAGTTAAATAACAAAGAAACCCTTCGAGTCTTTGTCATGTATTTTTTTTTAAATAAATGAGTATAAATGAAATTTCTGTATGATTTTCTTTTATATTGAGGTTAGACGAGAAATTCTGTACCGAACTTTGTTATACAATGTATACACCAACCCTACATCTCGACTTTTACAACCCACTCGTGTTTGCCAGTTCACACAGCCTCTTCCATAACGCTTCCTCCTACAAGGGAATAGGACTAAATTAGCAAACGGTGTTGTAATTATCAAACAAAATACAATATTGTATAATTTAGACGGCATTATTAACATTCCACGGCACTAGACTTCGTTATGGGATTCCGGTTATTACGCGGAGGTTAACGAAGCTTGTAATGGCCTCGAAGAAGACGGAGGCGGCGGCGGAGAAGATTACGGGGTAATTGGCGCTATAAATGATCACGACGCGCGGAATAACAGTTAAGGATCCCATGCGATACACGCATATGCACGCACAATACACGCATAATACACGCACAATACACGCATAATACACGCACAATACACGCATGATACACGCACAAAACAGGCATGATACACGCACAAAACAGGCATGATACACGCACAATTCAGGCATGATACACGCACAATTCAGGCATGATACACGCACAAAACACGCATGATACACGCACAATTCAGGCATGATACACGCACAAAACACGCATTACACGCACAATACAGACATAATACACACATAATAAAGGCATAATACACGCATATTACAGGCATAATACACGCATAATACACGCATATAACAGGCATAATTAAGAGAGAACGGAGAGAACAATTTCGGATGAGTTTTAATGAACTTTGCGGGAGGGGGGAGGGGGGGTGACGAGAGGGCTGAGGTCAATCAAATGTGGGGGAAATATTTTGATTTTTTCTGAAAAATATTATTTTTAATTGATTTTTAAAAATTAGCGCATTCCTCGATTCAGAAGGGTACAACAACATGTGTTGCCACATAAATGCTAACTAAATCCATGAGGATTACCTTCCGTCCGGAATGTAAATTCTTACTCCCCCCTCCCCCCCAACTCCCCTCGAAAAGAAATTAATTACCGTTTTTCAATTTCTTTGGGCATAAATAAAATTGAGTTGCTGCGAAATAGAATAATGGAAATCGATCGGTTGATTTGGGTTTATAGTTATTAGTTCTTTTTATATTTCTTATTTATTTTAATTTAATTTTTTAAATTATAAATCATCTCGAGGAGTTTATTTCTTTGTTATTATTATCTTTTACCTTTTTTTAGTCGCGTGCGACTCTACAAGTTACTCTGTCGGTCCTTAGGACGTCGGGCGGATGGGAACAATTTTACATTTCAAAGAGTTTTATGGAAATAACATCGTAACTATCCTGCCGATTCTAACGGAATTTGAAACCCATCTGTTGTTTTACATCCTCTTTTGAATGTTATAATTGACAAGGTCCTTGCAAAGTTACACCGAGAATTATTAAAAGAAAACTAACTATGGGTTGGATTGTCCCCACTTGTTGAAAGCTTTCAAGGTTGCAAGGTCATAAGGTTATGAGTCAGAATAATTGTGAGCACCCGACTTAGGTCTGATGACCTTGCTCTAGATTAAAAACCGGTATCTGATCCCGGCACGACACGTAATGTCCCAGACCTTGCGCTATCTGTCAACCCTCTTGGCGGTGAAAACAGACAAGTGTGGAAGGTAGCATGAAAGCCGACCTCGCTTACTACAAAAGTCCCACCTGTTTCCAGTGACCCAGCTAGAGTGCGCAGGATGCATGATGACCAAAATAGGAAAGCGACAAACCTTCAAAGGAGGTGTCATCACGGTCGTTTTCATAGGCAGATTCATTGGCGTCATCGAATCGAGGGTTATATCAAAATTTCAAAGAAATTTCCTTGCCCTAAAACCCCAAAGTTGAGGGTCTTGTTAACATCGTGGTATTGGCGACTATATAATATAATATCTATTATTAGTATGAAAGGGGAGAACTCAGGCTATTAAAGCGAACAGTCCAATGACTGAACGCTACGTTGATGCGCCGATTAGAAAGGTCAGATCGAGGCGCTGCTTCAGAAGACGGCACACACTGCAAACAAAGTAAAAAAGAACAACCAAACATCCACAAATACAGGTCAAGAAAATGATGCAAATTCAAGTAAGGCAAAGTAAAGGCTAGAACGCCCAATTCCACAAAATTCCCAAATTAAATAAAAGCACAAACTACAACTAAGCAATTAAATACCGACTAAACATAAACTACAAGAGTTAAACAAAAATAAAGGCTTGAATGCCAACAAAATACTTCAACTTTAACCAAAGATAAACCAACACCCAAACGAAAAGAAAAAGATTAGCCTAACCTCCAGGTAACATTGCATCTCTTTGTGGACCTAATGCTTTGTTCTTATTTTGCCACTATCTTTCTGGAACCTACCTAACTTCCATCTTTATACCTTACATTTACTTCTCCACTTTATTCAAAAGAAAAAGCAACAAAGAACTTCATTGTTTGCTGCTCACGATCGCCAATCCACGCTCGTTACCGATAAAGGAGGCAAGCTGAATGGTAGATACCTTAAGATCAACACCGGCTCGGAAACAACAAAGACTCCCGTCTCAAGATAACTGAAGGAAACCGAAGACTCACCGCAAAATTATTTTAATTTAAAGTAAAATTGACTTACCTCTATTAATTTTTCATCTCTACCTAGATACTAAAACCTTCATTCGCCTGTTTGAACGTCGCAAAAGAAAACTAGTAATGGCGCAGCACAACCTGGTCTTTAAAAAAACATATATATATATATATATATGATGTAGAAGTCTAAATACCGGATACATTAGAATACGCAGAAATACCCCGACACAAGCTGCGCGTCCCTCCCGTATTCCAAATTCACCTTTCGCCTCGAATTCCCTCCGCCCCTTTTCCCACCAATGAGACGACCAAATTTGCGACCGACCGCTCAGGAAAATGTCTGCCGCTAAAGATACCTGAGCCGACGAAGGGCCGAGTTTTCGTGCCGTCGTAAACCGCGACGTGGAGCAACGACAGCTCGAAGGTGTGAAGGATGTACTCTGTCTGGCAGCAAAGGTATGAAGGATTTACTCTGTCTGGCAGCAAATGAAAAAGGTATTTCGCGCAGCGATAATAATTTTATGATTATCTGGTGCTCTCTCTCAATTTTTGTTCATGAGGGAAATAAAAGGGAAAATTATCTCTGGAGTCAGGCAGAAGATCCTGGACCTACGTTGTGTGTGGAGCTAGTCTCACACACAAGCTAGTCTCGCCCGTTGTGAAGAAAGGAACTTCGGGGAATTGGTTATTGCCGTCACGGTACTTGTAGCTACCAAACTTCTCGCAGAGCCTCCCCCCCCCTTCAGACTCAGAGGTTACATAGGACCTCCCTCTGCGGATTACCCTAGACGTAGCTAGGTAATCAGTTTTGGCTACCAAGTCCAGGAGCCAAAGAAGCGGACAGTCAATTCGAGGAGAAGAAATCCGATTTAAGTCACAGTCTAACTCGTCCTTGAGATTCGATCTAGGATCATTACATCAGGACGCCGGTCAAGGATTACACACAATTCGGTAACCTCAGACGACCGGGATAAGGGTGAACATCGTAGGAAGAAGAAGACATTCACCTTCACCCTCCAAATTCTTTCGAACTCCAAGGTATCGTTAAAGTGAATTACCCCCTCCCCTAACTTCACCAGTTTAAGCGCTAACTAGAATTTCCATCCCGAGCTCATAACCTCGATTAGTTCAGGTGATTAATTCAGTTGATTAATTCAGTGCTTAATTCCATAATATTATTCCATTCATTTTGTCGGGTGCAATTAAGACGCAAGCATCCGAGTACTTAGAATTCAAGTGTAATCCCCACGACATTATATAGATTTACTTATTCAGTGTAAAGATTAATCCTATTTATACCTATATACGATGTTTCATATTTCTAATTCATGTATATTAAAGATTATTTTTGTATCTGTGTGTTTAACTATTTTGGATGATCCTTTGGCAATTAATAAGCAATCCACTCGGCTTAAATTTCAATATTTCATAAGTCCACCCATGACTGGCTTTTACTGAGTGAGGACACACTCGGGGGATTATTAACTTAACTTTGATCAAAAGGGAAGCACCGGAGTTATTCTTATTCACCGGAAGTGGCTACGGTAGGTGTATTGGCTACACTTCACCTCCACTTCACCTTAGTGCGGGATTATAATATATGCCTAGGAGGGGGGACTGGGATTACCCACTCACTAAACCTCGACATATATATATATATATAAAGAATTATGGGTAAAGGGGTATATATTCTTTCTGGAACAACAAGTGTAGGTAATTAGCAAACTCTCTTTTGATGCTTTAATATTGCGAGCTCGATTTAATTAAACTGACTTTTCTGAAGCTTAATTGAATAAATTTCCCTAACCTCAATGTTTAACCAATTTAATTTACTTCAATTTTTAACCAATTTATGTTACCTCAATGTTTAACCAATTTATGCTCGTGTATTTAAAGATAAAGTAAGAACGAATTGCTTTAATTAGGTGGAAATCCAAAGAAGGGAGAAGCATTAAAAATAAAATAATTGTTACTTTTATAATAAAAGACAATACAATCAAGGTTTCCCTTTTCAAAGGAAGCATAAAATGAACTAGTGCAATACGAAGTCAAATTTAATAATCATATAAATAATTAAAATCATTTTATCCTTGAAATTAAAATCACGAAGAAATATAGAGACGCATAAATATGAAAAAAGGGTGTAAAAGACCTGGTTGGTAATACATTTCTATACCCGGTGTGTGTGTGTGGGAGGGGGGCTGAGACTGGTAGGAGGGGGTTCCTGGCGGCGCCCTACAAGCCAAGAATCCACAATTAGTAGAAGGAAATCAACGTGCGACCGAGAAAGGCAAGTTTGAGAGTTTTTAAGACCATGTGAGACCCCTTTCACCATTTACTGTGTCGAAATTGGGATGAAAAATACATTGGCAAGTCTTAAAGAGGTGTAAAAGTGACCTGAATTAGACCTCCACAATGTCTAGGGGTGCTATGGGCTGGAGACTGTGCCGCTACTCCTTTTTTCAGGTGTAACATGTTTTGGAGGGTGTATTTCTGGAACAAAATAATAATAAACAAAATTTTATAGATTTTGATGCTTGCGTTAGTTTAGTGGTTTATAAACTAAACTAAATGAATTGATGGAAGTGATAGACAATAAAATAGAACACATTGCACACATAGTTTTGGTGTATTTGGGAGAGACAGAGAGAGGGAGTTTTCAACATCAGCTATGTTGCATTCATATGTAAAAAAGGACATTATAAATAAAATGCTCTTATTTATAATATAGACAAGGATTAAATATTATAAGATAATCATTAATTAAATTGCAAATAATTAAATTGAATCATTGCCAATATATTTTTTGGTTTCAAGCATATGCCATGATTATAACATAATTGATATTATTTATAGTATTCAAATAACACTAAATAACATTATAATAATCGTCTTACAACAACATGGAACATGAGCCTCTCCTCTTTATCTTTAAAATGAATATGTAATGGCCTGGTTAGTTTATTTAAGCCTTAAAAGGCAATATTAGGTCGTTATTGGAAGGGTTTGCCTTGATGAAGTTGAGCATCATCTGACCTCGTTGAAAATGACTCACTGAGTCGAATATATTTCGTACATTTCAGTGAAATCTTTTTGCTAAGTTAATTTTTTAAATGTGACACGAACACACTTACATAATCTACATACAGAATTTGTCCAGGATGTGGTTCATGTATAGTATATTAGGTTGTCTAGCAATTAATATCTTTAGAGAAGACATAAAAAGTGCTTTGTAAAGTTGTGTGACTTGTTCGGATTTTGCCGAGAACTATATAAAGATAAGTGCAATAATACCTAGGCATTTTCTAAATCTGTCAATACATAAGAAACTTTTAAAGCTAGTAATTGGCCTAGTTGTTTTTTATGTTAGAAAGACCAACGCATTTTTCTAAGTTAGCAATTGACAAATGTCTTCTTTTAAGTAAGCAATATTTAGGACGTTGTCTATGTTGTAATGCTTATGCTTTTTTCTAAGCTATCAATGCTAGCTCTTTACTAAGCTTGCAATGGTAGGCCTTTCTAAGCGCGCAATTCCTATCCTCCTTTTAAGCTAGCAATTAACCTGGGTCTTCTTTTAATTTAGAAAGGCCTATGGATTAATCTAATCTAGCAATGCCTATATCTTTAAGCTAAACATGTCTATGCTTTTTTCTAAAATATCAATGTCTAGGCATTTTTCTATGCTAGAAATGCCTTGGCCTTTTTCTAAGTTAGCAAGGCCCATGCTGCATTTTGCGCTAACAATGCCTAGAACTATTTATAAACTAGCACTGTCTACCCCTTTTTAAACTAACAATTCCTAGGCCATATTTTAAGCAAGTAATTTATATCTCTCTTCTATACTAGTAACGCATATGCCTTTTTTCTGAGAGTGAGCAATGCCTATGCTTTTTTCTAGGCTAGAACTGAATTTTTAAGTTAGAAATGCCTATTCCCTTTGCTAAGCTAGCAATGTCTACTCATTTTTCTAACCTAGGAAGGCCTATGCATCTTCTCAACTAGCAATGTCTATGCATTTTTCTAAGCTAGCAATGCCTATTATTTCTTCTAGGCTCGCAATGATTAAACCTTTTCCAATGTCTATCACTATCTTCAAGTTAGCATTTTGTCTATGCATTTTTAAAGTAAATAGTGCTCATGCCTTTGTTCTAAGCTAGCAATGCCTATGCTTTTTCTGGGCTAGTAATACTTATGCGTTTTTCTAGGGTAGTAATACCTATCCCTTTTTAAGCTAGAAATTTGACGTATACCTTTTTTCTACGCTAGCAATAACTAGACCTGTTTTAAAGCTAAAATAGTCTTAATTTAATTTATTACTCTCTACTAACCCAAAGGGTATCATGCGACATCATTGGGTCAGTGAAAGTAAAAGAAATGAAAGAAAGATGATACTTAAATGGTATTACTACCAATATTTACTAAGAATATAGAGTTTGTGAAACTAAAACAAATCTCACTAATAGGCCAGGGTTGAGAGCATATTATTCTGTTTACTTCGGGTATAAAATTATTCAGTTTTGTAAAATTTATATTTTTTTTTATCGCTGAAAAGTACCCACAAGTTCATACCAAAATTAGTTGTTTTGAGCTCGCATTGCTTCTTCCTTTAAGTAGCTGTAGTAATTGTTAGCCAAAATGTAAGCTAGCAATCTCTCTGCTTTTTACTAGCTGTAATATTTTTTTAGGCCGATTATAAGCTAGCAATGCTTCTTCATTTACTAGTTATGGTATTTTTTCGGCAATTTTTGGCTGCCAATGCCTCTGTCTTTTACTATCTGTAGTAATTCTTAAGCTTCATTTAAGCTAGCTGTCGAGTAATGGGCCGAGGGGTGGTTGGAGTTTTCCCCGACTCATATATATATATATATATATATATATATATATATATATATATATATATATATATATATATATATATATATATATATATATATATATATATATATATATATATATATATATATATATATATATATATATATATATATATATATATATATATATTATATATATATATTTATATATATATATTTATATATATATATTTATATATATATATATATATATATATATATATATATGTATATATATATATATATATTTATATATATATATATATATATATATATATATATATATATATCCTATTATCATGAATGCGGAGGGGAAGTCGTACTAGGCATTTTATAAGCTCTCATATTTTCTGAGTTTTATTAAAGCTGTCAAAGCCTACGCCTTATTTAAAGATGTATTGCCGAGAATTAATTTAAGGTAGCAAAGCTTAAGCCTTTTTAACCGTTAATTTCACTTACAATTCTTAGGTTTTATTTAAGCTAGTAATTCCTAGGCCTTTTATATAGTGTATTCATTCCTAGGCCTATTTCAAGTTAGCAATGCCTAGAACTTTTTAAGGCTACCAATTCCTTGGCCTTTTATAAGCTGTAACAATTCCTAGGCCTATTCCAAGTTAGCGATGTTTTGGCTTTTCTTAAACTGTAGTAATTCCTAGGCCTTATTTAAGCTAGCAATGTCTAGGCTCTATGTAAGCTAGTAATCTTTAGACCTTTTGTAGGCATTTTAAAACTAATAGTAACTTCTATTATATTAACAATGCCACAGCATTGTTAATAATAATGGAAAATAAGTTGCTGAATTACTCTTTTTGTATTCTAAAAATAATTTAATTTCCTTTGAAAAGAGGCATTAATTTCTTGACAAAATAATAACTTTTCAATTAAGGTGTTTGTTAATCTTTAGTTAATGTTACCTCACTTAACTTATAACATTGCTACAATTTTAATACTCTAGATGCTACCTTGGCGTAAACAAAGAGAGTGGGAACAAAATAATAGCCAAGATGAGCAAATGGCGACTTATGGAAATGAGTGGAATTCGAATGGCTGTCACAAAAACTACATCTAAATGGATTCATTGTTATTACAAACAATCATAGGAATTCGCTTCATAAAAACAACAATGAAATGCATTCATTGTTATTAAATAGATTCATAGAAAATATTGTTATAGATCAATTTATGTAACATTTATCGATATTGAATTTATTTCCCCTTCACTTTTGTGCCTAAGGAAAAAGTTTAAAAAATATCGGAATTCATTTTATGTTTAATTTAGTTACTCATTCATCCGTTTTCTTTTGTTCTCATTTTAATTGAATGAAAACATTTTCTGAAGTATTACTTGATTTACTAAATAAGCTCTTTCCTAGTTATGAGTTTTATTAATTATTATACAATGAATTACATGTGGATGCAGTAATTAGAGTAACAAACATGTTACTGTAATTCTTTTACAGTTATTATTCCGTATCATAATTAACTTAGGCTAAAAGGGACTGATTCTATTTTATAATTCAACTGAACTTGACATTATACTCCTAATCTGGATGTCTTTCCTTCCTTTATCAGAAACTCTGCTTCTGAAACAAGTTTAACAGACCTCAGTCGCGTGCTCTCAATTATTCTCACTTATGTCCTTATGAACATATGACCTTATGACCTTACGACCTTTAAAACTTTAATAATTCCAGGAGTAACCTTGGGTGGACCTTGGCATTTATAGCATTCGAAATAGAATGAAATATGACATAAGTGTTACAAATATCGTCAGAATCGGCCAAATAGTTACGATGATATTGCCAAATAATTCCAGGACTAACCTTGGGAGGACTTTGGTAATTATATCATTCGAAAGGGAATATAAAACGACATAAGGGTTTTAAATATCGTTAGAATCAGCCGAATAGTTACGATGTTTTTGCTCCAGAACTCTTTGAAGGTAAAACGGTTACGGTTCTCGCGACCGACTAAAAAGGAACAAAGTTCAGAGAGTCTCTCAACTTTAATTCTTGTCTTTACTCAAATAAACGCGTTTAATTGGCATCTCTTCGAGTAGAACAATTTGGCCAACCAATTTAATGGCCTTTGGACACAATTTGCCTTTCGTTTGACCAGCAGAATTTCTCTCAAATTGGCACAAAGGAATTTTCCCGCTGAATAATCGTCCTTCATTACTGCAACTGTGAAGGAGGAATTTTGTGTTAATTGTGATTCTAAAAAACAGAACCGAGTTTTTACTTTGTGAAATCCCTTTTAAAAGAAATTTGGGATAATAGACATAAAGGAGTGATCCGGTTTATTTAATTCTGGGGGGGATTTTATTAGGCTTTAAATTTAGATGAAATATGATATCAGATTGCAGTTTAATAGGAGCATTAATAAGGATTAAAATAGGGGTAATTTAATGAAAATGATAGTATGTAAACAAGTTTTAGTCGAAGGTTATTCATATTTATTGAATCTATAAAAATGGGGATAAATTTGACCTCATCATTGGTGGTTGCTCCCTACACGCCCCAAAATATGTCTGTTCTCACCAGGAATCAAACCCCTTCACTGGTGAGGACATCAAATACATTAACCAGGATGTTACATCCTGTGGCATTTTATTCCAAAGGTTTACACTTTTCTACCAAAATAAATCACCAGTTAGATTTGTTTTAAAAAGCAACGGTACTAGCTTCATCCCATTGTCTCATCATCATTTAACTTGAAACATATTCCAGCTTCACCATTTTCAATCTCCTTTAATATCTTCAATATTTCTATCAGTTGGGATCGCATTTTCCTCGTTCCCAGATTAAAAAGATTTAGTCTTTTCAATCTTGTTTAATAGTTATGTTTTCTTAACGATGGTATTAGTTTGGTTGCTCTTGCTTGAACATTCTTAAGCCTTTCAATATCCTCCCATAAAAGTGGAGCACAGAACTGTGCACAATATTCCAAATGTGAACGAACTAATGCATTATATGAATTTAGTCGAAGGTTTCTGCTTTTAATGTGAAAGGAGGGATTGTTAATGTGAAAGGAGGGGTTGTTAATGTAAAAGGAGGGGTTGTTAATGTGAAAGGAGGGGTTGTTAATGTGAAAGGAGGGGTTGTTAATGTGAAAGGAGGGGTTGTTAATGTGAAAGGAGGGGTTGTTAATGTTAATGTGGAAAAAAGGGCTGAGTTTCTTAATAAGCAGAAAGAGAGAGAGAGAGTCACAAGGACGCATAACGAATAATAGTACCTCAAAGGTCATTGCTGACGATGCCGTGGAGGTACTTTTGGGGGGAATGCATTAAGCGTGTTAGTGCGAATTTAGTGCTTGTTCGTGCAAAAAAGAATGCTTGTCAGTGCAAAAATCTGTTTTTTTTTCTGCAAAAGTGGAATGCTAGTTCCAATAATAGAACTTGTCATTGTGGAATTAGGGCTTTTCCGCGAGAGAGAGAGAGTAACAACAAGGAGTAACAACAAGGAAAGAAGGTACCCTAGGAAACCTTACGGTCCATTCAAAGAGGGTACCTTTGGACTTGCAATCGAGCGGGCACAAGGCTGCTCAATTGTTTTGCGTCCCTAAACGGCCACTTTTCAAGACCTTGTCTAGTCTTGACTTGAACTGGTCAACAGATTCACTGTTGACAAATTCCACTGGAAGTGCGTTCCACATACCGCAGATACTGTAAGTGAAAAAATTTCCACACAGATTGTGGTTGTAACGCTTCAGTTCAAGTTTGAAGCCGTGATTGCGCGTTCTGTTCTCACTCAGTGTGAAAATATCCCGGTAGTCAACATTGTCGAACCCTCGAAGTATTTTGAAAACTTCGATGAGCTGACCACGTAGTCTACGGGTTTCCAGCGAGAACAGATCTAATTCCCTTAGTCTATCCTCATAACTTTTATGTCGGATAGAGGGAATCAGCTTGGTTGCCCTGGCTTGTACGCGTTCCAATCTCGCGATGTCCTTTCGCAATGAAGGACTCCAAAATTGTACGGCATACTCCAGGTGCGGTCGGACAAGTGAGTTGTACAGGCACAGTACAATCTCCTGGTTCCGATAACCAAACTGGCGCTTAATATAGCCTAGCATCCTTTGGGCCTTTTTCTCCGCCTCAATGCACTGTTTCGAGAACTTGAGGTCACTAGTAATAGTAACACCCAAGTCCTTCTCAGTGTCACTCGATTCAAGAGCAGTGCCCTTAAGGATATACTGAGATTGGGGGTTTCTGTGGCCGATATGCATCATTTTGCATTTCCCCACGTTAAAAGGCATTTGCCACGTGTCCGACCACTCCCCAATCTTCCAAAGATCTTCCTGCAGGCGGGCAGTATTTCCATCCTTTGCAACGTTCATACCAAGCTTGGTATCGTCGGCAAATTTGGAAATCTTGGCAACCATGTCACCGTCCATGTCGTTGACGTAGATGATGAATAGTAGTGGTCCCAGGACAGAACCTTGAGGCACCCCGCTAGTAACGGGCACCCACTCAGAAGACTGTCCATTTACCACCACCCGTTGCCGTCTGCCACTTAGCCAGTTCTCGATCCAGCCGGCTACCTTTCCGTCTATGCCAAGCGCTCGCACTTTCCGGAGAAGGCGGCGGTGTGGTACCTTATCAAAGGCTTTCTGAAAGTCTAGGTAGACCACGTCCACCGCCTTGTCCCGATCGTGCTCACTGAAAACGAAGTGGAAGAATTCCACAAGGTTCGTCAGGCATGACCGTTGCCTTCGGAAGCCGTGCTGGGAACTCCTCAGCAGCAGGTTTGACTCTAAATACGACGTCACTTTGTCCACCATGATGCTTTCCATGAGTTTACCGACTATCGAAGTCAGACTGATAGGTCGGTAGTTCGACGGTTGGTTACGGTCTCCTTTCTTGAAGATAGGAGTCACCTCCGCCTCACGCCAGTCTCTTGGAACGCATCCGGTCCGGATTGACATGTTAAAGATAGCGCACAGATGTCGTGATACTTCATCGCACACTTCCTTCAACACTTTAGGTAGAAACCCGTCCGGTCCAGGGGACTTATTCGTCTTTAGGTCAGCGATCTTTTTCTTTATTTCTCCTTCGGTGAAGTCCATTGCCTCCAGCTTTTTTCCCGAGTAGGAATCCGTGGGCTGGGGAATGGGACCACACTCTTCAGTAAACACTGAAGAGAAGTAGTCGTTGAGGAGGTTAGCATTTTCTGCATCTGAATGCTTTAATGTCCCCTCCTCATTCCTCAAAGGGCCAATCGTTCGACGGATTGGTTTACGGCTGTTCACATATCCAAAAAACTCCTTGGGATTCTCTTTACAGAGTCTCGCCACTCGGAGTTCCTCAGACCGCTTAGCCGCCCTTATGCTGGACTTCACTCTCCTGGCTAGCCTCCGGTATTCGTCAAAGTCACCCGAGATCTTCGATTGCCGGTACACATTTCTCTTCTCCCTAAGCAGTTGGCCGATTTCTCGATTAAACCACTTAGGTTGAACAGAAGACAGACGGGGGCATTTCAGAGGGATGAAACGCGATTGAAGACTCATGAATGTGGTTTTGAAACTATTCCACGAGTCTTCAACGGCATCACACACTTCTAGCCTCACGTCAGTCAGTCCAGCTCGAAGGCTTGCAAAGTCTGCTCTTCTCAAGTCAAGTTTCTTTAATTGACTGGCAACAGACCTTACCTTCGGGATCTTGACGCTAAATCTAACTAGCTGGTGATCACTGCCACCGAGCTCTTCGCCTACAGACTTATCCTCAACGATATCATCCTCAGAGGTGAAGACCAAGTCGAGGATATTGTCTCCTCTCGTTGGTTCTCTGACCCATTGAGTGAGGAACTCGTTGTTGGCGAACTCCAGGAGTAGCGCGCTCTCGCCACAGGCTGCTCTGGTTTCCCAGTCAACTTGGCTGTTGAAATCGCCCATAACGATGCACACTCTGCCTTGAACCAGCTCACCCAGCAGCTGATACAGTTCCCTGTCCTTCTCAACAGGTTGGGAAGGGGGTCTGTAAAGCAGCAGGGTCCTGTATTTGGCAGGACCGATCTCTAGGTCAACGCCTAGGAGCTCGTGGTCGGATATAACGCTGGAGTTCGTAGATTTGATTGAATCCTTGACATACAACATTACACCGCCACCCTCTCTGTCTGGCCTATCTTTGTGGACGAGTTGGTAGCCAGGAACCGTGAATTCGCCTTCAAAGTCTCGGTTTGACGTTTTTATCCACGATTCTGTTATGGCTACCATTTCGTGTTCTTTCGTCGCTACGAGGCCACGGAGCTCAGGAAACTTGTTCCTGATTGACCTCGAATTGAACAGAAGAACTTTCAGGGAGTCCCCTAATGTAGGACTCCCTATACTCTTCCGTTTCCAGGCTTCTTGTTTGTCGTGGTGGCACCATTTTTGACAACCTCCGAGAAGGTTGTTTGGGGAGTGACTCGGGCGTACTGGCGTACGTCCGCCTTCCCAATGGGCCGGACACTCCTTTGGGTGCGCTCCACCCAAGAGAGAGAGAGAGAGAGAGAGAGAGAGAGAGAGAGAGAGAGAGAGAGAGCCAAAAGAATACAAAAACAGTAAAAGTAACAGAAAATAAGATACACAATTATACATTTCAAACCTTTGTACAAAAATGGTGGCAAATTGTGTTGGAAATCACGGTGATTTGACACGAATCCATTCTTTTTCCTGTGAAGTTAAATGTGATTTCAAACCATCTTGGTCAAAACTCCTGATGAATTGAAATGGATTCGACCATGCCCCCTCCACCCCCTCCCTCTCTCTCTGGTCTGTTCTTCCAAATGCAAGAAGCGTTTCTCTTCATGTCTGCCTTCGCGCCTTTTTTGTCCGCCCGGAACCCATTTGGTAGCGGGGCGTTGGTGTCTCTGGTGGGAGGGGGCTAATCGGTGCAGTGGGGCATCTCAAGGTTCCATTCTCTCAGGCCTCAAATGTCCATTCACTGAATTGGGCTAAGAATTGAGGAAATATAAAAATAATATTTTTATTTAAATACGATGTTTCTTTTACTATTTTAGATGCCTCGATTCATTTGTAAATATAAATTCTTAGGTTACCAGGACACAAAGATGTTACTGTTTCAACATTTCTTGTGGGGTCGATTTTAGCATGCGATTGTTTTGCTACTTGTGCTGTAAAGTTCCTGGCTGTATTAAGCGGATCAAGTAGCAATGCTTTGCACATTTCCACAGGGTTAACTGAGGACAGTTTTCACCCACGTCAATTGTAAGTACCCAACGGATCCAATATTATATAATGGTTTAAACAATTATTTTACCACTATTATTGTCCATATAATGCATAATAATAGATGCTAGAGAAGTTTTATTAACCCTTTCCGTACATATATATATATATATATATATATATATATATATATATATATATATATATATATATATATATATATTAACCAGTTAATTTTTGTCGCTTCAAAGGAGAATTAATCCCACAAAGTTACTTGGGTTTTTTATTTCCAAAATTATATGAAAAAGTTGGAAATAAACATTTGAAGATTTAAAACCAAATTGCTTTGGTATTTTATTGTTTCGGTAGAAAAACTGGAATTTTAGGGGAAATTTGTGTAGCAGAAGACCTAGTAAAGAGTTGATAAGATCATTTATCTTTATTCTTGAAGGAATAACTTTATTTAAAGTAAATGATGACTAGGTGACACCCATGATTTGCATAATTACATAAGTACTTGTTTTGGATAGAGAAAGAGGCGTTTTGTAGGAATCAAGTCCCCGACCATTGTTCAGCTAAGGATGAGTAACCAAGTTGCCAAACACGAGAAAGTTAAAGATCGAGACCAAATCAAAGAACTATACCAACCAAACACTCAAAGCACCTGAATAGCTATAGATACCTATGATTTTCTTGTGCCCTTGAACCATTTTTACAACAACTTAGGGAACCAGGTTCTAACCTTGGAAACAGTGAAACGAATGAGTCATTTCACCCTTCTCCGATGTTTGAAAGACCGAGGAAACAAAAAACTAACCTTGAGGAATCCCTCTCTAAATCAATGCCATTTTAAGAATCTCATGAAATGCAGCCCTCAGAGAAGTCACCGGCTGACTTACTGAGGGCCAGAACTGGTATCTTAGCGTCACGCAGACAGGGATGAGGGTCTCCTGACGAACGTAGAGCGAGCCATCTAGTACTTTGTCGAAACAATGACTCTTCTGAAGAATCTTCCTGGGGAGAAAGAGTTCATTTAGTCGTTTTATCTAATTAATAACCAATATTTTGAATAATTTCACAGATTTATTGATGTTAAAAATATTTAAAAAGTTACTATTGAGACTCTCTGATTAGTTCACTTGATTAGCATTTTGTAGTAAAGATATATCATCTGATTGTTGTTTATTGTGCAAGAATTCTCTACACCTAATATTACTGGGGGTAGATCCTGTTATAAAAGTCCTTTGGACACACGCACAAGTTGATGCCACACAACAATTGCCACAATAACCTTATGGCAAAGGTGCCCTCCGACCTGGACACGGCGGCTGCGACCGGCCACACAAGCGCGCAGATGACAGTGGCCCGGATTCGATTAGGAGAGCTCATGTTGGTTCCTAGGCACCGAAGGGCCTGCTCAGACCAGGTAATTCAAGGCGGTCTCTTCTTTTATATAATAGTGAGGTATGCAGAAAGACGCCGCATCTTGTGAAGATGATTGGACACCTTTGATCGTATCATAATGTCCATAAAAACTGACTATTGGATTGAATGTTCAATTGGCTTCACAATCCAAATAGATTCTGTATGAGTGGAGTGAGTAGGTCAAGTTGTCCAAAGTAAATCCACATTTTAATCTTAACATTTGACTTTTAAAATTTATACTACCGAATCTTCTGTGCTACACCTCACCTTTGAGTTCAAGGATGAGACATTGAGAAACTCCTTTGCGTGCTGGTTCACTAGTATTTATAATTCTAAACACGAAAGGGCAATATTTAGTGTCTATGAAGAAGAATTCTTCATTTGCTGCACATATGTTTAGATAAAGTACAACAGAAATGCTGTGGGGATGTCTAAAACGACCCTCACATTCAGTCTAGAACTTAGTGCTGGAAGAGAAATAGAGAACTCTGAACAATGAGAAAGAAAAAATAATAATTTTCCCTTTTAAACGTGGGTTACTAAATTTAACGTGGATTATAATTTAATACTCTAAAAAAGTAGGTTGCGAATATATTAATTTGGGGGGTATTTTTTTTAAAGTTCACTCCGTCGAGTTATTTTCATTACTCTTTTTTTGGCAAATTAAATGTATTTTTATTTAATTAGGTAATTTGGTAGAATTGACAGAATCTCTGCCGATGATGTGATGTTAAATACCGTAAAATTTGAATCCTAAAAGTCTAGTTGTATGGTGAAGATGGAATGTTGGTTCCTGAATGTGAGATGGTACAAGATCGATGTTTGATTCTTTTGTTGCTCTGTGAGAGAGGAAACAACTTAGAGTTTGTGGGAAAGTATTTAAAAGGACGTTAGTAATGGTGTTGAATGGTTTAATTTTGCAATAAATGGCGCGGAATTTGCATGTGTGAATGAAAACTAATAAACTGGATTGTGGTAGGAATTTATCTAAACTAAAGGATATCGTAACTCTACTGGAGGGTTCATTGAGGGATAGATTTTTTCGGTTGGTGGTGTGTAGGAGTGTTTCGAAAACAATTGTAATGTTCGGAAGGGAAAGTGCAATCCAAAGTAAGAAAAATTAATTGTGACGAGGATTATAATACTCGTTTCTCTTAATACTCGAACAGTGTACTAATGATCACTGTCTAAATGAGATAAATGTATGAAGTGAAGTAGAGATTTGAAAAAGTTGGGAGTTTCAAAGAGAGCGACCGAGTGTACATCTTAAGCCCGCAATTGAAGACTAGGAATCTCGGAAGTCCTTTTATACACTCATCAGAATGAAAAGCCAATTTAAATTTAATGACAAAGTGGAATAGAGCAAAGGTTTAAAGTTCAAATGGACAAAATGGCGTAATAATTAAATCACTGCTGTAGTGCAAGCACCTGACTAAATTAAGAGAGGAAGATGAGATAAAATACAATCGGGTGTTAAGGAAAATACCCCCACCTATTATCCTTTGGTTGTGTTTTATTTAGCCTCGACGCTTGAGAGCTGTGAGGAAACAAGGCCTGAATGGATGCGATTTCCGCTTAGGTGGTGGCGGATCTTCACACTATTTCACATACTTTTACGTTCATCCAGTTGCTGTCTTATAAATAGGACCCTTGATATTCCTTCATACAGGGTCACTAGCAAAAATGCGTCTGCTTTTGAACATCCATCTAACCTTAGTTCCTGAATTAAAAGTGATGAAATGGAAAGTATTCGAAGGAGGGAAGGAATAATGAGACGAATTCAAAAAGGTGTTTTCTTATCGAGCTCTCTTTTTACCGACAGGGCTCACCATATTGGAAGGTTTGGAGGCCTTTGTAGGATAAGTTGTCATAGCAACGAGGGTCGGTTTCTTTATCTCTAAAGAACCAAAAAATAAATCCTTATTTCTGAGGGTTGATTTTCGCCTGTTGAGACAACTTCCTTTCCTCCAAATTAGGGAGACCTTTCGCGAGGGGGAGGCGGAAATATTCAGTGGCTCTCCCTCTTTTTAAGCCCACCTTCATGGAAGGGGGGGGAGGAAGGGAGTTGAGGGAGGCAATCAATCTCCCTTTTAATCCATCGACGCAGAAATCAATTGACATCGTTTTTGCAAAGGAAAAAACGTGAAATAATTCTGAGGAGTCGATCATTTTTGTGTGTGTCGATCGGTCGAATTTTATATGTTTATTTAGCCTTAAAAAATGGCCATTCCTCCATTTATTTGTTGTTGTTAGGGGGGTCGGGTACTTCCAAACCCCTCCCCAACATTAATTCCATAAAAAAGGGAATTAATTATCACGTTAAGTAATTAGCCCATCATTAGCTCTAATTAAGTTAATTAGCTGTGGACACATGTGTATATTATTGTAAAATCTTTATCATTTATTTTTATCAGTAATTAAAATTAAATTTCTGGTCCAAATATTCTTTGGACGATTTGAGGCCGCTTAGAAATTTAATGGACCGCTTCTTTCGAATTCAATATTGTTGGCACGGTATAAAAGTCTGAGTGCACGCCATCCTCACATTCTCAGGGAAATTTATGTCAAGAAGGTTGTGGATGTGAAACCGGTATTTTGTCAGCCTAGAAAAATAGTCACTTTTAACCATTTCGATATTAATAATTTAACCTCGAAAGAAAAATGAAACTAAATTACTTTAAAACTCGCATCTTTTTTCATCAGAGCCAAAGAACATTTCTTCAAGTGTTGTTTTGGGCCGTAATGAAGCCATCGTCGGTTTCTTGGAATTTTCCATCGATTAATTTCTTTTTTCTTCCTGCAAGTTTATTTATTTTTTATTCTTAATTTTATTAACAATGGCCATTTCTAAAGAACCTGCCTAATTATTTTTGTTTTGTGCCAAAGGATTTCTTTGTGCTAGGGATTGCTACAAGAGAAAAAATCTACAGCGAACGACTGGTGCAATGTTTTCGTTAATTTCTCTAATGAGGACCCATTTTAGTGTTTTGGATTAATTGCGTTCGACGATTTGAAACCTGACTTTCGAATCATGCGCAAAATGAAGCTCTCTCTATTTGTCTGCGCATGAGGATATTTCTCATGCAAGGGTGGTGGCACTCTCACTTTCTTCTGAAAGCAACTCGTAGGGACAAGGAATGGTACGCAAGAGCCCCAAGACCAACAAACCAAGGTCAAGGAGTGTTGTTCCTTACGTTTTCTCTCTTTATTGGTCAGTGTTGTAGGCCTTAAATGACACCTAAAGTACCACACGGCTGCCTCCATACTTAAGTAAAGATTGTCATAAGAGGGAACTATGTAATATCATGGACGATAACTTGCTTGAGGAGAAAGTGTGTTTGTCCATCATGTGACTTTATCAGGTAACACCAGGTTAAGATGACTTAAGCAGACATGAAAAAAAGAAGGTTTCCTTGATAAGGAAGCATCCACATTCTAAACAAGCCAGCTATCGAATGTCCAAATTTGTTAAGGTGTTAAGTAGTTCGTAAGAAGGTTCAGGTAGCAGATTTATTCGATACGAAACATCGATTAATGACGAGAATATAAAAATACCCTGAAATATATTAAACTTAAAATAATTAAATATAGTTGAAAGAATTAAGGAGTTTCCTCTGACATAACATCAGAAGTAGTTTCACACATTTGAAGCGAAGGTTTACGATGATTTTATCAATGTCAAAATATTATTTCAAACGTATTTAAAAGATTTGAACGGTGTGGCAAACGCAAGAGAGATTCTGGTTCCTCTTCTCTCAGTGAGTGAAAAATGTGTTATGTTCTGCGTTGTATTTTAAGTTAGGAACAATTGTAACCTTGTTTCAAAGCCCCTGATATCAGTGGATCCTGACAGGCTCAAACTAGATTGAGACAACCTTGGCTTTATTCTACCCTGGGTAATCGCCGACCAGCTTTCGTTCATTCGTCTCTGGTCGGGTGTGGAAGGTTGGGGTGAGAGTGGGTCTGTTTGAGTCACCCCTCCCTCTTGGTTCCGGCTTGGGGGGGTTTAACATACCAGCCTTCCCCCCTCCCTTTTTCTCTATCTAATAACCCCTACCCCCATCTTCTTGCCCTCATCTGTATGCTACACAGCGCAAGGGGATTTCATGTATTACCAGGGGGGGGGGGGGTGCTCGTATACCCTCCTTGCCCCAACACCAGCTGTTTCCCCTCTCAGGCTCACTATGCTGGAAGATCCATCATTATATATCTTCCACACATCTTCACTTTCCAGGGGTATTACGTGCCCTACAGCCCCAATACCCGCAGATGCGTTCCCTACCGACCCCACTGAATGCAGGAGAATCCATGACGTAATATCTTCTTCCACGCTCAAACCACCTCGGCTCACTCTTTTACCTACACTGCCTCTTTCCTGACTCTTAGACCTTTTCTTCTTCCATATCATTTTCACACTCCACTTCACTTGCAATCCCCCATACAGTTTCCTCACACACTCACACAATTCACTACATATTCTAGAATCAACTTTGCACTCGTTAACATCACGAACTCCACCCTCACATCCCAACCACCTTCATTTTAGGTTTTAGCACGTTTAGCACCCTCCCCCCCCCACACACATTAGACATACTCTGTTTAACGCATTGAACCCATCTCTCATTACTCTCACATTTTCTCTTTCACATTCGTACATCTCTTACTACTCCATCCATATAGAATCTATCTAGCTGTTTAGTGTCTATATTATAGATAGACAGACATAAGACACTACCTAACCTTGCTGTACATCCTCCCACCAACACATACACTTGGCACCCCACAGATATCAACTCACCTGCTCCGACCATTGTACTCCTTTCTAATTGTTACAATACTTTCACACACTCTCACACTTTAGTTCCCACGCAATACACTCTCTCCAGCAGCTATAATGCTTTTTTTCTACCTAAGCATTCACTTTATCCAGATTCATCTACTACACATACATTTTCTTTATGCCACCCATCCGGCACCGTCCAGTAAGGGCAGAAGTCACCGTCATCCATTTTAGCCGACATTGAAAACGACAAAACAAAAAAACACAAAACAAAACAATAAAAACAAAACAAAAGCAAACTGAAACAAACAAAAGAAATAAAAATAAAAGAGAAGCAAAATAAAAGCAAAACAAGCCAAAACAAATAAAAATAAGGAACAAAATAAAACAAAAGAAAACCAATAAAAAAAAGCAAACAAAGGCAAAGAGAAAATCCGCAAAACCAAAAACAAACCATCAAAATAAAAAGAAAAGATAAACCACGAAACAAAAAAGAAAAACAAAACAAAAGAAAGGTAAACAAAACGAAACAAAAGAGACAATACAAAAGAAAGATAAAACAAACCCAAACAACAAGAAAAAGGTAAAAACAAAACAAAGAAAGACAAATAAATCAAAGGCAAAGGAAACCAAACCAAGACAAAAAACGAAGCAAAACAAGAAAGCTAATAGCAAAAAACAAAACAAAGAAAATATACCAACAGATAAACAAACAAAGCAAATCAAAACAAGAAAATGTCTTGTTGTGGCAGAAAGGGACTCATGGCAAAGAGTACTTCTCCCTTAACCTGGTACACATCTTTCTTGCCAAAAATAACCGTGCAACCACACCATCAGATACTCTATCACTTTAAAATGCATTGCAACCAGACCCATTCCACTTCATCTACCTCAGCTGCATTTCTCACATCTGACGTAACACAACAAACGTCATGCATACTTATCACCACCAAAACGTGGTAGAACAATTTTAGTCTACCATCGAATCTACTCATCTTTACATTCGCCGCTTCCTCTCCCATACTCAGATTATATAACTCGTCCACGCAATTTCACTCTACACTTTTCATCCCATTGCCTTTCCTGGTATTTTTACTCTCGCAATTATTCTATACATCTCAACAACTTCCCTTCCTTCTCATTCATCTTACTGTTCCAATCTTGATACTCATTCATCTTCCTTGCAAATGCTTTATTTATTACATGTCTTCTCGTCTGAATTCATCGCCCTCTTTCTAACCTTCTTAGCTGCGCCATTATTTATCTCCATTCACGACTGTTTATTGGTGTTGATACATTACTAATGCTATTACTACTAATAATAATAAATATAAAATACTACTAATACTAAATTTCACGCTTTTCGCTCAACGCATACATGCACGGACGGTCACATAAAACCCATCTCTCTTCCCCAATCCGACATGTTAGGCAAATAGGCTTACCTCCCCTTATCTATCCTCACCTTCAGCCCCTATTAGCCCTACAATGGAAGAGGGTGGAGCGAAAATAAAAGGGCTAAAATATTTGGCTGATAAATTTCCCCAACTTGGGCCGTTGGCCGCCATATTAAGACGACGCTTGCGGCATCTGGTGGCTGAAAATTCGATTTTTTTTTGCCGCCTTTAGATTCAAATTTCCCGCGAATATTTTGGAGCCATTTTTCGCGCCCTTAGAGATGGGTAGAGCGGCAAGAGCTAAAGGAGGAAATAGGGGCACCCCTTTGGGGTCTCGAGGCTGCAAGAGACATTATTTTGAGTGGCGAGAGCTAAAAGAGGAAGGAGGGGGCACCCCGTTAGGGCCTCGGGGAAAGGGGGGCTTCAGGAGACATTATCTCGAGACCAGACCTTCAAATTGACCCGTTTAATATTAGGCAAATGCCACCGCGAGCAAAAGATGACTTACACTATCCTAGAAAAGAACAAAATCATTATTATTATTATTACTATTATTATTATTATTATTTTATATTAGCTTCAAAGAGTAATTATTTTCCCTAAAAATTGAATTTCTAATAAAAAAAATGATAATGAAAGTTAAAGAAATAGCAAATTGTTACTAATCCTTTCTTATGGACCATACGCCCCCATAGGAGAGAGCGGGGTTGGGGGTTGGAGGGAAGGTTCGGGGGCGATCGAGGCGTTGTTTGTACCTTTCGGAGACGAGCCACGGTTCCCGGTTCGATTCCACCCGGTGGTTCAGATGAGAAGTCGAAAAGAGTTTTTCCTTTTCCCTTAGGCAAATACAATGACCAAAGTCATGCCCTTTTTACTCTAACTTTCATTATCTTCTTCATTTTCTGCTTCTTTCTCCTCTTCTTCATCTTCGTATTCTTCTTTCTCTCTTTCTTTTATTTCTTGTTCTCTCTGCTTTTCTTCTTCGTCTCCCGATGAATTATATAAATGATATATATATATATATATATATATATATATATATATATATATATATATATATATATATATATATATATATATATTATAATTTGTGTAATCCAAGATTCAATTGCTTATTTCATTATTATTTTGCTTTTTCGTTTTCTGTCAGGCCGTAGTATTTTTCTAAAGCCCCCCCCCCCCAGCTCTTTTGCGTTTAAATGCTAATTTCATCAAAATGGAAATTGGTCCCCAATTTGTGTATGAAGGTAAATGGGTGTAAATTGGCCTGGAACAAATATTGAAGGTATTGCTAAAGAGGCATTGAAATTATTGCTGAATAAATTTTGATCTACAGGGTGTCCCACAAGACCCTATAAGTAAAGGAAATTCACATTTTTTAGGATGACATCCAAAATTCCCTTCCGTCCTTTCTATGGGAGCGCGGTGATGGTGTGGAAGAACGAAAGATCAAAGCGAGGGCTTTAGTCCAAATGGGCAATTTGAGATATGGGTGATTGAGTGTGTGGCAGGAAGATAGAGAGAGGAAGGACTGGGTAATAGGTCTCGACGGTGTAAAAAAGGGATTGAAAGGGTTTTCTGTATGGACATGTAAGAAGAATGTAGGCAAAAAGACTTGTAAAGAAGTTTCGTCCTGTGTGAAAGACAATTATTTGTTTACAAAAAAAGGACAGACATGGAAGGAAGTTTTCTTAATAAACTTTCAAAATAAATGCAGATTTCTGGGACACCCTGTAGAACAGAAGTTCTCAACCAGGAAGGAATCGAGCCGAGAGATTGGCTAACTCAAACTTTTGGAAAGGCAGTATTTCTACATGATTCCACAAGGTATAATCTACAGCCAATCCTAAATCGCTAAATGTAAGATTAAATTAAAAGTTTTCCTTATCTGTAAAATATCTCTTTCATAATTGTCTCATTATTATTTGTATCGTGTCTGAGAGTCATTCTTGGAATGGGCAATCTTAACAGCAACCTCCATCCCTTTGGAATAAGGAACCGATCATGGCAAAGTGGTTCTCGCTCTAATGGTATGGATAAGTTCAATATGGGGTCCATGGAGGAGACACATTGAATAACCCTTTTTCGAACGCATTCACCCCCTTCCCCCACTCAGAAATTTTAGACGGCTTTACAGGAAAATAATTGAACAAAATCTTTACTTAAAGAGTTTTCGAGGCTGAATCAATGAACTTGGGAAAGACAAGGCAAACTGATTCTGTCATGAGGGCATTCAAATAATGTTATATTTTGACTAAATTTTATTAATAAATTTTATTTATTAATTTTGTTAGAATCGGCCAAATAGTTTTGATGTTATTACCAAAAGAAAATAATTTCCGGGCTGCTTTTGGGAGGACCTTGCCAATTATATCATTTGAAAGAGAATGTAAAACAACATAAGGGTTTCAAATTTCGTTAGAATCTTCCTAATAGTTACAATGTTATTACCAGAACACAAAAAGCAAAATGAGGACCGACCGACCGATCGATATAATGAGATATAGAGTCGCACGCGGCCAAAAAATCCCTAACCTCCCAAAATATTGGTAGCGCCGGTAAAATTCTTAGACTTCGATCTATTTTGTTGCCAGACGTAAGATGTTATACAAATAAACCCCTTTACAATGACGATGAACAGCTTAATGGATGACGGAGTTCCTAATTTAAAAGGATAACATTATGAGTCAAGAGGTCAGTCTTGCGTCTACATGAAAATTAATTTATAAAAATAATGAATGAAAAAAGCGGAACCATGTTGACAAAAATCTCACAACTTTATTTATAAACTGTGAAATGAATCGCTATACATATTGTTAGGGCACGAAATATGTTATTAATATTAATTTAATTAAGTTATTAGTATTATCAAAAATAATTGTAGCAATTTATACAATATTACTCACCAAATGTTGCTTCAGTGAGGTCTTACGACATAATGTCAACTCATGTTTAGTGTCTCATTTGGTAACCGTGGATCAAGTTGTCATTCTTTATTAGTTTTATTTCTTCCTATTAGTTTTAATGCACTAGTAAGATCAACAATATTCCAACTTTATGCGCAACAGTGCCAGGAATGGTGACTTATATTATTTATAGTGTTCTTGATTTTTCTAATGTCATTTAACGTAATATGATGTAAAAAGACAATGAAGGATGACAACTTGAACCATAGTTATCCGAGGGCGAACTTAGCAATATCCTTTGGGGCACACTAGTGCAGCCGAACGCTCATTTGAGAGTCACTTGCGTATGTGCGGCTTTATACTATCTTTTATAATATAGTTAACCTAGTAAATTAATTTTCTGAAAAAATAAAGAAACGTAATTTACAAAAAAACTAAAATAAATAACTTATAATTGGCAGAAACCCAAGTTACACGAAAAAAAGGGTTTCTAAACGAAGGAAGGTGGCGCACCGCGGCTTAACAACCACGTACACGGGCCTTCTCGTACGAGCATAGGTTACTTCCCCCCGTTTCCAGTTCCCACTTGAGGAGAGAGAGAGAGAGAGAGAGAGATAGACAGACGAACCTTCTCCTAGCTTCTTCAGGCAAGAGCTTTTACGTCTTCTTTCTCTTTTCGTCAAATGCGAACTTGTTTGGGATCGCAACTCTTCTCCAAATCGGGAGCTTACCAGACTCCACAAATCTAGAGAAAAATAAAGCCCGTATGTTGAGACGCACTTCAGATCAGTCAAAAGAGGGAAGCCAGAACCATTGTATCCAAAGGTCGACGTGATGAGACGCCTGCAAATCTCAGACCTCCTACTCTCTAGCTGGTACACATGCTAATGATCGTCTGTATTTCATGATCAAAGCTAGCATCTAACCGCTTCACTCGTTTATTCATCGTCGAGTGACTCTACTTGAAGCCTACTCCCCCATTATCTGCTTAGTTTTGCATGCATTTTTCCATTATCTTCACTGAACCTAATTTTCTCAACACTTTCCCAAACTTTAACATACGATGAAAATCCTAATTATTTATTGACATATAATTCCAGTGTTTTCTCAGTTCCTAAATTGAAGTGAATAAACTCATTGCATTTAAACCGATTTAGTTCTCAGTACCAATTTTCACTAAAGTGAACTCCTATTTTATGTCCTACTAAAATATTTTGCATATTTAATAAATCCCTCATGGTACAGTAAAATATTATTTTATTATTATTCACTTGCATAAATGTTTTAAATATAATGTTATTATCTTTATGCATTAAAACTCATAGTTTGTAACAATTGTTTAATTATGAATATTTATATTTGAATATAAATTGTGCAAGAAGAAGAAAATTGCTTAATTGTGAGGGTATTTTTAAATGTAAATTTTAAAAATAATTATGTGAGGGTATGGTTACTTTTTGCTAGGGTAGTTAATAGCTCCTCTTGGGCACAAAACACTAATGAACATTACATTTATTTCATTTAACTTTCGTTATGATTTGAAATCTATCATCTCCATTTATCATCTTACACCTATTTCCTTTGCCCTCATTTACTGGCCAATGATTGAATTTGTGATGCTGGGGTGTTACAGTAGGTTGATTAGGTGACATACTTTAGCTGCTTGAGGGCAGCTAGCATTCCTTAATCGCTTGAGCTCTTTATTTGTGGTGGACAAAGAATCAGCTAATTCAGTTTTGAAATTGTAAACACTCAAAATACTCTTTTCCTCTGACCACTGTCCTCTGTTTCCAGTTTGTTAACAAAACCAAGCCACATAAGAACACAAATCCTTTAGGTGAAAATAAAAACCGCGAATAATATTTCCTTGACCTAATCAGAGTTCTATACAATGTTTTTCACTCTGTTGAGAGCGAATTGTGTTGAAGCAGTGTCTTCATCTTCGTCGTCAGCTTATTAGCCCGTCTCTATACGGAGTCGTTGTTTTTGGTGAGACGCTTCCACCTGGTTCTGTCTCCTGCCATGTTGGTCTCCAGTCCCTTCTCCCTCATGTATGGAGTCTCTCCATCTAATTTCGGGTCTTCCTCTCCTTCTCCTTTCCTGTACTTCCAAAGCTCTTCTCTCGTCACTCTCTCCATCCCTCCTCCTTAAAGGTGTCCATACCATCTAAGTCTTGCTTCCTGTGTCTTCTTCGAAACCTCTTTTGGAAAGTTCGGCCATGAGTGTTACACTGCTGAACCAGTTGTCAAAACAATGCCGGCAACCTTTAATGGGGGAATCAATTCAGTTAGTCTCAGAACCACATTACTACTTTTTCCAATATCAGGAAGATGATGAGGTTGTATACTCGATCCAGCATACACTTTAAATTCATACATGATCCCTGTGGTCTCATCTAAGCTAAAACCCTTACACCCCCATTTTAGGGTAAGGTTTTTAGGATTGTATTGCCTTAACCCACTGGGTTCCCTGAAGGGCATCAACTACTCACATACACAGTGATCATCAGCATTAATAATTCACGATCCGTGTTATTATGTCACGTACATTTCACCAATTTTCTTATCGAATTATGGGTAGACGAAATCAAGTCACGCAGTTGTAATCTGAATGGGATTTTTTACTTCTAGATTGCCTTTATCTCATGCTCTCGTCCCAAATTTAGCTAAAATAACTACTATAGGCACCAACAATATTAGAAAAAGGATGAAAAATATCGAAATAAAAAGTATACTTTAATACAGAGTAAAATTGACCCCTGACAAAACACAGATGAGCGAAACAATGTGAACATAAATTATTTTCTTGCACCGAGATATGAGTTCGGTGAAGGTTGGTCTAACTGAGTACAGTAAACATATGTGCTGAGAGGCTGATTTAGGTTAAGAGATTCAAAACGGATTATGCCATTCATATTCTACGCAAAATAAGGGACTCTTACGTGGATGATGTCTTAGTTTTAGTTAGGGTATTGGTGTATCCTCAGGACTAATCCAATGTGTGGAACGTTTAATATTATTGTATATAACCCTTATTTCGTCTACTGCACCAATCCTACTCAAAATGGTTTACTATTTATTGGAGAGAGGATGGATGAACAAAGTTAGATTCTTCGTCGCAAGTGTATATATATCTGAGAGGTGGCGAGGAATCTATTGTTTTCAATCGAGAAACTTCCCCTATCTCCTTTAAATGGCGATGGACAGTGGAATGGGTTTAATGGAGGTTTCAGCCAATTGTTCAACAGTTGAGATTGGATTTTCTTCAACTTTTAAAGCTTTTGATTGAATTCCACTTGTCTTACTGAACGGAGATCATCTTTGTGACTAACGTTTAGGGATAAATTGTAATCGATGGAAATTGTCCTCTGGTAGCAATGTCCTGTCGCCATTGTTAAGCAATGGAATTCATTGATAATGTGTTGCATTTTACTATAATCTAATCCAATGGGGAAAATGATGAACATTTTCTGTCCATTAACTATGAGAGTGAACCCAATACCCACCCAGAAAGGACACGAACCCTGTTGAAGCACTCGGTGACACCCATTGGTTACTCCCATCGCGACCAATGTTAGATTTTGTGACGTCATGAATGGTTCTAAGACACGTGCCTCTGGAACGCCACCGGTCATTTGTTGCTTTCGTCCCCTCAAAAGAACATAAATGCCGCTGGTACATTACTATGCTCTTTTCGCTCGCAACCCCTTGCGAAGTAATGGGTCAGGCTGAAGTCTCTCATTCACGCCACCTCTTCCTGAGTCATTTGAGGTGAAAATTCGAAGAGGGGTTTTTCGGTTCGATTCCTGGTTCCACGATCCTGGATAATTGGCTGGTGCCAATCTCAGGCGGTCCTGATATTCCCGGCTTGCTAACGTCCGTGAATCTCTGGTTATCGTAGCGAGAAACGAATTCCTTTCTGTTCCCGGCCATTAATTCGTAATCGAGAGGGCGGAAAATCGGGCTTCAGACCCATTTCGGCCGTTCGGTGTTAATCTGTGGCGGCTTAAGGATGAAGGGAATTGTAACCCTCTCAGGACGAGAGGTTCCCTTTAGGGGAGGTGGGCGGGGTTGATTAACAGGCGAATGGAGGTGGGCGGGGTTGATTAACAGGTAAATGGAGGTGGGCGTGTTGATTAACAGGCAAATTGAGGTGGGCGGGGTTGATTAACAGGCAAATGGGGGTGGCTAATCGCCCACATGCAACATTCGGAAAGTAAGAATGTGGGCTGCGTCTGAAAGTGGAAGGTGTAGACGAAAGAGATATCGTATTTTGTGAAAAAAGTGGAGGGAGAACTATGGGATGCTGTGAAAAAGAGTCGGGAGTGGATGGAATGCGAGGGTTTATTTCTACAGGTCGGATATAAATTTGTTGTTAATGGGTAGAGAAATGTGAGAAAGAAAAATGGTCAATTTTTACATAATAAATGTCGTCATCGCGTTCTGTTTCGGCGTTGGGTGAAGATGAAGATAAATGAAATGGCAGTTGGGTGGGTTCCCCTTCTTAGACGGAATAAGTGTTCGGGCCATAGCCAGCAAAAGAAAGGGCACCAAGGTGAAAGGGAGCTGAGGAGTAAGGTGAACTTATTTCAAATCTGTGTTGATTCCACTTTGCTGTGAATCACTTGGGGAGACCAAAGCCTTCCTCGTCTCTACCATCATCTTTCTCTCAGGTTTTCTCTTTCTCTTTCACTCTCCTTTCATCTACTCACTTTTCCTACCTTATAATGGATGCCATCAACTACTTAGTGGCAATTACACCCCAGCATCCTCCCACTTGAGGGAAAGCGTGAAAATGGAGCACAAAGAGCAACAAGATGGGAGCGTTCCCCCCTTAAATGATCCAAATTCTTGACTTAATCCGGGATTAGATTCTTGAAGGCAGAGGGGTTGGAGGGGGTGAGAGATCGGCCCCACCATTTTTACGGAAACCACTATACATGTTTTAAATCCTGGCCTAGACCCATTAGAGGCGCTTTATTCACATCTTCCTCCATATACTTCTTTAAGGAAATAGAAGATTCCTGCCGCTCCTATTTTGGACCTCTTCTCACCCTGTAACGCAGAGTCTTGTACATGTCATGAGGTTGCGAGTGGTAACCACCGACCTCCCAAAGGAGAAGTTCAAAGGCCTAATAAATTGTAATCCTGGATTCTCGAATGTTTCTCTTCCTCTTACGCCTTTATAACATGACATTAGAGGTACAAAGGAGAAATGGGGAATCACTTATCTCGCAGCCACAGTGGGTATCATGCCCTCGGGGGTCTTCTTACCTTCTGAAAAAACTATTTCAACCCATCTAAAAACTAATGGCAACTGTAGATGAATTGTATGAGTTGGGAGGCGTGAATGCTATTTCCCTGAGGGATGATATAAATACTATATGGGAAATGGATTCCTTAGGTTTGATCCCTCAGCGGATGACATGCGAGGATCAAAGGGCGTATGCCGACTATATATCAACGGCGAATTCCTTCATGGAAGGTTTTGTTCATGCCTTCCACACATCCTTACTTCATCATTTTCTTTACAGTTACATTTAAAACATCCGCGGATGTTACCCTCGTTGGTCATCGCTTTACATTAGTGGAAAAAAGTATCTTAAACAATGAAACAAAACATTGATTTATTGACGTATAAAGATTAAAAACACCTCACATCGGTACTCGTGAAAACATATTATAAATCAGTACTCTTTAAAAGGACAATGCATCACTACTCTTTAAAAACACCTTACAATAGTACTCTTTAGAAATAAATTACATGAGTACTCTTTAAATACATCTATTGTCTGCGGTCATCTTTGTCCTCGCTAAGTTTAAATGAAACGGTTGTAAAACCGGCAGCGCCGCCAAATGAAATCTTGAAGTCCAATACGATAAAAATAGACAGACAAACAGACCTACAAAAGATGATAGTAAGAGCAAAGGAGAGAAAAGCGAGTCTATTTTATTTCCAAATAGAAGGACACAGTCATTGTTAGCATTATCTATCGAATCGATAGATTATAATTTGTTTAAGCCCTGTTTCTTTTCTCGCTCGCCCTAGGCTACCTTAGGCTTTTATGCCGCCGCGTCTCTATTCGGGTCGCGGTTCACAACCCCCCTCCACCCCCCTCTTGGGGGTGGTGGGGTTTGCTCTGACCTAACCTCACCGATTTCTCTCTTACTCCTTGACCCGTTGACCTTTTGGATCGGCGGTCATTGTACGATCGCTTATTGATTCCCGTGCCGGAGGTGGCCCCGACCCTATGTCGTCATTTGGTGCACAGAAACACACAGAATATTAATCCGTTCACAGAGGGGGGCGGGGTCTCCTCGGAATCAGTGGCTAAGTTCTCGGTCGATCCACAGAGAGGATTATGCCCCTCTGTCCTCATTATGCCCCCGGCCAAGGAAGATTAGATGGATGCTAGTCGGCGACTGGCCTGCTAAGTGAGGAAGTGCGGTAGGGGTGAGGGGGGGGATATGCCTAGAATCAATAAAACAGTTTGAGACTACCGGCGGCGATGGGGCCAGTAGGGCTCATTATTCATCCAGATTTTAGGTGAAGGGGAGTGATCGAGATGATATGGGCATGTATGGGGGAGAGGGCACGCAATCCGTGGGGAGCGCTAGAAGGAAGCTTGGATATGTGAGGACGGGGAGGGAAATGACAGCGGTATTGTGAGGCGAGTGAAACTACCTACCCCGTGAATCCGCACCCCTCGATGGAACTCGCCCCCCTTCTTGACGTCACAAATCCAGCGCCGCATCACTCGGGTAGCGAGAACCAACGTCAACTGTAGGGGGAAGCGGAGGTGGCGGGAGGGGGGAGGGGCATCTCTATACTTCTAAGTAATTTTTTCTTCTAAATAAATCCCACAATTTAAGGGGGTTGTTCGCCCCTCCCGCCCTCTTTCATGCCTTTGCCATTACATCCAATTCCTTCCCTTCCTTCCTTGATCCTCCTCCGGACATTTGAAGGGGCGACACTTTGCATGTCCATAGGCTGAAGACCATTTTAGAAATTGAGGAACCCTTAAGGTTATTTGGGGGGGCCAAAATCCCCCTGTCGATTTCAGACATTGCCCTTGCAGGAACAAAGCAGTCGCAGCCAGGCTTAGTTGCCTTTTACAAGGCGGTTCTTCCTCACCCAAATACAGACGCTATGGCAGTTCTTCACCACCCAAATACAGACGCCATGGCTCTTCTTCCTGCCCCCAAAAGCTTAAATAAAAATAGGCCCCAAGGATTCGAGCTCTTCAGGAGTCGGTTGACCTAAAACTGCTTAATCCATTCCATGCCTATTAATCCCACCCCCTAAAAAATATGCTCCAGATTTGAATAGGCTTCATTTCTTAATGTTTTGTCAAATTAAGAAACGAAGACTATCGATAGTTCTGACCCTCTTTTGGGGAGGAGGTGAATCCCCCCTGTATGCATTTCTTGAGTCTGGGCAATGAAACTATTTTTGCTGACGCCAATGACGTCATGGCAGGGGAAATTAATAGTTTATTTATTGGAAAATACTATTTTCAAATGCTATTAACTCGAAAACTATCGCTCTTCTCGCCCAATAAATAGCATCATACTATTCAGAGTCGCCTGTAGAATAGATGAATGCATTTATAAAAAAAAGTTTGTTAATCTGTCGAATTTCCTAAATGAAATATCTGTGGATCAGAGCAACTTTGTTAATATTTATTTAAATAGTTTGGTTTACATTATTAAAAAGGTATGGTAGGCCCTTGGGGCTTTATTGATCCGTTGATTTATGTTGGTTCAATCCTAATCCAAAAGGTAAGACATTCGTTATGTAAGCGCTGTATGGCTTCTGAACAAATGGCAATCCATTTTGAGAAGTTGACACAATAAAATGAAACCATTTTTTAGGCCTAAACAATTTTAAAAAGATTTGTATTTTCCCCGAGTGAATGGAAGGATCCAAGATAATTCTAGCTATTTTGATCTTAAAGCGCTCCTTCAATAAGATCGTAATTCGAATGTTTCGATCTTTCTATATCTTCCTAGGCGAAACCAAAACTAAAGTCTTTTCTCTTTCTCATTCAATGATATAAATGGGTTTTCTGATAACTGGAAATGGTACCAACGTGGTAATTTGTTATGTAGACAGTTTTCGTGTTTGAGGAAATTATCGAACTGAATTCGCTAGTTGTCTCCAATCGGACATAATTCGTTCAAATATGGATATATTCGATTCATTTTTCCTTATCCTTCGAATTTACCATCTTGTCCTTCCGTTTATTCGCTGCTCTTTCACCCTTTGTCTGCTGTCATCTTGTTCCTCGCCAGGAAGTCGGAATCATAAGAGGTCAATTAAGGTTAAATGCACTACACCAAAGACGGACTTTTCTTTCTCAAATAAAGCCAGAATGACCCCAGAAACAAGCTAAAATAAGCCAAAATGAAATCCTAAAATGGCTTTAAAAAAGCTTACAATGGAAAAGCCTGACATTAAGATTCATCCTTACGATGTGCACCAAATATTATGTACGTACATACATGGTCTTAGTATACACTCGTGCGCTTGGTGGTACCCTCCGCGAGCCATTATGGACGTGTCAGGCTATTTGGATATGAGTGCCCCAATGAGGAACGCTAGAACTTCATATGTAGGGTTCTGTGAAAGAGGTGGCATTTGCTCTGCTGCGTTGTGAAGCCTGGGAGGAAAATGATAGCGGTGTCGTGATAAGGTATGAGTCGCGTCACACAGTATCAGTGTATCCGCCCACACTCACATTTACATAGTAATAATACAATAAACGTACACATGTGTACATTCACATGCCTCAATCCATTAGACATCGAGTCAATTGGAAAGGAAAATGCCTTTCTCTGGAACGAATTTCTCCTGCCTTAAATTCGCCTTTTTCAAAATTAAGGGGGCCTTCCTCCCTAGCCCCCCCCAATTTCATTTTTCTTCTTATCTTCCATTTGGCAACATTTTTTAGCATCCTCCTCACTTATCTCATCGTTAGGCGAATGATTTTGCAGGCTAGTCGCCGAATAGCATCTATCTAAGGATCCTTGGTTAGGGCAAGATGAGGACAGAGGGGCATAATCCCCTCTTCCGTTGCTTCAGTTGTTATTGGTTTCAAACATGTCTGCTTACTTCCCCTTTTCACACGTTCTTTTTTATTTTCCCTCAGGTTACGCACGAATATCGGCAGCATGGAACGTTCGAACGGTCACCCAGCGAGGGGGAGAGGCGCTCCCGAGTTTTGATGCCTTTTCTACCCCCCCTCTAAGAAGTTATGCTGCAGTTAACATCTGGCGGAAGAGTACTCTGGATTTGTGCTTGTTTGTTTCTGTGGCCGAGTGGAAGCAAAATAGTGTGCGGCAAAGACACGTTGGCGCCGTCAAGCATTTAAGGAGTGTAATGGCGTGTAAGAGCCAGAATTGCTGAATGTTGCACGCCGCCAAACACGATCTACGACCTGCTCAAATCTCACAACTTATATTCATGCCGAAGCCAATTGGAGTTCTCTAAGCCGCTAAAAGAAAGTCCCTAGAGTATTGATGGTATCCTTTCATGGTACAAAATGTATTTCATTCTTAGAAATACGAATAAAGGTATTTCAGTAATTATGGGGGGGTCTATTTGCTTCTTGCATCTCTGTATTATCAAGAAAATAGACAAAGATATTTGAGGATAAATAAAGAAGAATAAGACAGTTTATAAACATAAACGGGTCTAAATTTGGGTGGCGGTTAGGCTCCTAGCCCCCCTCCCCCATGGATTCGTTCCTGGATTGAATTAGATAAGTAATAAATAAATGCGTTTAACAAATAAACAAATAACATGAAATTTAATGGATAGCAGTGTTTGAATTTATAATTAATTACGGGTATCCCGCAACTAGCCAGCTATGGTTCAGAGATTTTTTTTTTTTTTAATTTTATAGAGCCCATCTGCCAACTACCCACTTGGGCATAAGTCGCCGAAAAACACGACAGCCTAGAACTAGGCTACTTAAAAAAATATATATATGAAAACATAACGATATAAACTGGAAAACTTAACAATCAGGAAGCAATCTCCGTCAGCGGAGGAAGGTCCCCCTCACCCCGGTGCAGGAGAGTGCAACCTACAAAACAACAATATCAAACGAAAAACAAAGAGAACCTTAAATAAAGGGGAGAAGCCCGGCCTCCCCCCAAAAGTCAACAACTCCACAGGTCAATGTGCACGAACTCGTCCCGAGCACAAGGAACAGGCGGTAGCGACCCCGCCCATCCCGGTACCCGGACAAGTATCGTGCGCGAAGATCACCCAGACTGGAACATTCGACAAAAATGTGCCGAACAGTCTGGGGGACGACGCAGTCGTTGCAATAGGGCGCAGGCGAGCGCTCCATCAAATAGCGATGCGTCACACGAGTGTGTCCGATTCGGAGACGACAGAAAGCAACCTGAAGCCGCCGCGGCATTGGGGGATAGGTCCATGGGAACAGTCGCGGCGCAATGGCACGCAACTTTAAGTTCCCTTCGACTCTCATCTTCTTTTCCAAGCAGTCCGAAGAGCTGCCCGTATTCCTGCTATGTAGTCGGTGTGAGGAAGAGCGAAACGCTGGTCCGGTCGCAGAGTCCTCGCGGACTCTTTGGTGCCCTCATCGGCGCGCTCATTTCCCGCAATTCCTACATGTCCAGGAACCCAGCAGAAGATAATCTCGACATCTGCCCGGCTCGCCAAAACCGTGGCGTCACGGATATCGCGAACCAGGGGATGCGGAGATTCCAATGCCCCGAGAGCACTCAGGGCGCTTTGTGAGTCGCTATAGTTCACAATCCGGTCTCCGAACCGGGCACGTCGCGTAATCTCCCGTACCGAGTGGTGTATTGCCACCAACTCGGCCGTGAAGAAAGACGCAGCGCCTGGTAGAGCCCCGCTGACTTCAAACAGAGGGGATACGGCGTTTGAAGCCGACCCCCTCTTGGGACTTGGAGCCATCCGTATACACTGGCACGGTTCCAGCGTGACGCGATGTGTGCTCCAAAAAGGTCGAACGCAATACTCCCGGCGCAGTACAAGCTTTGGGAGCAGAGGCGTGGCGACAAATAGCCAAATGTGGTACCCTCAAAGGTGGCGTCCTGGGCAGAACCAGGGGCGCCACCGGCCCGAGAGCTATATCTACCTCTCGAAGGAGTTTCCTGGCCCTAAACCCAAAGGGCTTAGGGTATGACTGGCGTCTCTCGGCGGCATAGTCACCATCGAGATCAGCTGCGGATGCAGTGAGAGCTGTTGGCGACTGAGGAAGGCGCCGGGCTCGCGCGTACAGGCGAGTGATGATCTGCACGCGGCGCAGAGCGAGTGGCATCTCCCCAGCATCGACCAACAGGCTCTCAATGATGGAAGTGCGGAAGGCACCGGTCGCAAGGCGAAGGCCGGTGTGGCTGATCGAATCCACCACACCTGCGGATGCATAAAACTCGCATCCGTATTCGAGCTTCGAACGAACAAAGGATCGATAAAAAAGTAGGGCAGTAGCTCTATCAGCGCCCCAAGCGCTGATACAAGACCAATGAAACGGTGAGACTCAACCACATCCAGGCGCACCCCATTAAGAAACAAATCTGGGTCGGGGTGAAGCTGTGGATGGCGGCAGAAGTGCACCACCTCAGTCTTGGCCAAAGAAAACCGAAACCTGTGCGCTTCGGTATAGCGAGAGACGCTGTTCAATGCCTATTGGAGTCGACGTCCCAGAGTTGGCATCTGGGCCGCGCCAAAAGAGATCGAAAGGTCGTCCACGTAGAGCGTAGCGAGAACATCTTCCGGCAGCACCGAGGTGATGCCGTTGATGCTTAGGGCAAAGAGTGTGACACTGAGGACACTTCCCTGCGGGACACCCTCTTCCTGCTCCTTTGTGCCGGAGAGGGCTCCCCCCCCACCCGTACGCGGAATCGACGATCTCGCAAAAATTCAGATATAAACATTGGGAGGCGTCCCCTCGCCCCCATCGTGTGGAGAGTCTCCATGATACCGTATCGCCATGCGGTATCATAGGCCTTCTCCAGATCAAAAAACACCGTGGCGTAGTGCTGTCTACGAAGGAAAGCCTCGCAGACGGCATTTTCCAGTCGGAGCAGAGCATCCGACGTGCCGACGTGAAGTGGAATTTGCGGAAGCCGCACTTTGCGGAAGACAGATGGCCTCCGCTGTCCAGGAAAAAGGCTAATCTAACATTTACCAATTTCTCCATCAACTTGCACACGCAAGAGGTTAGAGAGATTGGGCGGAAACCGGTCGGAGTAGAGTGATCTCTCCCCGGTTTGCGAAAAGCGAGCACAGTAGCGATTCGCCAGGAGTCTGGGAGAAGACCTTCCACCTAGATCCTGTTGAACAAATCTAACAGAAAGGCCATGCCTTGCTCACCCAGGTGTCGAAGCATGGCGTACGGGACATCATCCGGACCATGGGCGGTGTCCGCGCACGAAGCGAGAGCGGAACGCAACTCACTCACAGTAAACTTGTTGTTGAAGGGTTCTCCGCCTCTGGAGGTAAAGTCCAGCCGGCGGCCTTCCGCGAAATTACGACGTGCATTGAATGCTGGCGGAGCAGCATCACGGCTAGAGAATGCGGAAAAAGCGGTCGCTAAGGATTCCGCCACGGACGCGGGGTCCGAGATTGCGGTCCCATTCTCCTGGAGAACGGGAGGGGGGTCCTGCGAGAACTTGCCTCGAATCCTTTTGACTCGCTTCCACACCTCAGCTAAAGGGGTCTTCCCGTTAAGTGAAGACACGTATGCCCGCCAAGAATAGCGGCAGGCGTGCTTCGAAATATACCGGAACCTAGCCCTAGCCTGACGAAATTCAGCGACAGTGAAATCGTTCGGGCGGCGCTTATAGCGCATGTAGGCATAACGCTTCTGTTTGAGGGCCGTCTCACACTCGGCCGACCACCATGGGAGTGGTCGGCGTGCAAAACGGCCAGACTTCGTAGGAATAGTAGTCAGACCCACGGCGATGAGGTTGCGGAGAAGAACTCAACGGCCTCATCTACCGACCTAAACTCCTCGACTGAGATAGAGAATTCAGTCATTTCCTGAAATGCAGGCCACCTCGCCCGCGCCAAGCACCACCGAGGTGGTCTCTCAGGCGGCAGTTGCCCTGAAAATAATATTTGAATGGGAAAGTGATCACTACCATGGAGGTCATCGACCACCCCCCAATCAAAATCAGGCTGTGCATCCGAAGAGCACAAAGATAGGTCAAGGCAAGAAACTGAAGCGGTTCTCGGACAGTGATGCGTAAACTCATCCACGTTTAGGACACCCATCTCAAGCTCTTCGATCAGATCGGCAAGGACTTGTCCCCTGTGATTTATGGAGTAATCTCCCCAGAGAGGATGCCTGCCGTTCAGATCTCCAAGCAAGAGATAGGGCCTCGGCAACCGTGCCACGACGCGGCGGAAGTCCCCCGCGTCGAAGTCAGCTGACGGTGGAATGTACGCAGAAATGATAGTATACCTCCTATCCAGGTGCAGCTGCACAGCCACAGCCTTAAAGGAAGTATCTAAAGAGAAAGGAAGAACGGAGACATCATGCTGGGTGTAAACCGCGCATCCCCCAGCCAGGGGCTATCCCGCGGTGGTGGGGTCGCAAGACCCTTATGTCCCGGGAGGGCAGGCAAGGGGCACGCGCCTAGCATGGTCTCCTGCAAAAAGATAGCTAACGGGGAACGGGACGAGACGAGCCTCCGCAGCTCCTCCCAGTTGGCCCGGAGTCCACGGCAATTCCATTGAAGGAATATGCCCTCCAGGCCTAGCTCGGAGGAGACGCGGGGACCCTCCTCGAACAGAAGACCCTCAGGGGAATGGCCGTACGCTTCCCAGGGGCAGAACCCCGGGCGCTGTTGGCCGGACAAAGCGCTGAAGGTGCTGTCGCCTTCGAGGACTTATTGGGGGAGATTGGGCTCGCCATGCGAGTCTTTTCCTCCCTCCGCCTCGAAACCTTTGGCGGTCGTTGCGGCTTCGGAGGTGGGGGGCCCTCTTTTCGAGGAACCACCGTCTCCGAGCTACTCGCTTCACCTCGGGGCGTGGGCGAAGAGGCCGAAGCTCCTTTTTTGATGTCTTCCTTTCGGGGGACAGCTTTAGGAACCCCCGAAGATGGCATAGCGACCATCTTCAGGGGTGTTGCCTCCTGTGAGTCTAACGACTCGGTGGAGGCACGTGGCCGTTTCGCCTTACGGGAAACGGTCACGCTGGGGGAAGAGGGGGGAGCCCTGGTTTTAGCCGGGGCTGGGTATGAACCTTTTTTGCCGCCAGCTTTACCAGGGGAGCGCCCAGGTTGGGTAGAGCCGGCAGAAGGGCTCCGAATGGGCGCGGATACAACCGTGCTCGTTGGCCTGGATGGGCCAGGAGCAGAGGGTGCCTTTCTAACTATTGAGGCATATGACGTCCCAGGCAGGACCAAGTCCTTAGCCTCGCGGAATGAGAGTCGATCCTGGGCCTGAACGGCCAGGATTTCTTTCTCAGGGAGATATGCACCACATTGCTTCGAAGAAGCAGGGTGCGGCTCTCCGCAATTGACACACTTGGCCACACACGATTTGGACTTATCGTGTGCGACCTTGGAGCAATTTACACAGACTTCGGGTGACCCCGACTTTGCACGTCTACATGAGCGATTCGTATGGCCGAAGTGGTGACAGTAATAGCACCGCCGCGGCAGTGGCACGAATGCTTTCACGCGGTAGCGGTACCAACCGACACGCACCGACTCAGGAAGCTTGTCACAGTCGAACGTGACGAAGAGTGTAGGGGTGGGTCTTGAGGCCCCTCCCTGTTTTCTCATCACACGTTCGACCTTGACCGCCCCATGGTCGGCCAGCTCTAGGGTAATGTCCTCAATGGAGTAGTCAACGAGTTCCCTCGCATACACTACTCCTTTCACAAAGTTCATGGTAGAGTGCGGCGTCACACTCACCGGGGTGCCATGAAGTGCCGAAGAGCACTTATCTTGGCCGCTTCGGCGGGATTCGCCGCGTTCGCCAGAAGGCTCTCGTCCGAGAAACGGGTCACCTTCGGCTCTCTACCAATTGCACTAGCTAATCCTCTTCTCTGATGGATCATGTTGCCCTTGGACAACATGGTGCCATCAGTGGATCAAATAACGAGGAAGCGTTTCAATTCAGCGGGCTCGAAAACGCCAGGTAACCTCTGAATGATGGGCCCCGATGTCATCGAGGCTCCGCCCTGTGCACTCTTGGTGTTAGTCTTAGTCAGGAACTCCGCACACGGGGGGGTAGAGGGGCCGGATGTGCCGATCTTGGCTTGGTCGCCTACCAAAGTGGTAGCAGACTCATCCATCCCCGCAGCCCCCGCGGATGGAGAGGAACCCCGAGTCTTCTTCGTCTTTTTAGTCTTTTTAGTCTTTTTCTTTTTGGGAGAGGAGGGCGAGGAATGAACCCGCTTCTCACCTCCGCAGGCAGAAGCCCCCAGGCCAGATGGGCCGGCCTCAGCCAGGTCCCTCTCCGAAATGGAGAAGGTCCTGGTAGTCGTAGGGGCACCTGCCGGAGAAGATCCCTCCCCTCCTTTTACTGCCTCGGAGCCCTCGGCCGTTTGAGGGGGACCTTGCATAGGGGCGGATTCGGGTTCGGTGCTTGGCGCCGAGCCCGGATTCCCCTCCATGGAAGGCCCTACCGTCTGATGCTGGGTCTCCTCAAGGACCATGTCTATCACAGGAGGGGCCTCCAGTTGGCCATCTCCTCCCAGGACATCGCAGGTCCCCTTGGCAGTGTCGCCAGTCTTGTGTGGGGAGGCACAGGCCTTGACCCCGGCAAGGTTTAATATCCTTGCCAACAGGTCTTTTGAGGGAAGCGACCGAAGGGGCCTGGCTTCCCTCTCCCCCCTAAGGGGGTTTGCCCTACCGAGCCGCTTCGATGGGGAGCGGCTGGCTAAGGGCTGCCTGCTGGCTTTCTTGACAGTCCCATTGGAAAGAAAAGAGGGGACTGCCGCTGGGAAAAGGGAGGTGCCCGAAAGCACCTCCAGAGAAGGGGGTGAGGGGGAGTCCCCTGCACCCGTAGGCGAAGGAGAGGAGTAAGCCTCCTCTCCGGTTGAAGAGATATGGAGAATCCCCTGCGCAAGCACAGGGGGGGACCTCCATTTTTTTGGTGGAGCTGCACGAGGTCGGCTCCGTCGATGAGCAAGGGGGAATTAGGGGGAGATGGTTTATTTTCTCATCATTGGGCATGGTGACCCTATTTGTGCTACAGGACGCAATAGCTCTTCACCTCTCGCAGTTGCCCGCACTGCAAGAGGTGCTTACAGGCCTGGCAGAGCCAGGCGCCGCCATTTGGGACCACCCCTCCCGCCTGGTGGCCTGGTAGTCCATCGGCATGGCGGCTCCACCTTGGACACGGCGTAAAAATTAATATATTGTGAAGAGGAGAGGAAAAGGGATGTGAGGAAGGTATGGGTGGGGATGAAGCAGGTTGTTAAAAAAAAACCCATCCCAAACCGGAGCTCAGGGGTTCGGGAACGTTGTCCCCTACCCCCTCAGCCCCGATACGGGACGGTTGGCTTCAGAAGAAGGTCAGCATCTACCCTGTGAAATTAGAGGCTGACCAGAGAAAGTTGTGGGAGAGGTTGTATGAAGAGAGAGGAAACAAGTGTTTTGAAGGAAGGAAGAGAGTCTAAGCTGGGGTCGGACGGGGTGCTGAGTCCCGTCAGCACGGCGGCCAGGATGGCAAATCGCCGCGCCCCTTACGATCTATGTTTCAGAGAGCCCAAATTAGCGATTAACCAGCCATGTTTCGGAGAGCTTCACTTAGCGATTAACCAGCTATTGTTCGAAGAGCCCCACTTAGCGAATAACCAGGTATGGTTCGGAGAGCCCCACTTGATTCAACCAATGTCATTTTTAAAGGAAAGGAAAATCATATTTTAGTTTATCATCCTGGGGCAAGTGGGGTTCAGCACGATATAGGCCTCTATCCAGTGAGTATCCACAACTGACGTGGATTAACATTACACAACGGGCGGGTTGATGTCCAATGGAAGATAGTTTTAAAAGAATGGACGTTTATAAAGGAGGAAACTACTGGGCGCGTAAAATTCCCAAATCCGGGCTGAGCCTCTTTTTAATTCATTCCTGTTAATGTATCCTAGCACCCTATTTGCTCTATTTTTTGCTTCAATACACTGCTTTGAAACTTCAGCGACCTATCTACTACTACACTCAAGTCCTTCTCATCCTCAACTGAATTCAGCCAATGCCCATCCTTTTCATAGCTAACTTCCCTATTATCCCTTCCCATCTTAATAACTTTGCATTTTTTAAGGTTAAAAGTCATCTGCCAGTTCTGAACCCAAGCTACTAACTTATTCAAGTCACTCTACACTTTAAAGCTACCCTCCCCTTCTTTGACTACAACTGCCAATTTAGTATCATCAGCAAAAATTGGTACTTTGCTATTTGCAGCCTCCCCAAGATCATTTATATAAACTATGAATAATAAAGGGCCTAGAACGGGTCCCTGAGGTACGCCACTGATAACGCCCCTCCACTGTCACCTCACCCCATTCAGCACAACTCTCTGTTTCCTGTCTTTCAGCCATCCAATTCAAAACTTTACCACATATCACATGCATTTTTAATTTGTGAATTAGTCTCCTATGCGGAACCTTATCAAAAACTTTGCTAAAATCTAAGTAAATTACATCAACATTCTCTCCTTTATCTAATTGTTTAGTAACATACATCCATAAAATCCAGTAAATTTGTTAAACACGATCTACCTCTTCTAAACCCATGCTGAGCATCTTCCACACGAATCCCCTTCATTAAGCAGGGAAGACTTTGGCCGCTCAAGTTGTGTTCTCAAAATACTTGGGATGAACAAGAGTGAAACACGTTTAGGTCATGCATGACTCTGAAGTTATGATATTAAATAACTAACGCACCCTGTAGGAAGTTTCATATTAGAATAGAAATATATTACTTTAAAATAGGACTTTAACTTCCCTATTTTGGGGATGGAGATTTGAGGGGAAGTTGGGGTCTTTGATGATTCCTGATTTCTAGTCCAAGAGGATCGCAGGTGCCGCCGGGCTAACACGTAGCTGTTAATCTTCGACTATTACAGGCCCCTCCGCCCCGAAAGTTGCAAGAGTATTTGCATTTATATTCCACACAATTTAGATTCCTCATTTATAAGTATTTGCAAGTTTACCTTCCGTGAAATCGATCGAAGGATTTCTTCTCCAGATAAAACCAAGTCCAAAATACTCCCCCCACCAACACTTTTCTCGCCTTCCTTGAGAGCGTCACCACATACAGTTTCACGTTTACAGTCACGGAACAAATGAGTCAGATACAAACACATCCATATTTATAGGATTCTTTGATGGTATTAAACCATTGCGATCTACATTTTAAACCCATTAGTCTAGGTATTCCCAATTAGGATGTCTGTGTTGTGGTAATTGGTAACGTCCATTTATAATTCGTGTAAATACTCTCATACGGAAGGTATTATGTCCTTGCCTCCTCTAATGACACAAAGTAATACTCAGTTTACCACTAAGTCAAGACGCAAAGAACAGTTTCTTGTCTTTGAGACCTATTTGATATAATTTGATATAATATTTTGAAGCTTTTATGCATTCGACGACCGCCGTCTTCGGGCAAAATCCAAAGTTCTTCTCGTAGTCCAGCGAAAATAATTCACTCATCATTCAAGTCACAAACATTATTATATGACGGGACGATTTTAACCTGTACCTGCTCAGTCAGTTTATTAAAATTGGCAATCACGTCTTCAAAATTCACATCACTCTATGACAGATTTAATGTTATCAAAATTGGTCTAAAATCACCCGCTAAATGCAAATTAACCAAGCAGGCCATAAAAATATCCAACATCTGATTGATCCCGAATTTACCACCAATTCTCAATACTCAAATTCAACCTCATGATTGGTCTGAAATTACCTCAATTTTCAAATAAACCCACAAAGCCTCCCAAAACATCTCTTCGCTGGGGATATCTGTGGGGGTCGAACCAAGTAAAACATTCGAATGAAAAATATAAATGGTCCATACATTCAACCTTATAAATGGGAAGACAAACTTCCCGGTATGTATTTCTTTTTAGAAGTTTTCTTGAAAACCTTATTAGGTCCATCCTAAAACCTTTCCTCCTTTACCTGAGATAGCCTTTTCCATTTCGCAGCGAGCGAGCAAGCATACAGACGAGGAAGCCGAATGGAAAAATTCGGAAAATGAATCGAATCGATGTATATAGAAAGAACAGAGAGGGATCACTGTGTAACTCAGGCGATCAGGTAGTCGTATAGGAAAAGGGTACGGAAATAACTTGAAAAGGGATAGGAAGAGTTGATAGGTCGGTGGCTAGACACAGATGTGTGGTGGAGTTGGTGTGTCTCGGGGTGTTCATGACTGGACGGTGGTTAGGGAGGTAGTCAGGAAGGAGATCGTGTCTGCATAGTCGGAAACGCGTTATTCATGATGCTCTTAACTTATGCGTAGAACGGTATGGGTTGCGGGTGGCCATGAGCTGCGGGGTAGCGCGTGTAGTGCGGTGTATATTGGGTCTCTGGCGAGTTTCCCGAGTCGTTTTGTGAGAATAGTGTGAAAGTATGTGTTGAGAGATGCTAATTCGTGGTTGTCATGTAGTGTTGACATTATCGCGTACATGGAAGAGCGGCAAGCGCACTTCAGAGCAGAGTTCTGAATGCACTGAGCCATCTTCTGCCACGTGACACTCGCAGCTACGAGTGACAGTGGGACGTACGTGAGAAGAGGTCACACGAGTGTTTTATATAGGTGTAACTGTAGTTTCTTGCCCGCAAGGGACAACCTGCGGAGCATTATGTTCAAGCAGTTCTAACTCGCTGAATAGATGAGTGGCAATCGTTTTAAGAAAAGGGGTGCAGGTTTACTGCTAGTGAAATATCTCGTGTCACTGTGACGATTTCCCGCTCCAATTCCCGGGAACAGCCTCGCTAAGACCTTCAAATCCCGTTTCCGACATCCTGATGTGTCGGTATGGGACCCCATCGAAACCCCACCGTCCCTTTCGACAAAAAGGACTTAAATAACAAAACACGTATCCAAGATTTCGGCCTTAATAATTGCATTTTACGAAAGAGGAGACTTAAAAGATAAGAGAAATGAATAAATGAGGGAAGAACAGGATGCCAACGTGATAGAAATATTTAGTTTACAGTAGATAGAACAACACCAAAATCCTATGTTTAAAACATGTTTGCACAATGATGCAGTTTACCACTAAGTATTACACTTCGAAAGAAAATCATATAGGTTGGGGAAAATAGTCTTAAAAGACCTTTGGTGAAAGATATTAATTCAAGCTTAACAAGTAACATTTTGAGTTAGCCAACCTAGCGCGAGGCTAGTGATAGAAGCTAAGGAAAACTTAAGTCTATTCGAAATCTAGACTAAATCAAAGAAATTTATCATCCAAAGTATTCTATGGACTTGTGGCACACTCAAAACACTTCAATACCTATCGGAACACATATGATTTCCATAGGAAAACAGGTTTTAACCTTGGGAAACAGTGAAACATATAAGCCAGTTCACCTGTCTCCGATGTTTAAAACACCGTCATTTTAAGAATATCTGGAAAGTTAACCCTTAGAAAAGTGACGGCGTACATACCGAGGGCCAGAACTAGTCTATTCGCGTCACGCAAACAGGGATGAGGGTCTCGTGACGAACGTAGCGAGCCATCCAGTACTCTGTCCAAACAATGACGGAGCTGAAGAATCGTCCCAGGGAGAAAGAGATTATTTATTCTTTAATATCCAAAAAATAACCAATATTTAGCTTAATCTCACGCATTAATCGGTGTTCAAAAAAGATTTAAAAAGTTAATATTGGCCCTGGCTGTGTAGATCACTTTATTAGAATTTTGTACTAAAGACACATCATCTGATTGTTGTTTATTATGTAAGAATTATCTACACCGACAATTATTGGGGGCTAAAAGTGTTGATAAGAGTCTTTGAGACACGCTCACAAGCTGATGCCACACAAAATTTTTACATCACCCTTAAAACAAAGATGCCCACCGACCTGGATATGACGGCTGCGACCGGCCACACAATGGCGCAGATGACAGCAGCCCGGGTTCGAGTACAGGTGCGAGCGGCTCTCAATGGGTGGCAGATGACGTGGTGCCTTTCGATAGAGATGGCAAGGATAGTCAGGATGGAGGCGTTCTCCACCATCAGCTCGACGAAGGGGATCATCTTGCCTGAAACCGAGAGAGTGGGGGCGATCACGGGGACTGAACGCGAGTGGGGACAGAGAACAAAAACGATTGGGCATCGGAGGTGTAATTACACATGGGGATGAGTATGACCACATATGTGGCGGGGAAAAGAGCTCGACGAAGACCACCGATTTGCACACGAGCAACACCAGCAGATCCGATAGGGCCAAGTTAATGATGACGGTACCCGCCAACGAACTCTTCAGTTCTCGGTAACGGAACACCACCACCGGCCTCAATACGTTCCTTACCACACCCACCGGCAAAGTGAGTGCATAAAAGCAGCTGTACACCACCTGCATGTAGGTGGGAAACAAAGAGAATGCGGGCGTTCCATTGACCGGTGCTAGGAAGGTCTCGTTGCACAGTATAGTAATGTTGCTGCCCTCTGCCAAGGAGTACTCCCCAGTACTCGCCTGCGGAGTTTGGGATCCTGCAAAGCTAAGTAGGTCATCTGATCCAATGTGAGAGCTCATGTTGGTTTCTAGTCGCCGAAAGGAGAGCTCAGACCAGGTAATCCTCAAAGAAGCTTCTTCTTTGCCATAATATTGGGGAAGGTAGAAGTTAGGTAGATCTTGTAAACATGAATGACAGCTCCGATCGTGACACTATCTCCAGAAAACTGAAACTTGCATTCAAGCTCTAAGTCGCTTCCACTTCAAACTGGATTCTGAAAGATGGGTTAAAGCTTTCCAAGGTTACTCTCACATTTCCACCTTAGTCTCTGATTTTGAAAACAATTCTACCAGATCTTCTACAAAACACCTCACCTTTGAGTTGAAGGAGTACGCATTCAGAAACCCCTTTGTCTCCATCACATATTCCATATTAACACTTGTTCCACCACACATTTAAAAAGTGAACAATGTTTAAGGTCTATTAATATTGTTCTGGTAGTGTCCATCGCCAGTAACGGTGGTCAGGAGGGATACTATATACCTGATGCTTAGCATTAGGGGTCTTGAGGACCAGAGTGGGTGACATCCCCATTTTGACGTCAAACATGTATTCGTCCCTGTAGAAATCATTCCGAGGATGATAGGCGAACGTCATGTGTGGAAGAATAGAGCTTTGAGGTCCACCTCGGACCATCATAAATACACGTGGCCTTAACCTCGAAACAAAGAGCTTCCGGAGCAAGGTTAAACGAGGCAGGAATCGGTTCAACGCGGCTTTATTGAGCACAGCTGTATTTACTCGAGGAGACCTATCCTCCGCGCTTGAGGTGATTTGACCTATCAACCGCTACCTTGGAAGCGAGAAAAAACTCGAAAGAATATTCTATAGGCCTCCTTATCTCTAATTCCTCGGCTGGAAGCCGGCTATTCTCCCCGCTCCATGTTTATCTAAGGATAGCGTGCCTTGGCCTGAGGTTATTTCTCCGCCTCGTCAACACTTATTTGACCCAAGGCTTGGCTAGATCGACTCAGTACCCACTCGCCCTACACACGAAGACACATCACGATTCTCCATTCGGTTTCCCCTTGGTTTATTCGAACAGGGAAAGATAGAACTCTCTGCCACCCGTTTGACTCTTCCCCAGACGATTGACAAGATCCATGCACCGGCCGTTTTTCGTGTATTCGCGCAAGTACTCCCTTGACGATAACGTTAAGGGAAAACCTGTTCTTTTTGCAATTCTCATCTCCCCAAAGTGCTTTACCCCTCAACGCTTCAAGCTTACGTATTGCAAGCCGCCGTCACCCGCGAATCTTATTATAATCCGAGCTTCCCGTATCCAAAATCTTTGTTTGTATTTTGGCTTAGCGTAGCCCCTTTAAAGACTCCGTTCCAAGTCAGGCCATTGACACGCCATAAACCCTTTGATTTGTCTTTTCGACCGACACAGAGTATTATTTTTCATATGACCAAATATTTTCATTTAAACGCACTTTTGTAAATATTTAATATTACCTTTTTATGTTATCAAATATTATTTTTTCGTACTATTTAAATAACTTGAAATGCATTCAGCCGTAACTCAGTCCTTGGACCCGATCTGCACTCGCTTACTTTGATCGTTAATACCCACGTACTGGGGAAGGGGTTCTTCTCCCTTCTCATTAACTCCTCCAGCCAACTGACCAGCCAAGCCCATCAGTGTATATATATATATATATATATATATATATATATATATATATATATATATATATATACGAGGGGCGGTCAGTAAGTTTTGGGAATCGGTAGTGCAAAACAGAGGAAGGGGGATGGCTGTTTGTGGGGGTGTTATGACAAGTTATGACAAGTCAGGACCTGTAGCCGCACGCTCCTGCCTCGTCTATTTAAGAAGCAGTAGCTGATCGCAGATCGTTAGTCACAAATTTTTGAACAATGGAGAAGGTTGAGCACTGCGCAATGATCAAATTTTTGACCAAGGAAAGCAAGAATGCAAAAGAGATCCATGAACGCATGGTTGCAGTGTACACCGACACCGCCCCTTCCTATGCAACCATTGCTCGCAGGAATAGGGAGTTCCGCCTTGGTCGTGAGTCCCTTGAAGATGACCCCCATCCAGGACGCCCGTCAGACGTGACCAACGAGGACAATGTGGTCCGTGTAGAGACGATGATCCTCGAAAATCGACAGATGAAGGTCGAAGAAATCGAGCGAGAACTTAAAATATCACATGGAAGTGTTATCAACATCATTCACGACAATTTGGCCATGACCGAGGTCTCTGCCCGTTGGGTCCCTAGACACCTTACGCTCCATGATCGACTTCAACGTCGTCAAAGTCCAAAGGCCAGAGTTACACAAGCTGCCCTGCGTGAGTGTGGATTCGAGTAGCTCAACCATCCCCCCTACAGTCCAGATCTGTCCCCTAGCGACTACTTTTTATTCCGCCAGCTCAAGGCTGCACTGCGTGGACGCCGGTTTGGGGACGATGAAGATGTCCAGCTCGCCTTCCAGGAGTGGATTGAACAGCAGTCGGGAGATTTCTGGTTGTCGGGAATTCGAAGCCTCAGGGACAAGTGGCGCAAATACATTGAAGTCGAGGGTAGTTATATTGAAAAATAATAAAACACTTTTCCTCATATCTAGTTTCCTTATATCCGAATTCTAAAACTTATTAATCGCTTTCGTACATATATATATATATATATATATATATATATATATATATATATATATATATATTATATATATATAATTGCTATACCACGAAACCATATCATGAAGAGATAGACTGGGAAGCAATAGGAAAGGAATAGTGAGGATCAAAGATTGCCTCCGAGATGAGTGCGTGTCATAAGACATCATCGAGTGACATACAAGAGAAGGATCGAGGCTTGGAAGATCAACATCACCATAAATCACATAACGGTGCGTTTGAAAAGATCCATACGCATTTAAAAATCCCCGCGCTTGTGATAGAGTCCCGTTAGAGAACCCTGAAGGAGCATTGGACACAAAGGATTTCCCTCATTCAATAGATATGAGCTCGGTGCAACTCAGACATTTTTTTTGGGGGGGGGGAGAGGGGGGTTCAGTTTTCAAAAGAAAATAGGGACAAGCCGCCATTAGCATCTCGAAATAGGTCTATAACTCAAAACACTTAAAATGAAGAAATTACGCTTTATTTAAGAAACTTAATTAAGAATCGATAACTTTTATAAACCTAAGAGGGCGGACATCAGTCAGAACCCTAAAGGGAACTAAAGGTATGTAGTTAAGAGCCGCGATTTTAGTGAGTGCGGTTTTTTTTTAAACTTTAAAGGTAAACAAGGACTGATGGGAATGAAACATTCAAGTGATATAAAAAAAGATTTACTCAGAACCTTCAGAGATAATTATGCAGAAGTATAACACAATGCTTGATATTAAATTAATGTCTAAGGTAACCTCTAACCATGTTCCATTATGTGGTTGCTGGGTAAAACTCAAATTAGCGTGTCAGAGGCGCATCAATATAAAAGAATAAAGCAGAAAAGTTTTAAAAGAGAGAAACTTAATTTTAAGTTCGTAAAAAATCAGATATTTTTTAACTATGAAAATCGAAGAATCAAAAATTACTGTAAAATACACACACACAATGTCAGAGACATACACTCCAAAATATATAAATATGTATATTATCAAAAGTTACATGAAGCTTACCTCTGTTTCGCGATATAAGAGGACGAGAACTTTGATCCAAGGAACAAGAGTTTGGATTCAGGGGGCTATATGTTTTAACACCCTCTTTTACCAGTAACCGGGTCTATTCATTTAAAGGAAGTACCAGGAAAACAGCCAAATCGGGGAATGAAAAGTGAAAAAAGTGCTTTTATTTTGAGCTTTATAAGAATTTGTAATAATGACTTACTTTCTTGCAGTTTGTGTCAGGATTTATTGAATTTTTGAATCAAATTGTGAGTTCAAAAAGAGACAACACCCGATTACAAAGATCAATGGAACATTTGAATCAATCGAGAACTTGAGAGAAGTTGGAAGACAGCGACGAAATATCCAAAATGTTTGGTTTTAAGGCTTTCAAATGGCTTAAGAGACAACCATTGACTTTAACCTACGAGAACCACCCAACACGGACCATTCAAGATAGCTAGAGGACATCTGCTATGTAACTCAAAGAAAGAGAAGCGAGTCGAAAGAGCAAATCTGCTCCACTAAAGGCTCCTTGAAGAATCGAAGCTTCCATTCCTTTAGACTCATGTGATGTTGATCACTTTCAAGGCCAACCACAATACATTGAATGGTAGTGATTGGGTGCAAAATAAAAATGATATTCCGGTTGAGGAGGTGACATCTCTCAAGAGACGGAAGCCAGCTTCGGTGATGGTGTGGCAGACCTATACTAAATCTCATTAACCCTTTAGTGTTTAACGTTCCCCTTTTGGAAACCTAACTTCTAAATGACTTTTAAGTGCAATGTTCAGCTTAATTCATTAATTGAACATCTCAAAATGTGAAATTATGTTTAATTCTAATTTTTTTTATATATTTGTAAAAAATAAAATATTAGTAACCATATTATGGGTTATCAGATATATACAAAAATTACAATTATGACTTACTATTATAAATATAATAAAAAAACAATGTAAAATTTTTAATACCTTTCTATTATTTGATATTATAATTTAGAATAAGATTTTACAAATAATTATTAAAAATTCTACGATCCACGGGTAATCTTGTATAGAAAAAAAAGGTGTGAATATAATGTTCCCAAAATAGGAACGTTGGACACTACTGGAGCCTTTTTTTCCCTATATTTCGATGACGCTGCACAAATTATGACACGTTCAAATCTGTATCTTGGCGCAATCCACAGGTTTGATATGATCTTAGTCATTTGAAACTCGGAATACATTGATTAAACACGCTTATTGCGTCCTCTCTTCATGGATTTTACATCGCTTTATGGGTAATTAACTTGTTTCATTTCGTTATTTTTACTCCATTGACATTGTGTTTATAGGCAGAATTGATTGTTATTATCTAGATATCAAACTAAGTGTAACAAAAACCCCCAAAATACTAATATATTAATGCAGTAAATTAATGCCTATCCGAATGCATACTTGTGTGTGGACACGTGTCTATACGCTTGTGTGTATACACATATGTCTACACACACATATGTGTATGTGCATATCTAAAAGTGACGGTTCTGTGCCCAACATGTCAATATTTATTAAAGTACATAATTATCTCTAACCTCAATTTCTGTCAATGCAGCACAAAAATGCTTACCCACTGAGCTATGGAGCTATTTATACTGTTTGTGTTTTTTACAGAATGAGGATAGGAGGGACTCCACGATGTCGATTTCTGGAGAATGCAAGAGAAGATGCTGGGTAAAGGAGTAACGCTGATATTGTGATTATTCCACCTGAATCTGGCAATGGGAAAATTGGCAGCGATGAAGAAGATGCCGATGATGATCTGAATCAGCCTGAAGAAGTAGTTGGAGAGTTGAAAGTTTATGTGTGTAGGGATGAAGATTCATATAAGGAAGTTGGGTCGCCTGTTGCTGCATTTAGGTGGAGAAGAAGTGATAAGTTTGGTGAAAACTATGTCGAGAAAAGATGTGTTTTCCATATTTTCTTTATATTTTGATGATGACATGACAAGTTTCATTATCGAGCAGACAAATTTATATGCAAGACGGGATAAGAATGTTCCAGCTTTCAACATAAGTCAAGTAGAAATTAGGAATTTTTTAGGTTTGGTTCTTTTGAGTGGTTATCATTCTTTACCTTCTTAAAATTTATATTGGTCTACTAGTGAAGATAAGGAAGCTCCAATAGAGTCAAAAACAATAAGCAGGGATAGATTTAGATCAGTAAAAAGATATATCCAGATCGCTGATAGCAACAAATTATCTGGTTCAAAAGTAGCTAAAGTGCAACCACTTTTGAGATGCTTCGCACAAATTGTCAGCAATTTGGGGAATTTCACGAATTTTTGAGTATTGATGAGTCGATGATCTCTTACAAGAGATTACATAGAGGCAAACAATTCAGAGAGAATAAGGCCGTTTGCTTTGGCTTTAAAGTGTGGATGATGTGTGGCTCTAATGGCTATCCATACAATTTCTCTATTTATTGCGGAAAAGAAGGAAGTGCATCCTTACCTTTAGGGTATCGGGTAGTGGATCAAATGTTTGAAATTGTTCAAAACTATTCAAAGCATGTAACTTATTTTGATCATTTTTTTAACAGCCACAAACTCCTAAGTAACTTAACTAAGACAGGAATCCGCGCTTGCGGGACAGTTCGAGACAGCAGGACAGGGCATTGCCCCCTCCCGAGCAACGAGGGAATGAAGAAGAGAGAGAGAGAGAGAGAGAGAGAGAGAGAGAGAGAGAGAGAGAGAGAGAGAGAGAGAGAGAGAGAGAGAGAGAGGATTTAATGATTTCAAATCAGATGCATCAGTTATTTGCGTCAAGGGGAATGAGAGTTCAGTTGTTAATGTTGCAACCAACTACTACAGCATAACTCCTATCCAAAAGGTAGAGACAGCTGCTCCGGCATGCAATGTCTCAGGATTTGATGAAATCAACCACATTCTGGTACCAGCTTTGCAAGGTAGATGTATAGTATGTTCAACGAACACCAGGCTGCAGTGCTAAAAATGCAACAAAAGAATTCATAAGATGGGATGCAGTGACATTTATCATAAGCAGTAAATAAATATCAAATAGGATTTGATTTGTACAGCTCATTTTTTTATGGAGGATCTGAAACTACATAAATTCATCATTATAACTTCAGTAGAAAAGGAAAAGTAGTGTTTTCGTTTATTAATGGTTAGGAATTCATATTTACACCCACACAATGGTTTCATAGGCATAAATTATACATAAAAAATGGATTTCGTCTTCACCAAAGTTGCACCATATATTTTGCTTACATATACCTATATGTATATATATATATATATATATATATATATATATATATATATATATATATATATATATATATATATATATAATCTATACTATACAATATATGTCACACACACACACACACACACACATATATATATATATATATATATATATATATATATATATATATATATATATATATATAATAGCCGCATATACGAGTACATTATAAAAATGTGAAACTATTTTTTTAATGGAATTAAATATATATAAAAAACAATTTTTTTTTTAAACCTTTTTCCCCTAAAAAGTACCCCTGAACTGTCCAATGTCCCCATCTTGGGAACATGTTCAAAACCCACTGTAAATAATCATTTTCATGGTATAGACAATATCGTATTAATAGTGGACACAACGAGACTTTCAAGTCAAATTTCAATCAATTATGACCATGGGAACTAAGACCAGTCACTAAAGAATTAAATGTCCCCCATAAACGGTTGCTTGGAAAATTTGAGCTCTAAATAGAATTAAATACAAACTTTTAATTCTTTTTTTCTCTATTTAAATCCGACTTCTATCAATGAACACAGAAGAAGTAACAGAGATTGATTTAAGTCAACTCCAAGTTATTGTTTTGATCAATTCTCTTTATTTACTAACATTCCCCTGGATGGAACGACGGAGATTTCCATTAAACTTCTTTAAGTCTTTTGACAACATTTTCTCGATTGAGAATTGAAGAGATACTCAATTTCCTTCAAGTTTCAGTTGACGTTTATATTTTTATTTTCAGTCATTCTCTATTCAACCAAATAGACAGGTTTTTATGGGAATTGCACTCAGTTGCATCCTATATTCTCTTTTTATGTTCTTCTATGAGGACCTTTTGGTAGTAGAATAAAAACTCTGTTGAGAGCCGTGTAATATATGAGAGGCGTAGATGATTATTTATATAACCTAATCACGTCCCATAAACGTTAAAAACTATTTAAGGAAATAAAATCTAAATATTAGTTTACTACGGAAACTGACGGACACTATCATTTTTGGGCGTCAAACTATGAGGCAAAATAATCAGTTTACTATATAACGAAAACCAGCATTCGGAGGACTTGAATTAAAGTTTGCGTCATTATTTTTAACCTCATTTAAGAAAAATCTAATTTTAAACGTACTAATAATGTATACAAATTGGTATCATTACACAGCAATCAGTGATGAGTTGGACTTTCTGATTTCTTTAGAGGTAATTGATTGTCGATATATTTAGCTTAAATATTTATGTAAATCTTAAAATAAAAAAGCTTTGAAACTTTATGTTTACCTTTAAAATCATTATCTACAAATCAAAGTTTTGAAAATAACACAACAAACTATAATTTTTTATCAATTGTCTTATTTTTCTTTCTTATACTTAGAAAAAAGTGAATTAATTTAGAAAATGTTCATAATTCAGATTAAGGCGAATAGATCTTAAGAATTTAATTTTTTGCCGCTTTTTAATCTATACATTTTTTAAATTTGGGATTTAAAGACATTCAAATTAGACCCAATTTTGCCGTTTTGTTTTGTGTGTAAAATATTCGGGTCCGTCCGTTAGTGAAGCAGATGAATAGTGAAGCTGCGGACGCAGGTGAAAATGCCTATTAAGTGATCAAGTTTAAGGTTATTCCATCCTGTTAAAGTAAAATACTAAAATATATTTAATAATACCTGGGAGATTTCAAGCACAATTTAAGAAAGAAAAGATGGAGAATAAAAAAACAGCACCCATGACGAATCAAAATAAAACGTCTCCTGCGAGGAAAAAATAATGCCATATATCGTTAATGACCAGGATTTTGAAATGCAAAGTTACAAATATTGGTGAGGTCAAAAGTTTAAATTTTAATATGATATATACAGCCCAAAGGTTTCTTGCAACAATTATCCCTTAAAAAATCAGTTTTGGCAAATATTTCCATTCCTAAGATAAAAAAATAACCCATTTAATGATTTTGCTGCCGGTCGCAGTATCGTACCCTTCGCTTTTGTCTTCTCTTTTTGGGAAATATTTTCTGTCGTACACAATTCTTCCCGCGTCAGATTCTGTTCCAAACTCCTCTTCGACTCCTTGATAGCATTAGCGCCGTAGGACGCTTATGTATTATTGATAATGACTTTACTGGTATATATAATACATTTACAATTATTTAAATATAATATAACACTATCTAACACAATATTGCCAAGTGTAATAATGAAATAAGGATTGATAGACAAGCACATTTATTAAATTTCCTAAAAGAAATGATACTGGCTTTAATGGCGTGCAAACAAATTAAATTTATAGAGCAACAAGCCATACTTCGTATTCTTTCTTACAGAAAGAACTTGGTTTCACAGGCATTCCTCTGGCGTGTGGCCTACGGCCTATTTGCTATTCTAAACCGCTTTTTTTAATCCCTTTTGTAGACTCTTTATTCTAACACCCTGAACACCTTTTTCAACATAGATGCCCTGAAACATTTTTTTAAAGTTATTTCACCTTTTATTATATTGTCTTTATTCCTTGAAGATTTATATATAGTTGAGAATTTTCCAAACCCCTTTTTCAACATAGACACCCTGAAACCTTTTTTTACCGGTTTGATATATAGAAAAACCTTCGTCAGATCTCTTTTTTCATCTAAATTTGTTTTATATACGAAATTATAGTAAAAAAGCGCCAAAGCCCTAATTTTAATACATTTTTTGAACCTGACGATTTGTACGTTTTTTCATTCCAAATCATTCGATAATTATATTTCTTTTTTTCTGAACTCTTAGAAAGAACTTTGATAAAAGCTCGAAACAGACAAAAAACAGCCCTGCGAATAAAAGTTTCAAATAAACCTAAACTCAAAAACATGAAAGGTTACTTGTCCACTAAGCAAAAAAAAACATTTTCAAAAATTCACCAAGTTAAATTATAGAGTTAAGGACAAGATATACATACATTACTCACAACAATCAAATACAACAACTTCCTTATTTTCGATTGTAATCTCCCGTTTTTTGCGTCTGTCATTATCCAGGAGGCATTTAACATAAACCTATTTTCGTGCCAATATTTTTAAGTCCGTATACGATTGAAGTGATATTGTAAGACGTTTTTAATTTGACGTAAACAAGAGTTTCGAGATGCATTAAATCTTAAGGGCACTCGCTATCTTTCTTATATTACAGAAAGAATGAGAGAGCGATAGGTGGACTTAGAGAGAAAGTTAAATAGAGTTCAAGTAAGTAGAAAAACGTACTTAACACCTCTACGAAGTTCCATCAGATTATACACCTATTTACATACATACGAATTGTCCCGATTACTTTAGCGCAATGTTCTAAAGCAAAAAGAGTACGTATAATGTTGTCTAACCTCATTTGAATCATATCGACGCCCGTACTTTTGACAACATTTTCGGGCAGTTTATTCCATGCTTGTCTATTGTATACAAAAAGTAATCTCCACTAGTGTTCGAAGAGAATCCTTTAACCACAAATTTGCATCCATTTTCACAAGTAGTATTTTTTTAATTATGAATATATGCCGTTTAAAATTCTGAGGATGAAGATTAGTATGTCTCGTCGTCTCCGGAGAAATCAAGATGGGTCTGCCACCCTTGTGTCATGTCTCTTGTGACTGAATGAGGTGGATAATTTCGTTGACTAAGCTTCCACCTTATCCACCCTCCGCAAGTCTTTCCTGGGAGAAAGCTAATGAATCTCTAAGTGCGAATATAACTGGATTAACTCCATTACCTATAAAAGAGGAGGTTACCAGGGTGGCAAAACAGTAAATAAGTTGAAGATGCGTGTGCGAAAGTTCAATAAAGTGACGGGAGTTGGTATAAAGAGAAGGTTGTACAGTATAGGTTCATTCTGTATTGTAAGAGATGGAAGCGGCTGAAAGAAAACCGGTTAGTGCTTCTCTTTTTGTTCGTCAATGATAAATGTTTGAATGTAACCGGACAGAGGAATTCGTCATCTGGGTGTGATAAGAAATGAGAGTAGAATTTGAGTCTGGTTGAGAGTAAAACCACTGAAAGGTTGATTGGAGTTATGTGAAAAAGAAAATTTAGATTCGAATGAGATGGTTAAAGGAATGCATTGAGATATGAAAAGAAACTTTATGGTGTTGTGGTAGTTTTTACTAAACAATGCAATTTCCTATGTAGGGAGTATGGTAGGTGTAAGTGTGATTGTAGAATCAAAAGAGTGGATAATATGGATTAGGACTAGTTTTCAAAAATATGTAGAGGCGAAATTTGGTAGGAAAGATGTGATTGTGCTGAGAGTATATAACTTTTATTGTCTGTTTGATGATAGTGGTTGAATTTGCGACTGAACAGAACCCATCGACTGAAACTTCAGGGTAAACTTGGAATATATAAATGAATTACTGAAGTGTACTGAATTATGTGGTACGGATGAGCTAGATACGTATCAGAGAAATTGTGAATGGTTCATGTTTGGGAGGTTTAGTTGAGAAGACTTATGCGTGGGTGTATTTTAGTTGAGAGTGTAACGTATAGGTGCACGAATAAGGATTGTTGGGTTTCAAAATGAGCGGCTGAAGATGTTTGCTAGCTATGAGGAGTTTATAGAAAGAGGGATAAATGTGTAAGAGAAATATATTGAAAGAATAGGAGTTTATTGGTTATTAGATGTTATAAATGTCCTTGTGCTGAATGCCACATAAAGTATATGGTGGAAAAAAGGAGTGGTTAGTGGAAAGAAATGCGTCATGGGAGTGTATGTAATGGAAGCAAATAAATTGGATTGACCGATAAAAAAAGGTGTTTGTACGAGGGAAATTATGGAGTGATATTAAATGATTGTTAGAATGTGTGAAAGTTTAGGAGGCGATTCGGAGGGGGCTCATTTTGGGGGGAACAACAGATGTTGATTAACCCCTCCTACACCCTTTTCATGCACATCACACACCATTTATCAGTCACCTCGCCTTTACCGAGCACTGTACCCTTTATTCAACACTAATTTAACCTTCACCCCTTTGCTAGACTTATAAAACTTGGCACAACAGCTAACTAGCTCTTCAGCATTATCGTCACATCTATATTCTCAACACTTCTTCCACCATGCCTCCATCACATCGGAACTTTCTCTGCCACAACTTTATTCGCACATTTTGTCCTCCTCTCGTGATATCATGTACAGTGAATCCTCAGGATATGTACTTTCACACAACAACACCCATCTCCAATCGGCCATTAGTACTACTCTTACTCGAGATCTTTCCCTCTCCATACACTTCACTCCCTCACTCCCTTACACCAATGTTGGGCAACCAGCATTCTCTCACACAGTTTCTTGGCACCGGACTCCTCTGCATTAATTCTTAAATACTGTAGCAATTCTACCATAGCAATTCTACAGTCTACTCCATCTCTATCACAACTATTCACGACACCACCTAGATAAGTAAACCATCCTACTTGCCCAATGCAAACACTCAGCACACTTAAGATTCTCTTCACCTCAGCCACACTAATCTACTTACTTTTCTACATTTAGCATTGCCTCAATTCACACTCAGCCTGAAAACCACTTCTAACATCACACTTTAACCCTCTCTCACCAGTCTAATGTGTTATTGGCAGCCAGGAGTTAATGGCATCCATTACGAATAAGAGATAGAGAGAAGATAAAAGGAAAAAGAAGTGAGAAAGAGAGATAGTAAGACAGATGAGGAAAGAGGGGAGGGAGGCTTTGGTCTCCCCAGGTGATTCACAACAGGGGGGAATCAACACACATTTCCCCTCCTCTCAAATAATGATAATAATAAGTTTTTTGAATTAGGGTTACAAATAGTTACCTTACTCCTCAGCTCCCTTACTCCGTGGGGCCCGTGTTTTACCTGGCTATGGCCCGAACACATATTCCGTCTAATAAGGGGAACCCGCCCCAACGCCATTCCATTCATGTTCATCTTAACCCCAGGCCCAAGCTGAACGCGATGACGATATTTATGTTGTAAAAATTCCACCAATCCTCATTCTCACAGAGTTTCACACTTCTCAACCCATCAACTACAAAATGATGAACAACCAAGGAAAATAAATTCTCGCATTTTCCACACTCCACTTATTTCTCACACCGCCATACACTTCTTATTACAAAAACGAAAACAAATCCTCGCATTCTACCCAATCATTTCACCCAATCACCATAACTCTTTCGTCACCACTTCCACTCGCATCCAACCAGACATACTCACCCCTCTTCCTTGCATTCCAAATGTTCCCTGCGGGCAGTTGGCCTCCCCCATATGCCTGTTATTCAAGTCCTCCCCTCTTGATAAATGAAACGTCTCTTCCTGGTACGTTTATAATTCATTCCCTCCTTAAGAACGCCACAAATTAACGCTGAACGGCCGAAATGGGTCTGGACGCAGATTTTCCACCCTCCCAGGTACGAATTAATGGCCTGGAACAGAAGGAAATTCGTTCATTGCTAAGATAAACCAGAGATTCACGGACACTTGAAAGCCGGGAATATCAGGGGCCGATCTTAGGAATATATTAAAATAAATGAAAGTCCGGAACCTTTCTTGCTATGGTAACTTTGAGACTATTTAGAAAACGAATTTTTTGCTTTGATTATTTCCATTTCCTTTCAGAAATATTTAATAAACCTTGGACTGAATTTTAAATTGAATTAACCCTCAAAATATAGTGCAATCATGACACATTCAAAACACTGCAAGCTCTACCAGTTCAAAATGGATTCATCAACTTCAGGAAGCGTGAGAAATACTTGTTTTCTCTAGAGAAAGGAAGCCATAAGTGCCAAGACATGTCTGAGATGGTCTATTCAATTTTATTCCGGGTAACCGTAATTAAAAGAATCTTACCTTCTAGATAATAATTGCAAAATAGTATTTTGTTTTAATAAACAGAGTTTCTTTCAATATTATTAGGTTTTGAATAGGATAAAAAGGCGAAGTTTCTTTATTTCCGAAAGAAAACAAGGAATTGTTCGTCTTAGACAGACCGAACGTCAATATGATGAAGCGAACAAAACAATTTTTAATTTTTCCCGGGAAAATTTTATTCGTTTGAGCTTATAAAGGAAAAATAATGCAAATCGAATATAAACTTTTAATTTTTCGATCATTTATAAAATATTAAACATAAACGGGTATATTAAAATTAAAATGATTCATACTATGAATAGTTATAATGGTAAACTTTAAAAAGTATTAAATAATTCATTTGGTTCATATACATATAACATAAAGAGACATTTTAAATCAGTTTAATAATTTGAGCTTATTCTGAATATGTTAAATAAATTTTTACCTCTTTGAAAATTCATGATTGTTCTGTAATTTAGAAAAGATTATTTGGGAGTCTTATAAATTATTTGGTTACTTATTTATCTTCATGCATTTGTCCTTGAAGAATGAATGATAATGGAATTATCCTTGGAAAGCTTTCCTTAGGGCAAATTTGAGTGGGGAAATTTATCCTAAGAACAAATAACTAGGGGTAGAATTGTCCTTAATGCATATGTCTTTGATTGTTCAATTGAGGTCTGAGATGAATTGTCCTTTGGGGGAAATTATCTCTGGGGAAAAATATCATAGATTAAATTGTATTCTACTAACGGGAAATCGTCGTTTAGGTGGAAACATTCCCCCGAATGAAATTTTCCTTCGTCGCGAATGTCCATGGGGAACGTTTGCATCCAGGAATTTATCCATGGCAAGACGCATTTCGATATAGGAGCAAACGACCTAGAGGTATTTATCCTCGAACCCAGCAATTGAACCTCTTGTGACAAAACGTTCTTGACCCCGTTCGTGGGGAAATCTAGAACCCCCATTAATTCAAACTCATTGCCTCTGGTTACGCAGCCCCTTTCGAAGCTAAAGAATAAAATAGAACCCACATTATCAAATCCATTTAAATCGAAATCGGAGACATTGTTCTAGAAATCATTTATTTCTCAATGCTCCGCACTGTCCTTCTTTCTGCTAGATGGGATCTCGATCTGTCTGTCTGTCCCCTCCGCTCAAAGATTCTGCGTCTACCAGGACACACGCCACTTAACTTCACAAAACACAACCTAGTCTGGGATCTAAACAAAAGATCATGGGTTTGCCATCGATCTCATTCCCTTCTGCACACTCTAATTATACACTCCTTCGTCTTGGGATTGACTCGAGCCCAGGATATACTTCTCAGCTACCACCGGATTCCTCGTTCCCCCAACTCCCTTTTGCGTCTCGATCATATTTTATTCGCTCAGTAAAGTGCCATTAAACCCTCGATTCTTCTTCTCGGTACCAGGTGGCTCCGCCTTGGCACTCTCTATCTCGCCACGTCACAGTGCCAGCTGATAAACGACTGAAGGTTGCACTCCGGCGTCATTTCGAGTACACATACGTGTGTTTGCGTGTGCGCGTACTTGGATTTATTAAAGCGTAAAAGATAAACAAGAGAAATAAGAAGTGGAGAAGAATTACACAAGAAAAACTTTAGTGTCCCCTCGCGGCTACTCAATAAGTAGGTAATGTAAGAGTGATGTGTCTGCATCAGCAAACACACCTGGGTCTAGCAGTTACAAGCAAATGGCAGGGAAAAATTAAGAGGAAACTAATACCAGAACAGATTAGTGTGTTCTGGTTTACTCGTTCACTAGTAGTTATAATTCGAACACGAAGGGGAATATGTAGTGTCTATGTAGGATAATCCTTCATTTATGGCACCTATGCTTAGAAGAACTACGACATAAATGCTGTGGGTGAGTCTGAAATGAGTCTCAAACCCAGTCTGAGGTTTTATGTTGGAAGGAAAATAAAGAACTATGAGTAAACAATGAGAGGAGAAAATAATAAATTGCCTTTATGAACAAATAGACAGAGAGTTACTAAATTTTATCTTAGCTTAGAATTAATTACTTAAAAAGAATAAAGTTTATAATATACTCATACATGATGGTTTTTTTTATTTTTTAAAGTACCCTTTCTGGATATATTTTCATCATTCCGAGATATTTTAGTGTTTCTTTTACGAAGATTTGCCCCAATTAAAAGTGTACTTAATAAATGACATTGAGGCAATAATCATTTGGAATATTAGATAGAAAATTCCCCCATAGACGTTTCGATAGCTGGTTAGGTTAGGTTATTTACGTTTTTTCTGTGTAGTTCCCCTTCCCACTGGGAGGAAAATGGTTAGCATAAATTGAGTGGTAACGTTAAGAAATTCAATTACATGACATTTACATCATTTGAAATTGTTATGCAATAATGAGGCTTGGTAAAGTGATAGCAAAAAGTGTTATGAAAAAGATTGGTAAGAAATTAAAGGCAGAGAAATTTTTAGTTTTCGATTTGTAAATTGAGATGAATTATCAAGATTGTTTAGCAGGATAAAGAAAGAATAAAGCAACAGAAATACAAAAGCAATAAAGGAAAAAAAAATTAACCATGGCTGATTTTTTTTAGATTTTAAATTTTAATCTTAGTAGCGAAGCGCTAGCTCCCCCCGTAGGCGGGAGCGGCGAAGCCATTGCCTGGTTTATTTATTATTTTGGTGCCGAAATTAAACGGTAAATTTAAATTCTTAGTTAAAAGGAAACAAAGACCCTTTGCTCTTTCTATTGTGTTTGTGGAATATTCGCAGAGTCGTTAGACTCACAGGAGGCAACACCCCTGAAGATGTTCGCTCGGCCATCTTCAGGGGTTCCTAAAGCTGTTCCCCGAAAGAAGGACAGCAACAAAGGAACTTCGGCTCCTTCGCCAACGCCCCGAGGTGGAGCGAGTGGCTCGGAGACGGTGGTTCCTCGAAAAGAGGGCCCCCCGCCTCCGAAGCCACAACGCGCGCCTAAGGTTTCGAGGCGGAGGGAGGAAAAGACTTGCATGGAAGGCCCAACCTCCCCCAATAAGTCCTCGAAGGTGACAGCGCCTTTAGTGCTTTGTCCATCCAACAGCGCCTAGAGTTCAGCCCCCGGGAAGCGTACGGCCATTCCCGTAAAGGTCTTCAGTTCGAGGAGGGCCCCCGCATCTCCTCCGAGCTAGGCCTGGAGGGCATATTCCTTCAATGGAATTGTCGTGGACTGCGGGCCAACTGGAAGGAGCTGCGGAGGCTCGTCTCGTCCTGTTCCCCGTTAGCTATCTTTTTGCAGGAGACCATGCTAGGCGCGTGCCCCCTGCCTGCCCTCATGGGGTATAAGGGTCTTGCGACCCCACCACCGTGGGTTGGCCGGGGTGGGGGATGTGCGGTTTACACCCGGCATGATGTCTCCGTTCTTCCTTTCTCTTTAGATACCTCCTTTCAGGCAGTGGCTGTGCAGCTGAACCTGGATAGGAGGTATACTCTGATTTCTGCGTACATTCCACCGTCAGCTGACTTCAACGCGGGGGACTTCCGCCGCGTCGTGGCACGGTTGCAAGGCCCTATCTCTTGCTTGGAGATCTGAACGGCAGGCATCCTCTCTGGGGAGATTACTCCATAAATCCCAGGGGACAAGTCCTTGCCGATCTGATCGAAGAGCTTGAGATGGGTGTCCTAAACGTGGATGAGCTTACGCATCACTGTCCGAGAACCGCTTCATTTTGTTGCCTTGACCTATCTTTGTGCTCTTCGGATGCACAGCCTGATTTTGATTGGGGGGTGGTCGATGTCCTCCATGGTAGTGATCACTTTCGCATTCAAATATCATTTTCAGGGCAACTGCCGCCTGAGAGACCACCTCAGAGGTGCTTGGCGCGGGCGCATGGCCTGCATTTCATGAAATGACTAAATTCTCTATCTCAGTCGAGGAGCTTAGGTCGGTAGATGAGGCCGTTGAGTTCTTCTCCGGCAACCTCATTGCCGTGGGCCTGACTACTATTTCTAAGACGTCTGGCCGTTTTGCACGCTGACCACTCCCATGGTGGTCGGACGAGGGTGAGAAGGCCCTCAGACAGAAGCGTTATGCCTACATGCGCTATAAGCGCCGCCCGAACGATTTCACTGTCGCTGAATTTCGTCGAGCAAGGGCTAGGTTTCGGTATATTTCGAAGCACGCCCGCCGCTCTTCTTGGCGGGCATACGTGCCTTCACTTAACGGGAAGAGCCCTTTAGCTGAGGTGTGGAAGCGAGTCAAAAGGATTCGGGGCAAGTTCTCACAGGACCCTCCTCCCGTTCTCCAGGAGAATGGGACCACAATCTCGGACCCCGCGTCCGTGGCGGAATCCTTAGCGACCGCTTTTTCCGCATTCTTTAGCTGTGATGCTGCTCCGCCGGCATTCAATGCACGTCGTGATGTCGCGAAGGCCGCCGACTGGACTTTTCCTCCAGAGGCGGAGAACCCTTCAACGACAAGTTTACTGTAGGTGAGTTGCATTTCGCTCTCGCTTCGTGCGCGGACACCGCCCATGGTCCGGACGATGTCCCGTACGCCATGCTTTGACACCTGGGTGAGCAAGGCATGGGCTTTCTCTTAGATTTGTTCAACAGGATCTGGGTGGAAGGTCTTCTCCCAGACTCCTGGCGAATCGCTACTGTGCTCGCCTTTCGCAAACCGGGGAGAGATCACTCTACTCCGACCGGTTTCCGCCCAATCTCTCTAACCTCGTGCGTTTGCAAGTTGATGGAGAAATTGGTAAATGTTAGATTAGCCTTTTTCCCGGACAGCGGAGGCCATCTGTCTTTCGCACAGTGCGGCTTCCGCAAGTTCCACTCTACGTCGGATGCTCTGCTCCGACTGGAAAATGCCGTCTGCAAGGCTTTCCTTCGTAGACAAAACTACGCCACGGTCTTTTTCGATTTGAAGAAGGCCTATGATACCGCATGGCGATACGGTATCATGGAGACTCTCCACACGATGGGGGCGAGGAGATGCCTCCCAATGTTTATATCTGAATTTTTGCGAGATCGTCGATTCCGCGTACAAGTGGGGGGAGCCCTCTCCGGCCCAAAGGAGCAGGAAGAGGGTGTCCCGCAGGGAAGTGTCCTCAGTGTCACACTCTTTGCCCTAAGCATCAACGGCATCACCTCGGTGCTGCCGGAAGATGTTCTCGCTACGCTCTACGTGGACGACCTTTCGACCTCTTTTGGCACCTCCCAGATGCCAACTCTGGAGCGTCGACTCCAACAGGCATTCAACCGTGTCTCTCGCTATGCCGAAGCGCACAGGTTTCGGTTTTCTTTGGCCAAGACTAAGGTGGTGCACTTCTGCCGCCATCCACGGCCTTACCCCGACCAGGATTTGTTTCTTAATGGGGTGAGCCTGGATGTGGTTGAGTCGCACCGTTTCCTTGGTCTTGTATTCGACCCGCACCATAGACATTCTCCGTTCCGTGACGTTCAGCGCTTGGGGCGCTGATAGGGCTACTGCCTTACTTTTTTATCGATCCTTTGTTCGCTCGAAGTTCGACTACGGATGCGAGTTTTATGCATCCGCAGCCGAGCGTCTATTGCGGAAGGTGGGTTCGATCCACCACACCGTCCTTCGCATCGCGACCGGTGCCTTCCTCACTTCCCCCATTGAGAGCCTGTTGGTCGATGCTGTGGCGATGCCACTCGCTCTGCGCCGCGTGCAGTGCATCACTCGCCTGTACGCGCGAGTTCGGCGCCTCCCTCAGTCGCCAACAGCTCTCACTGCATCCGCAGCTGATCTCGATGGTGCCTTTGACGCCGCGAGTTGCCAGTCATATCCTAAGTTCTTTGGGTTTAGGGCCAGGAAACTCCTTCGAGAGGTAGATATAGCTCTCGGGCCGGTGGCGCCCGTGGTTCTGCCCAGGACTCCACCCTGGAGGGTACCACATTTGGCCATTTGTCGCCACGCCTCTGCTCCCAAAGCTTGTACTGCGCCGGGAGTATTGCGCTCGACCTTTTTGGAGCACACATCGTGTCACGCTGGAACCGTGCCAGTGTATATGGATGGCTCCAAGTCCCAAGAGGGGGTCGGCTTCCACGCCGTATCCACTGTGTTTAAAGTCAGCGGAGCTCTACCAGGCGCTGCGTCTGTCTTCACGGCCGAGCTGGTGGCAATACACCACTCGATACGGGAGATTACGCAACGTGCCCGGTTCGGAGACCGGATTGTGATTCATAGCGACTCACAAAGTACCCTGAGTGCTCTCGGGGCATTGGAATCTCCGCATCCCCTGGTTCGCGATATCCGTGACGCTACGGTTTTAGCGAGCCGGGCAGATGTCGAAATTATCTTCTGCTGGGTTTCTTGACATGTAGGAATTGCGGGGAATGAGCGCGCCGATGAGGGCGCCAAAGAGTCCGCGAGGACTCTGCGACCGGACCAGCGTTTTGCTCTTCCTCACACCGACTACATGACAGGAATACGGGCATCTCTTCGGACTGCTTGGCAAAGAAGATGGGAGACGGTTGCGTGCCATTGCGCCGCGACTGTTCCCAATGACCTATTGTCCAATGCCGCGGTGGCTTCAGGTTGCTTTCTGTCGTCTCCGAATCGGACACACTCGTGTGACGCATCGCTATTTGATGGAGCGCTCACCTGCGCCCTATTGCAACGACTGCGTCGTCCCCCAGACTGTTTGGCCCATTCTTGTCGAATGTCCCAGTCTAGGTGATCTTTGTGCACGATACCTGTCCCGGTACCGGAATGGACGTGGTCGCTAACGCCTGTCCCTAGTACTCGGGACAGATTCGTGCACATTGACTTGTGGACTTTTTGACCTCTTAGGGGAGGCCGGCCTTCTCCCTATTATTTAAGCAAGGTTTGTTTTTTTTTGTTTTGTTTTGATTTTTGCATTTGTTTTGTTTTTGTTTTTGTTTCTTTTCCTTTAGTTGAGTTGCACGCTCCTGCGCCGGGAGGACCTCTCCCCGACGCACCAGCTTGCTTCCTTTCCCCCTTTTTGGTGTGTTGTTTTTTTTCTCTTTAATTTTATTTTAAAGTAGCCTAGAACTAGGCCAGTTTTAATACGGCGACTAATGCCCAAGTAGGCAGTCGCCAGATGAGCTCTTAAAAAAAAAAAAATGCGTTGCCAGAACTCTGGGTATTTTTCCCATATTTTCAGGAAATATATTAACATGTTCCAAACAATTCCATTTTGTGGATATTCAATTTTAAGAATAAAAATATTTTAAGTTTTAACATAAAATAAAAAATATTGCATAGAAAATAATGTCGCTGAGACATTAAGTTAGAACGTTTTCGCTCGATTCAATGATGGGATGAAGTTGTTTTGAAGATTGACATAAAATGTCGTAATGCGAATTATGCCTAACTCAGTGTGGCTAAATGTTGTGTCAGGGTAGTATTTGGTTGTGCCATTTATAACTTTTATTAATTTCCTGTGCTTGCAGCATTTGCAAACGGTTTAATTGTGCATAATAAGTAAAGTTTAGAACATTTTAATATTGATATTCGAAAGAAAATTATATCCGTTTTCTCTACAATGGTTGTGCTAGAACAAGTAGAAAGATTTCTATTGAACGTTATTTATTCGTTGATAAATTGACAAAACTCTTTGGGCATTGAAATAAGCGGAAATATATGTGGTATATTATTGCCGAGATTCATTTACAGCTATAAAAGTATAATCTTGAATGAGACTTGTTTACTAAGCACAAATAAATAGAAAAAACTTACTGGAACTTTGCCTTTAGACAAGCTGTCATGTTTATGCTTACAAAATTTGGTTTTCAAAAAGTAGGCAAATGAAAAGTTATGGACTGTTCGAACTAATTGCAAATAAGGCGAGTATAATATCGTGTGTTTCTTTGTAAATACAAAAAATGCTGAAAAAGTCAGATTATAGGAGAATATTAGTTTTTTTTGCTGATTTCATTAGGCGTCATGACATTAAAAAATCTTTAAAAGAAGCAGCATCAGAATATATGTTATATTTTGGAGATTTCATGAATAAATGTAGATGGGATAAAAGATATAATGAATACAACATTGTTAGCTAGATTTGTTCTAAGAATAACGGCAAACACTAAAATGCAAAAGATTTAGTTGATATCAAATTGACGAATGTGATTATTTTATCAGATATGAAGATTTTCCTGAAATCAAATAGGCAATAGGTAACTTCTTCTTGTCCTATGAATAAGTTACCTTAGCGTGTATCATTGCACTTTTGATTACCTAAATTTTTAAATAAATTCTTGAAGAAAACAATTCTGAATAAAATCATTTAATTTAATTAAAATAGGGAAGTTATAGAAGGTCACCTACTTCACCTGCCCTATAAATCATTATCTTTAAAGAGTTGTAGACATATAATTGAACTTTAAGTGAATAATACAAATATTTTAAGTGTATAAATCTCTCATGAGCGCGAAAAAATGATGAAATGAATCCAGCAAACCGCAAGAAACAGAAAAACAGGATAATATTTCTTCGAAAAAAGCTACTTCCTAATTCGAAAAATTCCGTACAGTGGTTGGATTCGAACCAAGCACAATAAGGCTGCGAGCAACCACTTTCATCTCAATTAAACTGAAACCTTAGACCACTCGACTACGTGAAAGACCAAAATTTCTTCAGAATAAACACCCCTTAAATGCAGGCTTCTCAAGATCGATCGGGACGATGAAAGAGAGAAATTAATTCGGGATTCAAAGGACAAAGGAGAAATTGAGTTAAACACGAGGCGAATATAAAATGTATAAATCTTTCATGAACTGTATATTTACCATTCATTTTTTAAAGCCAAGAATATATATTGAATAACTGAGTTAAATATGTCCCAATATATGTTTTGCCTCACTGTATCTCCATAGATTCCTTAAATTTATAAAACTATTGTCTTATTATAATATAATATTACAATAGTATTATATATTACATGTATTTAAGTATATAAATCATAATTCGTTTAATCCTGTGATTTTGATAAGGATTATCTTATTGTGACGAGTAAATTGAGGGTGATAAGCAAAATCTAACTTTATATTTGGATTCAGCATGAGAATGTATTCCTAAACCCCGCATCAAACCCTTCGTTCCAAAAGTACTGCCGACCAGTGACATCATCAGCTTCGAAACAAGGCTACAATTGTTCCTAACTTAAAATAGAACGCAGAACATAACACATTTTCCACTAACTGAGAGAAGAGGAACCAGAATCTCTCTTGTGTTTGCTACACCATTCAAATCTTTTAGATACGTTTGAAATAATATTTTGACATTCATAAAATCATCTTAAACCTTTGCTTCAAATGTGTGAAACTACTTTTGATGTTATGTCAGAGGAAACTCCTTAATTCTTTCAACTATATTTAATTATTTTAAGTTTAATATATTTAAGTTTAATATATTTCAGGGTATTTTTATATTCTCGTCATTAATCGATGTTTTTTTATCGAATAAATCTGCTACCTGAACCTTCTTACGAAGGTTAAGGTATTTCACCTGAACCTTCGATAGATGGCTTGTTTAGAATGCGGATGCTTCCTTATTAAGGAAACATTCTTTTTTTCATGTCTGCTTAAGTCATCTCAACCTGGTGTTACCTGATAAAGTCATATGATGGACAAACCCATTTTCTCCTCAAGTAAGTTATCGTCCATGAGATTCCATAGTTCTTATGACAATCTTCAATTAAGTATGGAGGCTTCCGTGTGGTACGTTAGGTCTCGTTTTAGACCTACAACACTGACCATTCATGATAGCAAAGGTAATGAACATCACTCATTGAGCTTGATTTATTGGTATGAGTTCATTTTGTGGCTATTGTGATACTGTCGTGGTATTCGTGAGCGGATACCTTCGATGCAGAGAATGCAGTCTACTTACGTTGCAGGCGGACAGATAGGTAGACCAGTTGCAAAGGTCTAATAACAGGTGAGTGCGTGAGGAGATTAATGGTTGGCCAAAGGGAAGATTTAAATACTAGGTTTCATTTAAGGTTATTAAAAGATTAAAAACCAAAATAAACTTTAATTATACTAATAATGTTAATTATGGAAATGTCTACAAAGGCAAATGAATGGTAGAATAAAGACACTCTCGATGAAATAATAAATAAAATACAAATCAGTTTAACGGGGATCAAAATATGGGACTTGGTCAGACAGGAAAAATGTTGGTAAACACAGGGGACTCCAATTGAAGGATAGGGAGGAGGATATCAGGTGGCAAGGACAAAAGGGGGGATTATCCTCAAAAAGGGGTAAAAGGGTTTTACCTTGACGACTAGACTCTCGGTGAGAGGACGATTCTTACGAGGCGAGCAAGTATTGTGGCTCGAGGGGCGTTGTACTCTTGACGGAGGGGTCGGAATTACCTGTGGCACGAGTAAGGTAATTTTCAGGCTGGGTGAGACACTTTCGAATTCGGGGAAGTAATCTCAGACGAGGGGTGAGGTTTCCTTGAAGGGATGTGAAGAGTGGTTCGCGAAATTGTCCAAAGAAAAAGTCGTTTTACGAATTTGCCGATTGACTGTGGCCAAACTCTCGACAATCTGTCTAGCCGACGAGACCTAACTCCGAAGTTCGACTCGAGACGAGGTGCTGTATCTTCGCGAAAGGGTGAGTGGTACTCTCCGACGAGTAACGGTTAACCTTAGGTTAAATACCCTGCTGGCTTCCTCGCTAGAAAGCCTCCAGGCATGGCAGTCTCTTTGGAATAACCATTGGCGTCAGCCACTTTAAGCCCAAAAGAGATAAGACGACTGGGGAAGCTTCTTCTCGGGTCGACCCTGGCCCCCAGGTAGGGGAGGATCGGAAAAATACTTCTCAGTGGAGGATAGGCCGACTGATCAAACACAGCTGTTAACAGTTGCCTTGAAGTTTTCTTACGCGAGAATAGTTATCTCTCCTTGCGTTTTGAGATCTAGCTTAGGCCCACGTGGTCTGTGCTTGAAAGGCGGGGCTCAAGGTGGACCTTAGGGTTCGTTCCCTCACATATACCACTATTTGTCCCTACGAGTGGCTTTCAGAAGAAATTAAGAGGGCCACCACCCTTGCACGAGAAATATCCTCATGCGCAGACAAATAGAGAGAGCTTCATTCTGCGCATGATTTGGATGTCAGGTTTCAAATCGTCGAACGCAATGAATCCCAAACACTAAAATGGGTCCTCATTAGAGAAATTAACGAAAACATTGTAACAGTCGTTCGCTGTAGATTTTTTCTCTTGTAGCAATCCTTAGCACAAAGAAATCCTTTGGCTTCAAAAAAAAATAATTAGGCAGGTTCTTTAGAAAGGCCATTGTTAACGAAATTAAGAAAAAAAATGCAGGAAGAAAAAAGAAATGAATCGATGGAAAATTCCAAGAAACCGACGTTTGTCTTCATTACGGCCCAAAATAACGCTTGAAGAAATCTTCTATGGCTCTGATGAAAACAGATGCGAGTTTATTATGGGATTTAAGTAATTTAGTTTCATTTTTCCTTCGAGTTTAAATTATTAATTATTAAAATGGTTAAAAATTAATAATTATCTATGCTGAAAAAATACTTGTATCAAATCCACATCCTTCTAGACGGTCATAAATTTCCCAGAGAATGTGAAGATGGTTTGCACTCAGACTTTTATACCGTGCCAACAATATTGGCTAATCATTCTGATGAGTATACGTATAAAAGGTATTCCGTGATTCCTAGTCTTCAATGTCGGGACAAGCCGGCTTAAGATGTACACTCCATCGCTCTCTTTAAAACTCCAAACTTTCACAACTCTCTACTTTACTTCATACATTTATCTCATTTAGACGATGATCATTTCTACATTGTTCGACCATGAAGAGAAACGAGTATTTTATTAATTTAAATCCTCGTCACACTTGATTTCTCTTACTTTGGATTGCACTTTCACTTCCACCACAAACTGGATAAATCTATCCCTCCATGATCCTTCCGATAGAGTTACAATATCCTTTAGTTTAGATAAATTCCCACCAGAATCCAACATATTATTTTTCATTCAAACATGACAACTCCGCGCCATTTAGTGCAACATTACAGCATTCAACAACATCACTATCGTCTACATACATAACTACTTTCCCACACACTTTAAGTTGTTTCCTCTCTCACAGAGCAACAAAAGAATCAAACATCGATCTTGTACCATCTCACATTCAGGAACCAACATTCCATCTTCATCATACAACTAGACTTTTAGGATTCAAATTTTACGGTATTCAACATCACATCATCGGCAGAGATTCTGTCCATTCTACAAAATTACCTAATTAAATAAAAAATACATTTAATTTGACAAAAGAGGTGTAATGAAAATAATTCTACTAAAAAAAATCAATTATATAACAAACTTACTTTTTTAAAGAATTAAATTATAATCCACGTTCAAATTTATTTGCCCACGTTTAAAAATGCAAATTATTATTTTCCTTTCTCGTTGTTCAGAGTTGTCTATTTTTCTTCCAGCATTCAGTTCTAGACTGGATTTGAGGGTTATTTTATACTTCTTCACAGCAATTCTGTCCTAGATCTTTTAAGCATAGGTGCAGCAGATGAAGGATCCTCTCGTCTATTTTTCTTCCAGTATTAAGTTCTAGACTGGATTTGAGGGGCATTTAAGACTTCCTCACAGCATTACTGTCGTAGTTCTTTTAAGCATATGAAGGATTTTCTTGTCTATTTTTCTTGCAGCATTAAGTTTTAGACTGGATTTGAGGGTCATTTTGACTTCTTCACAACATTTCTGTTGTAGGTCTTTTAAGCATATTTGCAGCAAATGAAGGATTTTCTTGTCGATTTTTCTTCCAGCATTAAGTTCTAGACTGGATTTGAGGGTAATTTTGACATCCTTACAGCATTTTTGTCGTAGTTCTTTTAAGCCTAGGTGCAGCAAATGAAGGATTCTATTGTTTACTTTTCATCCAGTATTAAGTTTAAGACTGGATTTGAGGGTCATTTTAACTTCTTCACATTATTTTTGTCGTAGTTCTTTTAAGCATAGATGCAGCAAATGAAAGATTCTCTTACCTAGACACTACATATTCACCTTTCCCGTTTAGAATTATAAATACTAGTGATCCAGGACGCAAAGGAGTTTCTCAATCTCTCCTTCTTGAACTCAAATGTGAGGTGTAGTGCAGAAGATCACTTAGCATGAATGTTCAAAATCAAATGTTAAGAAGAATATGTGAGATTTATCTTGGACATCTTGACCACCTAACCTCAGATTTTCTCCTCTATCTCATCTTGAATTAATTTTGATGCAGCCAATTGAACATTCAATCCAAGAGTCAGTATTTATGGACATTGTGAGACGATCCAAGGTGTCCAATCATCTTCACAAGATGCGCCGTTCTTTACATATCTCATATTATAAAAAAGAAGATGCTACCTTGCCGTTTACCTGGTCTAAGCAGGCCATTCGTCGCCTAGGACCAACATGAGCTCTCCTACTTGAACCCGGGTGATTGTCATCTGCGCAGTCGTGTGGCCAGTCGGAGGCCCCTTATCGAGGTCGGAGGACATCTTCGCCATAGCGATTGTTGTATGGCATTACCTTGTGAGCGTGGCCAAAGGACTTTTATAAAAGGCTCCGCCCCCATTAATTCTCGATGTAGAGAATTCTTACATAATACATAAAGATCAGTTGATGTATCTTTACTACAAAAATGCTTATTAAGTTAACTACACAGCCAGTATCAATATTAACCTTTTTAATTTTTTTTTAAATGGATAGATGCGTAAAATTATTAAAAATATTGGCCATTAATTCGATATAAACGACTAAATAATCTATTTCTCCCCGGGACGATACTTTAGCCGCGTCATCGTTTTGTTAGAGTACTGGATGGCTCGCTACTTTCGTGTGGAGACCCTCTTCTCTGTCTGTGTGACGCAAATAGACCAACTGTTGCTATCGGTAAGTCCGCCTGTGACTTCTCTGAGGGTTGCGTTTGGAGAAATTCTTAAAATGGTTATTTCTTTTGTTTCCTCGGTGTTTCAGGCATCGGAGAATGATAAAATGGTTCATTCGTTTCGCTATTTACCAAAGTTATAACCTGGTTTCCTGAGTGGTTGTCAGAATGTTTCGGGTGCAGAAGGAAATCACAGCTGTTTATAGCTATTGAGGAATTTTGAGTTGTCAGAGAGAGAGGGAGAGACGCGCTCATCTCTTTCTAGGAGAGAGAGAGAGAGAGAGAGAGAGAGAGAGAGAGAAGACACACATGGTGAACCCTTTTAATCTACGCTAATGAGGCGCGAAAGCGCGAAGGTCGTGACGGGCTGAAGGCCCGAATTCGTGGAAGACTGAGAAGTGCTTAAGAGCACGAAGGGTCCCGCCGGGGATTATCCTGCGACGGCGGGAATCGGGCAAAGTCCACCTTGCCTGGCCTAGCGTCTGTCCACTAGAACCCTCCCCCTCTGGGTGCATGGAAAAGCTTCCCGTCTCAACCCTATAAAACGTTTGCCGCCAAACTTGGATGGTAGTAAGTAACCGCAGGTTTCCTGAGTACCCACGAGTATCTGCCACCTTCCCGTCCCCGTCAATTCCACGCGAAGCCTTTCAGAACCCCTTAAGTTCCGTGTATTCTCCTAAAACGCGCGGTCTTTAACCCCGTACTCGTTGGTACTCGTTACCCGAACGCGACGCGTCAAATTCTCGATTCAGTATTCTAAATCAGAAGGCAAGTTCTAAGTTCATCTCCCGTAATAGTAGTTTGTAAAGAGGCTATTATTATGGACTCTACGCCCTCTCTAGCAAAACAGGACTACTCCCTCGGACCAAATCTTTGAGGTAATCGCAACGCGCAACTCCACCCCCCTTTAAGCCTGCGTTAGTTGGCTTCACGTTGTCCGTTTGTGTGTGAGGCGGTCGAACCCGCCAGGTAGCTCTTTGGAGTCGAAACTCGTGTTAATATAACTTAATTAAAACCCTTTTAATTATGTAAATATATTATCTGCATAGTATTAAATTATATTTTTATACTCCGTTTCTATTACTCCAGAACCTTTCCAAGATAAGCAAAGCATTGGCCAACCTAAAATTGCACTTTGAAACTTAATTGCACTCTGATTTGTATATATAATTTTACTCACACTCATACCAGACTAATCCGTTCATAGGCCTCTCTCCTTCGGGCTGAGGAATTTAGGAAAGGTTGGGTTCTAACGTCACCCTATGACAACTATATTATATTAAAAAACTGGTGTACCACAAGTCCATAGAAAGATCTGGGAGGTATAATTCTTTGAGTTGGTCTAGATTTTGAACTGATTTGTGTTTGGCAACTTGATTATACATCCTTAGCTAAATGCAGGTCGGGAACTTGAATCCTACAAAACAGTTCTTTTAAGATCAAGTACTTATGTTATTGTGCAAATCATGGGTGCCGCCTTGTATTCATTTGCTTTAAATGAATTTATTCCTTCAAGAATAAAGATAATTATCTTATTAACTATTTACTAGGTCTTCTGCTACACAAATTTCCCTATAATTCCAATTTTATTCATACCGAAACAATAAAAGTACAAAGCAATTTGGAATTTAAATCTTAAAATGATTATTTTCAACTTTTTCATATCATTTTGGAAGTATAAAATGCAATTTCCTCTCAACTTTGGGGGATTAATCTCCATCGAGGCGACAAAAATTAAATTGTATTTCATTTATCATTCCAAACGTTTGCTAGCCTCATGAAGACTTTTATCATTATTTTGCTGGATTGCTAACCTTTCTGTGGATCTGTGTCATTACCATTTACAAGAAGACCCAATCTTCCTTTGTACCATTATCCTGTGCAGAACAAGATAGCAGTGTTGTCATGGGACCTTTTGATTACAAGTTTAAGGTTTATTAGCCTCATACTGGTTAATCATCATCATCATTTTGATACTCCTTAATGGCTAGCTAGAATTATAGTGTAAAGCTAACTTTTCCTGCAGTGGAGGAGAAGCGACCGACACGAGACCTGAGGCAGTGTGTGCTGGAAGGTTGTGTATTGATTTAACTTCCTTATCGCTTTTGGGAAAATAGGCACAAGGAAAGCATTGCACAAGTACCATTGGAATCCTACTTTCCCTTAAACATTGAGTATACAGTCTATCTAGTATGCCATCAACACAAAAAATCCTAGCCTGCATAAAGGGATTGTGAACACTCTCTCTTAGGGAACTATTCCATTTTTCATGCTCTTAAGTGGGTAGAAAATATATTATTTGTTCATTGGAAAATTTGTTCTCATTTGCTAAGAATTTGACATCTTGTGTATGGTGATGTATGCAAACATAGAGATCATGATATAATTTTTCAACTCCTTTAATTGTATTTTTCTCTATTTGTCAGTTTACTTTCCTAGCAGTATTTTAAAATAGGAGAAAAAAATATTATAAGGAAAGCGTTTAAACCCGGATGGGGGTTTGTGGTGTACCGTATGCCGTAAAGAACAGCTCTCTATCACGTTGTTATCCTGTTCTTCCCTCATGTGTTATAGGGCTCGGTTTGTCAAATGCATCAGCACAAAATGTGTCCTACTCTGAATTACGGATCAACATACAACTTTAAATCCTTTGAATACAGCACAATTATTCTCATTTAATGCAATTCAATATTTTTTCATATTTTCTAAAATATGTTATTATGCGTTATTTTGCCACAAGTAGTAAAATAATTGTTTAAACCATTATATAATATTGGATCCGTTGGGTGCTTACAATTGATGTGGGTGAAAACTGTCCTTAGTTATGCCAACCCTGTGGAAATGTGTAAAGCATTGCTACTTCATCCGCTTAATACAGCCAGGAACTTTACAGCACAAGTAGCAAAACAATCGCGTGCTAAAACCGATGCCACAAGAAATGTAGAAACAGTAACATCTTTGTGTCCTGGTAACCTAAGAGGGGCATTTTAGACTTCCCCAAAATAGTTCTGTCGTAGTTCTTCTAAACATAAGTGCGGCGAATGCTGGAGTCTCCTCATAGAGTCCACATATCCCCCTTGCTGTTTAGAATTATAACTACTAGTAAACCATGACGCAGTAAACTGATCTGGTCCTGGTTTTGTTTAAATTCGAACTGAGTTCGCTCCTAATCCTTCCCTGTCGTTTGCTTGCACTTGCGAAGCACAGGTGTGTTTGCTGATACAGACACATCACTCTTCCATTACCTACTTATTGAATAGCCACGAAGGGACACTAAAGACTTTGTTGCGTAATTCTTTTTCACTTTTTACTTCTCTTTTCCATATTTTTTGCTTTATTAAATCTACCCATGCGCAGACAGAAACCCCCGCATTCAAGTTCTCCAAATGACGAGAGCATGCAGCCTTCAGTTCTTTACCAGCTGGCACTGTGACGGGGTGGGATAGAGAGTGCCAAGGCGGAGCCACCTGAAACTGAGACGAAGAACCGCCGATTTTAATGGCACTTTACTGAACGAACTGAATTCGAGCGAGACGCAAAGGGGGGTTGGGGGAACGAAGAATCCGTGTGGAATCGTGACGTGAATCAAGAGGGCGAATCAACCCCAGAGGAAGGGGTTGTATAATTAGATTGTACGAAGCGAAATGAGGGGGATGATTGTCCCATGGTCACTTGGTTATATCCAAGACCAGGTTGTGGCGTGTGTCCTGGTAGACGCAAAATCGGGGCGCAGGGGACAGAAACACAGAGCGAGACCCCATCTAGCAGAAACAAGGACAGTACGGGGCATTTAAAAAATCATTTTCAGACTAAAACTCAGGCTTCGGTTTCAGTTTAAATGGTTCCGATAATGTGGGTTCTATTTGTTCGTTAGCTTGGAAGAAGGCGGGGGGGGTAAATTGATGTGTTATAGGACAATTTCCAAAAGAATGTTGTTTGCCCCTGTGTAGAAATTCATCCTGCCAAAGATAAATTCCTCTTAGCAAACGTTGCCCAACGACATTCGCTGAGAAGGATAATTTCCAGCGAAGGACAATATATCTCAGAAGTCAAATGGACCATCAAGGAAAATTCCCTCTTCGGATAAATCCCCTGAGGAGCTATGCTTTGAGGACAATTCTACCTCTAGTTATTTGTCCTTAGGATAACTTCCCCACTTCATTTCTCCTAGGAAAAGTTTCCCCCAAACAATTTCATCATCATGTTCTCTTCATGGTCAAGTGCTCAAAGATAATTAAGATAACAAATAATTTATAAAACTCTAAATAACATTCTCAAAATAACGAACAAACAATAATTCTAAAAGAGGTAATTATTTTAAATAATGAGAATAAAAGCAAATTTTTAAAATGAGATAAAATGTCTCTTTTTTATACTTTTATCCAAAAGAATTATATAATAATTTCAAAAGCTTCCATGATAAGTATTTTTGTACTTTTAAATTATTTTAATTTTAATATCAGGTTATATTTATTAACTTGGAAATGTTTGAAAAATGTAAAGTATCTATTTAATTTGATTTATTTGATTTATAAAACCGCAAAGAAATAAAATTCTGAAATATTTTGTTCGCTTCATAAAATTGACTTTTGGTCTGTCTAAGAGTAAACAATCCTTGTTTTATTTCGAACATTAAGAAACTTCGCCTTTTTATCCGCTTCAAAACCTAATTATATTGAAAGACACCCTGTTTATTAAAACAAAATACTATTTTCCAATATTTAATAATTATTATCTAGAAGGTAAGATTCTTTTAATTACGGTTTCTGGAATAAAATTGAATAGAATATTTCAGACATGTCTTGGTACTTAAGGCTTCTTTTTTCTAGAGAAAGCAGGTATTTCTTGCGCCTCCTGAAGTTGATCAATCCATTTTGAGATGGTAGAGCGTGCAGTGTTTTGAATATGTCATGATTACACGAAATTTTGACAATAAATTACATTTGATATTCACGCCAGAGTTTACTAAATATTTTTGAAAGAAAAGATGAAATATTCAAAGAAAAATATTAAGTTTTCTAAATAGTCTCAAAGTTACCATAGCAACAAAAGTCCTGCACTTTCTTTTATTCTATTACTTCCAAAAGATGAGTCATGATTAAGGAAGTTTTACTCTGAATATTCAAAATCACTCGTATTGTTTGGGGTGGCTAAAAGATGATATGAGTTTTTCAGATATTAGGGTGACACCGACCGTGATAGGAAAGCGCTACGCCATTTCTGTGCTGTTTTCATTTGCTAAGTGGTGTATTTTCTCTGCTAAACAACCCTCATCCATAAATGTCAAATAGAGGATCTTGTTATCAACAAGGTTTATCGATGTAAGAGTCCTGAAAATTGTACTGTAGTGAAATGTCTTTCAAGAGGACGGGGTTTGGATTAATTTTCAGAAGATTTTGAAGATCGCATCATAGAATAAAAGTTGCTCGCATCTTCATTTGAAGAGACAACTTTATAATTTTGAAAACTCGGATAAAAAAGCTTTTGTCTTCTTTGATAAACTCCTGAATGAAATAAAAGCCTCAGCTTTATACAACTTCTTCGTGAGAGAACAAATCAGTCACTAGAGATAAATGTGATCGAGATTCTTTAAGTTTTGTAGTAATTTCTCAATGGCTTTTACCCGAAGACAACATATGAATAAAATAAACTCAACTACCATTCGGAAAAGCGAGAATGGTATTCAGTTAAGCTCAAATCTTGGGAATAGATTTTAAACTTGACATAAAGAGACCAATGAAATGAATTTGCTAAGATCACTTGATTTCTGTGAGGACAAAAGAGGAACATTTTTTTAGTCACAAAACCGAAAGTCTTTACAGAATTTTCTTCTCCATCATCCACACAACAGTTGTGGCATTTTAAGGCAAGGTTGATAGATTACTTCCTGTCTATCACGTATCACATTAGGACATAATGATGACTGTGGAATGATTTTCTAACCGCTTCTTCACCTAAACGCTGTCATTATTTTCTTAAATAAGCCAACTGTACTCTCTGAGACCATATATGTGTGAATATTACACAACCTCACATTTATCAGCATTTTTGCATGTATGTGATTAAGTAGTTTGTACGTTGCTCGCACTCAAGTGGAAGGACAACATTCGCCAAAACCTTCTGCTTTACATCTAAACAAACTTCCCCGGGCAATAGATCTCTTACTTTTATCCCTCATGGATAAACTGAATTAGGAAGGATGTGTCCTACTAGTGCAGCTGTCCTCCAAGGAAAATTTACTGTTGCCAAATATCTAGGCAAGATTTTTCTATTGAGATGGGAAAGTGTCCTTCTGACCTAAATTGTCCTCAATTGAAAAATGTCGTACAGGAATAAGGAAATTATATGCTTTAGGGGGAAATCATCATCTCAAAGAATTTTCCCTTCATTGCAATTGACCTCCTAGGAAAATTGTCCTTAGAGGTAAGTTTTCCTTACGGTCGAATGTCTAGAAAAAATACAGGGGAAATTTGTTTTCCGACTTAAACTTTCCTTCGGGAAAAAGTGTCCTTGTAGCCAAAATGTCTATTCAGGAATTATGTTAAGGAAAATAGTCCTCACACACATTTTCCTTCGAGTATATTGTATGTCGCTTTAAATTGTCCTTTTGGAACAGTTGTTCTTGGGCACTTCATAAGGAAATTGTTTTTAGGGATAAATTGCAATCGATGGAAATTGTCCTCTGGTCGCAATGTCCTATCGCCATTGTTAAACAATGGAATTCCTTGATAATGTTTTGCGTTTTCCTAAAATCTAATCCAATGGGGAAAATGAAGAATGTTTTCTGTCCATTATATATGAGACTGAATCGAATAACCTCCCAGAAAGGACACGAACCCTGTTAAAGCACCCGGTGACACCCATTGGTTACTCTCATGCCAACCAATGCTACATTTTGTGACGTCATGAATGGTTCTAAGACACGTTCCTATGAAACGCCACCGGTCATTTGTTGCTTTCGCCCCCTCAAAAGAACATAAATGCCGCTGGTACATTACTATGCTCTTTTCGCTCGCAACCCCTTGCGAAGTAATGGGTCAAGCTGTGTTCTTGAAGTCTCTCATTCACGCCACCTCTTCCTGAGTCATTTGAAGTGAAAATTCGAAGAGGGGTTTTCGGTTCGATTCCTGGTTCCACGATCCTGGATAATTGGTTGGTGCAAATCTCAGGCGGTCCTGATATTCCCGGCTTGCTAACGTCCGTGAATCTCTGGTTATCGTAGCGAGGAACGAATTCCTTTCTGTTCCAGGCCATTAATTCGTAATGGAGAGGGCGGAAAATCGGGCTTCAGACCCATTTCGGCCGTTCGGTGTTAATCTGTGGCGGCTTAAGGATGAAGGGAATTGTAACCCTCTCAGGACGAGACGTTCCCTTTAAGGGAGGTGGGCGAGGTTGATTAACAGGCAAATGGAGGTGGGCGGGGTTGATTAACAGGTAAATGGGGGTGGCTAATCGCCCACAGGCAACATTCGGAAAGTAAGAATGGGGGCTGCGTCTGAAAGTGGAAGGTGTAGACGAAAGAGATGTCATGTTTTTCTGAAACAACTGGAAGGAGAACTATGGGATGCTGTGAAAAAGAGTGGGAGTGTATGGTATGCGAGGATTTATTATTACAGGTCGGATATAAATTTGTTATTAGTGGATAGAGAAGTGTGAGAAAGAAAGTTAGTCAATTTTTACATAATAAATGTCGTCATCGCGTTATGTTTCAGCGTTGGGTGAAGATGAAGATGAATGAAATGGCAGTTGGGTGGGTTCCCCTTCTTAGTCGGAATAAGTGTTCGGGCCATAGCCAGCAAAAGAACAGGCACCGAGGTGAAAGGGAGCTGAGGAGTAAGGTCAACCTATTTCAAATCTGTGTTGATTCCACTTTGCCGTGAATCCCTTGGGGAGACCAAAGCCTTCCTCGTCCCTACCATCATCTTTCTCTCAAGTTTTCTCTTTCTCTTTCACTCTCCTTTTATCTACTCACTTTTCCTAATTTATAATGGATGCCATTAACTACTTAGTGGCAATAACACCCCAGCATCCTCCAACTTGAGGGTAGCCTAAACATGGAGTACAAAGAGCAGCAAGATGGGGGCGTCTCCCCCCTAAATCGATCCAAATTCTTGACTTAATCCGGGATTAGATTCTTGAAGGCAGAGGAGTGGGAGGGGGCGAGAGATCGGCCCCACCATTTTTACGGAAAATACTATACATGTTTTAAATCCTGGCCTAGACCCATTAGAGGCGCTTTATTCACATCTTCTTCCATATACTTCTTTAAGGAAATAGAGGATTCCTGCCACTCCTATTTTGGACCTCTTCTCACCCTGTAGCGCAGAGTCTTGTACATGTAATGAGGTTGCGAGTGGTAACCACCGACCTCCCAAAGGAGAAGTTCAAAGCCAAATAAATTATAATCATGGATTCCAGAATCTTTCTATTATCTAACCACTTTATAACCTGACACCATGCCATTTTCATTTGGTTTCCTACCATAGTGCAAAATCAATCGGTTTGAAAATGTGAGTTTCAGAGATACCTGATTTTATCAATGGGTATTTATATCAGGGAAAGGGTTGGTAATCACCTCAGGTAATGGGGTCCAATTTGGTCAAGAACAAGAGGCGTTGGATATAGATTTAAGCATCGTCAAAAGAAAGTCAAGAGGGTTCTGATGATGATGTTACTGGAGAAAGGTCCCAGACTGACTCATGACTCAGAGGAGCAGGTGATCACATTCGGTCCCTGATGTTGGCTATTACATAACGGCGATCATTTCCTTAGGAATAGCGATGTAGAGGTAGTATGGCTGCTCCAATGCGCATGAACCTATAACTCAGATCACTTAAGTGGCTGGTACTGAATGAAAATACCAAGCCTTTATCCAGTGGAAATGAATATCTTTGCAACGCACATGACGATAATGACCTGTTACTTCTCCAAGAAGTCAACCATTAAGGGTTGAATGAGCACAACAGCTCTCTGTCTCTCTCTACTCTTCGCATTGAGGGAAAAGCCAGGATCTCAAAGCCCTCTTTCTGGGTGGGGCATTCGAGCTTTTTGGCTGCCGAAATATAAACAATCGCTTCAGAGACGAAAACAGCCTTTTATTTTTGAGAGAAAAACAGGATTTTGTTCACATTCGTCGCAGGTACCTCTCTTGAAGTTGGGCCAGAATTCCGCTGTTAATTTGTATGAGAGATTCATTAGCCAATAATTGGGTATTTCTAACGTCTTGTAGTTATTTATCTGTGGGCATAGGTTTAACCGAATGTTTCAATCGGAGGTTAAGTTAACAGAACAAAGATTTTCTACTCTCAACACATCAGAACTTGCTTAGCACTTTTCGTGTCTAAATCTTTAATTACATTTATGAACGTACTTCATAATTTATATCAAACCACTCTTTTGATTGTTTAATTATCCCTACACTTACACTACTCTCGAGATAGTGACTTTCAATGTTTCCTGAAAACCACCATAACATCATACGGTTTCACTCCATCCCGCCATAAAGTCTTTTATCCCTTTCATAGTGTTAAAAAGATCGCTTCACTACTTCTACTCTCGAACAGACTTAACTTCATACTAAAAAAAGATTCCTTTCACACACAGGTCTGAATGGTTACATTCACACCTTCATCATTGACTATGAAAAAGAGAGGCAATCACCGGTGTTCTCAAGGTCGCTTCCATCTCTTACAATGCAGAATCACCATCTCCTGTACGACTTTCACTTTATCCCAACTTTCTCACAAACCGCTCCACCTTTGTTAATGGGTTGCCACCCGAGTAACCTCCTCCTATTTTGGGTAATGAGGTTTAATCTAGTCATATTCACACTAATAGACTCATTTGCCTTCATTATATTTGGATGCTCAAATTACTCTCTTTATCTATCCTTAATCTCGCCCTTATTCATAACTCGCACAAAGGCCTTGGCGTAACTTTCAAATTTACTTCTGCAATAATTTCTGTTTTTGACACACATCTGCTCACACTGACGAACACCTCTTCCTGCTCTCTGTTTTCTTACCTTCTTGGAATTATTCCACCGGTACATTCCTCAACACCACTGAACACAATGCCCCTCTTCTCCACCTTCTACCAACCCGCGCTCCTTTTCGCTGTTGTAGTTACTTTAAAGGTCACATGATCCGGGTTTGGACCTAAGATTTGAGATGAAGGGATGTTCTTCTCCCCAAACAAAGGGGGAAGAGCAATATTAGGAAGGGGAGTGATTAAAATTAAGGAAAGAAAGAGTGGCACTGTCGCAGCCTAGAGTGCCATAAACGGCTACGTCACCCATGGCAGTGCCATACAAGAACAATTAGTATCCCAAAGAAGAATAAGAACTTTGGCACTGCACAAAAATGCCTCAAACGTACAGGGGTGAGGAACGTTATTTTCTGATCGCTCGGAGGAAAATAGAAGAACCAACGTCAAATATAAGAAGGACGTCATCCTTTTTCTTCGCGTTCTCTCCCTTGTTATCAAAGATCCGAGGACTTATTGGTGGTAATCGAGAAGAATGTTACCTATTTATTCAATACAACCTTTCTTCGTAAGTGGAATGGATAACTTTGACAGCCGCTTCATTCATCGTTTCCATGTGATTTGATATCATGCGCTGAGGTGTTTGATGCGCTGCCTTACATTTCACCTCAACCGAAAGCATAATAATAATAAAAAAAATTTCTGCAGCGCTTTTCGTTCCTCTCTCACACTCCTTCTCTCTATCTATATATGCCCCATCACTCTTTATTCTCTATCTCTCTTACTGATTATCTTAATCCCCCCCTCTTTTTTTCTCTCTACGTTTTTTATATAACTAACGAGTACGGCCAAAGCTGGAATACAGTGCACATGAATGGACACCTTCCCCTATAGAAGAAGAGTGGAGGCTGAAGAAGGTGGAGGTTTAGGCAACGAAATAAATCACATCATTCAGACACAGAAACCACAAAACCAGGCTGGTAGACCTCAACACGTTAACTAACCTCTTCATACAGAATTCTAAACGAATCGACGAATGGAATTGAAGGATTCTATTCACAATTAGAAAAAACGCTGGTGGAAATGGATAGAAATTGAAGGCTAAAAGATTCTCCTAAAGACGCATCGAATCGACTCTTCGAACGTGATTTCCAAAGAACAGGCGTCGATAGGATTAAAATAAGATAGACAACATTTTACGTACTCTTGCGCTTTTGACCATCGCGCTAAAGTTCTTGGGACAACTCGTGTGTATATAAATAGGTTTACAATCCATTGAACTTCCTGAGGGCGGCTGTAAGACCTTTGACGTTTCCCTATTTAATTTAACTCTATTTCCCTTTCTCACATCTCCATCTATCGCTCTCATTCTCTCTTTTACATATAAAAGATAGGGATCGCCCACGGAATTTAATGCATCTCGAAACTCTTGTTTAGGTCAAATTAAGAACGTCTTAAAAGATCATTTCAAGAGTCCACGGGACTCAAAATTATTGGCACGAAAATAGATTTATGTTAAATTCCTCCTGGATAATGACAAGGACGCAAATTTTTGGTAAGTTACACTCAAAAAATATGGAAGTTCCTGTATTTAATTATTATAAGTAATGTATGTATACCTTGTCCATAACCCTATATTTTAGGAACGAGATCTTTTGAAGTTGTAAATAAGATTTTTTCTTTTAGTTCGGTTGTCACCGAAGTATATTTAAAATTTTTATCAAAGTTATTTCTAATAATTCCTTTATAATATAAAAAATAAAATGAATAAGTTCAGAAATATATACAAGTATCGAATTTTGGTGATTTTTAAAAAATAAAAGAATCATGATAGGCCATAGGACACAGAACGATAGTCTGCCAGCGAAGCGCAAGCTCCTTCTGTAAGGAGGAGTGGCGAAGCTGCTCCTCTTGTTGCTCTATAAATTTAATTTGTTTGCGCGCCTTAAACCAATATCATTTCTTTTACGAAATTTAAGAGATGTGTTTGTCTAACTATCCTTATGGAATGGCACTTGGCAATATTGTGTCAGATAGTGTTACGCTTATATGGCATTAAATGTACATGTATTATATATACCAGTAATGGCATTATCAATATTACCTGAGCGTACTAGAGCGCTAAGGCTATCAAGGAGTCAAAGAGCTGCTTTTTATTTTAAATGATCAGCTCTGAATCAGAATTGAAACTAAAGACAATAACAAATTAATAGCAGGAGGGAAATATATTTTTCCTAAAATATAGACGTTGTTGTCAATCTTCGGGTCTTCATTCGCGTTAGTTAACGCCCTTCTTTTCTTGGAAGGTGGGGGAGACGGAACATCGTGTGCAACACGTTCAAAGGAAAGTGTTCAAGGAAAGTGACGAGGGAAATCTATTGTTCACAAGGACAGAATCTGCTGCGGAAAAAAATGTGCACGATAGAAAATCTTTCCCGAATGAGACGACGAAAGGGAGGGCTAAAATACTGTGACCGGGAGCGAGATTATTAAATTGGAAATATTTTATGATGTTAGGAAAGGAAATATTTGCCAAAAATATATTTCTCAGTGGAAAATTGTTGCCACAAATATTCTAGGCTTTATGTCTCCTATTAAAATGTAAACTTTTAACCTCACAAATATTTGCAAGCTTGAATTTCAAAATCCTTTTTATTAACGATAGATAGCCTTATCTTTTCCTTGCAGGAGACGCCATAGTTGGCTTCGTTATGAATGCGGCTTTTTTATCCTGCATTTTTTTCTTTGTTAAATTGCGCTTGAGATCTCCCAGGTGTTATTAAATTTATTTTCGTATTTTACTTCTATTTTTATTTGGGGGGGAGCCCATCTGGCGACTGCCTAGTTGGGGGGGCGCAGCTTCTCTATGTATATGCTTCAATAAAGAATGGACTCGAATATTCTGGACCCAAAACAGAGCGGCAAAATTGGGACTAATTTGAATGTATTTAAATTCCAAATTTAAAAATAGAGCAAATTAAAAAGGGGCATAAAATTAAGTTCTTGAGTTCTATTCGCCTTAATCGGATTTATTAACATTTTCTCAATTAATTCACTTTTTAATAAGTATAAGAAAGAAAAATTAAAGTTTGCCGTGTTCTTTTCAAGATTTTGATTAGTAAATAAAGACTTTGAGGGTAAGAAGAATGTTTACGTAAAACGAAAGTTTGAAAAACATGTTTTTATTTGAAGATTTACAATAGAGACGCAATTTTAATTCTAGTCGTGTGAATCCTGTTTTTCTTTATAGTGAACTGATTATTTTGCGTCATCGTTTGATGCCTAAAAATGCGATCGTCTCCTTAACGTCGGTTTCCGCAATAAACCTAATATTAAGATGTTATTTCTTCAAATAGTTTATAACGTTTCTGGGACGTGATTAGGTTATATAAATAATCATCTCCGCATCTCATATATTACAGGGCTCTCAACAGAGTTTTTATCCTACTACCAAAAAGTCCTCATAAAAGGACATAAAAAGAGAATATAGGATGCAACTGAGTGCAATTCACATAAAAACCTGTCTATTTGGTTGAATAGAGAATAACTGAATATAAAAGTGTAAAAGTCAACTGAAACTTGAAGGAAATTGAATATATTTTCAATTCTCAATCGAGAAATCTCCGTCGTTCCATCCAGGGGAATGTTAGTAAATAAATAGAATTGATCAAAACAATAATTGGAGTTGACTGAAATCAATCTCTGTTCCTTCTTCTGTGTTCATTAATAGAAATCGGATTTAAATAGAACAAAGAATTAAAAGTTTGTATTTAATCCTATTTAGAGCTGAATAAATTGGCGAATCAACGGTTGATTGAGGAAGAAAATTAAATGAAGAGTAGAAAATATAGAGGTGAAATGTATTAAAGAATTGATGAAAGTTTCAAAAGATGGAGAAGAAAAAAATATTCCTAGAAACCAAGTACATATTATTTTGTAAAATCTTTCTTACATAATTATGTAGTTATATATTACACAGGGTTCTGTTTTGTTCTAATTTTAATAGTTTTAATTGATATATTAAAAATATATAATATAGGCTAGAAACACGAAGGATATTTTGATATTTATTCAATTAATTTCAGACCAAATTGTAATATTAGGTAATGCTTAGATTAAAGCGAATGAAAAAATAATATGTTAGATGATGGTTTAACAAATATTCCCCTTTTTATAGATGACTTGACGAAGCCTCGGTTTTAACTGAGCACACGAAACATGCAGAGTTTTCTGCTGATATTTTCCCCCAGAGTTGTTCTAGTTCGTACTTCAGAACTTCCACATTTCAATAAGATTTAGTGAAAGCGCCCACACCATCACAGAATCTAACTTCCGTCTCTTGAGAGATGTCACCTCTTCAACAGGAAACTCATTTTTATTATGTGTCCAATCACGACTATTATGTGTGTTGTGGTTGGTCTTGAAGATGAAAAACTTGACATAGGTCTAAAGAAATGAAAGATTCGATGGCTCACGGAGTGGTTGGAGAAGCAGAGTTGCTCTTTCTACTCGCTTCTCTTCCTTTGAGTTACATAGCAGATGTCCTATAGCTGACTTTAATAGGGTGTGTTGGGTGGTCCTTGTAATTTAATGTCATGGTTGTCTCTTAAGATATTTGAAAGCCTTAAAACCACCCAGATCTTTTCAAAGTAGGGTTAAGTATTTTGGATATTTCTTCGCTGTCTTCCAACTTCTCTCCAAGTTCTCGATTGATTCAAATGTTCCAGTGATCTTTGTAAACGGGTGTTGTCTCTTTTGGAACTTAAAATTTGATTCAGAAATTCAATAAATCCTGATACAAACTGCAAGAATGTAAGTAATTATTACAAATTCGTATAAAGCTCAAAATAAGAGCACTTTTTTACTTTTGATTCCCTCATCTGGCTGTTTTCCTGTTACTTCCCTTAAATGAATAGACCCGGTTACTTGTGAAAGAGGGTGTTTACTACATATAGCCCCCTGAATTCAAACTTTTGTTCCTTGGATAGAAGTTTTCGTCCTCTTACATCGCAAAACCGTGGTTAGCTTCGTGCAAGTTTGGATAATATACATATATCTTTTTTTTCTAGCGTATGACACTGGGTTAGTGTATCTGTATTTTGTAGTAATTTATCATTCTTCGATTTTCTTAGTTTTCACGAGATTAAAAATTAAATTTCTCGCTTTAAATCGTTTCTGCTTTATTCGTTTATAATGATGCGCCTCTGACACGCTAATTTGAGTTTTACCCAGCAACTACATAATGGAACATGGGTAGAGTCTCCCGTAGACTTTATGGTGTTAACTTGATATCGCTTAAAGGTTTGATTGACAAAATAGCCACTATTTACCTTCAAAGTTCCCAAAGAACCGCGCTCACTATAATTGTGGTTCTTAACTAAATATCTCCTACTTTAGTTCCCTTGAGGGTTTTGAATGATGTCAGCGCCCGCAGTTTTATCAAATTTGTCGATTCATAATTTCCAGGAAGGTTCTGAAATTAACCGAAATGTCTTCATTTTAAGTGTTTTGAGTTAAATCCAGATTTCGAGTTGTTGATGGGGCCTGTGCATAATTCCTTTGAAGAACTGGGCCCCGTGCTAAAGACGGTCGAATGAGGTAAATCCTTTGTGTCCAATGCTCCTTCAGGGTTCTCTAAGGAGACTATTACAAGCCCGGTGATTCTGTGTTTTGCTCTTCTCAAACGGGCCGTTCTGTGATTTATACTGTTGATGATGGACACACCCTCCATACTTCTCTTGAATGTCACTTGATAATGGCTCATGACACGCATTACTGGCGATGGACACTACCAGAGCAATATTAATAGACCTTAAACAATGTTCACTTTCTAAATGAGTTGTGGAACAAGTGTTACTCTACAGTATGTGATGGAGACAAAGATGTTTCTGAAGCCTGATCCTTGAGCTCAAAGGTGATGTGTTTTGGAGAGGATCCTGTGCATTTGTGATTCAAATAGGAAAACTTGACCCTATCACTCTAGTTCTTTCACACAAGTCCTCCATAATCCACTTTGAAGTGGGAGGGATTTAGAGCGTGAATATAAGTTATGGTTTTCTGGAAATTGTGTTACGATCCAACCTCTCAACTCAGCTTCACAAGATCTGCTTAACTTCTACCTGCCCCAATATAATGACAAAGAAGATGCTTCTTTGAGAATTACCTGGTCTGAGCTCCTCTTTTGGCGACTAGAAACCAACATGAGCTCTCTAATTGGATCAGCTGACCTACTCAACCTTCCAGGATTCCCAACTCCGCAGGCAAGTCCTGAGGACTACCTCTTGACGGAGGTCAGCAACATGAGTATGCTGTCCAACGAGACCTCCCTAGCACCGGTTAATGGCACGCCCGACTTTCCTTCGTTTCCCACATACATGCAGGTGGTGTACAGCTGCTGTTACGCCCTGACCTTCCTGGTAGGTGTGGTAGGGAACATATTGGTGCCGGTGGTGATCTCCCGGGACCAAGAACTGATCGGTTCGTCGACGGGGGCCTTCATCGTCAACTTGGCCCTGTCGGATCTGCTGGTGCTGCTCGTGTGTAACCCGGTGGTCATCGTCGAGCTCTTCTTCCCGCCAGAGATGTGGGTCCTACCCGCACCCATGTGTAAGTACACCTCGAACCCTCAATCATCTTTGTCCTCTGTCCCCACTCGCGTTCAGTCCCCGTGATCGCCCCCACTCTCTCGGTTTCAGGCAAGATGATCCCCTTCGTCGAGCTGATGGTGGAGAATGCCTCCATCCTCACCATCCTTGCCATCTCCATCGAGAGACACCATGTCATCTGCCACCCATTGAGAGCCGCTCGCACCTGTACTCGAACCCGGGCCGCTATCATCTGCGCCATTGTGTGGCCGGTCGCAGCCGTCATATCCAGGTCAGTGGGCATCTTTGTTTTAAGGGTGGTGTAGAGATTTTGTGTGGCATCAGCTTGTAAGCGTGTCTCAAAGACCCTTATCAACACTTTCGGCCTCAATTAATTGTCAGTGTAGATAATTCTTACATAATAAACAACGATCAGATGATGTGTAGATCAAGTGATCTACACAGCCAGTGCCAATACTAACTTCTTTAATGTTTTTTTAACATCGATTAATGCGTGAGATTAATCTAAATATTAGTTATGTTTTGGATATTAAGGAATAAATTATCTTTTTCTCCCTGGGATGATTCTTCAGCCCCGTCATTGTTTGGACAGAGTACTGGATGGCTAGCTACGTTCGTCAAGAGACCCTAATCCCTGTTTGCGTGATGCGAATAGACCAGTTCTGGCCCTCTGTAAGTACACCGGGGACTTCTCTGAGGGTTGTGTTTCCAGAGATTCTTAAAATGGCCTTGATTTATATAGGGATTCCTCAACGCTTATTTTGTGTTTTTTCGGTGGTTCAAGCTTCAAGGACGGGTAAAATGGCTCATATGTTTCACTGCTTCCCAAACTTAAAACTTGCTTTCCTATGAAAATCATATGTGTTTTGATAGGTATTGAAGTATTTCAAGTGTGCCACAAGTCCATAGAATGCTTTGGGCCGTTAATTTCTTACATTTTGTCTAAATTTTGAACAGTTTTATGTTTTCTTAGTTTTTATCGCTAGCTTTGTGCTAAATTTCCTGAGCCCCGTCAACTACTTGCGTGTTAGCCTTGCATTAGCGTCTTTTCCAAAATTCTTTTAAGACTATTTTTCCCAACAAATATGATTTCCTTTAGAAGCGTAATACTTTTCTGCCAGTATTTCAACTCGGAGAAAACTGCATCATGGGTAAAACATATTTTACAGCTTTCTCTCACGATGGCATCCTGTTCTCTCATTTATTCTTTTTATCTTTTCTCTTATCTTTTAAGTCTCCTCTTTCGTAAAATGCAATTATTAAGGTCGAAAACCTGGATACGATTGTGTTATTTCAGTCCTATTTGTGTAACGGTACGGTAGTGTTTAGATGGGGTCCCATACCGACACATCAGGATGTTGGAAACGGGATTTGAAGGTCTTAGCGAGGCTGTTCCCGGGAATTGGAGCGGGAAATCGTCAAAGTGACAGGGGATATTTCACTTCCCAACCATTTATCAAATCCTCATTCCAATCCTTTTGTGTATAGCTTATATATATATATATATATATATATATATATATATATATATATATATATATATATATATATATATATCGGGGATGGGGCGGTGTACACCCCATCTGCTAGGTAAAGACTCTCGCCCCTTGACAGATCTACATGCTGTCGCTGAACGTGGGCATCTTCTTCATCCCGCTGGCGTTCTTGGTGGCCCTCTATACCCGCATCGTCCGACAGCTGCTCATCGACCACAAAGAACTCAGCTCGCACATGACCCGCGGGCACCTGAGAGCGCGCAAGCAGGTGGGGCTTATTTCGTCTGGGGGGACAATGGCATAATAGCGCCACATCCATAGCAGCAAACCTGCGCCCCTTTTCATAAAACGATTGCCACACATCTATTCAACGAGTTAGAACTGCCTGAACATAAAACCTCTCTCGCTCATAGATCAGGGTTACTACGGAGTGGAAGGCACGACCGAGTTAAAAGCCTTTTATAAAACCATTACTATTAATAATAGTAGTACCTTCCCTCCTGAGACTGCGATTGCAGACTATTCGTTTGTCCAACAGGTAGTGGTCATGCTGGGCACGGTCGTGGCGAGCTTCTTCGTATGTCTCCTGCCCTATCACGTCTTCGGGCTGATCCATTTCTTCGTTACCGACGTCTCCACTCTCATGAGTATCGTAAGTACCCTCTATATTTATGTGTATGCGTATTTTCATCTCAGCAAGACCTTATACACACTGTATGTATGGGGGTGTCCCTCTTAGCTTGTCAATCTGCTTGTCTGTCTCAGTGTGAGTGCGTGCTTTAATGGAGTCTCTTCTCTATCCTCTCCTCTCTGGTTTCGCTCGATTCTCCTTCATCTCTTTCCACTGTTATCATGGTTTAGGTTTGGTGGCTGTTAATCTTTATTTTTTTTGTTGCACACCATCCCTCCAGCCCCTAAAAAGTGACTGAAGCCCACCTCCCTCCCTCAGGATGTGTACTTCAACGTCCTCTTCTTTTCACGGTCGATGATCTACGTGAACTCGGCCGTGAACCCGATCCTCTACAACTTGACCTCAACTCGATTCTGGGACTCGCTAGCCCAGATTTTTGGGTTCAAGACTAAGCACTCGAACCTCTCCCGCACCTCCTCCTTCCACCCAGGACTCACCCATCATGTGGGAGCGGTTCTACCGGCCCTCACGGCCTCCCACCAGCTACACTGGTCATTAACAATCCCGTGGACCGGAGGCCATCGAGACCAAGTCTCCGCTCACTCTACCCACTCCCTCAGACTTCCCAACCTTTCTAGTGAACCCCCATGCCCTAGGAACCCCGAGATCAACACTCACGCCACTACCATCCTTCCATGCCGGAATGTCTCGACCTTGACCCTCTCAACTCAAGAGAGTAGTCCAGCGTCCTCGGACCAAACCGTGGACAGTAGAACCCTAAACAAAAAGCGATTCTGGAAAGGAAAATCCTCCCCCAGCTCAGGGCCCTACCCCCTTTTCAAGGGGTACAGCCTCAGTCTCTGCAGGGCAAAGCGTCCCCCAACATCGGGCAAAAGCCCCTTCTTTGGCCGAAGTGCCACCCTGTCACCCGGTCCCTCTCACCTATCCGATAACGGGTCTTACACTTACAGGGGGCGGCAGTGCAAGACCTGTAAGATACCCACTCATGACCGTGGGCAAAACACCCTCAGGGAGACAGAACACCAACCTCAAAATGTCTTCAGCTGTACAGAAGAAATGAGGTTTCCTCATGAATCAAAGGAGAGTTATGTCTAACGAGGGGCTGACCGAACCCACTTTATGTTGCTAACAAAAGCCCCTACCCCCTACCAATGCGACAATAAGTAGGTTTCTTCCATAACTGGAGTGACAGAGGTGGCCACCTTCACTAGATCTTTGTGAACAGAGGACCCCAGGTTTATGTTCCCCGCGCATCTGACATTTCCATCACAAATCACAAAAATGATCTTAATAATCTAAGAATTGGAATGACATCGAGCGTCATAATTCAAATCCTACGAGCTCTGTATTTAAGCTTATCATCCTCAGCAAGTGCGTTTCTCTCTTCTTTCTTTTTCTTCCTCGTCTTTTGTAACTAAACCAGACAAACTAAGACAAAGGCAACGTTGCATGCCTCACATCGACGTACTGCAATGCACGATGATTCCCCATCCTCTCATCTCTTTAATTTACCACCATGCTTCTTCCTTTCAGTCTTTCATGAACATTTTCAGAAATTCTCAACCAAAACCTTACCATCAATAATTTCTTTTATCATTCTCTCATGCTACATCTCCGAAACAAAGATGCCATGAGAGAAATTATAATCATTTCTCCACTACGCTTCCAGCCATCATAGAGAGATGGATCCTCAAGCATAACATATATACATGCAGGTTGTTTTTATCTCTTTCCCAGCACAAATTGCCCCGTTATCCACTAACACAAGCCTGAAGCCTGGTCATTGAGCAGGCTTAAACTCATTGTTAAATGCTGTGAACATCATATCCACAATAGTTTCCGCTACTTTATAAACAATAACATTTTTCTCGTTCATCACAACTGTGTTTTCCTTCATTTGCTCCTTCAATGCAGATCCAGCATATTTCTGCTGACTTCACAACAGATCCTAAAACCATTTACTCAAGCATGGTCCCACGAAGGCATCCAAAATGAAGCAAAAGGAGACGACTTCTTGGAAAAATGTTTTCACAACCGCACATTTCATTCTCCATCTCCTTAACACCCATCCTATCGTTATCGAATGTAGCACCTTCAAATGTACAGGCTATTACCATGTACACTTTGTCATTCCACAGGCAAATTTGGTTCTCCTCTGTGGGTCACTATGTATTATGCGCCTCTTCCTTATATCTTTTGTTTTATTGAAGGATTTTCATTTTGTCCTGATTATCTTCAACATGTTTCATACCTACATCTCCACTTTATTGGGTGTTTCATCTCATTTACCTCCTGATCGATCCATATGATATCCGTGTCTTTGCTGAGCAATGTAATCTATTTTTACTATTTAACTCTACTCTTCTAGAAGTTGTTGACTTTTATTGATTTTATTCACTCAATTCTATCCAGGTTTTCTATAGAAAAACAATTGAATAACAATAAAAAGAACAAATAATAAAGTAGTGAATAAAATCGAGGACTTATACCGAGAACGAACTTCATCCCTTATAGACTCTGTGGTCAGGATAATTTCACTCCTTTTTAGGTACTGCGGCAAATAACTTCTTGAAATCGAAGTAAAATACATATTTTTATCGTTCACGTTATTATAGGATATCATAACAAAGATCATGCGAATTAATTAAATCCGACTTGTGATTGTAAAAGCCAAGTTGACTGTTAAGTATCACACTATGCTGGTCTCAGTGTTTAGCTGTTTTCCATTTGATGATGAATGTTGAAGTACTTGGCAACTCCTGTAAAAATTCCTACAAACACCGTTGCCAATCAAAATTAGATAGGGAAAAAATTCTAACGTTATTCAATACCACGAAAGTTTGGAAAGTGTAACCTCAGGAAACATCGCCAAGTGGTACCTGGCAACTCTTCTTCCCTCGCCCGAGAACCACCTGGCAATACAAGGCGGAGACGTCTCTCTCTTCCGTCGGTTCCTTCCAGTCGCATCGGACCCAAGAATAGATAACCAAAACATTATCGGGTTTTAGGATGAAATTTTTGTATCCCTCAAAATAATTGGAAATTTCGCCTTCTTGCTTTAATCAACTAAGGAGATCTTTGTATACGATTCCTAATTATCTCTATTTTTTACTCGTATCAAGAGATTACATAAATGGTGTATAGCAACAAATAACTATTAGTAACCACTCTCTCTCCGCTATATCGATAAGTGTACATCTATACTCTTGGGTTCCCGTGAGGTCACTTGTATTATATGTACGGGTTATGTACTATATGTCTGAAATTGCGAGGTGCACAATGTTCCTGGCCCGTTCATGAGTGCAGTCAAATCTCAATAAATGTTCAAGTAATTTAAGTCTCCCCAGGGCACTCTGGAGTCGGTACCGTGGACTTCCCCCTATTTCCCTCATAGAAAAATGGGGAATGAGGAGATAGTATCGTAGGGGCCCCAGCCATAAATCATAAATGGTTCTTAAGTAAAGAAACTTCACGAACTATCTCTCTTTATCCGCTTATCAGTGTAATGATTCTTCATTAATTCGTATTAGGTTGGTTTATTCAATAATATCAAATTCACCGATAGAGAAACCCATACAATTGTAATGAGAGTCTACAAAACAGAGCTCAAATGGTAAATGCAACGATCCTTCGCATCAAAAGAACGACACTAATGGACCACAACCGAAGAATATCGGTCCACTCTTTCTCGAAACCTTGGAAGATGATCTTTAAATTCCCAAACAAGGATCCAAGATGAAGATATTAAAGATTCCAATATTGTCTCTTAAAACTTTTATTTCAAACGCAAATGATAAATATGAGGAACTTCCTAAAAAGTAATGAATTTACACAAAAATTATTTGTGTCATTATAAACAGACTATATGGGCAGACTATCTATCGAATCTTACTTCCTTACGAATACCAGAAGTATGCAGGTTTTGAGTTCACCAAAACTATTGAAAAGTCAGGCTATTGTTAAGGTATGCAACCAAGGCTGCTCTTCCCTTGTGCCTATGGTTATTATTGTTTACTCTGGTTGATTTTTCATCCAACGAAAAAACTGGTCAAATATTAGGAAAGAGATGAGTTGGGAGGCTTCGTGGCTTTATTTGCATTTTGTGGCTAATTTGAGACCAAACATGAAGCTGCATTTGAGTATATTTGCACGGACTGATGTGGTTTATTGATCTCCACAAAAGCCGGAATATTTTTTATCTTACATAAACTTGGGTAAATTACGGTTTCAGAATGACAGAAAAACAGAAAATAGAGTCTCTTAGTGGGCTTTGTGGTGATTCTGCCATTATTTCGTCCTTTTTTAGTTTCCGAGAGAAACATGTATGAAACAAATGTACATACACAGTCACGCACAGAGGATAGCGCAGGAAAATAAAAACATACGAGAGGCCTGGTTCCGTAAAAGCCTCTGGAGGCTATCTGGTTGAACCTGAACAACCTGACAAATTATTATCAACCATCAAACCCAAAACCGCATCTCATAAATTATAAGCTTTCAAAAATGATTAAAAAAATGGTTTTAGAAAGACTTCCATTCATAAATAAATACCATAGGAATATTGCTTACGTCATCACTTTCATAGGTCTTATGAACCTATTAATCTAGATTTAATGAACCTATTAATCTAGGTCTTATGAACCTATTAATCTAGATTTAACTGATTTGGGGGAATAAAATCATCGCCTTAGAATATGTTTCTGACGACCATGAAATGCACGAATATTGGATAAGTTTTTCTTCATCTGGGCGAAATTGAAATATGTTTTCCAAACCTTTATTACAAGTTTCCCATTTCTTTATTAAGATCTAAATAGGCAAATAGTTACTATGACATCTTTCACTTCATTATTCTATTCTAGGTTAAAATTTTTAGCAATCAAACGATTGAATTGTTCTGGTAGATCTACAACCCAAACTGAGGGGTCAGAAATCTTACATTTCGTTTTCTTTGATTATTTACATGTACACCTTTTAGATAACATCACATGTATACTTTTTAGATGATCCTTTGCTCATGAATAACTCTGAATACCTCTGTGTATTCATTTTCTATGACACCTCCCTTGAAATATCTAATTAATGAAGCTTAATCCAATTAATCGACGAAGCGTAGTCCACAAATCCATAGCCACGAGTGTAAATTGATGGAGGCGTCTGTCTCCAACACTTGTCGCAATCTAGATGAGCAATCCAGGGCCAATAAAAGATTACACCATTTCATAATATCATTAAATGAATTGATAACATTTAAAAACATATTACTAATGATTTAAAGTAGAATAATTGAACATAAATGAATAGAAATGGTCTTAAACCGTAGGAATATTTCTATCGCGGATGAATATTTATAGAATCACTATTTCTATGTAATAAAGGGAAGATTTGGGCATAAATTAAAGACTTCCTGTGACGCGTCTCGATTTGAAGGTAGATTTTTAGTCGCGTTTAGGTGAGTCTATCAGTGACTATGATGGTTTGTAGGTCGTCGGTCGGATAGTAACCATTTTACTTCTTGATGGGTGTGATAGAACAGTCTGAGGCCGCATTGTTTCAGCCCCTATCACATGTTGGAACACATGCTTCCCCACGTGTATCCTGCGAAGGGAAGTAGAAGGCGCGTTATCGCCCATCATAGCCAATGTTTAATCAAGGAGGTTCACTCCCCCGTTCACCCCCGATGCGTCGATCTCGCCAAATTGAATTAGGCTTATGGGCAGATAAGATATTTTCCCATGCGCCACCGGGACATTCGATCGAAGTCCCCCACCCCATTGTCCCCTACGCCAAGGGACTGGCTCCGGCTATTTATACAATAGCATTTCACATTTGAAGCAGATTCAGATTAACTTCGTGAGGCATCAAGCCGATACGGTCTCCCTTGTGCACCTAGGAACTCTCCCCGAAAAACTCTTATTGTCCAGAAGAGGACAATATCCCTTGAGTGCGAAAGTTCGTACCCTTCGAGACGCCAAGTCAACAAGGTCCCCCTGTTGTTCAGAAAGAGAACAACTTTAGAAAGGCCATTGTTCTTCAAGCCCCGTTCGTCTAGAAACGGTTCTCGTTCCCAAGAAATCACGTCAAAATAATATAATTCCCCCCTTTTTTAACGTTCTTCGAGAGAACGCTTGGTTACAACAATAACCTCCATTGTTCATCTAGAACATCTCCGATATCATGTTATAAGGATCGCTTGTACTTCCGAGCCCCACTTCGCTCTCACTCCTTGAAGACAGTCCTTCCCCCCACGTTAAGGCCATCCCCCCGAAGAACCCCTTCTCCTGGAAATCGCCAGTTGGACCGAGGATTCCTTCCCATCGCCTTCCTTTGCACGAATACCTTGTATTTACCTAAGCTAAGCATTACATTTAATCTTTTAACCTTTTGTCAACGCAACTCTGTGCTTTAAATGGTTTAGCGAACCATTCCCCCTTTTTGCTTGTTTGCCGTTTTAAATCTCTCCAAATCTTAATCCCCTGATTAATCAGATATTCCCATGACCTTTTTCATTTCCTGTGTTTCTCCTATTTTTAATCCCCGTTTATGTAAACATTTTACGTGTGTTGTTTGATAGTTTAATTAATAAAACTCTATTTTATTAATGGTAGCCATATTAGTAATCCTTGTGCTCCGTTCCACTTCTTCTTAAGTATATTGAAGATAAATAAGCCTCTCCAAGCCCCCCGCCTTTTTGAACTAACCTCGGTCATCAGATTACCACGCACTCGAAATATAGAATAATCCCCTTAACGAATAGTTATATATAGTATATCGTCGAGAGCCTATTCTACGACAATGGCGTCCATTAAGTCGTCGGTCCCTGATTAAATTGAATTGTCCGTGCTACAAGGACAGGGGCCCCGTAGTAACAATAAGGTCGATTCCGCTCTTTTTGTCAACTCTTGTGTCGGTCCGCAGGAGGAGGTTGAGAGGTGGTGGAATAAAGAGGTTAGATTCTAGCAATACTACGAGCATAAAGGAACCTCATTTAATCCTTCTCTTTTACAGTCAGCGGAAATGTAAACGAAATTATTTGCATAGTCTATTTGGGATAATCTGAATTTAATAAAATGAAACACTATCATTAATCAAGTCATCTTTTGAAGTTTAAATTACGCTGTTAGATACAAAGTGGCATCTACTCTGCGCCTCGAGTTGCCAGATGCTGCCAATTCTCGCCTCTCTGCTAACTTCTCAACTTCAAGTTTTAGACTCGCAAAAAATCCAAGCTGCTTTCGAAGCTCGGAAGCAAAAGCACTTGCCAATGAATGAGGTAGGAATCACTTTTTCGACCAAACATTGCTTGATAAATTTATCTTTTGCGCAAAAAGTGATTCCTACCTGATTCATTGGCAAGTGCTTTTGCTTCTGAGCTTCGGAAGCAGTTTGGATTTCTTGCGAGTACAACCATCGGTGAAGGAAGCTTAATTAATTAGCTTATTAGGAATTACTAAAACAACTTTAATAACGGGCATATTGGCAGTTATTAAGGCAACTGGATTAACTTGCTTTTTGTTACTTTTCCAGAAAACTTGATTAACTAGCTTATTTGCACTTATTAAAGAAACTATATTAACTGGTATATTCATTTGTATCAAGGCAACTTTATTAATGAGTAAAATTGCCACTGATTAAGCAACTTTATTAACTAACGTATTACCACTTATCGAGACAACCTGATTAACGGGCCTATTTAATTGTAGAAAGGCAACTTCATTAAGTACCTTATTTTCACTTATTAAGGCAACATAAATAACTAGCTTATGGACACGTATAGATTAACTCGCCTATTCGCAGATATCAATGCAACTTTATTAACTTATTGATACGTATCAGGGCAACTTGGTTAACTGCATATTGGTACGTATTAAGGCAACTTTGAAAATTAGCTTTTTTACAAGTATCAAAGACACTTGATAAAATATAAAAACAAAATATAATAAAATAGTATAGGATGTTTAAACAACTTATATGAAGCAATTAAAAGAAATACAAAATAAAGCAAATTAGATAAAACAATTTTAAATAAGAACCGTTCAAGAGCTGGTGGACAAAAGAACCTTTCTCCTGACGAACTTTGAACGATCTGAATTCTACTGAGCGATTCAAATTCTTGTTGCAATCAGCGGAAACAATCTTGGCAGCAACTTGGCTGACTTTTCACAAGTCATTCTTGGTGGTAAATTGCATGCCATCAGCGTAGACTTTTCTCTTCCTGCTACACAAGTTTTATATTGGATTTAAGTTAGAACTAATATGATGGGTCAGACCTCGATTTCCTCCCCTACAAATAATTTATACTATATCAATTCTTGAAGAAGCTGGAGGAAAGACTTGTAGTATTTTCCTGGGTGAAATCAAGTGACTTCCTTATCTTCACGAGCTGTCTCTTGAACCAAGGTAGGAGGGTTTACTCCAGGAACTTGCAGTACGACTTCGAATCCATTTTGACGCCATCATACACTTTGAAGGGTCCAACAAGCTTGTCTTCACTAAGTATAGCCGAAATTATATAGCCTTCTTATACTACTTGGCTCATGTTTAATTGCTTCACCTGAACACCAATGAAAACACAACCTCTTTCTCAACCTTCCAGCGCATTCCAAGTGACTCTTGAATCGTCTCTCAAGATAATTTTGTTAGTCATTTTTCTTGTACGTCTGGGCTCACAAAAACAGACGGGTTTTGATATTTTTTGGTTAGGAACTGTACTCTTTTGCTCTTATTCCTACAGGAAAATATATCCTCAGAGCCTTACATCTTGTTTATTTCGAGAGAGAATGGGCCCTAACAGCTTGGAAAATAGCTCTGCTGTTAGCATGATCATTTCTAGCCACCTCTTTTTGAGAGAGATCTCAAAAAGATCTCTGCTTGAATGTCATTCTCTACAGTTTCCTTCACAGTGAGATCAACATGCTTCATATCTATTGATATTTGCAGATCAGACTTTCCTTTGCCTAATCGGTTCATCATGTAATGTTTCTCTTGTTGGCAAAGTTCCTTTTTCCCGGTCAATTTATCAGAAAATGCTCCTTTCCAATGATGTCTAGATAGTCGTTGTATTAGAATTTTTGAAAATTGGCTGTAAAATATGTAAAACCTTAGATATATAATGTTGTTTATCTACTAAATTCTGCTTTTTTTCATTCCTGAACGTGTCTAAAACAACGGTTTCATGAACTTTCTGAAAATTAATAAGAGGCTTTAGAGGAATTATGTATAATCGCTAGATGCAATTTACGCATCTTTCTATATCGTTTCACGGGAGTTCCTTCTCGGCATTTCTTCCTTCACATTCCTATAATGTATTAATATTGTGGAAGAGTTCAAAGAGTAATTGTTAAAATAGCCTTTTGGAATATTTTGGATAGTATGAAGAGCAAGTTTGCTATGGAAATACCATAATACTCGTAAAGTTACAAATGTCTAATTTTAATCCCTATAATCACTTTTTAATTTACCCTTTCAGCTCCTGCTACCATAGAGAACAGATCAGAATTAAAATGGCATCGAGAAGTTGGAATCATTCTCCAGATGGATTTTGGTAAATCTCGGCACAGTTGATCGAAACAAGAGCAAAACTGACCCTGTGACAGCATCTATGAGAATGTGAGAAGCTTCAAAGTATACTTTGGTGTGCCAGTTGAGGTCCAAGACAAACTCTGGCACCTCATTTTGCTTGCGAACATGGCAAGAAAACCCTGGAAGATAAGTAAATTGTTTGTTGTAAAATATTAAATGTCACAAATATTTAAGCTATTATGTTTGTTTCCGAGCCAAATGTGGAATAAAGTATATGTTTTCCTCTTATATGTTTTCTCTCACTCCCTCTCTTTTAAACGATAAGGAAGGAAAAAATGCGTGAATATCTTTCAAATCCTCTACTATTCACGACCCCACGTGATATTTCAAAGAAATATAAATCAAGATAAAGGAAAAGAAGACATATAATGATGCCCATCCTTGATACCCATCTTGACAAGATCAAGGAGAATATAGCATCATACTCAGAGGAGCAAAGGGAGCGCTTCCATTAAGATATACTGAACTTTGAAGATAGATACCAAGAAGTCTACAATGAAAACATGATGGGAGAGTACATTTGGGGGCTTGTACCGGAAAGTGATTTACATTCAAAACGGAAAAAGGAAAACTCTTCACTTTTTTACTTGATTGTATATATTTGTGTAGAAATTTCAATAAAATTGTATAAATTATATAATTGGCTATTTTTAGTAAATATTTCATCATAGAAGCCACAAAAGGAAAGTTTCAAACAACTGATGGCTATTTTCTATTTTTGTGCAATAAAAGAAGTTGTCAAACAACACCTACTGACCAGGGACAAAAATTGTGTTACATAGTGAATCAATGTTTGTATTTATTGAGCAAAGTCTATAGAAATATTTTTCCCGTAAGAAATAAACAACCATAACAGACTTGGAATTTTTATATATATATATTTATGAATATAATAATATAAGCTGGGGATCAGCAATTAAGCTTTAAGTAAATGTTTATTAAATAATATATTGAAATAAGAAAAAGAGAAGATGTGAGGGAGAAGCTTGAATTAATATTTTCCCTTTTTCTGTTGTATTGATGGAGTCGCAGCCATGGTCGGTAATTCCTCCTTTGATACACAAAATATAGTTTCTGATTACAGTAATAGACACCTATGGTATTTAGGTGTCAAGAAGAAGTTATAAAATGTGTTGTTTGCGTTCGAGAGAGAATATACCTCTAATTTCCATTCAAAACCAAACTCCAAATACGCGTAAGAGGAAAACAGTAGGGAAGGTAGTATTTAGGGGAAGATTGGAATTAACTACTAACAGCTTAATTTCATCTGTGTTGAACCCGAATAATTAATATCACAATTAACCAAAAGACCTATAATCTTAATTTAAACGAAAACACCAATTTACTATAGGAAGAACCAATATGGCTTCTAAATAGTGAGCACTTGGAAAACAACCGAGTTTGATCACTCATCAAAGAAGGATTCAATGATTACAGCTTTATGATTGTCAACAAAGCTTCCAAAATATTCACTCTGTGTCTCTCTCTCTGTCTTTGTCTCTGTCTCTGGCTCTCTCTGTGTTTCTGCCTCTCTCCTTCTATCTCTTTATCATTCTGTCTCTCTTTATGTCCCTCTAACTTTCTCCCATTCCCTCTCTGTTAAACGATAAAGGAGTAAAAAATGCGTGAATATTTTTCAAATCCTCTACTAATCACTATCCCACGTGATATTTCAAGGAAATAAAAATCATGATAAAGAAAAAACAGACATATAATGATGAAAGCAAGCTATCCTAACATATTATCGAACACTATGATAACCCAAGAGGAAAATTAAATAGAAATATTAAAAGATTCAAGAGATAAGAATAAGTGGTACAAAATTTTAAAGTTAATCCAAAGGATTTATAGGCTCTAGTAAACAATAAGAGGCCAATAAAGAACAATATTGGGCCGTTGAGAGTTAGTGATGGCAGTATAAAATTCACTAACTCTGACATAGCTTGCTTATTGAACATTTGAGGACTCTTTTTGCTAAGAAAGAAATCTCTCATATACCTGAACTAAATAAGATATATGAAGGCAAAGACTCATTAGAATATGGTAGTTGTACTGCAAAAGATGTTTGTAATTTAATTAATAAAATGCATGTGAACAAATCACCTGGACCCGATATTTTTATCTCAGAGTTCTGAAAGAAATTAAGGATGTTATTAGCAAGCATCTTGCACATATTTTTTACACCATTACACAATGAAATTTTCTAAAAATGACTGGAAATATTAAAATGAAACTCTAATCTTCAAAATGGGTCGCAGAGAGTTAGTTAAAAAGTATCGACCGATTATTTCAACTTCAGTGGTTAGAAAACTTCTGGAATCAGTCAATTGTATTTCATTTAAAATCAAAAGAATTGTTTAGAAATTCTTAACATTGATTTAGAAGAAATAAATCTTGTCTAACGAATTTGTTGGACTTCTTCTCATGTGTATTTAAGCAATGTGAATGCCAGAAGTCGATTGATATCATATAAATTGATTTTCAATAAAACGTTTGACAAATTCCTTCACAAATTGTTGAGAGAAAAACTTAGAGGATTGGGAATTAAAGGAGAATGGCATGAAATGGAGTAGAGAGAGGCACGTTGACAATATTTATCAGGACCGCATTAGATAAACGCATTGTAACTGGTGGGTCAACCCTGCACTCCTCTTCAGGGGGAAGTAGATCTGTTAGGTTCATAGCAGTTTTATCTATTTCTTGGTTGCCTGAAATCACGTATCTCTTCCTCATCCACAGTAACTTCTCGGATCTTCTTGATTCGGTCAATAGCTAATTTCCTGTTCTTCTGATCCACATCTGCCAGTATTGCCAAAAGGATGTTCTCAGGATGGGCCCAGTAAGAATTCCTTCGGATTGTTTGCCATGCTATGGCTTCACTGGCAGGTTGGAGTATTTGCAGAAGATTGATCTGTTTCAGGAGATGTTTAGATCCCGCTGTGAATTTCGGAGCGAATTTGATTTGAAACCAGATGAGCCCATAATGACAGACCACAAACTCTGTGAGCACATACAAGTCATTATTATTTTTTGTGTTGCCACATAAAGTCGACATATTCTTCTGGCAGCCATGAGCCATCTTGCAGGAGATTTTGGCTCTGGTTTCATATGTAAGAGATCATCGTCAATTATTTTACTTCTAATAGCCCTGATAACTCTGCACAGTAGGTCTGGTCCCAACTAAGCTCAATCACATCTACATTGGCAAAAAGAGCTCCTTTAGTAATACATTAAAACCAGTTTATGATACTGGTAGTTTCACAGATGGTTAAAGCTTTTCCACTGAATTCCACCTTCTGTTGGACAAATATAATTCCTGCACAGGTGCATCGAAAGAAGCTCCTTTAGATGCAAGCTGCAGATGATCCACTGTAAAGGATGATGCAATTGACATTCCAGCCCTCTTATTGCTCCTTTCTTGTAGCCAGTATTAGTTGCCGTGCTGTTAGCTCCCACTGCTTTCATCTCATCTTTAATATCATTTTCAACAAGCCATTTTATTAGTTCGTATGCAATTCCTGCACCTGTTCATCGTTTAATAGTTAGATGATATAAATAGATGATACCAGCTTTTCCTACAAGGACATAGTGATCTTGAATTTCATTTTCTCCATACCATTTGTTGCCTTTCTTCTTTTTAGCTACTGTTGTGTCTCTCCTCACATCAAAAACAAAGCAGTAGTTTTCTTATTTTACAAACATTCAGATTCGATGAAGTTCCTCCTTAACATCTGTCGTGCCCTCCAGACTTTGTGATAGTCATTTACATCGAGGCGGTCTTCTGCGCTACTAATAGCAGCAGCAGCAGCAGCAGCTCTATTTGACACAGAATACCGATCTGCTTCCAAGGCAATTGTTGGTATTGGTACGATGTTGTTTTCTGTTCTCGCCAATACTTTCTTCCATTCATCATCAGAAAAATCAGAAAATGAGGTTTCTTCATCTTATGCTTCATCTGAAATGTAGTTTTTTCTTCCCCCTTCTATTTTTGTGACTATTCTTCTTTTCTTGTTTCCTGAATTCGATCTTCTCTGATTTTCCCTTTTTTTAATCATTTGACTTGTTTTTACATCCACTCCTCCAATTGTTATGTGACGCCCAGTTCTTTGGTCAATAAGAAATTCATGCTCTCGACGTGGCACATTCATGTTCTTTTTACACTTGCAATCTAACAGATCAGCCCACTGGTAGCCTGCTATATCAAAAGGTTGACCCAATGATAAGATAAGCTTCTTACTATTAGTGGTATTCATCCCTTTTCTTGATACCACACAAGCTTCTTTCACCAATCAGAGCAATTTGGTTTTAACATTCTTGATCGGCTGAACTGGAATACTGGCTTTTTTTCAAATCTCAGTAAGGGCCTCGGATACCTTAAGGAATAACATCCTTGTTCCTCTTGTATTCACATCTTTTAACCTGTTGTTTTGTTGGCAACTCATAATGAAAAGGGTGTGGAAGTGAGGAGCCAAAGACACTGTGACTTGTTGATGTTCTAGTTCTTTTGCTAATTTTAGCCCTGAAAATGAATAATAGAGAGATGCGTTAGTTTTAAACAGAAATAATACATGTGATGATTGAATCTATAACATATTTGGAATATTTTTCACTATAAAGTATTACAGACACCCACCTCTCTTCTTTTCCTATCTGGCCCCTTACCTCTTTGACACGGTGTTTTCATTTAATCTATGTGAAGAGCACCGATACAAAAAGCGGAGGTGAAGACGGAGCCGGCTGGCAGAAGGAAGAAGGACGGAAGATTACGTTGCGTAGTTCGAACAAACATTGAAGGTATTCTAGCGAAAGGAAGAATTCTTCGACAAGCGGCCTATTACATTATTTTTATGAGGTGGGTGTCGTTGTTATTCTTTCCTTATATATCAGTTAACTTCAATTAAACAAATTAAGTCGAAGAATTCTAATTATTGCAGCATCCTATTTTCTTGTTAGGATTAAGATTGCTGCACCATAACCAAACATTCCCCATCAGCAAAGTTTCCATTTTGATTTCTTGGCAGATCCTTTCCCTTGTCCAATTTTTTTGTATTATTTTGTGTGTATAATTTTTGTATTTTTGTGCGCTATTATATTTAATATGTCTGTAAAAGTACCAACCAAGGAGGAGTTGAGGTTCATAAAAATTTCCCTATTTAAAATAACTAGGAATGTCCTCAAAAAACCTGAAGAAAGCCTCACCCTTCAATACCTCAAAAATATAATAGCCCTCATTTAAGAAAAGTTTGAGGCTCTTAAGAAAGCCCAAAATGCCCACTATTTGTACATTACTTCATTAGAAGAACTAGGGGAAGAGGCAATAGATGTTGAGCTGGATGAATTGTCAGAGCTGGATACTGACTACAATGATGGAATACTATCCTGTATCAGCACTCTAGAATCTAAATTAATGGAACCAAATTCTCCTAGCAGCAATACCAGTAGTAGCAGTCATAATAACTCCATCTCCACTTCTCAGTCTATACCAGGTTTTAAAGTTCAGTTGCCTGAACTCAAAATTACCTCCTTTGGAAAAAATGAGCAAGACCCATTTGAGTTTTTTAGATTTAAGGCTTCTTTTTTCAATGCCATTAATAGTGTTGAAGGTTTGAGGAACTCAGTCAAGTTAGTTTACTTCAAGGCATACCTTAAAGATAGGGCTTTGTCATTAATTGAGAATCTTCCCATAGCAGATGAAAACTTTGAAGCTGCTTAGGCCATTTTAGAGGAAGAATTCTTTGACCAGGATTTACTGATTAATGAAACCCTAACCCAAATTACTACTTGGAGTCCTTGTACTAATCTTGAAATGAACATGGACCTCATCTCGTATCTTAAAGCAAAAACTCTTGAACTAGAAAAATTGGGTCTAAAATTTACCGAGGAAGGTTCTTCAGGGTCAGTTCTCTTAAGTAATATTGTCAGAGCTAAACTGTTTTCACCCTTCCTTAAAGAATTATGTAGGAAGGTACAAAATAACTTTCCATCAGCTGCTCTTATTTTTTCACATGCTTCATCTATTTATAAACTGATTAAACCTAGAGAATGTGTAAAATCTTTTGAGACCAAAAGGGATGGTAATATGGTCAAAAGTGATAGGTCTGTTTCTAACCGACCTGTTGAGTTCACCAAAAAGGATAATAAAACTTATGTGCATTTTGACACTCATGTTAAGAATAAACCACTTGGGTGTAAATTTTGTCAGTTGACTAATTATTCGTCAATACATTGTAAAAAGTATTCCAATTTTGAAAGCAGGTCCAAGAGAGCTGTTGAACTTGGGATGTGTAGCAGATGTCTTAGCCTAAATCATAGAGAGAGTGCTTGTTCAGGTATTAATAGTAGGTTACCTTTTTCATGTAAAAGTTGCCATACCTCAACTCATGTAACCCCAATGTGTTCTTCCATGCTTCTGTCACTCTCTTCTGCAAAAACTGTGAAGTAGAAAGGAGGTAACAGATGACTAACCGTTGGATCAAAGGCGGATATTGCAAATCCAGTGTTATCCTTGTTTTTTCAAACTCCTACAGGTTTTCAGAGAATGCCTTTTCTACTTGATAGTGGGGCTCAGTTATCAATAATAGATTATTGCCAACTTCAAAAGTATGGTGTAAAAGCTAAAGCAATTGAAAGGCCTATAATTAGCCTAGGCATTAATAAGTCCATCCAAGGTTATTCCTTTGATACTTCCATTATCTTACCCAGTTCGGATAAAGCTCAAGTAAATTTTTTCTGTATACCAAATCTAAATTTAAATCTGACTGTAAAAGGTATCTCTTCAACTTTAGACAAGCTTAAACTTATGGATTTCCCTCTGAGTAAAAATATACCAGATTACCATAATGATTCAATCCATATTTGAGGAATTTTAGGCAATGATATTTTGCAACATTTCAGGGTTTTTGAGCTACAAAATTTGAATGGAGCTAGGATGCTTCGAGTATCAAATGGGTTTATACCCATTGGATCTATTAAATCCCTGACTGCTACCATTTCCAATAAAAAATTTTAACATTGTAGTAATACCAAGGATCTGCCAAACCATGAAGATTTTTCTTTGCCTATTTCTTATAAATTTAATGTCTCTAGCCAAGTAGAATCAACCTATATAAAGGAAAAAAACTTTGGAAATTTTGCTGACTCGACAAATTTGTCTAATGTACATAAAAAAGCATCTGCTGATCCCTCTTGTCCTGTCCGCCATGATGTCTCTTGTCAGGCTGACATCCCTGAAAAGAGAAAAGTTAAGAGAAAGGTCAGACCTTTAATAAAGTCTTTTCAAAAGTCCTCTTCTGTGAATACAGAAGTTAAAGTACCTAAACAGTATAATAATGCAGTTAATTTTGTATTAAATCCTAAATCAAACTATTTCTCCCCTATGTCTGAGGCATTTCCTAATTCAGATGTAGAACTTAATCTGGAAAACTTGTATTCCCTAGAAACCATAGGTATTAGGCAAGAAAATACTTCCCTATATGATGAGAAAGAAGAGGAAAACTTTAAAAATTCAATACAGTTTAAAAATGGGCATTATTATATAGATATACCTTGGCACAGAAATGTGTTGGATAAAGTCCCATCAAATTATAATTTAGCCAAAATTATTGCTAGAAAGGTGTCCAGTAAGAATGGTCCTTTAGATTTAAATTATTTTGAAGTATTCCAGGAAAAACTTAAATTAGGTATAATAGAGGAACTTAAGGAACCTTCCAATCCAGATGACCATAAATGGATACCTCACGGACCCATCATAAGAAAAGATCCATTAGTTAACTATACAAAAATTCGCCCAGTCTTTAATGCATCTTTAAAAGTTAAAAACAGTCGTTCACTAAATGAAGCTGTTTATGCAGGTACTGACATGCTGAATGACTTGTTAAGTTTATTGATGTACTTTAGGACCAATGAGTATGTGTTGTTAGCAGATATTGCAAAAGCCTTTCTCAATATTAAATTAAATAAGGATAGTGACAAGAACTGTTTTAGTTTTGTTGTGTATTATAATAATAAATTTCATTATTTCCGTTATTCCACCATTATATTTGGATTGATCTGTTCACCCTTTATATTAAATTATGTCTTATATCATCATGCCCAGAACTGTAATAATGTCATTGTAAGAGACATTATGCAACATAAATTTTATGTAGATAACCTCATATTAACTAATAGGAATAAAGATACTCTGATTAAGATTGGACATGCAGTGTCCAGTACCATGTCAGGGGCAGGATTATTACTTGGAGAGTGGTGTAGAAATGCTAATGATGTTGTCAACCAATTTGTCACAGTGAGAAAACTTTAACTACTAACGAATCCAAAGAATTGGGATATGTCTTTAAACCTGAGGAGGATAAAATGTATCTTAAAGTAAATTATGTAGATCCTAAGTGTAATACCAAGAGACAAATAGTTAGTTCTGTATCATCTGTGTTTGATCCTATAGGATTTATTTTCCCTCTATTAGTTGAAGCAAAACTTTTTCTTTAGAAGTTATGCACCAATAAATATTCTTGGGATCAAGAACTTCCAGAAGAAATTTTATCTGAATGGCAGCATTATGCCACTAAATTCAACAAGTATCTTGGTCAGGAAAAGATCTCTGTATCCCGCAAAGTTGCCAACGATGATCTACCATGCTCCTTAATTATTTTTACTGATGCCTCAAAACAAGCTTATGGTTTTTCCGTGTATTGTGTCCAAAATAGAAATTCTAAGTTGCTCTTTAGTAAATTTAAATTAACTCCATTGCCTAACAAAACATTGCCATCATTAGAATTGTTGGCAATTTTTTTGGCTATAAAGTGTATGGATGCAATTGTAAGTGATTCAAATTTTAATCTCAATGTTGAAAATATTACTTTTCTCACTGACAGTCAGGTGGCTCTTGCTTGGACCTTGCCTGGAAGAGCTATGAAAAATAATATTTTTGTAAATAATAGGTTAAAGGATATGGAAATATTCCAAAATAGGCTAGAAAAGAGAAACATTCTCCTGTCCTTTAAATATGTTCCTTCTGAACATAATATAGCTGATAATTTAACTAGAGTTGTGTCTATTTCCAAGTTTCGCAATCAGGTGTCTATGTGGCTTAATGCTCCTATTTGGATTACCTTACCTGTGAAAGATTGGCCTAAAGGTCAGTTAGGCTGTCTTCCAGCTCCATTTAAGGAGGGAAGTTGTTCTATAGATGAACAGTCTTCTCCTGTCGTACTACCTGTGGCAGAAGATACTCAAGTTATTGACTTAAATAAATTTTCTTCATATACCAAATTAATTTCAGTAACATCAAAGGTGTTAACAGCTGTTAAAATATTAAAAAAATTAGTAATAAATGTCGCAGAAATTAAAGAATTAAGCTTTGTGTTTCTTATTAAACAAATGCAGAGTGTATCTTCCAAAAGATAGAGTTAACTTTGTCAATCCCTTTGAGCATACTGGCATAGATTTTACTGGACATTTCTTCGCTTCTGATTTTTCTGGTAACAAACATAAAATATATCTTACTTTTCACATGTATGAATTCAAGAGCTATTCATTTAGAAGTTGTAAACAATATGTCTGTGGAAGAATTTATTATGGCTTTTGTCCGATTTTATAATAGATATAGTCTGCCAAAAGTTTTGTATTCAGATAATGCAAGGTCATTTACTTCAAGCACATCACTTTTATCAAATCTCATTGCTTCAGATATTTTTCAAGAAAAATTTGTTAAATATAACTTAGTGCATAAGACAATCCCAACATACTCTCCTTGATTTGGGGCCAGTTGGGAGAGACTCATTAAAACTGTAAAACAATGCATATATACAACTTTTGGAAGATCAATTGTAAAGGAATCTAATTTTATAACAGCCCTTTCAGATATTCAACTGGCCATAAACAACCGTCCTTTAACATATAGGGATAAAGAGAATAGTATAAAGGTAATTACTCCTAATCATCTCATGTCATGCCGAGTATCTTTCCCATCATTAATTATTTCTGAAGAATTTATTGATAGCAATATTGATTCAGAAGAAATTAGAGACACTTTATTCAACTCTCTTGAATTGAGAGATGTAATAGTTAACAGATTTCAAAAGGAATGGTATACTGATTATCTTTTTTCTTTAAGAAATGAACATAGTAATTCATTCTCGATTGTAGATTGTTATAAGGCAAATAATAAATATTTATATGTAGGTTCTGTGGTACTTATTAAAAATCCAATTAAACCTCGCCCATACTGGAGTATTGGCAAAATAGTAGAAGTGCTCCCAGGGGAAGGCAATTTAATTCGTGTGGTTAAAGTTTTAAAACATGATAATAATATTGTAACTACTTCAGTAACTAATCTGTATCCGTTGGAATTAGATAGTAGGGACGGTGAGCAGCAGTTAGGTAGTCAAGAAACTCTTTCTGGTGTTGAAGCGGATCCTGATAAAATTATTGCTGGTGAGAATGTTGTCTCAGCTTCTCGACCTAGCAGAAAAGCTGCAGTAAAATTTAAAGAAAGAATGAATCAATGGTTAAAGTCTGATCAACTTTACCTTTAGAATAACTTAGTTTATTTATGTATGAAACTTTTCAAGATAGCTTTATATTTATAATCTTTAAAAATGTGTTAACATTTAAACTTTATACAGTAAATACTGAAGACACATGAACTTCTAAACAAATAAAAACTTATATGAATTAAGTAAAAAAGATATCCCATAAATTTAATATTTGAAAGACTTTTAAATCTTCTAAAATATATACACACTATTTATAAATTTAAAATCAAATATTGTTGATGAAGAAATATTTAAACAAGGGAGAAGGTAGCTCGCTGGGGGACTAAACAAAATTTATCTCCCAGGGAGTTGCTTTTCCTTTGATAAAAATTTATCTGCATATCATAGATATGCTATGTAATATAAAATGTAAATGGTATTAGTATTAAATATTAAACTGTTAAACTGTGTTCATCAGTTTCATTTCCTGAGGGGGAGTGTTTGGAATATTTTTCACTATAAAGTATTACGGACACCCACCTTTTCTTATCCGGCTCCTTACCTCTTTCACACCGTGTTTTCATTTAATCTATGTGGAGAGCACCGATACAAAAAGCGGAGGTGAAGACGGAGCCGGCTGGCAGAAGGAAGAAGGACGGAAGATTACGTTGCGTAGTTCGAACAAACATTGAAGGTATTCTAGCGAAAGGAAGAATTCTTCGACAAGCGGCCTATTACATTCTTTTTCTAAAGGTGGGTGTCGTTGTTATTCTTTCTTTATATAACAGTTAACTTCAATTAACGAAACATACATTCGAAAGGTGAAGCCATATCCTTCCATAGGAAATCCTATGTAAATATCTCGTAAATTCTTCAACATCGATTATTTTATAGTTCCCTCCTAGTAGTTCCCAAATAAGGAATTCCTCAATCTAAACTTGCCTAAACGTTAGTTTCATAAGGAGTCAAAGTGCAAATTTTGTTCCTGTACGAAAATTACCCATTTCTAGCTTTAGAGACGACAACTACATATAATAACTGAATACAACCAGCCTCACCCTACGGAATAGATCATTTATAAGCAACATTTAGCCCCTAAAAAAGTAGGGGTGTTATGATTTTTTCAGATTTGTTTCTTCTTTATTTCCAGATTTTGGATGGTCTGCTCTACAAAACCTGAAATGTGCCTTAAAATTGGTTGCAACACTAGGCCCTATTAGGAAAAGGAGTTAAGTGATGTGCCTCAGGGTTCTGGGTTAGGCCCTTTGCTATTTATAACGTACATTAATGTTTTGAACACAGATCTCAGGTCAGAAATTGTAACATTTGCAGATGACACAAAACTTTAAAAATGGGTAATTAGTCAAGAAGATGCAGACGAACTTCAGAGAGATGTGAATCGTATAGAAAAATGGTCAAGAGAATGGAAACTGCGTATAAATTTAGATAAGAGTAAAGTAATGTGTATTGGAAGCAGAAATCCACAAGTTATGTACACATTTTTTAGTTCGAAAATATCAGAAACAAAAGTTGAGAAAGATTTAGGTGTATAAATATCGAGTGATCTTAAGTTTAGTCTTCAATTCATTGAAACAGAAAAAGGGCGTCCCAGATCCTCGGATACAAAAAACGTCAATTTAAATGCAGAAATGAAACCTTCGACTAAATTCATATAATGCATTAGTTCGCCCACATTTGGAATATTGTGCACAGTTCTTTGCTCCACTTTTATGGATGGATATTGAAAGGCTTAAGAATGTTCAAGCAAGAGCAACCAAACTAATACCATCGTTAAGAAAACATACCTATTAAACAAGATTGAAAAGACTAAATCTTTTTAACTTGGGAACGAGGAAAATGCGATCCCAACTCATAGAAATATTGAAGATATTAAAGGAGATTGAAAATGGTGAAGCTGGAATAGGTTTTAAGTTAAATGATGATGAGACAATGGGATGAAGCTAGTACCGTTGCTTTTTAAAACAAATCTAACTGGTGATATATTTTGGTAGAAAAGTGTAAACCTTTGGAATAAACTGCCACAGGATGTAACATCCTGGTTAATGTATTTGATGTCCTCACCAGTGAAGGGGTTTGATTCCTGGTGAGAACAGACATATTTTGGGGCGTGTAGGGAGCAACCACCAATGATGAGGTCAAATTTATCCCCATTTTTATAGATTTAATAAAAATGGATAACCTTCGACTAAAACTTGTTTACATACTATCATTTTCATTAAATTACCCCTATTTTAATCCTTATTAATGCTCCTATTAAACTGCAATCTGATATCATATTTCATCTAAATTTAAAGCCTAATAAAATCCCCCCCGAATTAAATAAACCGGATCACTCCTTTATGTCTATTATCCCAAATTTCTTTTAAAAGGGATTTCACAAAGTAAAAACTCGGTTCTGTTTTTTAGAATCACAATTAACACAAAATTCCTCCTTCACAGTTGCAGTAATGAGGGACGATTCTTCAGCCGGAAAATTCCTTTGTGCCAATTTGAGAGGAATTCTGCTGGTCAAACGAAAGGCAAATTGTGTCCAAAGGCCATTAAATTGGCCAAATTGTTCTACTCGAAGAGATGCCAATTGAAACTCGTTTATTTGAGTAAAGACAAAAATTAAAGTTGAGAGACTCTCTGAACTTAGTTCCTTTTTAGTCGGTCGCGAGAACCGTAACTGTTTTACCTTCAAAGAGTTCTGGAGCAAAAACATCGTAACTATTCGGCCGATTCTAACGATATTTGAAACCCTTATGTCGTTTTATATTCCCTTTCGAATGATATAATTACCAAGGTCCTCCCAAGGTTAGTCCTGGAATTATTTGGCAATATCATCGTAACTATTTGGCCGATTCTGACGATATTTGTAACACTTATGTCGTATTTCATTCTATTTCGAATGCTATAAATCCCAAGGTCCTCCCAAGGCTAGTCCTGGAATTATTATACGAAAACTAACTATGGGTGGGATTGCCCCCATTTTTTGAAAGTTTTAAAGGTCATAAGGTCATATTTTCATAAGGACATAAGTGAGAATAATTGAGAGCACGAGACTTAGGTCTGTTAAACTTGTTTCAGAAGCAGAGTTTCTGATAAAGGAAGGAAAGACATCCAGATTAGGAGTATAATGTCAAGTTCAGTTGAATTATAAAATAGAATCAGTCCCTTTTAGCCTAAGTTAATTATGATACGGAATAATAACTGTAAAAGAATTACAGTAACATGTTTGTTACTCTAATTACTGCATCCACATGTAATTCATTGTATAATAATTAATAAAACTCATAACTAGGAAAGAGCTTATTTAGTAAATCAAGTAATACTTCAGAAAATGTTTTCATTCAATTAAAATGAGAACAAAAGAAAACGGATGAATGAGTAACTAAATTAAACATAAAATGAATTCCGATATTTTTTAAACTTTTTCCTTAGGCACAAAAGTGAAGGGAAAATAAATTCAATATCGATAAATGTTACATAAATTGATCTATAACAATATTTTCTATGAATCTATTTAATAACAATGAATGCATTTCATTGTTGTTTTTATGAAGCGAATTCCTATGATTGTTTGTCATAACAATGAATCCATTTAGATGTAGTTTTTGTGACAGCCATTCGAATTCCACTCATTTCCATAAGTCGCCATTTGCTCATCTTGGCTATTATTTTGTTCCCACTCTCTTTGTTTACGCCAAGGTAGCATCTAGAGTATTAAAATTGTAGCAATGTTATAAGTTAAGTGAGGTAACATTAACTAAAGATTAACAAACACCTTAATTGAAAAGTTATTATTTTGTCAAGAAATTAATGCCTCTTTTCAAAGGAAATTAAATTATTTTTAGAATACAAAAAGAGTAATTCAGCAACTTATTTTCCATTATTATTAACAATGCTGTGGCATTGTTAATATAATAGAAGTTACTATTAGTTTTAAAAGGCCTACAAAAGGTCTAAAGATTACTAGCTTACATAGAGCCTAGACATTGCTAGCTTAAATAAGGCCTAGGAATTACTACAGTTTAAGAAAAGCCAAAACATAGCTAACTTGGAATAGGCCTAGGAATTGTTACAGCTTATAAAAGGCCAAGGAATTGGTAGCCTTAAAAAGTTCTAGGCATTGCTAACTTGAAATAGGCCTAGGAATGAATACACGATATAAAAGGCCTAGGAATTACTAGCTTAAATAAAACCTAAGAATTGTAAGTGAAATTAACGGTTAAAAAGGCTTAAGCTTTGCTACCTTAAATTAATTCTCGGCAATACATCTTTAAATAAGGCGTAGGCTTTGACAGCTTTAATAAAACTCAGAGAGCTTATAAAATGCCTAGTACGACTTCCCCTCCGCATTCATGATAATAGGATATATATATATATATATATATATATATATATATAAATATATATATATATATATATATATATATATATATATATATATATATATATATATATATATATATATATATATATATATATATATATTATATATATATATATATATATATATATATATATATATATATATATATATATATATATATATATAAATATATATATATAAATATATATATATATATATATATATATATATATATATATATATATATATATATATATATATATGAGTCGGGGAAAACTCCAACCACCCCTCGGCCCATTACTCGACAGCTAGCTTAAATGAAGCTTAAGAATTACTACAGATAGTAAAAGACAGAGGCATTGGCAGCCAAAAATTGCCGAAAAAATACCATAACTAGTAAATGAAGAAGCATTGCTAGCTTATAATCGGCCTAAAAAAATATTACAGCTAGTAAAAAGCAGAGAGATTGCTAGCTTACATTTTGGCTAACAATTACTACAGCTACTTAAAGGAAGAAGCAATGCGAGCTCAAAACAACTAATTTTGGTATGAACTTGTGGGTACTTTTCAGCGATAAAAAAAAATATAAATTTTACAAAACTGAATAATTTTATACCCGAAGTAAACAGAATAATATGCTCTCAACCCTGGCCTATTAGTGAGATTTGTTTTAGTTTCACAAACTCTATATTCTTAGTAAATATTGGTAGTAATACCATTTAAGTATCATCTTTCTTTCATTTCTTTTACTTTCACTGACCCAATGATGTCGCATGATACCCTTTGGGTTAGTAGAGAGTAATAAATTAAATTAAGACTATTTTAGCTTTAAAACAGGTCTAGTTATTGCTAGCGTAGAAAAAAGGTATACGTCAAATTTCTAGCTTAAAAAGGGATAGGTATTACTACCCTAGAAAAACGCATAAGTATTACTAGCCCAGAAAAAGCATAGGCATTGCTAGCTTAGAACAAAGGCATGAGCACTATTTACTTTAAAAATGCATAGACAAAATGCTAACTTGAAGATAGTGATAGACATTGGAAAAGGTTTAATCATTGCGAGCCTAGAAGAAATAATAGGCATTGCTAGCTTAGAAAAATGCATAGACATTGCTAGTTGAGAAGATGCATAGGCCTTCCTAGGTTAGAAAAATGAGTAGACATTGCTAGCTTAGCAAAGGGAATAGGCATTTCTAACTTAAAAATGCAGTTCTAGCCTAGAAAAAAGCATAGGCATTGCTCACTCTCAGAAAAAAGGCATATGCGTTACTAGTATAGAATAGAGATATAAATTACTTGCTTAAAATATGGCCTAGGAATTGTTAGTTTAAAAAGGGGTAGACAGTGCTAGTTTATAAATAGTTCTAGGCATTGTTAGCGCAAAAAGCAGCATGGGCCTTGCTAACTTAGAAAAAGGCCAAGGCCTTTCTAGCATAGAAAAATGCCTAGACATTGATATGTTAGAAAAAAGCATAGACATGTTTAGCTTAAAGATATAGGCATTGCTAGATTAGATTAAGCCATAGGCCTTTCTAAATTAAAAGAAGACCCAGGTTAATTGCTAGCTTAAAAGGAGGATAGGAATTGCGCGCTTAGAAAGGCCTAGCATTGCAAGCTTACTAAAGAGCTAGCATTGATAGCTTAGAAAAAAGCATAAGCATTACAACATAGACAACGTCCTAAATTTTGCTAACTTAGAAAAAGACATTTGTCAATTGCTAACTTAGAAAAATGAGTTGGTCTTTCTAACATAAAAAAGAACTAGGCCAATTACTATCTTAAAAAATTGCTTTTGTATTGACAGATTTAGAAAATGCTTAGGTATTATTGCACTTATCTTTATACAGTCCTCGGCAAAATCCGAACCAGTCACACAACTTTACAAAGCACTTTTTATGTCTTCTCTAAAGAGATTAATTTCTAGACAACCTAATATACTATACATGAACCACATCCTGGACAAATTCTGTATGTAGATTATGTAAGTGTGTTCGTGTCACATTTAAAAAATTAACTTAGCAAAAAGATTTCACTGAAATGTACGAAATATTCTCGACTCAGTGAGTCATTTTCAACGAGGTCAGATGATGCTCAACTTCATCAAGGCAAACCCTTCCAATAACGACCTAATATTGCCTTTTAAGGCTTAAATAAACTAACCAGGCCATTACATATTCATTTTAAAGATAAAGAGGAGAGGCTCATGTTCCATGTTGTTGTAAGACGATTATTATAATGTTATTTAGTGTTATTTGAATACTATAAATAATATCAATTATGTTATAATCATGGCATATGCTTGAAACCAGAAAATATATTGGCAATGATTCAATTGAATTATTTGCAATTTAATTAATGATTATCTTATAATATTTAATCCTTGTCTATATTATAAATAAGAGCATTTTATTTATAATGTCCTTTTTTACATATGAATGGAACATAGCTGATGTTGAAAACTCCCTCTCTCTGTCTCTCCCAAATACACCAAAACTATGTGTGCAATGTGTTCTCTTTTATTGTCTATCACTTCCATCAATTCATTTAGTTTAGTTTATAAACCACTAAACTAACGCAAGCATCAAAATCTATAAAATTTTGTTTATTATTATTTTGTTCCAGAAATCCACCCTCCAAAACATGTTACACCTGAAAACAGGAGTAGCGGCACAGTCTCCAGACCATAGCACCCCTAGACATTGTGGGGGTCTAATTCAGGTCACTTTTACACCTCTTTAAGACTTCCCAATATATTTTTCATCCCAATTTCGACACAGTAAATGGTGAAAGGGGTCTCACATGGTCTTAAAAACTCTTAAACTTGCCTTTCTCGGTCTCACGTTGATTTCCTTCTACTATTTGTGGATTCTTGGCTTGTAGGGCGCCGCCAGGAACCCACTCGTACCAGTCTCAGCCCCACTTTCACACACACACACCGGGTGTAAAAATCTATTACTAACCAAGTCTTTTACACCCTTTCTTCATATTTATGCGTCTCTATATTTCTTCGTGATTTTAATTTCAAGGATAAAATGTTTTTTAATTATTTATATGATTATTAAATTTGGCTTCGTATTGTACTAGTTTATTTTATGCTTCCTTTGAAAAGGGAAACCTTGATTGTGTTGTATTTTATTATAAAAGTAACAATTATTTTATTTTTACCGCTTCTCCCCTCTTTGGATTTCCACCTAATTAAAGCAATTCGTTTTTCCTTTATCTTTAAATACACGAGCATAAATTGTTTAAACATTGAGGTAACATAAATTGATTAAACATGGAATTAAAATAAATTGGTTAAAGATTGAGGTTAGGGAAATTTATTCAATTAAGCTTCAGAAAAGTCAGTTTAATTAAATCGAGCTCGCAATATTAAAGCATCAAAAGAGAGTTTGCTAATTACCTACACTTGTTGTTCCAGAAAGAATATATACCCCTTTACCCATAATTCTTTATATATATATATATATATATATATATATATATATATATATATATATATATATATATATATATATATATATATATGTCGAGGTTTAGTGAGTGGGTAATCCCAGTCCCACTTCCTAGGCATATATTATAATCCCGCACTAAGGGGAAGTGGAGGTGAAGTGTAGCCAATACACCTACTGTAGCCACTTCCGGTGAATAAGAATAACCCCGGTGCGTCCCTTTTGATCAAAGTTAAGTTAATAATCCCCCGAGTGTGTCCTTGCACCCGACAAAATGAATGGAATAATATTATGGAATTAAGCACTGAATTAATCAACTGAATTAATCACCTGAACTAATCGAGGTTATGAGCTCGGAATGGAAATTCTAGTTAGCGCTTAAACTGGTGAAGTTAGGGGAGGGGGTAATTCACTTTAACGATACCTTGGAGTTCGAAAGAATTTGGAGGGTGAAGGTGAATGTCTTCTTCTTCCTACGATGTCTACCCTTATTCCGGTCGTCTGAGGTTACCGAATTGTGTGTAATCCTAGACCGGCGTCCTGATGTAATGATCCTAGATCGAATCTCAAGGACGAGTTAGACTGTGACTTAAATCGGATTTCTTCTCCTTGAATTGACTGTCCGCTTCTTTGGCTCCTGGACTTGGTAGCCAAAACTGATTACCTAGCTACGTCTAGGGTAATCCGCAGAGGGAGGTCCTGTGTAACCTCTGAGTCTGAAGGAGGGGGAGGCTCTGCGAGAATTTTGGTAGCTACAAGTACCGTGACGGCAATAACAAATTCCCCGAAGTTCCTTTCTTCACAACGGGTGAGACTAGCTTGTGTGTGAGACTAGCTCCACACACAACGTATGTCCAAGATCTTCTGCCTGACTCCAGAGATAATTTTCCCTTTTATTTCCCTCATGAACAAAAATTGAGAGAGAGCACCAGATAATCATAAAATTATTATCGCTGCGCGAAATATCTTTTTCATTTGCTGCCAGACAGAGTAAATCCTTCATACCTTTGCTGCCAGACAGAGTACATCCTTTACACCTTCGAGCTGTCGTTGCTCCACGTCGCGGTTTACGACGGCACGAAAACTCGGCCCTTCGTCGGCTCAGGTATCTTTAGCGGCAGACATTTTCCTGAGCGGCCGGTCGCAAATTTGGTCGTCTCATTGGTGGGAAAAGGGGCGGAGGGAATTCGAGGCGAAAGGTGAATTTGGAATACGGGAGGGACGCGCAGCTTGTGTCGGGGTATTTCTGCGTATTCTAATGTATCCGGTATTTAGACTTCTACATCATATATATATATATATATGTTTTTTTAAAGACCAGGTTGTGCTGCGCCATTACTAGTTTTCTTTTGCGACGTTCAAACAGGCGAATGAAGGTTTTAGTATCTAGGTAGAGATGAAAAATTAATAGAGGTAAGTCAATTTTACTTTAAATTAAAATAATTTTGCGGTGAGTCTTCGGTTTCCTTCAGTTACCTTGAGACGGGAGTCTTTGTTGTTTCCGAGCCGGTGTTGATCTTAAGGTATCTACCATTCAGCTTGCCTCCTTTATCGGTAACGAGCGTGGATTGGCGATCGTGAGCAGCAAACAATGAAGTTCTTTGTTGCTTTTTCTTTTGAATAAAGTGGAGAAGTAAATATAAGGTATAAAGATGGAAGTTAGGTAGGTTCCAGAAAGATAGTGGCACAATAAGAACAAAGCATTAGGTCCACAAAGAGATGCAATGTTACCTGGAGGTTAGGCTAATCTTTTTCTTTTTGTTTGGGTGTTGGTTTATCTTTGGTTAAAGTTGAAGTATTTTGTTGGCATTCAAGCCTTTATTTTTGTTTAACTCTTGTAGTTTATGTTTAGTCGGTATTTAATTGCTTAGTTGTAGTTTGTGCTTTTATTTAATTTGGGAATTTTGTGTAATTGGGCGTTCTAGCCTTTACTTTGCCTTACTTGAATTTGCATCATTTTCTTGACCTGTATTTGTGGATGTTTGGTTGTTCTTTTTTACTTTGTTTGCAGTGTGTGCCGTCTTCTGAAGCAGCGCCTCGACCTGACCTTTCTAATCGGCGCATCAACGTAGCGTTCAGTCATTGGACTGTTCGCTTTAATTTCCTGAGTTCTCCCCTTTCATACTAATAATAGATATTATATTATATAGTCGCCAATACCACGATGTTAACAAGACCCTCAACTTTGGGGTTTTAGGGCAAGGAAATTTCTTTGAAATTTGATATAACCCTCGATTCGATGACGCCAATGAATCTGCCTATGAAGACGACCGTGATGACACCTCCTTTGAAGGTTTGTTGCTTTCCTATTTTGGTCATCATGCATCCTGCGCACTCTAGCTGGGTCACTGGAAACAGGTGGGACTTTTGTAGTAAGCGAGGTCGGCTTTCATGCTACCTTCCACACTTGTCTGTTTTCACCGCCAAGAGGGTTGACAGATAGCGCAAGGTCTGGGACATTACGTGTCGTGCCGGGATCAGATACCGGTTTTTAATCTAGAGCAAGGTCATCAGACCTAAGTCGGGTGCTCACAATTATTCTGACTCATAACCTTATGACCTTGCAACCTTCAAAGCTTTCAACAAGTAGGGACAATCCAACCCATAGTTAGTTTTCTTTTAATAATTCCGGGTGTAACTTTGAAAGGACCTTGTCAATTATATCATTTGAAAGAGGATGTAAAACAACAGATGGGTTTCAAATTCCGTTAGAATCGGCAGGATAGTTACGATGTTATTTCCATAAAACTCTTTGAAATGTAAAATTGTTCCCATCCGCCCGACGTCCTAAGGACCGACAGAGTAACTTGTAGAGTCGCACGCGACTAAAAAAAGGTAAAAGATAATAATAACAAAGAAATAAACTCCTCGAGATGATTTATAATTCAAAAAATTAAATTAAAATAAATAAGAAATATAAAAAGAACTAATAACTATAAACCCAAATCAACCGATCGATTTCCATTATTCTATTTCGCAGCAACTCAATTTTATTTATGCCCAAAGAAATTGAAAAACGGTCATTAATTTCTTTTCGAGGGGAGTTGGGGGGGAGGGGGAGTAAGAATTTACATTCCGGACGGAAGGTAATCCTCATGGATTTAGTTAGCATTTATGTGGCAACACATGTTGTTGTACCCTTCTGAATCGATGAATGCGCTAATTTTTAAAAATCAATTAAAAATAATATTTTTCAGAAAAAATCAAAATATTTCCCCCACATTTGATTGACCTCAGCCCTCTCGTCACCCCCCCCTCCCCCCTCCCGCAAAGTTCATTAAAACTCATCCGAAATTGTTCTCTCCGTTCTCTCTTAATTATGCCTGTTATATGCGTGTATTATGCCTGTAATATGCGTGTATTATGCGTGTATTATGCGTGTATTATGCCTGTATTATGTGTGTATTATGCCTGTATTGTGCGTGTATCATGCGTGTTTTGTGCGTGTATCATGCCTGAATTGTGCGTGTATCATGCCTGAATTGTGCGTGTATCATGCCTGTTTTGTGCGTGTATCATGCCTGTTTTGTGCGTGTATCATGCCTGTTTTGTGCGTGTATCATGCCTGTTTTGTGCGTGTATTATGCGTGTATTGTGCGTGTATTATGCGTGTATTGTGCGTGTATTATGCGTGTATTGTGCGTGTATTATGCGTGTATTGTGCGTGTATTATGCGTGTATTGTGCGTGCATATGCGTGTATCGCATGGGATCCTTAACTGTTATTCCGCGCGTCGTGATCATTTATAGCGCCAATTACCCCGTAATCTTCTCCGCCGCCGCCTCCGTCTTCTTCGAGGCCATTACAAGCTTCGTTAACCTCCGCGTAATAACCGGAATCCCATAACGAAGTCTAGTGCCGTGGAATGTTAATAATGCCGTCTAAATTATACAATATTGTATTTTGTTTGATAATTACAACACCGTTTGCTAATTTAGTCCTATTCCCTTGTAGGAGGAAGCGTTATGGAAGAGGCTGTGTGAACTGGCAAACACGAGTGGGTTGTAAAAGTCGAGATGTAGGGTTGGTGTATACATTGTATAACAAAGTTCGGTACAGAATTTCTCGTCTAACCTCAATATAAAAGAAAATCATACAGAAATTTCATTTATACTCATTTATTTAAAAAAAAAATACATGACAAAGACTCGAAGGGTTTCTTTGTTATTTAACTAATTCCGTGAAATCGGCGTCGGCCTTCTCGGCGGTCCCCTTGTTAAACTGGGTAAAAACTGGGGTTATCCTGAACCTAAGCTCCATCTTTGGGGTCCTCGGGGCCGTGGTGGTCTCTCACTCTCCCAACCTCGCCTCACATACATAATAGTCCAGGGGGTTGAAGTCTGGGGAGTTAGGAGGCACCAGATGTTCGGTTGGTGTGGTCAAAGAAAATGTCTGACAGCAAAGACTCGGTCCTCCTGCTTTGTGTGGCACAAATACAGGGTGAATTCAGAGTTGCGAATGACGACAAATTACCCACCACACCCTTTAAATCGTATACCACTTCACTCTGTGTATACAGGTCGGTCTTGGCATATATAACCTAGGTGGAGAAATATGACACTTTATTTTCTTTGAAGGTGTCACTAGTAGTTAATGAGGAGTTAGAACAACTACAATAAAAGAAAACTACAAAAATTTCAATTATAGCATCCATTTTTGTTGAAATTCGTTACCTTTAACAAACGGTATTTGAACGGTATTTATTTATCTTCTTAGGTTCTTAATATCAGATTAGAGTTGTTTAAAATGCCCTTTATATATAGAAACACAAAAAGGCGTATACACGAAGTCCAAATCATATTCACCCCTAAATTACAAACCCTCAATAGTTAAAATCCTCATCGAGTGAGTTTTTAACTGCGGCTCCATTGGGCAACTCTTGGATGAAAACATACTAAACATCAGAAAACAAAACCTTAATAAGGAGTTCCTCAAGCCAACGGCGAACGAACAAGATTAATCACTATCGATACTTTAAAAACTAAAACCAGCATGTTGAAAGAAGTGGTCGACCATGTAGTGTCAGAGGAGGAAGTGAATGTTGAGAGTGAAGATATGAATGAAATTCCATGCGAGTCTCTTCATGCAGCGGAAAACATACTCAATTTGCACAACGATAATTTGCACAAGAAGATTTGTCACTTGCATGTTTTACACAATTTATATGAAGGAAACTTTCGTGTAAGGAGTTCAGTATGTGATGATTTGCTAGAATGCATACATGATTTGGGTATTTTCTTAGAGTCGGAAGATAACTAATACTACCATTTTCACTAAAATAGATAAGGACTTTATGTCCACCCTGTATTTTAACGATGAATTAGTATAAAAGACTAAATTTCCATCTTCTTTCATAGCAAACTGAAGATTGCGCGTCTTTGTATCTCGGCTTCACCCGGAATCCCTTGAAACCCCACATCAAACAACATGAATTTAATCCCTCAAAATATAACAGAATGAAAAGATTGTAGTGGATGGCGGAAGAATGCGGGCTATTGTAGCTGTTGAGGAAAGAAAGGGGGGTTATTGTATCGGGTGATGGAAGAAGGGGAGCTATGGTAGGTGTGAGCGAGACGAAAAAAGCAGTCGACCTATAGGCTCGGGATGGCAAGGTGCGTGTACCATTTTGATCTGAGCGACCTCGGAACCAGGAGTTGGAGGGGAAAACGCCAGTCCTGATCCTCCTTCATTCTTGTTCGATGCCTCAGTCTGAGATGTCCAAGAGCCATTTTTACCCCTCTCTCTCAAATACCTCAATATTATAAGTTTTTATGATTTAACGGAATTTAACTTATACATCTATGAAGGGCGAGAGAACCAGAGAAATAGATAAATAGATAGATAGAAAGGGGGAGAGAGAGAGAGTCTCGTCTCCGGTTCCCAAATTATTCTCCTCCCAACGTCCTCCTTCTGGGGCATGAGAACCCTTGATCTAGAGTGGGCTGCGTTTTTCCATCTCCTTTACCTTCCGATTGATGGAACTTTGAAAGTAATGAAAGAAAACTCAGTTCATGAAGGGATGGTGGGGGACTGTAGTGGATGGCGGGAAGAAAAAAGCGGGTGAGTTATATGCTCGGTTTGAACGTAGCTTTCTTTTTAACTTACGGGGAGGCCTGCCCCCATTTTGATTTCAGTGACGTAGGTGAAGTGGTTCTATTTTCATCACCATTCCTAATTTACTTTCCTCCACCACTATTTCTTCTCTCGCTGATTATAATATTTCGGCTAAGTATAACATTCTATACACATTTAATGACGAGTCTTTGCTACGAAAACAAATAAACATCACACTAACATATTAAAATAAAGCATTTCGACAATAATTACTTATTATTGAGTTAAATAATCTTTTCCAATGAAAGTTTGTACTTCCATAGATTACAGGTGACCTCACGTTTTCACAGGCTCTTCATGAATCACAGTAACCAACTACACCTTCGAGACACCCAATACCCTCAAATTTATCTATGGTACTCATTGCTCACCTTTTTGTTTATGCATATGCATAGAACTCATTGTGTGAGATTGTAAAATCTTCTCTGAACATATTCTGAAGTAGTGAAGCTTAAAACATAGGCCCGAACACTCACGGCAAAAATATTGATCAATCTTAGGTCGCTCAACTCGCGATACCCTCATAATATCTTGAGATAAAAGACATTTCAGACAACTAAAAAAACATAACAACCTCAACATTAGATACAGATACTGAGACAAACAATATCGTAGAAGTACTAAAGACACCCTCATCTAAATCAGTCCTAGCAACCATTTGTCTTTAGAACATCACTCACAGGCCTAAGATGGAATAAGGATCCGGTGAAGCTTCCTGGCAATGGACAAAATATTGAAATGCGTCGGTGGCCATTTCTGGAAATGATATTATTGGGTAGTATCAAGGTGGAAAATGCGCGCAACTTCAACCAATTGATCTCAGAGTGTTCAAGGAGGTTTTTAAGGGCATTTTAGCTGCATTCTTTGACCGTACGAATGAGGAGGAAATGTGATAGAAGCAGCTCCAAGCAACCCCATACGTGGTTAAGATGATACTTCATTATTATGAAGATTGAGGACACAAAATCAACTTCTTCGACGTCCATCAAGACCCAACAGTTGGGAGGCCCTACACTGAACATCTCTGTACAGGTGTTTTGTCCTCCAAGCCCTGTATTTTCTGCACGAGTGATAATTTTCTTTGGGTCTCCAACTATGTCATATTCTCTAAACGTCCAACAACATGGACACATGCAGAAACACATACGGATGTAGTTGTCTGAGATTGTTTTGAGGTGGGAATTGTTAGGAAAGGAAATTAAGGAAAAATGGTCTACTCTTCTTTCACAGCTATGTGGGTATAAATTTTCATCAGGAGAGCAGTGTGGTGTACACTCACTCTCAAATCATACACTTTGAATATATCGTGAAAGAAATCAAGTAAGTTTGTCAAACATGATCGTTTTTTACGAAATCAAGGCTGGGAATCTTTTATAAGACTTTATGTTTTAGGTGAGTCACAACTTTGTCTTTCATTATTCTTTCAAATAGTTTTCCAATTTCTAAGGTTAAACTAATACTGTGGTAGTTTTCGGGACGGGAGAAGCCTCCGTTTTTGAATATTGGTGTAACCTTCACTATTTTCCAATCGTTAGGTCAATAATCGTTTTGAAACTTTTATTAAATATATGTGTCAGGGGGACAGTGATTATTTCACGGATTTCATATAAAACGCGAGAGTAAATATCGTTGCACACTTGCACAATTATAAGGGCAAATATTTGAATTAAAATTGCAATAAAATCACCACTGACTAACAGAAACAAAAGCACCTTCATTACACTAACAAAAGTTCGAGATAGCTCCGTATAGCGAACTTCCTCAGGGTATAGATAGGATTTAAAACGCTTTTAAATACAGTCACTGAAACAAGTAGCAAGTTTTTGTAATTAAAAACACTAAAAAATCAAAAAGGTTACTCAAGATAGAAACACCACTTCATAATAAAAATATAATGCACTTCACTACACTATAATATATAATTAAAACCATTAATAATAGCAGGAAATCGTGAAGCAACCAGAGGCGTCTTGTCTTTATGAACAAACGAAATAAATATAACGTCCTTATGTTAAAACAAATGTGAAATGCACATTTGAGCAAAAAACCTATTTTTTATGTATTTTACATTTTAGCCTTTTGCATATAATAAATTTATAAATAATTGTGAAGCTCCACTAAATCTGATAAAAGTGCAGTTCACATTTTTCTTATCAAATGGTGAAGTTCAGAAAATTCATTTTTATATATCTTCTTCTATAACTATATTTTAGCAACGTGATATTTAGAAAGAGGGGAAATTTAGTTAAAAGTTCCTTTTTAAAATTATTATAATTGGCGAAGTTCACAAAATTTATAAAAATTTAAACGTGGCTGCTTTTTTTTTCGACTTTAAATTTTAATTTTAGTAGCGAAGTCATTGCCTGGTCTTTCCATAAAAAATATAGAAAATAAATTATTTAGCAAAAGAAATTGGTTGTAGGTAATAATAAACTATTTACAAATATTTGTTCGAGCAATTAATTTTATTCGTAATAAGTTATTTGAATTTAATGAAATTTTATTTAATTATTAATAAGCAATTATTCTGGAACAACGTAAATGTTAAAAAGGGAAGTTATGTTATATATATATATATATATATATATATATATATATATATATATATATATATATATATATATATATATATATATATATATATATATATATATATATATATATATATATATATATATATATATATATATGATAAAAGCTCACAAAGTGCACCTGAGTCAAAGTTATGCAGATACACCCACAAAGGAAAAGGGAAAAACGATTCCAAGCACTTTCGTCTTTATTTTTAAAGACGTTTTCAAGGAAAACAGGAGGCTGGACATACATCGCCCTAAATAGTAGAAGGGGGGATTAGACTACGCACCTCTGCACCTTAATTAGTTGGTACAAAATCCTGACACAACTTTATTTGAGATTTTATGTATGTAGTGAAAATGGGGTCTAGCTTGAACAAACCAGGGCTAAGATTGAAATTTAGAAACGCGTTAATGGAGATACATTCTAATATATTTCTCGAAATATAATTACTGCATTTTATGACTGGTTTGGCCCTGTTCCAGTTAATGCTATGGTTAAGATTGTACATATGTAGAAAAGGCGAAGATTGTTCACTGTGATTACGTACATTGGCTTGACGTTGCTTAACTTGACATCTAGTTCTTTCCCGGTTCGTCCATAATGACATTTTTGGCAGTTGTTGCAGCCTATCGAATAAACAATGCCAGGTCGGGAAGGGGGAGGTGACAAGGATGCGATAAATTGTAGTCTCGTACTTAAAAATGACATTGATGTTCAGAAGCCTAAGTAAACGAGGTAATTTAATGGAAATATGGTAATAGGGTAAAACTAATAAGTGTTTGGTCTGAAACTTAGGGATATTAACATTATTTTGATAATAGGAACGCTTGGTGGACTTATAACAATTGCCGAGAAAGTACAGAGGGTAGCACAAAATTTTCCCTATTTTATATATTCTATCGACTTCTTTGTCTAGGTATTCTGGTGAGACAGTTCTAAGGGCACGCAACAACATAGAGGAGAAAACACTTTATTTGATGTTATTATGGTGGTTAGAATAAAATGGAGAAAAGAGTCTATATGCTGTGGGTTTTCGATATATTTCATATTTGAAGCAATGGTTTGTTCGATCAATTAGAATATCTAGGAAAGGAAGTGTGCGATCTTTTTCAACTTCTAAAATAAATTTAATCGAGTGCACTAAGGTGTTAATTTTAGTAAGAAATGTATTAATATTTAAATTATTAGGCCAAAGGCAAAAGATGTCATCAACATATCGCAGGGTAGGGGTTTCATTTATTTGGGGAAGTATTCTAGATTCAAAGAATTCCATGTATAGGTTTTCGAGTAGAGGCGACAAACAATTCCCCATTGCCATTCCAAAGATTTGGCGATAAAATTTTCAATTAAAAGTAAATTTGCAATTGTCGATGCAAAGAGCAATGAGTTTAACGGGGGTAGAAAGCAATAAGAAAAAGATCTACAATGCCCTTTTAAGATCGACGCTGCTATACCCCGCTTCCGCCCTCCCGTGAGTCTCGAAGACACAAAGGAGGAAACTACAAGTGGTGCAAAACAAATGTGTGTACTTAATTACAGGTACACCCTCTGAGTTATTTTGCAGCCTCCGGAGAGTTCAGTAGCGAGATTGGGATTGATATCGACTCTTCGGTCTTTTTTGAGCTTGAGTATGTCTTCGAGGAGGATCTCTACTTCAATTCTCTTAGATAAAGGAAATAGATTAGTTATATAGTGGAAATTTAGGCCCAAGTTAAGGAAATCAACTTGGCCTTGGCTAAGAGTCGTGTTGCTTAGGTTGATGAAATGATATGTTTTTTGAGAGACGTCAACTGGGCCGCCGTACAATTTTGCAAGCGTGCACTCAATGCCTGCACTGACGCAGATGTATGTCAGATGTGTTACGAAGACATGTTTTTAATTGTCGTAGAAGATCTTTGGTTATATTAGCTCCGTCGAGAAGAGCTTGGAAAGAAATTATATTTACTATTAAGTGCTGCAAGGAGATTGTGCTTTTGCACGTATTCACTGTGAATAAAAGTAGTCCTCTGTTCCGGGGAGTGTCTTTGGCTGTTGGCCTGGCGACGATATGTGTAATTAGGTGAAAGGCCAATGTACTATTGAAGCCCACAGCTGTGGCAGAGTTATTATTAATTTTAAGTTGTATTTCTTAATATTTCTTACAAGTTGTTTAACGGGGTCTTCAAGGCGAAAAAAATACATCCGCGAATGACATTATTTATTCCTAGAAGTCTTTTGACCCTCCGATCTAGTTTTCTGGCAAAGAAGGCAAAGGCAAATTAGAGTTTGAAAACGCGCTTCTTTTAGCGGCGGTCAACTCGGAGACGCCGAGATGACGGGAGTTTGGTTTCCGGCTGAAGTTGCACGAAAATTACCGGTTTCTTCATTTCAATAATGACGGCTTCGGCCATCCGTAATTTCATGTATATGAAATTGAAAATTTATATTAAAAAATCTTGTTGAATTATGTTCATCTTGTTCAAATTGTGCTCTGCGCAAAATTGTAGTGTTCCATGTACAGGGTGTCCCAAACTTTTAATTTGTTTTTCAATCCTTTTCATAATCCATTCTTAATGGATATTAAAAGGAAACAAATTTGATGTTTATTTTTCTGGCTAAATTATGATCATAAAAAGAAAACAAAAACTCATCAAAAACAAAAGAAAAAAAACTTTATTTAAATTATTCAAATTGTGCTCCGTCTGTATCTGCAAATTTCAAATCGATCTTCAGCATTGCGAAAAACATTGTGGAGCATTTCGAGAGTTATGTCCAGCACTGCTGAAACTATGCGTTTAATTCAGTTAAATTACTACTATTTTGCTGATACACTTTGGTTTTGATAACCCCGACGCAAAAAAATCCAGGGGAGGTCAAATCTGGAGAACGCAGAGGCCAAGGTTAGCTCTTCCACCTCCAATCGATCGATTTGGAAAGCGACTGTTCAGGAAATCTCGGAGAATTAGAGCATACTGATATGGTGCACCATCTTGTTGAAACACAACACTATCAACAATGCCATCATCAACAAGCTCTGGTTCTAAAAACTGTTGGAGCCTATCAAGGTAGATGTTGCCTGTCACAGATGCTTAGGAAAAAAGAATGGGCCATAAATTAAAAATTTGGTTATTCCAAACCACACATACCACATACCACATACCACATACCACAATTGTGTCGATTAACTTTCCCACATATGTGGAAAGTGGCTTCATCACTCGATTTAAATTATTTTCTTCATTAAAGGAGTGCAGTAATTGAATGTTGTAATGCTCTTTCCTAAGTGTTGAACGCAAGACTGAGTGCACTTGGACATATCAAGTCTCTGACTGGCCTTTCTCACCGAAGTTCTTGGTTCATTTTCAAACAATTGTCGAACTTTTTCAGTTTTGTTGTGGTCAATCTTTTTCTGTCTTCTTCCTTTTTCATCATGTACGGATCCAGTTCATTTAAATTTGTTCGCAAGTGACCGGATTGCGTTATTTGTAAGTCGAGGTTTTTCTAAGCTTTCTTTGGAACTTTTCTCGTACTTCATTAAATTTCGCTCCTCTGATACAAACTATCACAACAAAAATCCACTCTCGTGTATTCATTATTAAAGGGTTCTGAAAAGGATTGAAAAACAAATTAAAAGTTTGGGACACCCTGTACATGGAAGACTACAATATCGTACAGATTACAATTTGAACATGATGAACATAATTCAACAAGAAATTTCATAAAAATTTTCAACTTCATCCAAATACGAACTAAACTTCTGGACACCCGGTATATATATATATATATATATATATATATATATATATATATATATATATATCCGTTAATCGTTTTAACCCTTTTGGCTCTGTTCTTGACTCCTTCTCTCTCTCGGTTTGACCTAGCTATCTGTTATAGCTAAATCTTAATGCGAATTTACCCGTCCTTCTCCTACTTCCTTATTGGTGATTTCCTGTCTTAGAGGCGGTCCTTTATCTTCTACTAGCTTATATACACCATCATTACATTATTTTCTCATGTAGTCATCCTTGAAAATCCACTGAATAAAGTTCGAAAGTACTTGGAAGCACCTTTTTCATTTTTCCTGCAGGACATTCCATTTATTGTGAACCTCACATGCTACCTTGTGAGTTATTAATTTCTTATATATATATATATATATATATATATATATATATATATATATATATATATATATATATATATATATATATATATATATACTGGGTGTCCCAAAGTTTAGTTCGTATTTGGATGAAGTTGAAAACTTTTATGAAATTTCTTGTTGAATTATGTTCATCATGTTCAAATTGTTATCTGCACGAAATTGTAGTCTTCCATGTACAGGGTGTCCCAAACTTTTAATTTGTTTTTCAATCCTTTTCAGAACCCTTTGATAATGAATACACGAGAGTGGATTTTTGTTGTGATAGTTTGTATCAGAGAAGCCAAATTTAATGAAGTACGAGAAAAGTTCCAAAGAAAGCTTAGAAAAACCTCGACTTACAAACAACGCAATCCGGTCACTTGCGAACAAATTTAAATGAACTGGATCCGTACATGATGAAAAAGGAAGAAGACAGAAAAAGATTGACCACAACAAAACTGAAAAAGTTCGACAATTGTTTGAAAATGAACCAAGAACTTCGGTGAGAAAGGCCAGTCAGAGACTTGATATGTCCAAGTTCACTCAGTCTTGCGTTCAACACTTAGGAAAGAGCATTACAACATTCAATTACTGCACTCCTTTAATGAAGAAAATAATTTAAATCGAGTGATGAAGCCACTTTCCACATATGTGGGAAAGTTAATCGACACAATTGTGGTATGTGGTATGTGGTATGTGGTATGTGTGGTTTGGAATAACCAAATTTTTAATTTATGGCCCATTCTTTTTTCCTAAGCATCTGTGACAGGCAACATCTACCTTGATAGGCTCCAACAGTTTTTAGAACCAGAGCTTGTTGATGATGGCATTGTTGATAGTGTTGTGTTTCAACAAGATGGTGCACCATATCAGTATGCTCTAATTCTCCGAGATTTCCTGAACAGTCGCTTTCCAAATCGATCGATTGGAGGTGGAAGAGCTAACCTTGGCCTCTGCGTTCTCCAGATTTGACCTCCCCTGGATTTTTTTGCGTCGGGGTTATCAAAACCAAAGTGTATCAGCAAAATAGTAGTAATTTAACTGAATTAAACGCATAGTTTCAGCAGTGCTGGACATAACTCTCGAAATGCTCCACAATGTTTTTCGCAATGCTGAAGATCGATTTGAAATTTGCAGATACAGACGGAGCACAATTTGAATAATTTAAATAAAGTTTTTTTTCTTTTGTTTTTGATGAGTTTTTGTTTTCTTTTTATGATCATAATTTAGCCAGAAAAATAAACATCAAATTTGTTTCCTTTTAATATCCATTAAGAATGGATTATGAAAAGGATTGAAAAACAAATTAAAAGTTTGGGACACCCTGTACATGGAACACTACAATTTTGCGCAGAGCACAATTTGAACAAGATGAACATAATTCAACAAGATTTTTTAATATAAATTTTCAATTTCATATACATGAAATTACGGATGGCCGAAGCCGTCATTATTGAAATGAAGAAACCGGTAATTATCGTGCAACTTCAGCCGGAAACCAAACTCCCGTCATCTCGGCGTCTCCGAGTTGACCGCCGCTAAAAGAAGCGCGTTTTCAAACTCTAATTTGCCTTTGCCTTCTTTGCCAGAAAACTAGATCGGAGGGTCAAAAGACTTCTAGGAATAAATAATGTCATTCGCGGATGTATTTTTTTCGCCTCGAAAACCCCGTTAAAAAACTTGTAAGAAATATTAAGAAATACAACTTAAAATTAATAATAACTCTGCCACAGCTGTGGGCTTCAATAGTACATTGGCCTTTCACCTAATTACACATATCGTCGCCAGGCCAACAGCCAAAGACACTCCCCGGAACAGAGGACTACTTTTATTCACAGTGAATACGTGCAAAAGCACAATCTCCTTGCAGCACTTAATAGTAAATATAATTTCTTTCCAAGCTCTTCTCGACGGAGCTAATATAACCAAAGATCTTCTACGACAATTAAAAACATGTCTTCGTAACACATCTGACATACATCTGCGTCAGTGCAGGCATTGAGTGCACGCTTGCAAAATTGTACGGCGGCCCAGTTGACGTCTCTCAAAAAACATATCATTTCATCAACCTAAGCAACACGACTCTTAGCCAAGGCCAAGTTGATTTCCTTAACTTGGGCCTAAATTTCCACTATATAACTAATCTATTTCCTTTATCTAAGAGAATTGAAGTAGAGATCCTCCTCGAAGACATACTCAAGCTCAAAAAAGACCGAAGAGTCAGGATCAATCCCAATGTCGCTACTGAACTCTCCGGAGGCTGCAAAAGAACTTAGAGAATGTACCTGTAATTAAGTACACACATTTATTTTGCACCACTTGTAGTTTCCTCCATTGTGTCTTCGAGACTCACGGGAGGGCGGAAGCGGGGTATAGCAGCGTCGATACAAAAAAGGGCATTGTAGATCTTTTTCTTATTGCTTTCTACCCCCGTTAAACTCATTGCTCTTTGCATCGACAATTGCAAATTTACTTTTAATTGAAAATTTTATCGCCAAATCTTTGGAATGGCAATGGGGAACGGTTTGTCCTCTCTACTCGCAAACCTATACATTGAATTCTTCGAATCTAGAATACTTCCCCAAATAAATGAAACCCCTACCCTGCGATATGTTGATGACATCTTTTGCCTTTGGCCTAATAATTTAAATATTAATACATTTCTTACTAAAATTAACACCTTATTGCCCTCGATTAAATTTATTTTAGAAGTCGAAAAAGATCGCACACTTCCTTTCCTAGATATTCTATTTCATCGGACAAACCATTGCTTCAAATATGAAATATATCGAAAACCCACAGCTATAGGCTCTTATATACACTTTTATTCTAACCACCATAATAACATCAAATATAGTGTTTTTTTCCTTTATGTTTTTGCGTGCCCTTAGAATTGTCTCACCAGAATACCTAGACAAAGAAGTCGATAGAATAGATAAAATAGGGAAAATTTTGTGCTACGCTCTGTACTTTCTCGGCAATTGTTATAAGTCCGCCAAGCGTTCCTATTATCAAACTAATGTTAATATCCCTAAGTTTCAGACCAAACACTTATTAGTTTTACCCTATTACCATATTTCCATTAAATTAACTCGTTTACTTAGGCTTCTGAACATAAATGTCATTTTTAAGTACGAGACTACAATTTATTGCATCCTTGTCACCCCTCCCTTCCGGACCTGGCATTGTTTATTCGATAGGCTGCAACAACTGCCAAAAATGTCATTATGGACAAACCGGGAAAGAACTAGATGTCGAGTTAAGCAACGTCAAGCCAATGTACGTAATCACAGTGAACAATCTGCGCCTTTTCTACATATGTACAATCTTAACCATAGCATTAACTGGAACAGTGCCAAACCAGTCATAAAATGCAGTAATTATATTTCGAGAAATATATTAGAATGTATCTCCATTAACGCGTTCCCAAATTTCAATTTTAGCCCTGGTTTGTTCACGCTAGACCCCATTTTCACTACATACATAAAATTTCAAATAAAGTTAGTCAGGATTTTGTACCAACTAATTAAGGTGCAGAGGTGCGTAGTCTAATCGTCCCTTCTACTATTTAAGGCAATGTAAGTCCAGCCTCCTGTTTTCCTTGAAAACGTCTTTAATAATAAAGACGAAAGCTCTCGGATATGTTTTTCACTTTTCCTTTGTGGGTGTATCTGCATAACTTTGACTCAGGTGCACTTTGTGAGCTTTTATCATATATATATATATATATATATATATATATATATATATATATATATATATATAATATAACTTCCCTTTTTAACATTTACGTTGTTCCAGAATAATTGCCTATTAATAATTAAATAAAATTTCCTTAAATTCAAATAACTTATTACGAATAAAATTAATTGCTCGAACAAATATTTGTAAATAGTTTATTATTACCTACAACCAATTTCTTTTGCTAAATAATTTATTTTTCTATATTTTTTATTGAAAGACCAGGCAATGACTTCGCTACTAAAATTAAAATTTAAAGTCGAAAAAAAAGCAGCCATGGTTAAATTTTTATAAATTTTGTGAACTTCGCCAATTATAATAATTTTAAAAAGGAACTCTAAACTAAATTTCCCTTCTTTCAAAATATCACGTGGCTAAAATATAGTTATAGAAGAAGATATATAAAAATGAATTTTCTGAACTTCACCATTTGTAATTCTTTGGGTTTTTAAAATCCACAACATTTCGATACTTTCGGCCGTATGATAAGAAAAATGTGAACTGCACTTTTATCAGATTTAGTGGAGCTTCACAAGTATTTATAAATTTATTATATGCAAAAGGCTAAAATGTAAAATACATAAAAAATAGGTTTTTTGCTCAAATGTGCATTTCACATTTGTTTTAACATAAGGACGTTATATTTTTTTTGTTTGTTCCTAAAGACAAGACGCCTCTGGTTGCTCCGCAATTTCCTGCTATTATTAATGGTTTTAATTATATATTATAGTGTAGTGAAGTGCATTATATTTTTATTATGAAGTGGTGTTTCTATCTTGAGTAACTTTTTTGATTTTTTAGTGTTTTTAGTTACAAAAACTTGCTACTCGTTTCAGTGACTGTATTTAAAAGCGTTTTAAATCCTATACCCTGAGGAAGTTCGCTATACGGAGCTATCTCGAACTTTTGTTAGTGTAATGAAGGTGCTTTTGTTTCTGTTAGTGGTGATTTTATTGCAATTTTAATTCAAATATTTGCCTATTATAAGTGTGCAACCTTTCCAAAAGTGATTTAAATAAGAGACTATCTAAGAAGTTCACTCTAACGAAGCCGGCCGTTAATCCCTTGTTTCCGCCCGTCTCAGATTTCATGCTCAGAGAAGTCGAGTTTTGTAGTTCCACATTCCATTTCCTTTCCTTGTCCATTATTCTTTTTTCTCTCGTTCTTACTTCCCCTGACTCCCTGATATATTATCTCTTTCTCATCGCCCTCCTTTTTTCCTATTTTTTTCCTTGAAGAATTAAGTTACATTTAAAAAAGATAGTTGACAATAATTCATAACAGTTCAGTCTATTTTCTTTCCCTACCTCCAAAATCGAGTCGCCCTCATCCCCAACCATCCAAATCTCGGAGACTCAAGAAGCACAAGGTCTGCGTCTTCACTCTTCTTTACATATTTCATAGATTCCTCTGCCATTCTGGGTGCAGAAAAGATGATATTGGTCTGCTTAAAGTGTGAAGGCACTCGCTGGGAAATTGTCTTTAAGAGAAGGGTTTTATGCAGCCAAAACTGACTCTTTCATGTGCCTATTTTGTGAGATTAGAGAATAACATAAGAAGGAAACGGACAAATTAAGAGCTACGATAGCAGCGCTCAGAGAGGAACCAGCCGAATTAAAAAGGTCCCGTAGTACCTCAACTACCATCAATGTACCCGCAAATATTCATATCTAGGCATTTAACAATTTAGAAAAGAGTGTCTCCTCTTTGCAAGAATTTGTAGAAAGGGATGTAGCCGTGGGTTAATGCATGACCCAATCAACGAAGGAAATAACAACACTCGCAAAAGTGAAGAAAGTACCATATTTTCCCCCAAGAAAGAGCCGAACACCCAGCTCCATAACAATATTAGTAATTATAATAATATTCATACTAACAATAGCCAATTTAAACAGGTTGAAAACGGTGGTAATCCTCAGCAGAAAAAGTTCCTCTCCATTAAGACTTTCAATCTCCTTTTAGGTTCTGGCCGAGGACGATGACATTAGAGGCGAATCTGCTATTGCGGGAGACTCTATAGGAAGAGGTCAACTTGACCTCTTTTGTGGCTCGAATCCTAAAATACACAAACGTTTTTGCCTACCGGGAGCGTTCATTGAGGACATAACAAATTATCTGCACTCTCTCTTTCAGGTGGGAAAGAAGGGCACAGTAATTGTCCTGCACGTGGGAACAAACGACGTGCTAACCACCAGATATGAAGAACTACTGGTAAAATATAAGAAAATTATTAAAGCAGAATAAAGAAAAACAAAATTTTTATTATTACAGGAATTCTCCCACGGAGCAAAAGCTGAGATAGTTTATTCAGTAAAGCCCACTACACAAACAATTGCCTCGAGGCTTGTGCAGAAGCGAAACCCATCCGTCGAACGATTGGCCCTTTGAGGAACGAGGAGGGGACATTAAAGCATTCAGATGCAGAAAATGCTATCCTCCTCAACGACTTCTTCTCTTCTGTGTTTACTGAAGAATGTGGCCCCATCCCCCAGCCGACGGATTCCTACTCGGGGGAAAAGCTGGAGGATATGGACTTCACCGAAGTTGAAATCAAAAAGAATATCAGTGAACTAATGACGAATAAGTCACCTGGCCCGAATGGGTTTCTACCTAAAGTGTTGAAAGAAGTGCACGATCAAGTTTCACGACACCTGAGCGCAATCTTCAACATGTCAATCCGGACCAAATGCGTTCCTAGAGACTGGCGTGTGGCGGAGGTGACTCCAATCTTCAAGAAAGGAGATCGTAACCAACCGTCGAACTACTGACCTATCAGTCTGACTTCAATAGTCGGTAAACTCATGGAAAGCATCATGGTGGACAAAGTGACGTCGTATTTAGAGTCAAACCTGCTACTGAGGAGTTCCCAGCACGGCTTCCGAAGGCAACGGTCATGCTTGACGAACCTTGTAGAATTCTTCCACTTCGTTTTCAGTGAGCACGATCGGGACAAGGAGGTGGATGTGGTCTACCTAGACTTTCAGAAAGCCTTTGATAAGGTACCACATTTCCGCCTTCTCCGGAAAGTGTGAGCGCTTGGCATAGACGGAAAGGTAGCCGACTGGATCGAGAACTGGCTAAGTGGCAGATGGCAACGTGTGGTGGTGAATGGACAGTCTTTTGAGTGGGTGCCCGTTACTAGCGGGGTGCCTCAAGGTTCTGTCCTGGGACCACTACTATTCATCATCTACGTCAACGACATGGACGGTGACATGGTTGCCAAGATTTCCAAATTTGCCGACGATACCAAGCTTGGTATGAACGTTGCAAAGGATGGAAATACGGCCCGCCTGCAGGAAGATCTTGGGAAGATTAGGAAGTGGTCGGACACGTGGCAAATGCCTTTTAACGTGGGGAAATACAAAGTGATGCATATCGGCCCACAGAAACCCCCAATCTCAGTATATGGTTAAGGGCACTGCTATTGAATTCACCGACACTGAGAAGGACTTAGGTCTAACAATCACTAGTGACCTCAAGTTCTCGAAACAGTGCATTGAGGCGGAGAAAAAGGCCCAAAGGATGCTAGGCTATATTAAGCGCCAGTTTGGTTATCGGAACCAGGAGTCTGTACTGTGCCTGTACAACTCACTTGTCCGACCGCACCTGGAGTATGCCGTACAATTTTGGAGTCCTTCATTGCGAAAGGACATCGCGATATTGGAACTCGTACAAGCCAGGGCAACCAAGCTGATTCCCTCTATCCGAAATAAAAGTTATGAGGATATACTAAGGGAATTAGATCTGTTCTCGCTGGAAACCCGTAGACTGCGTGGTCAGCTCATCGAAGTTTTCAAAATAATTGAGGGTTCGACAATGTTGACTACCGGGATATTTTCACACTGAGTGAGAACAGAACGCGCAATCACGGCTTCAAACTTGAACTCAAGCGTTACAACCGCAATCTGTGTGGAAATTTTTTTCACTTACAGTATCTGCGGTATGTGGAACGCACTTCCAGTGGAAGTTGTCAACAGTAAATCTGTTGACCAGTCCAAGTCAAGACTAGACAAGGTCTTGACAAGTGGCCATTTAGGGATGCAAAACAATTGAGCAGCCTTGTGCCCGCTCGATTGCTAGTCCAAAGGTACCCTCTTTGAATGGACTGTAAGGTCTCCTAGGGTACCTTATTTCCTTGTTGTCCTTGTTGTCCTTGTTTACAGAGGCAATCACAAATTTTCAGATACTAAAGAGATTTCATGCACTGAAAAATTAATCAATTCCTTCCATACTAGCAGTCGTCACCACCTGGCCTGTGTGTTCCTTAACGCGATAAGTCTGAGAAACAACTTCGATGACCTTGTGGCCTTAAACCAGGCCAGCAACTATGATATACTTTCCGTCACGGAATCGTGGCTAAATTTCTCAAGTAACGACTCTGCGGCAGAAATCCAAATCCCAGGACACTCCATGTTCTATAATAATACATAGATTAGGTGGCGCTGGTGGAGGAGTTATTTTATATGTGAAATTATCACCTTCCCCACTACAAAGAGTTTTTGAAATCCCCGAAACCAATAACACAGTTTTTGTCGAAATCTCAGATGTATATAGAAATAGTTTGCTACTATCCTTTTTCTATACGCCCTCAAAGTAGGTCGTAGAAGTTATACTAATTTAGGTGAGATTATTAATTATATAACTTGTATGCCCAACTCGTTAATATTAGGAGATTTTAACTTACCTTGCAAAGACTGGGGTGAACCGTTTTCTTCAGCCTCTGGAAATCATCTCTACCAAGGCCTTTTGAGTAGTCCTCTTTAGCAAGTAGTAGATGTGCCTACACGAGATCCAAATATTATAAACATATTCATAATCTCCGACTCTAAAATGGTAACTAACCTTCAGGTCAGCTACTTTTTCTCAGGCAGTGACCAAAGTCTGGTGGAATTTAAAGTAAACTTTAAAGTAAATGGTTATTTGCTACAAAGAGGATGCCAATGCTCCCCTCATATCGGACTTCGCAAACGCCAATTAGGAACTAATGGTTGACGAATTACATAATCAGAATTGGTCACTCCTAACTACTAACAACAATCCCCAAGAAGGTTAGGAATGCTTTATTGCCTATTATTAACAGAAACTGCTCAAAATACATCCTACAAATAAAAGGAAGCAAAAAGTTACACCTGCAAAGCCAAGGTGGTTCACCAGATAAATTCAAATGTCTCTGGACAAAAAGAAAGCGGCATACACTAGATTGCGGAGATCAAAATTAAAGGTAGATGAAAATAACCTTAAAATGTTAAGAAAAGAAACGAATAAGCTGATAAAATACTCCAAAAGAAACTTAGAAGTATTTATCGCTCAGCAAGTAAAAACCAATCCTAAGTTTTTCTTCAGCTATGTGAATAGTAAAAAGACACCTCAACCCTCAATTGGTCCATACCTCTCGGAAGATTACCAGACTGTGAATGATAATGGGGAGAAGCCCAAATTCTCAATAAATATTTCGCTTCTGTGTTTACTATTAAAGATGGTACCAACATTCCAGTTCCAGTGGATTTGTTCAACAGCAATGAACAACCTCCGAACGACCTTTGTATTTCTGAAAACGAAATCAGAGAAGGCCTGAAAGCAATTAACCTAACTAGTTCTCCTAGTTCTGACGATATTTACTCTCGCGTTTTATATGAAATCCGTGAAATAATCACTGTCCCCCTGACACATATATTCAATAAAAGTTTTAAAGCGATTATTGACCTAAACGATTGGAAATAGTGAAGGTTACACCAATATTCAAAAGGGAAGCTTCTCCCGTGCCGAAAACTACCACAGTATTAGTTCAACCTTAGCAATTGGAAAACTATTTGAAAGAATAATGAAAGACAAAGTTGTGACTCACCTAAAAACCTAAAGTCTTATAAAAGATTCCCAGCCTTGATTTCGTCAAAAACGATCATGTTTGACAAACTTACTTGATTTCTTTCACGATATATTCAAAGTGTATGATTTAAGAGTGAGTGTACACCACACTACTCTTCTGATTAAAATTTATACCCACATAGCTGTGAAAGTAGAGTAGACGATTTTTCCTTAATTTCCTTTCCTAACAATTTCCACCTCAAAACAATCTCAGACAACTACATCCGTATGTGTTTCTGCATGTGTCCATGTTGTCGGACGTTTAGAGAATATGACATAGTTAGAGACCCAAAGAAAAATATCACTCGTGCAGAAAATACAGGGCTTGTAGGACAGGACACCTGTATAGAGATGTTCAGTGTAGGGCCTCCCAACTGTTGGGTCTTGATAAACGTCGAAGAAGTTGATTTTGTGTCCTCAATCTTCATAATAATGAAGTATCATTTTATCCACGTATGGAGTTGCTTGGAGCTGCCTCTATCACATTTCTTCCTTATTCGTACGGTCAAAGAATGCAGTTAGCTGACTTATAAACCTCCAACAACACTCTGAGATCAATTGGTTGAAGTTGCGCGCATTTTCCACCTTGATACTACCCAATAATATCATTTCCAGAAATGGCCACCGACGCATTTCAATATTTTGTCCATTGCCAGGAAGCTTCACCGGATCCTTATTCCATCTTAGGCCTGTGAGTGATGTTCTAAAGACAAATGGTTACTAGGACTGATTTAGATGAGGGTGTCTTTAGTACTTCTACGATATTGTTTGTCTCAGTATCTGTATCTAATGTTGAGGTTGTTATGTTTTTTAGTTGTTTGAAATGTCTTTGATCTCAAGATATTATGAGGGTATCGCAAGTTGAGCGACCTGGGATTGATCAAGATTTTTGCCGTGAGTCTTCGGGCCTAAGTTTTAAGCTTCACTACTTCAGAAGATGTTCAGAGAAGATTTTACAATCTCACACAGTTAGTTCTATGCATATGCATAAGCAAAAAGGTGAGCAATGAGTACCATAGATAAATTTAAGGGTATTGGGTGTCTCGAAGGTGTAGTTGGTTACTGTGAATCATGAAGAGCCTGTGTAAACGTGAGGTCACCTGTAATCGAAGTAAGTACAAACTTCCATCCACTACAGTCCCCCACCATCGCTTCATGAACGGAGTTTTCTTTCATTACTTTCAAAGTTCCATCAATCGGAAGGTAAAGGAAATGGAAAAGCGCAGCCCACTCCAGATCAAGGGTTCTAAGGCCCCAGAAGGAGGACGTTGGGAGGAAAATAATTTGGGAACCGAAGACGAGACTCTCACTCTCTCTCTCTCTCTCTCTCTCTCTCTCTCTCTCTATCTATCTATCTATTTCTCTGGTTCTCTCGCCCTTCATAGATGTATAAGTTAAATTCGGTTAAATCATAAAAACTTATAATATTGAGGTATTTGAGAGAGAGGGGTAAAAATGGCTCTTGGACATCTCAGACTGAGGCATCGAACAAGAATGAAGGAGGATCAGGACTGGCGTTTTCCCCTCCAACTTCTGGTTCCGAGGTCGCTGAGATCAAAATGGTACACGCACCTTGCCATCCCGAGCCTATAGGTCGACTGCTTTTTTCGTCTCGCCCACACCTACCATAGCTCCCCTTCTTCCATCACCCGATACAATAACCCCCCTTTCTTTCCTCAACAGCTACAATAGCCCGCATTCTTCCGCCATCCACTACAATCTTTTCATTCTGTTATATTTTGAGGGATTAAATTCATGTTGTTTGATGTGGGGTTTCAAGGGATTCCGGGTGAAGCCGAGATACAAAGACGCGCAATCTTCAGTTTGCTATAAAAGAAGATGGAAATTTAGTCTTTTATGCTAATTTATCGTTAAAATACAGGATGGACATAAAGTTCTTATCTATTTTAGTGAAAATGGTAGTATTAGTTATCTTCCGACTCTAAGAAAATACCCAAATCATGTATGCATTCTAGCAAATCATCACATACTGAACTCCTTACACGAAAGTTTCCTTCATATAAATTGTGTAAAACATGCAAGTGACAAATCTTCTTATGCAAATTATCTTTGTGCAAATTGAGTATGTTTCCCGCTGCATGAAGAGACTCGCATGGAATTTCATTCCTAAGTTCACTCCCAACATTCACTTCCTCCTCTGACAATGCATGGTCAACCACTTCTTTCAACATGCTGGTTTTAGTTTTTAAAGTATCGATAGTAATTAATCTTGTTCGTTCGCCGTTGGCTTGAGGAACTCCTTATTAAGGTTTTGTTTTCGGATGTTTAGTATGTTTTCATCCAAGAGTTGCCCAATGGAGCCGCAGTTAAAAACTCACTCGATGAGGATTTTAACTATTGAGGGTTTGTAATTTAGGGGTGAATATGATTCGGACTTCGTGTATACGCCTTTTTGTGTTTCTATTTTTGAAGGGCATTTTAAACAACTCTAATCTGATATTAAGAACCTAAGAAGATAAATAAATACCGTTCAAATACCGTTTGTTAAAGGTAACGAATTTCAACAAAAATGGATGCTGTAGTTCCAATTTTTGTAGGTTTCTTTTATTGTAGTTGTTCTAACTCCTCATTAACTACTAGTGACACCTTCAAAGAAAATAAAGTGTCATATTTCTCCACCTAGGTTATATATGCCAAGACCGACCTGTATACACAGAGTGAAGTGGTATACGATTTAAAGGGTGTGGTGGGTAATTTGTCGTCATTCGCAACTCTGAATTCACCCTGTATTTGTGCCACACAAAGCAGGAGGACCGAGTCTTTGCTGTCAGACATTTTCTTTGACCACACCAACCGAACATCTGGTGCCTCCTAACTCCCCAGACTTCAACCCCCTGGACTATTATGTATGTGAGGCGAGGTTGGGAGAGTGAGAGACCACCACGGCCCCGAGGACCCCAAAGATGGAGCTTAGGTTCAGGATAACCCCAGTTTTTACCCAGTTTAACAAGGGGACCGCCGAGAAGGCCGACGCCGATTTCACGGAATTAGTTAAATAACAAAGAAACCCTTCGAGTCTTTGTCATGTATTTTTTTTTTAAATAAATGAGTATAAATGAAATTTCTGTATGATTTTCTTTTATATTGAGGTTAGACGAGAAATTCTGTACCGAACTTTGTTATACAATGTATACACCAACCCTACATCTCGACTTTTACAACCCACTCGTGTTTGCCAGTTCACACAGCCTCTTCCATAACGCTTCCTCCTACAAGGGAATAGGACTAAATTAGCAAACGGTGTTGTAATTATCAAACAAAATACAATATTGTATAATTTAGACGGCATTATTAACATTCCACGGCACTAGACTTCGTTATGGGATTCCGGTTATTACGCGGAGGTTAACGAAGCTTGTAATGGCCTCGAAGAAGACGGAGGCGGCGGCGGAGAAGATTACGGGGTAATTGGCGCTATAAATGATCACGACGCGCGGAATAACAGTTAAGGATCCCATGCGATACACGCATAATACACGCACAATACACGCATAATACACGCACAATACACGCATAATACACGCACAATACACGCATAATACACGCACAATACACGCATAATACACGCACAATACACGCATGATACACGCACAATACAGGCATGATACACGCACAAAACAGGCATGATACACGCACAATTCAGGCATGATACACGCACAATTCAGGCATGATACACGCACAAAACACGCATGATACACGCACAATACAGGCATAATACACACATAATACAGGCATAATACACGCATAATACACGCATAATACACGCATATTACAGGCATAATACACGCATATAACAGGCATAATTAAGAGAGAACGGAGAGAACAATTTCGGATGAGTTTTAATGAACTTTGCGGGAGGGGGGAGGGGGAGGGGTGACGAGAGGGCTGAGGTCAATCAAATGTGGGGGAAATATTTTGATTTTTTCTGAAAAATATTATTTTTAATTGATTTTTAAAAATTAGCGCATTCATCGATTCAGAAGGGTAGAACAACATGTGTTGCCACATAAATGCTAACTAAATCCATGAGGATTACCTTCCGTCCGGAATGTAAATTCTTACTCCCCCCTCCCCCCAAACTCCCCTCGAAAAGAAATTAATGACCGTTTTTCAATTTCTTTGGGCATAAATAAAATTGAGTTGCTGCGAAATAGAATAATGGAAATGGATCGGTTGGATTTGGGTTCATAGTTATTAGTTCTTTTTATATTTCTTATTTATTTTAATTTAATTTTTTGAGTTATAAATCATCTCGAGGAGTTTGTTTCTTTGTTATTATTATCTTTTACCTTTTTTAGTCGCGTGCGACTCTACAAGTTACTCTGTCTGTCCGTAGGACGGTCGGTCGGATGGTAACAATTTTACTTTTCAAAGAGTTTTTTAGCAATAACATCGTAACAATTCGGCCCATTCTAACGAAATTTGAAACCCATCTGTTGTTTTACATCCTCTTTTGAATGTTATAATTGACAAGGTCCTTGCAAAGTTACATCGAGAATTATTAAAAGAAAACTAACTATGGGTTGGATTGTCCCCACTTGTTGAAAGCTTTGAAGGTTGCAAGGTCATAAGGTTATGAGTCAGAATAATTGTGAGCACCCGACTTAGGTCTGATGACCTTGCTCTAGATTAAAAACCGGTATCTGATCCCGGCACGACACGTAATGTCCCAGACCTTGCGCTATCTGTCAACCCTCTTGGCGGTGAAAACAGACAAGTGTGGAAGGTAGCATGAAAGCCGACCTCGCTTCCTACAAAAGTCCCACCTGTTTCCAGTGACCGAGCTAGAGTGCTCAGGATGCATGATGACCAAAATAGGAAAGCGACAAACCTTCAAAGGAGGTGTCATCACGGTCGTCTTCATAGGCAGATTCATTGGCGTCATCGAATCGAGGGTTATATCAAATTTCAAAGAAATTTCCTTGCCCTAAAACCACAAAGTTGAGGGTCTTGTTAACATCGTGGTATTGGCGACTATATAATATAATATCTATTATTAGTATGAAAGGGGAGAACTCAGGCTATTAAAGCGAACAGTCCAATGACTGAACGCTACGTTGATGCGCCGATTAGAAAGGTCAGGTCGAGGCGCTGCTTCAGAAGACGGCACACACTGCAAACAAAGTAAAAAAGAACAACCAAACATCCACAAATACAGGTCAAGAAAATGATGCAAATTCAAGTAAGGCAAAGTAAAGGCTAGAACGCCCAATTACACAAAATTCCCAAATTAAATAAAAGCACAAACTACAACTAAGCAATTAAATACCGACTAAACATAAACTACAAGAGTTAAACAAAAATAAAGGCTTGAATGCCAACAAAATACTTCAACTTTAACCAAAGATAAACCAACACCCAAACAAAAAGAAAAAGATTAGCCTAACCTCCAGGTAACATTGCATCTCTTTGTGGACCTAATGCTTTGTTCTTATTTTGCCACTATCTTTCTGGAACCTACCTAACTTCCATCTTTATACCTTATATTTACTTCTCCACTTTATTCAAAAGAAAAAGCAACAAAGAACTTCATTGTTTGCTGCTCACGATCGCCAATCCACGCTCGTTACCGATAAAGGAGGCAAGCTGAATGGTAGATACCTTAAGATCAACACCGGCTCGGAAACAACAAAGACTCCCGTCTCAAGGTAACTGAAGGAAACCGAAGACTCACCGCAAAATTATTTTAATTTAAAGTAAAATTGACTTACCTCTATTAATTTTTCATCTCTACCTAGATACTAAAACCTTCATTCGCCTGTTTGAACGTCGCAAAAGAAAACTAGTAATGGCGCAGCACAACCTGGTCTTTAAAAAAACATATATATATATATATATATATATATATATATATATATATATATATATATATATATATATATACATGATGTAGAAGTCTAAATACCGGATACATTAGAATACGCAGAAATACCCCGACACAAGCTGCGCGTCCCTCCCGTATTCCAAATTCACCTTTCGCCTCGAATTCCCTCCGCCCCTTTTCCCACCAATGAGACGACCAAATTTGCGACCGGCCGCTCAGGAAAATGTCTGCCGCTAAAGATACCTGAGCCGACGAAGGGCCGAGTTTTCGTGCCGTCGTAAACCGCGACGTGGAGCAACGACAGCTCGAAGGTGTGAAGGATGTACTCTGTCTGGCAGCAAAGGTATGAAGGATTTACTCTGTCTGGCAGCAAATGAAAAAGGTATTTCGCGCAGCGATAATAATTTTATGATTATCTGGTGCTCTCTCTCAATTTTTGTTCATGAGGGAAATAAAAGGGAAAATTATCTCTGGAGTCAGGCAGAAGATCTTGGACCTACGTTGTGTGTGGAGCTAGTCTCACACACAAGCTAGTCTCGCCCGTTGTGAAGAAAGGAACTTCGAAGAATTGGTTATTACCGTCACGGTACTTGAAGCTACCAAACTTCTCGCAGAACCTCCCCCCCCCTTCAGACTCAGAGGTTACACAGGACCTCCCTCTGCGGATTACCCTAGACGTAGCTAGGTAATCAGTTTTGGCTACCAAGTCCAGGAGCCAAAGAAGCGGACAGTCAATTCGAGGAGAAGAAATCCGATTTAAGTCACAGTCTAACTCGTCCTTGAGATTCGATCTAGGATCATTACATCAGGACGCCGGTCTAGGATTACACACAATTCGGTAACCTCAGACGACCGGAATAAGGGTGAACATCGTAGGAAGAAGAAGACATTCACCTTCACCCTCCAAATTCTTTCGAACTCCAAGGTATCGTTAAAGTGAATTACCCCCTCCCCTAACTTCACCAGTTTAAGCGCTAACTAGAATTTCCATCCTGAGCTCATAACCTCGATTAGTTCAGGTGATTAATTCAGTTGATTAATTCAGTGCTTAATTCCATAATATTATTCCATTCATTTTGTCGGGTGCAATTAAGACGCAAGCATCCGAGTAATTAGAATTCAAGTGTAATCCCCACGACATTATATAGATTTACTTATTCAGTGTAAAGATTAATCCTATTTATACCTATATACGATGTTTCATATTTCTAATTCATGTATATTAAAGATTATTTTTGTATATGTGTGTTTGTACTATTTTGGATGATCCTTTGGCAATTAATAAGCAATCCACTCGGCTTAAATTTCAATATTTCATAAGTCCACCCATGACTGGCTTTTACTGAGTGAGGACACACTCGGGGGATTATTAACTTAACTTTGATCAAAAGGGAAGCACCGGAGTTATTCTTATTCACCGGAAGTGGCTACGGTAGGTGTATTGGCTACACTTCACCTCCACTTCACCTTAGTGCGGGATTATAATATATGCCTAGGAGGGGGGACTGGGATTACCCACTCACTAAACCTCGACATATATATATATATATAAAGAATTATGGGTAAAGGGGTATATATTCTTTCTGGAACAACAAGTGTAGGTAATTAGCAAACTCTCTTTTGATGCTTTAATATTGCGAGCTCGATTTAATTAAACTGACTTTTCTGAAGCTTAATTGAATAAATTTCCCTAACCTCAATGTTTAACCAATTTAATTTACTTCAATTTTTAACCAATTTATGTTACCTCAATGTTTAACCAATTTATGCTCGTGTATTTAAAGATAAAGTAAGAACGAATTGCTTTAATTAGGTGGAAATCCAAAGAAGGGAGAAGCATTAAAAATAAAATAATTGTTACTTTTATAATAAAATACAACACAATCAAGGTTTCCCTTTTCAAAGGAAGCATAAAATAAACTAGTACAATACGAAGCCAAATTTAATAATCATATAAATAATTAAAAAACATTTTATCCTTGAAATTAAAATCACGAAGAAATATAGAGACGCATAAATATGAAGAAAGGGTGTAAAAGACCTGTTGGTAATACATTTTTATACTCAGTGTGTGTGTGTGGGTGGGGGGCTGATACTGGTACGAGGGGGTTCCTGGCGGCGCCCTACAAGCCAAGAATCCACAAATAGTAGAAGGAAATCAACGTGCGACCGAGAAAGGCAAGTTTGAGAGTTTTCAAGACCATGTGAGACCCCTTTCACCATTTACTGTGTCGAAATTGGGATGAAAAATATATTGGGAAGTCTTAAAGAGGTGTAAAAGTGACCTGAATTAGACCCCCACAATGGGATGAAAATTGGGATGAAAAATATATTGGGAAGTCTTAAAGAGGTGTAAAAGTGACCTGAATTAGACCCCCACAATGTCTAGGGGTGCTATGGGCTGGAGACTGTGCCGCTACTCCTGTTTTCAGGTGTAACATGTTTTGGAGGCTGTATTTCTGGAACAAAATAATAATAAACAAAATTTTATAGATTTTGATGCTTGCGTTAGTTTAGTGGTTTATAAACTAAACTAAATGAATTGATGGAAGTGATAGACAATAAAATAGAACACATTGCACACATAGTTTTGGTGTATTTGGGAGAGACAGAGAGAGGGAGTTTTCAACATCAGCTATGTTGCATTCATATGTAAAAAAGGATATTATAAATAAAATGCTCTTATTTCTAATATAGACAAGGATTAAATATTATAAGATAATCATTAATTAAATTGCAAATAATTCAATTGAATCATTGCCAATATATTTTCTGGTTTCAAGCATATGCCATGATTATAACATAATTGATATTATTTATAGTATTCAAATAACACTAAATAACATTATAATAATCGTCTTACAACAACATGGAACATGAGCCTCTCCTCTTTATCTTTAAAATGAATATGTAATGGCCTGGTTAGTTTATTTAAGCCTTAAAAAGCAATATTAGGTCGTTATTGGAAGGGTTTGCCTTGATGAAGTTGAGCATCATCTGACCTCGTTGAAAATGACTCACTGAGTCGAGAATATTTCGTACATTTCAGTGAAATCTTTTTGCTAAGTTAATTTTTTAAATGTGACACGAACACACTTACATAATATACATACAGAATTTGTCCAGGATGTGGTTCATGTATAGTATATTAGGTTGTCTAGAAATTAATCTCTTTAGAGAAGACATAAAAAGTGCTTTGTAAAGTTGTGTGACTTGTTCGGATTTTGCCGAGGACTGTATAAAGATAAGTGCAATAATACCTAAGCATTTTCTAAATCTGTCAATACATAAGCAATTTTTTAAGATAGTAATTGGCCTAGTTCTTTTTTATGTTAGAAAGACCAACGCATTTTTCTAAGTTAGCAATTGACAAATGTCTTCTTTTAAGTAAGCAATATTTAGGACGTTGTCTATGTTGTAATGCTTATGCTTTTTTCTAAGCTATCAATGCTAGCTCTTTACTAAGCTTGCAATGCTAGGCCTTTCTAAGCACGCAATTCCTATCCTCCTTTTAAGCTAGCAATTAACCTGGGTCTTCTTTTAATTTAGAAAGGCCTATGGCTTAATCTAATCTAGCAATGCCTATATCTTTAAGCTAAACATGTCTATGCTTTTTTCTAAAATATCAATGTCTAGGCATTTTTCTATGCTAGAAATGCCTTGGCCTTTTTCTAAGTTAGCAAGGCCCATGCTGCTTTTTGCGCTAACAATGCCTAGAACTATTTATAAACTAGCACTTTCTACCCCTTTTTAAACTAGCAATTCCTAGGCCATATTTTAAGCAAGTAATTTATATCTCTCTTCTATACTAGTAACGCATATGCCTTTTTTCTGAGAGTGAGCAATGCCTATGCTTTTTTCTAGGCTAGAACTGCATTTTTAAGTTAGAAATGCCTATTCCCTTTGCTAAGCTAGCAATGTCTACTCATTTTTCTAACCTAGGAAGGCCTATGCATCTTCTCAACTAGCAATGTCTATGCATTTTTCTAAGCTAGCAATGCCTATTATTTCTTCTAGGCTCGCAATGATTAAACCTTTTCCAATGTCTATCACTATCTTCAAGTTAGCATTTTGTCTATGCATTTTTAAAGTAAATAGTGCTCATGCCTTTGTTCTAAGCTAGCAATGCCTGTGCTTTTTCTGGGCTAGTAATACTTATGCGTTTTTCTAGGGTAGTAATGCCTATCCCTTTTTAAGCTAGAAATTTGACGTATACCTTTTTTCTACGCTAGCAATAACTAGACCTGTTTTAAAGCTAAAATAGTCTTAATTTAATTTATTACTCTCTACTAACCCAAAGGGTATCATGCGACATCATTGGGTCAGTGAAAGTAAAAGAAATGAAAGAAAGATGATACTTAAATGGTATTACTACCAATATTTACTAAGAATATAGAGTTTGTGAAACTAAAACAAATCTCACTAATAGGCCAGGGTTGAGAGCATATTATTCTGTTTACTTCGGGTATAAAATTATTCAGTTTTGTAAAATTTATATTTATTTTATCGCTGAAAAGTACCCACAAGTTCATACCAAAATTAGTTGTTTTGAGCTCGCATTGCTTCTTCCTTTAAGTAGCTGTAGTAATTGTTAGCCTAAAATGTAAGCTAGCAATCTCTCTGCTTTTTACTAGCTGTAATATTTTTTTAGGCCGATTATAAGCTAGCAATGCTTCTTCATTTACTAGTTATGGTATTTTTTCGGCAATTTTTGGCTGCCAATGCCTCTGTCTTTTACTATCTGTAGTAATTCTTAAGCTTCATTTAAGCTAGCTGTCGAGTAATGGGCCGAGGGGTGGTTGGAGTTTTCCCCGACTCATATATATATATATATATATATATATATATATATATATATATATATATATATATATATATATATATATATATATATATATATATATATATATATATATATATATATATATATATATATATATATATATATATATATCCTATTATCATGAATGCGGAGGGGAAGTCGTACTAGGCATTTTATAAGCTCTCATATTTTCTGAGTTTTATTAAAGCTGTCAAAGCCTACGCCTTATTTAAAGTAGTATTGCTTAAAATTAATTTAAGGTAGCAAAGCTTAAGCCTTTTTAACCGTTAATTTCACTTACAATTCTTAGGTCTTATTTAAGCTGGTAATTCCTAGGCCTTTTATATCGTGTATTCATTCCTAGGCCTATTTCAAGTTAGCAATGCCTAGAACTTTTTAAGGCTACCAATTCCTTGGCCTTTTATAAGCTGTAACAATTCCTAGGCCTATTCCAAGTTAGCTATGTTTTGGCTTTTCTTAAACTGTAGTAATTCCTAGGCCTTATTTAAGCTAGCAATGTTTAGGCTCTATGTAAGCTAGTAATCTCTAGGCCTTTTGTAGGCCTTTTAAAACTAATAGTAACTTCTATTATATTAACGATGTCAGAGCATTGTTAATAATAATGGAAAATAAGTTGCTGAATTACTCTTTTTGTATACTAAAAATAATTTAATTTCCTTTGAAAAGAGGCATTAATTTCTTGAAAAAATAATAACTTTTCAATTAAGGTGTTTGTTAATCTGTATTTAATGTTACCTCACTTAACTTATAACATTGCTACAATTTTAATACTCTAGATGCTACCTTGGCGTAAACAAAGAGAGTGGGAACAAAATAATAGCCAAGATGAGCAAATCGCGACTTATGGAAATGAGTGGAATTCGAATGGCTGTCACAAAAACTACATCTAAATGGATTCATTGTTATTACAAACAATCATAGGAATTCGCTTCATAAAAACAACAATGAAATGCATTCATTGTTATTAAATAGATTCATAGAAAATATTGTTATAGATCAATTTATGTAACATTTATCGATATTGAATTTATTTCCCCTTCACTTTTGTGCCTAAGGAAAAAGTTTAAAAAATATCGGAATTCATTTTATGTTTAATTTAGTTACTTATTCAACCGTTTTCTTTTGTTCTCATTTTAATTGAATGAAAACATTTTCTGAAGTATTACTTGATTTACTAAATAAGCTCTTTCCTAGTTATGAGTTTTATTAATTATTATACAATGAATTACATGTGGATGCAGTAATTAGAGTAACAAACATGTTACTGTAATTCTTTTACAGTTATTATTCCGTATCATAATTAACTTAGGCTAAAAGGGACTGATTCTATTATATAGTTCAACTGAACTTGACATTATACTCCTAATCTGGATGTCTTTCCTTCCTTTATCAGAAACTCTGCTTCTGAAACAAGTTTAACAGACCTAGGTCTCGTGCTCTCAATTATTCTCACTTATGTCCTTATGAAAATATGACCTTATGACCTTATGACCTTTAAAACTTTCAAAAAATGGGGGCAATCCCACCCATAGTTAGTTTTCGTATAATAATTCCAGGACTAACCTTGGGAGGGCCTTGGTAATTATATCATTCGGAAGGGAATATAAAACAACATAAGTGTTTCAAATATCGTTAGAATCGGCCAAATAGTTACGATGATATTGCCAAATAATTCCAGGACTAACCTTGGGAGGACCTTGGTAATTATATCATTCGAAAGGGAATATAAAACGACAAAGTGTTTCAAATATCGTTAGAATCGGCCGAATAGTTACGATGTTTTTGCTCCAGAACTCTTTGAAGGTAAAAGGGTTACGGTTCTCGCGACCGACTAAAAAGGAGCCAAGTTCAGAGAGTCTCTCAACTTTAATTCTTGTCTTTACTCAAATAAACGCGTTTCAATTGGCATCTCTTCGAGTAGAACAATTTGGCCAATTTAATGGCCTTTGGACACAATTTGCCTTTCGTTTGACCAGCAGAATTTCTCTCAAATTGGCACAAAGGAATTTTCCCGCTGAATAATCGTCCCTCATTACTGCAACTGTGAAGGAGGAATTTTGTGTTAATTGTGATTCTAAAAAACAGAACCGAGTTTTTACTTTGTGAAATCCCTTTTAAAAGAAATTTGGGATAATAGACATAAAGGAGTGATCCGGTTTATTTAATTCGGGGGGGATTTTATTAGGCTTTAAATTTAGATGAAATATGATATCAGATTGCAGTTTAATAGGAGCATTAATAAGGATTAAAATAGGGGTAATTTAATGAAAATGATAGTATGTAAACAAGTTTTAGTCGAAGGTTATCCATATTTATTAAATCTATAAAAATGAGGATAAATTTGACCTCATCATTGGTGGTTGCTCCCTACACGCACCAAAATATGTCTGTTCTCATCAGGAATCAAACCCCTTCACTGGTGAGGACATCAAATACATTAACCAGGATGTTACATCCTGTGGCAGTTTATTCCAAAGGTTTACAATTTTCTACCAAAATAAATCACCAGTTAGATTTGTTTTAAAAAGCAACGGTACTAGCTTCATCCCATTGTCTCATCATCATTTAACTTGAAACATATTCCAGCTTCACCATTTGCAATCTTCTTTAATATCTTCAATATTTCTATGAGTTGGTATCGCATTTTCATCGTTTTCAGGTTTAAAAGATTTAGTCTTTTCAATCTTGTTTAATAGTTATGTTTTCTTAACGATGGTATTAGTTTGGTTGCTCTTGCTTGAACATTCTTAAGCCTTTCAATATCCTCCCATAAAAGTGGAGACCAGAACTGTGCCCAATATTCCAAATGTGGGCGAACTAATGCATTATATGAATTTAGTCGAAGGTTTCATTTCTGCATTTAAATTTACGTTTTTTGTATCAGAGGATCTGGGACGCCCTTCTTCTGTTCCAATGAATTGAAGACTAAACTTAAGATCACTCGATATTTATACACCTAAATCTTTCTCAACTTTTGTTTCTGATATTTTCGAACTAAAAAATGTGTACATAACTTGTGGCTTTTGGCTTCCAATAGACATTAAATTACTCTTATCTAAATTTAGACGCAGTTTCCATTCTCTTGACCATTTTTCTATACGAATCATATATCTCTGAAGTTCGTCTGCATCATCTTGACTAAATACCCATTTTTCAAGTTTTGTGTCATCTGCAAATGTTACAATTTTTAACCCGAGATCTGTGTTCAGATCATTAAGGTACGTTATAAATAGCAAAGGGCCTAACCCAGAACCCTAAGGCATATCACTTAACTATTTTGTCCAATAGGGCGTAGTGTTGCAACCAATTTTAAGGCACATTTCAGGTTTTGTAGAGCAGACACTCCGAAATTTGGAAATAGAGAAGAAAGAAATCTGAAAAAATCATAAAACCCCCTTTTTAGGGGCTAAACTTTGCTTAAAAATGATCTATTCCGTAGGGTGAGGCTGGTTGTATTCATTTATTATATGTAGTTCTCGTCTCTGAAGCTAGAAATGGGTAATTTTCGTACAGGAACAAAATTTGCACTTTAACTCCTTATGTAACTAACGTTTAGGCAAGTTTAGATTGAGGAATTCCTTGTTTGTGAACTACTAGGAGGGTACTATAAAATAATCGATGTTAAAGAATTTGCGAGATATTTACAGAGGATTTCCTATGGAGGGATATGGCTTCACCTTTTTGAATGTATGTTATAGATTCAATCATCACATGTATTATTTCTGTTTTAAACTAACGCATCTTTCTCTGATTCATTTTCAGGGCTATAATTAGCAAAAGACCTCGAACATCAACAGGTCACACTGTCTTTGGTTCCCCACTTCCACACCCTTTTCATTATGAGTTGCCAACAAAACAACAGGTTGGAAGATGTGAATACAAGAGGAACAAGGATGTTATTCCTTAAGGTATCCCAGACCCTTACTGAGATTTAGAAAAAAGCCAAATTGCTCCGATTGGTGGAAAAAGCTTCTGTGATATCAAGAAAAGGGATGAATACGACTAAGAGTAAGAAGCTTATCTTATCATTGGGTCAACCTTTTGATATAGCAGGCTACCAGTGTGCTGATATGTTAGATTGCAAGTGTGAAAAGAACATGGAAGTGCCACGTCGAGAGCATGAATTTCTTATTGACCAAAGAACTGGGCGTCACATAACATTTGGAGGAGTGGATGTAAAAACAAGTCAAATGATTAAAAAAAGGGAAAATCAGAGAAGATCGAATTCAGGAAACAAGAGAAGAAGAAGAGAGTCATAAAAATAGAAGAGGGAAGAAAAAACTTCATTTCAGATGAAGCCTTGGATGAAGAAACATCATTTTCTGATATTTCTGATGATAAATGGAAGAAAGTCTTGGCGAGAACAGAAATCAACATCGTACCAATACCAATAATTGCCATGGAAACAGATCGGTATTCTGTGTCAAATAGAGCTGCTGCTGCTATTAGTAGCGCAGAAGACCGCCTCGATGTAAATGACCATCGCAAAATCTGGAGGGCACGACAAATGTTAAGGAGGAACTTCATTGAATCTGAATGTTTGTAACATCAGAAAACTACTGCTTTGTTTTTTATTTGAGGAGAGACACAACAGTAGCTAAAAAGAAGAAAGGCAACAAATGGTATGGACAAAATGAAATTCAAGATCATTCTGTCTTTGCAGGCAAAGCTGGTATCATCTATTTGAATCATCTAACTATTGAACGAGGAACAGATGCAGGAAGTGCATACGAACTAATGAAATGGATTGTTGAAAATGATATTAAAGATGAGATGAAAGTAGTGGGAGCTAACAGCACGGCAACTAATACTGGCTACAAGAATTGACCCATCAGAGGGCTGGAATGTCAATTACATCATCCTTTACAGTTGATCATCTGCAGCTTGCATCTAAATGAGCTTCTTTCGATGCACCTGTGCAGGAAATATATTTGTCCGACAGAAGGTGGAATTCAGTGGAAAAGCCTTAACCATCTGTGAAACTACCAGTATCATCAACTGGTTTTACTGCATTGCTAAAGGAGCTCCTCTTGCCAATGTAGATGTGATTGAGCTTAGTCGGGACCAGACCTACTGTACAGAGTTATCAGGGCTATTAGAAGTAAAGTAATTGACGATGACCTCTTACATATGAAACTAGGGCCAAAATCTCATGCAAGATGGCTCAACGCTGCCAGAAGAATATGTCGACTTTATGTGGCAACACATAAAATAATAATCAATTGTATGGGCTCACAGAGTTTGTGGTCTGTCATTATGGGCTCATCCGGTTTCAAATCAAATTCGCTCCGAAATTCACAGCGGGATCTAAACATCTCCTGAAACAGATCAATCTTCTGCAAATACTCCAACCTGCCAGTGAAGCCATAGCATGGCAAACAATCCGAAGGAATTCCTACTGGGCCCATCCTGAGAACATCCTTTTGGCAATACTGGCAGATGTGGATCAGAAGAACAGGAAATTAGCTATTGACCGAATCAAGAAGATCCGAGAAGTTACTGTGGATGAGGAAGAGATACGTGATTTCAGGCAACCAAAAATAGATAAGACTGCTATGAACCTAACAGATCTACTTCCCCCTGAAAAGGAGTGCAGGGTTGACCCACCACTTACAATGCATTTATCTAATGCGGTCCTGATAAATATTGTCGACGTGCCTCTCTCTATTACATTTTATGCCATTCTCCTTTAATTCCCAATCCTCTAAGTTTTTCTCTCAACAATTTGTGAAGGACTTTGTCAAACGCTTTATTGAAAATCGATTTATATGATATCAATCGACTTCTCGTCATCACATGGCTCAAATACATATGAGAAGAAGTCCAACAAATTCGTTAGAGAAGATTTATTTCTTCTAAATCCATGTTAAGAATTTCTAAACAATTCTTTTGATTTTAAATGAAATACAATTGACTGATTCCAGAAGTTTTCCAACCACTGAAATTGAAATAATCGGTCGATAATTTTTAACTAACTCTCTGCAACCCCTTTTAAAGATCAGGGTTTCATTTTCATATTTCCAGTCATTTTTAGAAAATTTCATTGTGTAATGGTGTAAAAAATATGTGCAAGATGCTTGCTAATAACATCCTGAATTTCTTTCAGAACTCTGAGATAAAAATATCAGGTCCAGGTGATTTGTTCACATGCATTTTATTAATTAAATTACAAACATCTTCTTCAGTACATCTACCATATTCTAATGAGTCTTTGCCTTCATATATCTTATTTAGTTCAGGTATATGAGAGATTTCTTTCTTAGGAAAAGAGTCCTTAAATATTTGTTCAATAAGCAAGCTATGTCACAGTTAGGGAATTTTATACTGCCATCACTAACTCTCAACGGCCCAATATTGTTCTTTATTGGCCTTCTATTGTTTACTAGAGCCTATAAATCCTTTGGATTAACTTTACAATTTTGTACCACCTATTCTTATCTCTTGACTTTTTCAATATTTCTTTTTAATTTTCCTCTTTGGTTATCATAGTGTTCGATAATATGTTAGGATAGCTTGCTTTCATCATTATATGTCTGTTTTTCCTTTATCATGATTTTTATTTCCTTGAAATATCACGTGGGATCGTGATTATTAGAGGATTTGAAAAATATTCACGCATTTTTTACTCCTATATCGTTTAACAGAGAGGGAATGGGAGAAAGTTAGAGGGACATAAAGAGAGACAGAATGATAAAGAGATAGAAAGAGAGAGGCAGAAACACAGAGAGAGCCAGAGACAGAGACAAAGACAGAGAGAGAGACACAGAGTGAATATTTTGGAAGCGTTGTTGACAATCATAAAGCTGTAATCATTGAATCCTTCTTTGATGAGTGATCAAACTCGGTTGTTTTCCAAGTGCTCACTATTTAGAAGCCATATTGGTTCTTCCTATAGTAAATTGGTGTTTTCGTTTAAATTAAGATTATAGGTATTTTGGTTAATTGTGATATTAATTATTCTGGTTCAACACAGATGAAAATATGCTGTTAGTGGTTAATTCCAATCTTCTCCTAAATACTACCTTCCCTACTGTTTGCCTCTTACGTGTATTTGGAGTTTGGTTTTGAATGGAAATTAGAGGTATATTCTCTCTTGAACACAAATATTACGTTTTATTACTTCTTCTTGACACCTATTTTTTTTTTTGATTAAGGGGCTATCTGGCGACTGCCGACTTAGGCATAAGTTGCCGTAAACAAACAGCCTAGTTCTAGGCTACTTCAAAATAATTCAACAGGAAACAACAATAAAAAGAAATAGCAATAACAAAGCAATAACAAAAACGATAACAAAAACAACAACAACAATAAAACCGGGTTAAATGAAAGGGAGAAGGCCGGCCTCCCCCCAAAAGTCAATAAGTCCACCAGTCATGGTGCCGAGTACAAGAGACAGGCGGTAGCGACCCCGAACATCCAAGTACGGGGACAGGTATTGTGCGCGAAGATCACCCAGGCGTGGACATCCGACAAGAATATGCCGAACAGTCTGGAGGACAACGCAGTCGTTGCAATAGGGCGCATGCGAGCGCTCCATCAAGTAGCGATGCGTCACACGAGTGTGTCCGATTCGAAGACGACAGAAAGCAACCTGAATCCGCCGCGGCATTTGGGGGATAGGTCCATGGGAACAGTCGCGGCGCAATGGCACGCAACTTTAAGTTCCCTTCGACCGTCTCCATTTTCTTTGCCAAGCAGTCCGAAGAGCTGCCCGTATTCCTACCATGTAGTCGGTGTGGGGAAGAGCGAAACGCTGGTCCGGTCGCAGAGTCCTCGCGGACTCTTTGGCGCCCTCATCGGCGCGCTCATTCCCCGCAATTCCTACATGTCCAGGAACCCAGCAGAAGATAATCTCGACATCTGCTCGGCTCGCCAAAACCGTGGCGTCACGGATATCGCGAACCAGGGGATGCGGAGATTCCAATGCCCCGAGAGCACTCAGGGCGCTTTGTGAGTCGCTATAGATCACAATCCGGTCTCCGAACCGGGCACGTCGCGTAATCTCCCGTACCGAGTGGTGTATTGCCACCAGCTTGGCCGTGAAGACAGACGCAGCGCCTGGTAGAGCCCCGCTGACTTCAAACAGAGGATACGGCGTGGAAGCCGACCCCCTCTTGGGACTTGGAGCCATCCGTATACACTGGCACGGTTCCAGCGTGACAAGATGTGTGCTCCAAAAAGGTCGAACGCAATACTCCCGGCGCAGTACAAGCTTTGGGAGCAGAGGCGTGGCGACAAATAGCCAAATATGGTACCCTCCAGGGTGGCGTCCTGGGCAAAACCATGGGCGCCACCGGCCCGAGAGCGATATCTAGCTCTCGAAGGAGTTTCCTGGCCCTAAACCCAAAAGGCTTAGGGTATGACTGGGGTCTCTCGATGGCATAGGCACCATCGAGATCAGCTGCGGATGCAGTGAGAGCTGTTGGCGACTGAGGGAGGCGCCGGGCTCGCCCGTACAGTCGAGTGATTCACTGCACGTGGCGCAGAGCGAGTGGCATCTCCCCAGCATCGACCAACAGGCTCTCAATGAGGAAAGTGCGGAAGGCACCGGTCGCAAGGCGAAGGCCAGTGTGGTGGATCGAATCCACCTTCCGCAATAAACGCTCGGCTGCGGATGCATAAAACTCGCATCCGTAGTCGAGCTTCGAACGAACAAAGGATCGATAAAAAAGTAAGGCAGTAGCCCTATCAGCGCCCCAAGCGCTGAACATCACGGAACTAAGAATGTCCTTGGCGCAGGTACAAGACACCCTAAGGCTGCGAATATGAGCCTCCACGGTGAGGCGTCGGTCGAATACAAGACCAAGGAAACGGTGCGACTCAACCACATCCAGGCGCACCCCACTAAGAAACAAATCTGGGTCGCGGTGAAGCCGTGGATGGCGGCAGAAGTGCACCACCTTAGTCTTGGCCAAGGAAAACCGAAACCTGTGCGGTTCGGCATAGCGAGAGACGTGGTTCAATGCCTGTTGGAGTCGACGCTCCAGAGTTGGCATCTGGGCCGCGCCAAAAGAGATCGAAAGGTCGTCCACGTAGAGCGTAGCGAGAACATCTTCCGGCAGCACCGAGGTGATGCCGTTGATGCTCAGGGCAAAGAGTGTGACACTGAGGACACTTCCCTGCGGGACACCCTCTTCCTGCTCCTTTAAGCCGGAGAGGGCTCCCCCCACCCGTACGCGGAATCGACGATCTCGCAAAAATTCAGATATAAAAATTGGGAGGCGTCCCCTTGCCCCCATCGTGTGGGGAGTCTCTATGATACCGTATCGCCATGCGGTATCATAGGCCTTCTCCAGATCGAAAAACTCCGTGGCGTAGTGCTGTCTACGAAGGAAAGCCTCGCAGACGGCATTTTCCAGTCGGAGCAGAGCATCCGACGTGGAGTGGAACTTGCGGAAGCCGCACTGTGCGGAAGACAGATGGCCTCCGCTGTCCAGGAAAAAGGCTAATCTAACATTTACCAATTTCTCCATCAACTTGCACACGCAAGAGGTTAGAGAGATTGGGCGGAAACCGGTCGGAGTAGAGTGATCTCTCCCCGGTTTGCGAAAGACAAGCACAGTAGCGATTCGCCAGGAGTCTGGGAGAAGACCTTCCACCCAGATCCTGTTAAACAAATCTAAGAGAAAGGCCATGCCTGGCTCACCCAGGTGTCGAAGCATGGCGTTCGGGACATCGTCCAGACCATGGGCGGTGTCCGTGCACGAAGCGAGAGCGGAACGCAACTCGCTTACAGTAAACTTGTCGTTGAAGGGTTCTCCGCCTCTGGAGGTAAAGTCCAGCCGGCGGCCTTCCGCGACATCACGACGTGCATTGAATGCTGGCGGAGCAGCATCACGGCTAGAGAATGCAGAAAAAGCGGTCGCGAAGGATTCCGCTACGGACGCGGGGTCTGAGATTGCGGTCCCATTCTCCTGGAGAACGGGAGGGGGGTCGTGCGAGAACTTGCCCCGAATCCTTTTGACTCGCTTCCACACCTCAGCTAAAGGGGTCTTCCCGTTAAGTGAAAACACGTATGCCCGCCAAGAAGAGCGGCGGGCGTGCTTCGAAATATACCGGAACCTAGCCCTAGCCCGACGAAATTCAGCGACAGTGAAATCGTTCGGGCGGCGCTTATAGCGCATGTAGGCATAACGCTTCTGTTTGAGGGCCGTCTCACACTCGGCCGACCACCATGGGAGTGGTCGGCGTGCAAAACGGCCAGACATCCTAGGAATAGTAGTCAGGCCCACGGCGATGAGGTTGCCGGAGAAGAACTCAACGGCCTCATCTGCCGACCTAAATTCCTCGACTGAGATAGAGAATTCAGTCATTTCCTGAAATGCAGGCCACCGCGCCCGCGCCAAGCACCACCGAGGTGGTCTCTCAGGCGGCAGTTGCCCTTAAAATGATATTTGAATGGGAAAGTGATCACTACCATGGAGGTCATCGACCACCCCCCAATCAAAATCAGGCTGTGCATCCAAGGAGCACAAAGATAGGTCAAGGCAAGAAAATGAAGCGGTTCTTGGACAGTGATGCGTAAACTCGTCCCCGTTTAGGACACCCATCTCAAGCTCTTCGATCAGATCGGCAAGGACTTGTCCCCTGGGATTTACGGAGTAATCTCCCCAGAGAGGATGCCTGCCGTTCAGATCTCCAAGCAAGAGATAGGGCCTCGGCAACCGTGCCACGACGCAGCGGAAGTCCCCCGCGTCGAAGTCAGCTGACGGTAGAATGTGGGCAGAAATGATAGTATACCTCCTATCCAGGTGCAGCTGCACAGCCACTGCCCGAAAGGAGGTATCTAAAGAAAAAGGAAGAACGGAGACATCATGCCGGGTGTAAACCGCGCATCCCCCAGCCCGGCCATCCTGCGGTGGTGGGGTCGCAAGACCCTTGTACCCCGGGATGGCGGGCAGGGGGCACGCGCCTAGCATGGTCTCCTGCAAAAAGATAGCTAACGGGGAGCGGGACGAGACGAGCCTCCGCAGCTCCTTTCAGTTGGCCCGGAGTCCACGGCAATTCCATTGAAGGAATATGCCCTCCAGGCCTAGCTCGGAGGAGACGCGGGGGCCCTCCTCGAACAGAAGACCCTCACGGGAATGGCCGTACGCTTCCCGGGGGCAGAACCCCGGGCGCTGTTGGCCGGACAAAGCGCTGGAGGCGCTGTCGCCTTCGAGGACTTATTGGGGGAGGTTGGGCTCGCCATGCGAGTCTTTTCCTCCCTCCGCCTCGAAACCTTAGGCGGGCGTTGCGGCTTCGGAGGCGGTGGGCCCCATTTTCGAGGAACCACCGTCTCCGAGCCACTCGCTCCACCTCGGGGCGTGGGCGAAGGAGCCGAAGCTCCTTTGTTGCTGTCCTCCTTTCGGGGGACAGCTTTAGGAACCCCAGAAGATGGTCTAGCGACCATCTTCAGGGGTGTTGCCTCCTGTGTGTCTAACGACTCGGTGGAGGCGCGTGGCCGTTTCGCCTTGCGGGAAACGGTCACGCTGGGGGAAGAGGGAGGGAGCCCTGGTTTTAGCCGGGGCTGGCTATGAACCCTTTTTGCCGCCAGCTTTACCAAGGGAGCGCCCGGGTTGGGTAGAGCCCAGAGAAGAGCTCCGAATAGGCGCGGAAACAACCGTGCTCGTTGGCCTGGATGGGCCAGGAGCAGAGGATGCCTTTCTAACTAGTGAGGCATATGACGTCCCATGCAGAGCTGGGAGCGCCAGGACCAAGTCCTTAGCCTCGCGGAATGAGAGTCTATCCTGGGCCTGAACGGCCAGGATTTATTTCTCCAGGAGATATGCACCACATTGCTTCGAAGAAGCAGGGCGCGGCTCTCCGCAATTGACACACTTGGCCACACACGATTTGGACTTATCGTGTGCGACCTTGGAGCAATTTACACAGACTTCGGGTGACCCCGACTTTGCACGTCTACATGAGCGATTCGTATGGCCGAAGCGGTGACAGTAATAGCACCGCCGCGGCAGTGGCACGAATGCCTTCACGCGTTAGCGGTACCAACCGGCTTCCACCGACTCAGGGAGCTTGTCACAGTCGAACGTGACGAAGAGTGTAGGGGTGGGTCTCGAAGCCCCTCCCTGTTTTCTCATCACACGTTCGACCTTGACCACCCCATGGTCGGCCAGCTCTAGGGTGATGTCCTCAATGGAGTAGTCAACGAGTTCCCTCGCATAAACTACTCCTTTCACAAAGTTCATAGTAGAGTGCGGCGTAATACTCACCGGGGTGCCATGAAGTGTCCGAAGAGCACTTATCTTGGCCGCCTCGGCAGGATTCACCACATTCGCCAGAAGGCTCCCGTCCGAGAAACGGGTCACCTTCGGCTCTCTACCAATTGCACTAGCTAATCCTCTCCTCTGATGGATCATGTTGCCCTTGGACAACATGGTGCCATCAATGGAGCGAATAACGAGGAAGCGTTTGAAGCCAGCGGGCTCGAAAACGCCAGGTAACCTCTGAATGAGGGGCCCCGATGTCATCGAGGCTCTGCCCTGTGCACTTTTGGTGTTAGTCTTGGTCAGGGGCTCCGCATACGAGGGGGTAGAGGGGCCGAATGTGCTGATCTTGGCTTGGTCGCCTACCAGAGTGGCAGCAGACCTATCCGTCCCCGCAGCCCCCGCGGATGGAGAGGAGCCCCGAGTCTTTTCCGTCTTTTTAGTCCTTTTAGTCTTTTTCTTTTTTGGAGAGGAGGGCGGGGAATGAACCCGCTTCTCACCCCCGCCGACAGAAGCCCCCAGGCCAGATGGACCGGCCTCAGCCAGGTCCCTCTCCGAAATGGAGAAGGTTCTGGTTGTCGTAGGGGCACCTGTCGGAGGAGATCCCTCCCATCCTTTTACTGCCTCGGAGCCCTCAGCCATTTGAGGAGGACCTTGCATAGGGGCGGATTCGGGTTCGGTGCTTGGCGCCGAGCCCGAATTCCCCCCCATGGAAGGCCCTACCGTCTGAGGCTGGGTCTCCTTAAGGACCATGTCTATCACAGGAGGGGCCTTCAGTTGGCCATCCCCTCCCAGGACATCGCAGGTCCCCTTGGCAGTGTCGCCAGTCTTGTGTGGGGAGGACAGGCCTTGACCCCAGCAAGGTTTAAAATTCTTTCCAGCAGGTCTTTTGAGGGAAGCGACCGAAGGGGCCTGGCTTCCCTCTTCCCCCTAAGGGGGTTTGCCCTACGGAGCCGCTTCGATGGGGAGCGGCTGGCTAAGGGCTGCCTGCTGGCTTTCTTGGCAGTCCCCTTGGAAAGAAAAGAGGGGACTGCCGCTGGGAAAAGGGAGGTGCCCGAAAGCACCTCCAGAGAAGTGGGTGAGGGGGAGTCCCCTGCACCCGTAAGCGAAGGAGAGGAGCAAGCCTCCTCTCCGGTTAGAGAAATATGGAGGGTCCCCTGTGCAAGCACAAGGGGGGGGGGACCTCCATTTTTTTGCTGGAGCTGCCCGAGGGCGGCTCCGTTGTTCTTGGGGAAGTTGGGGGTTGGGTTTTTTTTTATCTTCATCATTGGGCATGGTGACCCTTTTTTTAACACGGGATGCAATAGCGCACACCTCTCGCAGTAGCCCACACTGCGAGAGGTGCTTACAAGCCCGGCAGAGCCAGGCGCCGCCATTTGGGACCTCCCCTCCCGCCTGGTGGCCTGGCAGTCCATCGGCATGGCGGCTCCACCTTGAACACGGCGTAAAATATATAGATTGTCAAGAGAAGAGGAAAAGGGATGTGAGGAAGGTATGGGTGGGGATGAAGCAGGTTGTTAAAAACCAGCCACCCCAGACTGGAGCTCAGGGGTTAGGGAACATTGTCCCCCCCCCCTCAGCCCCGATGCGGGACGGTTGGCTGAAAAGAAGGTCAACATCTACCCTGTGAAATTAGAGGCTGACCAGAGAAAGTTGTGGGAGAGGTTGTGTGAAAAGAGAGGAAACAAGTGTTTTGAAGGAAGGAAGAGAGGCTAAGCTGGGGCCGGACGGAGCGCTGGATCCCGTCAGCACGGCGGCCAGGATGGCAAATCGCCGCGCCCCTTACGGGGTTCTTGACACCTAAATACCATAGGTGTCTAATACTGTACGCAGACACGATATTTTGTGTATTAAAGGAGGAATTACCGACCATTGCTGCGACTCCATCAATACAACAGAAAAAGGGAAAATATCAATTCAAGCTTCTCCCTCACATCTTCTCTTTTTTCTATTTCAATATATTCTTTAATAAACATTTACTTAAAGCTTAATGGCTGATCCCCAGCTTATATTATAATATTTATAAATATATATATATAGAAAAATTCCAAGTCTGTTATGATTGTTTGTTTCTTACGGGAAAAATATTTCTTTGCCTTAATATAGGCTTTGTTCAATAAATACAAACATTGATTCACTATGTAACACAATTTTTGTCCTTGGTCAGTAGGTGTTGTTTGACAACTTCTTTTATTGCAAAACAATAGAAAATAGCCAACAGTTGTTTGAAACTTTGCTTTTGTACCTTCTATGATGAAATATTTACTAAAAATAGCCAAGTTTAGATTGTTTATCATCCATTGTATGGCTAAAATCATATTTATACAATTTTATTGAAATTTCTACACAAATATATACAATCAAGTTGGAATGTAAATCACTTTCCCGTACAAGCCCCCAAATGTACTCTCCCATCATGTTTTCATTGAGGACTTCTTGGTATCTATGTTCAAAGTTCAGTATATCTTAATGGAAGCGCTCCCCTTGCTCCTCTGAGGATGATGCTATATTCTCCTTGATCTTGTCAAGATGGGTATCAAGGATGGACATCATTATATGTCTCTTTTTCCTTTATCTTGATTTTTATTTCTTTGAAATATCACGTGGGATCGTGAATAGTAGAAAGATATTCACGCATTTTTTCCTCCCTTATCGTTCAAAAGAGAGAGAGTGAGAGACAACATATAAGAGGAAAACATATACTTGATTACACATTTGGCTCAGAAACAAACATAATAGCTTAAATATTTGTGACATTTAATATTTTACAACAAACAATTTACTTATCTTCCAGGGTTTTCTTGCCATGTTCGCAAGCAAAATGAGGTGCCACGGATTTGTCTTGGACCTCAACTGGCACACCAAAGTATACTTTGAAGCTTCTCACATTCTCATAGATGCTGTCACAGGGACAGTTTTGCTCTTGTTTCAAACAACTGTGCCGAGATTTCACAAAATCCATCTGGAGAATGATTCCAACTTCTTGATGCCATTTTAATTCTGATCTGTTCTCTATGGTAGCAGGAGCTGAAAGGGTAAATTAAAAAGTGATTATAGGTATTAAAATTAGACATTTGTAACTTTACGAGTATTATGGTATTTCCATAGCAAACTTCCTCTTCATATTATCCAAAATACTAAAAAAGGCTATGTTAACAAATCCTCTTTGAACTCTTCCACAATATTAATACATTATATGAATGTGATGGAAGAAATGCCGAGAAGGAACTCCCGTGAACCGATATAGAAAGATGCGTAAATTGCGTCTAGCGATTATACATAATTCCTCTAAAGCCTCTTATTAATTTTCAGAAAATTCATGAAACCGTTGTTTTAGACACGTTTAGGAATGAAAAAAGCATAATTTAGTAGATATACAACATTATATATCTAAGGTTTTACATATTTTACAGCCAATTTTTATAAATTCTAATACAACGACCATCTAGACATCATTGGAGACGAGCCTTTTCTGATAAATTGACCGGGAAAAAGGAACTTTGCCAACAAGAGAAACATTACATGATGAACCAATTAGGTAAAGGAAAGTCTGATCTGCAAATATCAAGAGATATGAAGCATGTTGATCTCACTGTGAACGAAACTGTAGAGAATGACATTCAACCAAGAAAAAAAGGGTTCAACCAGAATATGTATCCAGCTCCTACCCTTAGAGATCTCTCTCAAAAGAGGTGGCTAGAAATGATCATGCTAGCAGCAAAGCTATTTTCCAAGCTGTTGGGGCTCATTCTCTCTCGAGAGAGAAACAAGGTGTAAGGCTCTGAGTATATTTTCCTGTAGGATTAAGAGCAAAAAGTACAGTTCCTAACAAAAAGAATCTCCAAAACCGAAGGTGTGAGCCCAGCCGCACAAGAAAAATGACTTTAACAAAATTATCTTGACTAACGAACGAATCAAGAGTCACTTGGAATGCGCTGGAAGGTTGGAAAAGAGGTTGTGTTTTCATTGGTGTTTAGGTGAAGCAATTAAACATGAGACAAGTAGTATAAGAACGCTTGATAATTTGGGCTAGAATTATTGAAGACAAGCTTGTTGGACCCTTCAAAGTGTATGATGGCGTCAAAATGGATTCAAAGGCGTACTCTTTGAATCCATTTTGGCATCCTGGAGTAAACCTTCCTACCTTGATTAAAGACTCACCTGGTGAAGATAAGGAAGTCACTTGGCTTCATGCCGGGAAATATTACAAGTCTTACCTCCAACTTCTTTAAGAATTGACGCAGTTGAAATGATTTTTAGGAGAGGTAATGGGTGACTGCCCCCTTCACATTAGTTGCAACCTAAATCCAATAGAAAAGTTGTGTAGCAGGAAGAGAAAAGTCTACGCTGATGGCATGCAATTTACTACCAAGAATGACTTGTGGTAAGTCATCCAAGTTGCTGCCAAGATTGTTTCCGCTGATTGCATCAAAACTTTGAATCGCTCAGTAAAATACAGATCGTTCAAGTTGGTCAGGAGAAAGGTTCCTTTGTCCACCAGCTCTTGAACGGTTCTTATTTAAAATTGTTTTATCTAATTTGCTTTATTTTGTATTTCTTTTAATTGCTTCATATAAGTTGTTTAAACATCCTATACTATTTTATTATATTTTGTTTATATATTTTATCAAGTGTCTTTGATACTTGTAAAAAAGCTAATTAACAAAGTTGCCTTGATACGTACCAATATGCAGTTAATCAAGTTGCCCTGATACGTATCAATAAGTTAATAAAGTTGCATTGATACCAGCGAATAGGCGAGTTAATCTATAAGTGCCAATAAGCTAGTTATTTATGTTGCCTCAATAAGTGAAAATAAGGTACTTAATGAAGTTGCCTTTCTACAATTAAATAGACCCGTTCATAAAGTTGTCTTGGTTATTAATAATACGCTAGTTAATAAAGTTGCTTAATCAGTGGCAATTTTACTCATTAATAAAGTTGCCTTGATACAAATGAATATACCAGTTAATATAGTTTCCTTAATAAGTGCAAATAAGCTAATTAATCAAGTTTTTTGGAAAAGTTACAACAAGCAAGTTAATCCAGTTGCCTTAATAACTGCCAATATGCCCGTTATTAAAGTTGTTTTAGTAAGTCCCAATAAGCTAATTAATTAAGTTTCCTTGACCGATGGTTGTACTCGCAAGAAATCCAAACTGCTTTCGGAGCTCGGAAGCAAAAGCACTTGCCAATGAATCAGATAGGAATCACTTTTTGCGCAAAAGATAAATCTATCAAGCAATGTTTTGTCGAAAAAGTGATTCCTACCTCATTCATTGGCAAGTGCTTTTGCTTCCGAGCTTCGAAAACAGTTCGGATTTTTTGCCAGTCTAAAACTTGAGAAGTTAGCAGAGACGTGAGAATTGGCAGCATCTGGCAACTTGAGGCGCAGAGTAGATGCCACTTTGTATCTAACAGCGTAATTCAAACTTCAAAAGATGACTTGATTAATGATAGTGTTTCATTGTATTAAATTCAGATTATCCCAAATAAACTATGCAAATAATTTTGTTTACATTTCCGCTGACTGTAAAAGAGAAGGATTAAATGAGGTTCCCTTTTGCTCGTTGTATTGCTAGAATCTAACCTCTTTATTCCACCACCTCTCAACCTCCTCCTGCGGACCGACACAAGAGTTGACAAAAAGAGCGGAATCGACCTAATTGTTCCTACGGGGCCCCCGTCTTTCTTGCACGGACGATTCAATTTAATCAGGGACCGACGACTTAATGGACGCCATATAATGAACTTGAGAAGAGAGGTCAACAGACCTAAGTCGCATGCTCTCAATTATCTGACTTTCAGCAAGTAGGGCAAGCCAACCCATTGTTAGTTATCTTTCAATAATCCTGGGCTAAACTTGAGAGGACCTTGGTAATTATGTCATTCGAAAGAAAATATCAAACAACATATGGGTTTTTAATTTCGTTAGAATTGGCCGAATACTTACGATGTTATTGCCAAAAACCCCATTGACGTAGAATAGGCTTCCTTCGATATACTATATATTACTATTCCTTGAGGGGATTATTCTATATTTTGAGAACGTGGTAATCTGATGACCGAGGTTAGTTCAAAAAAGCGGGGGGCCTGGAGAGGCCTATTTATCTTCAATATACTTAAGAAGTGGAACGGAGCACAAGGATAAATAATATGGCTGCCATTAATAAAAAAGAGTTTATTAATTAAACTATCAAACAACACACGGAAAATGTTTACATAAACGGGGATTAAAAATGGGAGAAACACAGGAAATGAAAAAGTTCATGGGAATATCTGATTAATCTGAGGATTAAGATTTGGAGAGATTTAAAACGGCAAACAAACAAAAACTGGGAATGGTTCGCTAAACCGTTTAAAGCAGAGAGTTGAGTTGACAAAAGGTTAAAAGATTAAAAGTAATGCTTAGCTTAGGTAAATACAAGGTTTTCGTGCCAAGAAAGGCGATGGGAAGGAATCTTCGGTCCAACTGGCGATTTCCAGGAGAAGGGGTTCTTCGGGGGGTTGTCCTTAACGTGGGGTAAAGGACTGTCTTCGAGAAGTGAGAGCGAAGTGGGGCTCGGAAGTACAAGCGATCCTTGTAAAGGATATCGGAGATGTTCTAAATGAACAATAGAGGTTATTGTTGTAACCAAGCGTTCTCTTGAAGAACGTTAAAAAGGGGGGAACTAAATTATCCTGACGTGATGTCTTGGGAACGGAACCGTTTCTTGACGAACTGGCATGAAGAACAATGGCTGTCCTAATGTCGTTCTCTTCCTGAACAACAGGTGGACCTTGTTGACTTGGCGTCTTGAAGGGCACTAACCTTGTCACTCAAGGGATATTGTCCTCTTCTGGACAATAAGGGTTTTTTCGGGGAGAGTTCCTAGGTGCACAAGGGAGACCGGATTGGTTTGATGCCTCGCGAAGATAATCTAAATCTGCTTCAAATGTGAAATGCTATGGTATAAATAGCCGGAGCCAGTCTCTTGGCGTAGGGGACAATGGGATGGGGAACTTCGATGGAATTTTTCCGGTGGTGCCTGGGAAAATATCTTATCTGCCCATAAGCCTAATTCAATCTGGCGAGATCGACACATGGAGGCGAACGGGGGAGTCAACCTCCTTGATTAAACATTGGTTATGATGGGCAATAACGCGCCTTCTACTTTCTCTCGCAGGATACACGTGAAGAAGCATGTGTTCCAACATGTGATAGGGGCTGAAGCAATGCGGCCTCAGACCGTTCTATCACACCCCTTAAGAAGTAAAATGGTTACCATCCGACCGACGACCTACGAAACATCGAGTCACTGATAGACTCACCTAAACGCGACTAAAAATCTACCTTCAAATCAAGACGCGTCACATGAAGTCTTTAATTTATGCCCAAAGCTGCCCTTTATTACATAGAAATAGCGATTCTATAAATATTCATCCGCGATAGAAAGATTCCTACGGTTTAAGACCATTTCTATTCATTTATGTTTAATTATTCTACTTTAAATCATTAGTAATATTTTTTGAAATGTTATTATTTCATTTAATGATACTATGAAATGGTGTAATCTTTTATTGGCCCTGGATTGCTCATTCAGATTGCAACAAGTGTTGGCGACAGACGCCTTCATCAATTTACACTCGTGGCTAGGGATTTGTGGACTACGCTTCGTCGATTAATTGGATTAAGCTTCATTAATTGGATATTTCAAGGGGGCTGTCATATAAAATGAATACACAAACGATCAGAGGTATCCACAAGCAAAGGAACATCTAAAAAGTATACATGTGATGTTATCTAAAAGGTATACATGTAAATAATCAAAGAAACCGAAATGTAAGATTTCTCACCCATTAGTTTTGGGCTGTAAATCTACCAGAACAATTCAATCGTTTGATTGATACAAATTTTAACCTGGAATAGAATAATGAAGTGAAAGATGTCATAGTAACTATTTGCCTATTTAGATCTTAATAAAGGACTGGGAAACTTGTAATAAAGGTTTGGTAAACGAATAAATTTTGCCCAGCTGAAATCGAACTTATCCAATATTCGTGCATTTCATGGTCGTCAGAAACATATTCCAAAGCAATGATTTTATCCCCCCAAATCAGTTAAATCTAGATTAATAGGTTCATAAGACCTAGACTAATAGGTTCCTAAAATCTAGATTAATAGGTTCATAAGATCCATGAAAGTGATGACGTAAGGAATATTCCTATGGTATTTATTTATGAATGGAAGTCTTTCTAAAACCATTTTTTTAATCCTTTTTGAAAGCTTATAATTTATGAGATGTGGTTTTGGGTTTGATGGTTGATAATAATTTGTCAGGTGTTTGAGGTTCAACCAGATAGCCTCCAGAGGCTTTTAGTGAACCAGGCCACTCGTATGTTTTTATTTTCCTGCGCTATCCTCTGTGTGTGACTGCGTATGTACATTTGTTTCATACATGTTTCTCTTGGAAACTAAAAAAGGACGAAATAATGGCAGAATCACCGCAAAGCCCACTAAAAGACTTTATTTTCTGTCATTCTGAAACCGAAATTTACCCAACTTGATCTAAGATCAAAAATATTCCGGCTTTTGTGGAGATCAATAAACCACATCAGTCCGTCCAAATATACTCAAATGCAGCTTCATGTTTGGTCTCAAATTAGCCACAAAATGCAAATAAAGCCACGAAGCCTCCCAACTCATCTCTTCCCTAATATTTGACCAGTTTTTTGGTTGGATGAAAAATCAACCTGGATAAACAATAATAACCATAGGCACAAGGGCAGAGCAGCCTTGGTTGCATACCTTAACAATAGCCTGACTTTTTAATAGTTTTGGTGAACTCAAAACCTGCAGACTTCTGGTATTCGCAAGGGAGTAAGATTCGATAGATAGGCTGCCCATAAAGTCTGTTAACAATGACAAGAATAATTTTTGTGTAAATTCATTACTTTTTAGGAAGTTCCTCATATTTATCCTTTGCGTTTGAAATAAAAGTTTTAAGAGACAATATTGGAATCTTAAATATCTTCATCTTGGGTCCTTGTTTAGGAATTCAAAGATCATCTTCCAAGGTTTCGAGAAATAGTGGACCGATATTCTTCGGTTGTGGTCCATTAGTGTCGTTCTTTTGATGCGAAGGATCGTTGCATTTACCATTTGAGCTCTGTTTTGTAGACTCTCATTACAATTGTATGGGTTTCTCTACCGGTGAATTTGATATTATTGAATAAACCAACCTATTACGAATTAATGGAGAATCATTACACTGATGAGAGGATAAAGAGAGATAGTTCGTGAAGTTTCTTTATTTAAGAACCATTTATGATTTATGGCTGGGGCCCCTAGGATACTATCTCCTCATTCCCCATTTTTCTATAAGGGAAATAGGGGGAAGTCCACGGTACCGACTCCAGAGTGCCCTGGGGAGACTTAAATTACTTGAACATTTATTGAGATTTGATTGCACTCATGAACGGGCCAGGAACATTGTGCACCTCGCAATTTCAGACATATAGTACATAACCCGTACATATAATACAAGTGACCTCACGGGAACCCAAGAGTATAGATGTACACTTATCGATATAGCGGATAGAGAGTGGTTACTAATAGTTATTTGTTGATATACACCATTTATGTAAGCTCTTGATACGAGTAAAAAATAGAGATAATTAGGAATCGTATACAAAGATCTCCTTAGTTGATTAAAGCAAGAAGGCGAAATTTCCAATTATTTTGAGGGATACAAAAATTTCATCCTAAAACCCGATAATGTTTTGGATATCTATTCTGGGGCCTGATGCGACTGGAAGGAACCGACGGAAGAGAGAGACGTCTCCTCCTTGTATTGCCAGGCAGTTCTCGGGCGAGGGAAGGAGAGTTGCCAGGTACCACTTGGCGAGGTTTCCTGAGGTTACACTTTCGAAACTTTCGTGGTATTGAATAACGTTAGAATTTTTTCCCTATCTAATTTTGACTGGCAACGGTGTTTGTAGGAATTTTTACAGGAGTTGCCAAATACATCAAAATTCATCATCAAATGGAAAACAGCTAAACACTGAGACCAGCATAGTGTGATACTTAACAGTCAACTTGGCTTTTACAATGACAAGTCGGATTTAATCAATTCGGATTATCTTTTTCATGATATCCTATAATAACGTGAAAGATAAAAATATGTATTTTACTTCGATTTCAAGAAGTTATTCGCCGCAGTACCTAAAAAGGAGTGAAATTAATCCTGACCACAAAATATATAAGGGATGAATGTCTGGTATAGTTACAAAGGACGAGGAAGAAAATGGAAGAAGATAGAAACGCACTTGCTGAGGATGATAAGCTTAAATACAGAGCTCGTAGGATTTGAATTATGACGCTCGATGTCATTCCAATTGTTAGATTATTAAGATCATTTTTGTGATTTGTGATGGAAATGTCAGATGCGCAAGGAACATAAACCTGGGGTCCTCTGTTCACAAAGATCTAGTAAAGGTGGCCACCTCTGTCACTCCAGGTATGGGAGAATTCTACTTCTTGTCGCATTGGCAGGGGGTAGGGGCTTTTTTCCGCAACATAAAGTGGGTTCCATCAGCCCCTCGTTAGACATAACTCTCCTTTGCTTCATGAGGAAACGTCATTTCTTTTGTACAGCTGAAGACATTTTGAGGTTGGTCCTCTGCCTCCCTGAGGGTGTTTTTCCCACGGTCATGAGTGGGTATCTTACAGGTCTTGCACTGCCGCCCCCTGTAAGTGTAAGACCCGTTATCGGATAGGTGAGAGGGACCTGGTGACAGGGTGGCGCTTCGGCCCAAGAAGGGGCTTTTGCCCGATGATGGGGGACGCTTTGCCCTGCAGAGACTGAGGCTGTACCCCTTGAAAAGGGGATAGGGCCCTGAGCTGGGGGAGGATTTTCCTTTCCAGAATCGCTTTTTGTTTAAGGTTCTACTGCCCACGGTTTGGTCCGAGGACGCTGGACTACTCTCTTGAGTTGAGAGGGTCAAGGTCGAGACATTCCGGCATGGAAGGATGGTAGTGGTGTGAGTGTTGATCTCGGGGTTCCTAGGGCATGGGGGTTCACTGGAAAGGTTGGGAAGTCTGAGGGAGTGGGTAGGGTGAGCGGAGACTTGGTCTCGATGGCCTCCGGTCCACGGGATTGTTAATGATCTGTGTAGCTGGTAGGAGGCCGTGAGGGCCGGTAGAACCGCTCCCACATGATGGGTGAGTCCTTAGTGGAAGGAGGAGGTGCGGGAGAGGTTCGAGTGCTTAGTCTTGAACCCCAAAATCTGGGCTAGCGAGTCCCGGAATCGAGTTGAGGTCAAGTTGTAGAGGATCGGGTTCACGGCCGAGTTCACGTAGATCATCGACCGCGAAAAGAAGAGGACGTTGAAGTACACATCCTGAGGGAGGGAGGTGGGCTTTAGTCACTTTTCAGGGGCAGGAGGGATGGAGTGCAACAAAGAAAATAAAGATTAACAGCCACCAAACCTAAACCCTGATAACACTGGAAAGAGATGAAGGAGAATCGAGCGAGACCAGAGAGGAGAGGATAGAGAAGAGACTCCATTAAAGCACGCACTTACACTGAGACAGACAAGCAGATTGACAAGCTAAGAGGGACACCCCCATACACACAGTGTTTATAAGGTCTTGCTGAGATGAAAATACACATACACATAAATATAGAGGGCAATTACGATGCTCATGAGAGTGGAGACGTCGGTAACGAAGAAATGGATCAGCCCGAAGACGTGATAGGGCAGGAGACATACGAAGAAGCTCGCCACGACCGTGCCCAGCATGACCACTACCTGTTGGACAAACGAATAGTCTGCAATCGCAGTCTCAGGAGGGAAGGTACTACTATTATTAATAGTAATGGTTTTATAAAAGGCTTTTAACTCGGTCGTTCCCTCCACTCCGTAGTAACCCTGATCTATGAGCGAGAGAGGTTTTATGTTCAGACAGTTCTAACTCGTTGAATAGATGTGTGGCAATTGTTTTATGAAAAGGGGCGCAGGTTTGCTGCTATGGATGTGGCCCTATTATGCCATTGTCCCCCAGACGAAATAAGCCCCACCTGCTTGCGCGCTTGCAGGTGCCCGCGGGTCATGTGCGGGCTGAGTTCTTTGTGGTCGATGAGCAGCTGTCGGACGATGCGGGTATAGAGGGCCACCAAGAACGCCAGCGGGATGAAGAAGATGCCCACGTTGAGCGACAGCATGTAGATCTGTCAAGGAGCGAGAGTCTTTATCCAGCAGACGGGTTGTACACCCCCCCCCCATCCCTGATATATTCAGGAGCTATTCACAAAAGGATTGGAATGAGGATTTCATAAATGGTTGGGAAGTAAAATATCCCGTGTGACTGTGACGATTTCCCGCTCCATTCCCGGGAACAGCCTCGCTAAGACCTTCAAATCCGGTTTCCAACATCCTGATGTGTCGGTATGGGACCCCATCTAAACACTACCGTCCCTTTACACAAAAAGGACTGAAATAAAAAAAACACGTATCCAGGTTTTCGACCGTAATAATTGCCTTTTACGAAAGAGGAGACTTAAAAGATAAGAAAAAAGATAAAAAGAATAAATGAGAGAACAGGATGACATCGTGAGAAAAAGCTGTTAAATATGTTTTACCCATGATGCAGTTTTTTACAAAGGTGAAATACTGGCAGAAAAGTATTACACTTCTAAAGGAAATCATATTTATTGGTTAAAATAGTCTTAAAAGAATTTTAGAAAAGACGCTAATGCAAGGCTAACACGCAAGTAGTTGACGGAGCTCAGGAAATTTAGCACGAACCTAGCGATCGAAGCTAAGGAAAACATAAGACTGTTCAAAATCTAGACAAAATAAAAGAAATTAACGGCCTAAAGCATTTTATGGACTTGTGGCACACTTGAAATACTTCAATACCTATCGAAACACATATAATTTTTATAGGAAAGGAAGTTTTAAGTTTTAAGTTAAACATATGAGCCATTTTACCCGTCCTTGAAGCTTGAAACACCGAAAAAACACAAAATTAGCGTTGAGGAATCCTTTTATAAATCAAGGCCATTTTAAGAATCTCTGGAAACACAACCCTCAGAGAAGGCCCCGGTGTACTTACAGAGGGCCATAACTGGTCTATTCGCATTACGCAAACAGGGATGAGGGTCTCTTGACGAATGTAGCTAGCCATCCAGTACTCTGTCCAAACAATGACGGGGCTGAAGAATCATCCCAGGGAGAAAGAGATAATTTATTTCTTAATATCCAAAACATAACCAATATTTAGATTAATCTCACGCATTAATCGATGTTAAAAAACATTAAAGAAGTTAGTATTGGCACTGGCTGTGTAGATCACTTGATCTACACATCATCTGATCGTTGTTTATTATGTAAGAATTATCTACACTGACAATTAATTGGGGCCAAAAGTGTTGATAAGAGTCTTTGAGACACGCTTACAAGCTGATGCCACACGAAATTTTTACACCCTTCTTAAAACAAAGATGCCCACCCACCTGGATATGACGGCTGCGACCGGCCACACAATGGCGCAGATGATAGCGGCCCGGGTTCGAGTACAGGTGCGAGCGGCTCTCAATGGGTGGCAGATGACATGGTGTCTCTCGATGGAGATGGCAAGGATGGTAAGGATGGAGGAATTCTCCACCATCAGCTCAACGAAGGGGATCATCTTGCCTGAAACCGAGAGAGTGGGGGCGATCACGGGGACTGAACGCGAGTGGGGACAGAGGACAAAGAGGATTGAGGGTCGGAGGTGTACTTACACATGGGTGCGGGTAGGACCCACATCTCTGGCGGGGAGAAGAGCTCGACGATGACAACCGGGTTACACACGAGCAGCACCAGCAGATCCGACATGGCCAAGTTGACGATGAAGGCCCCCGTCGACGAACTGATCAGTTCTCGGTCCCGGGAGATCACCACCGGCACCAATATGTTCCCTACTACACCTACCAGGAAGGTCAGGGCGTAACAGCAGCTGTACACCACCTGCATGTATGTGGGAAACGAAGGAAAGTCGGGCGTTCCATTAACCGGTGCTAGGGAGGTCTCGTTGGACAGCATACTGATGTTGCTGACCTCCGTCAAGAGGTACTCCTCAGGACTTGCCTGCGGAGTTGGGAATCCTGGAAGGTTGAGTAGGTCAGCTGATCCAATTGGAGAGCTCATGTTGGTTTCTAGTCGCCAAAGGAGGAGCTCATACCAGGTAATTTTTAAAGAAGCATCTTCTTCGTCATTATATTGGGGAAGGTAGAAGTTATGCAGATCTTGTGAAGCTGAGTGGAGAGGTTGGATCGTAACACAATTTCCAGAAAACCATAACTTATATTCACGCTCTAAATCCCCCCCACTTCAAAGTGGATTATGGAGGACTTGTGTGAAAGAACTAGAGTGATAGGGTGAAGTTTTCCTAGGTGAATCACAAAGGCACAGGATCCTCTCCAAAACACCTCACCTTTGAGCTCAAGGATCAGGCTTCAGAAACATCTTTGTCTTCATCACATACTGTAGAGTAACACTTGTTTCACAACTCATTTAGAAAGTGATCATTGTTTAAGGTCTACTAATATTGCTCTGGTAGTGTTCATCGCTAGTAATGCGTGTCATGAGCCATCATCAAGTGACATTCAAGAGAAGTATGGAGGGTGTGTCCATCATCAACAGTATAAATCACAGAACGGCCCGTTTGAGAAGAGCGAAACACAGAATCACCGGGCTTGTGACATTCTCCTTAGAGAACCCTGAAGGAGCATTGGACACAAAGGATTTACCTCATTTGACCGTCTTTAGCAAGGGGCTCAGTTCTTGCAAGGAAATATGCACAGGTCCCATCAACAACTCGATATCTGGATATAACTCAAAACACTTAAAATGAAGACATTTCGGTTAATTTCAGAACCTTCCTGGGAATTAGGAATCGACAAATTTGATAAAACTGAGGGCGCTGACATCATTCAGAACCCTCGAGGGAACTAAAGTAGGAGATATTTAGTTAAGAACCACCATTATAGTGAGCGCGGTTCTTTGGGAACTTTGAAGGTAAATAGTTGCTATTTTGTCAATCAAACCTTTAAGTGATATCAAGTTAACATCATAAAGTCTACGAGAAACTCTACCCATGTTCCATTATGTAGTTGCTGGGTAAAACTCAAATTAGCGTGTCAGAGGAGGATCATTATAAACGAATAAAGCAGAAACGATTTAAAGCGAGAAATTTAATTTTTAATCTCGTGAAAACTAAGAAAATCGAAGAATGATAAATTACTACAAAATACAGACACACTAACCCAGTGTCATACGCTAGAAAAAAAAGATATATGTATATTATCCAAACTTGCACGAAGCTAACCACGGTTTTGCGATGTAAGAGGACGAAAACTTTGATCCAAGGAACAAAAGTTTGAATTCAGGGGGTTATATGTAGTAAACACCCTCTTTCACAAGTAACCGGATCTATTCATTTAAGGGAAGTAACAGGAACACAGCCAGATGAGGGAATCAAATGTAAAAAAGTGCTCTTATTTTGAGATTTATACGAATTTGTAATAATGACTTACATTCTTGCAGTTTGTATCAGGATTTATTGATTTTTTGAATCAAATTTGGAGTTCAAAAAGAGACAACACCCGTTTACAAAGATCACTGGAACATTTGAATCAATCGAGAACTTGGAGAGAAGTTGGAAGACAGCGCCGAAATTTCCAAAATATTTAACCCTACTTTGAAAAGATCTGGGTGGCTTTAAGGCTTTCAAATAGTTTAAAGAGACAACCATTGACTTTAAATTACGAGGACCACCCTGCACACCCCATTAAAGTTAGCTATAGGACATCTGCTATGTAACTCAAAGGAAGCGAGTAGAAGGAACAAATCTGCTCCTCCAACCAGTCCGTGAACCTTCGTATCTTCCATTTCTTTAGACTTATGTCAAGTTTTTCATCTTCAAGACCAACCACAACACACATAATAGTCGTGATTGGACACATAATAAAAATGAGTTTCCTGTTGAAGAGGTGACATCTCTCAAGAGACGGAAGTTAGATTCTGTGATGGTGTGGGCGCTTCTACGAAATCTTATTCAAATGTGGAAGTTCTGAAATACGAACTGGAACAACTCTGAGGGAAAATATCAGCAGAAAACTCTGCATGTTTCGTGTGCTCAGTTAAAACCGAGGCTTCGTCAAGTCATCTATAAAAAGGGCAATATTTGTTAAACCATCATCTAACATATTATTTTTTCATTCGCTTTAATCTAAGCATTACCTAATATTACAATTTGGTCTGAAATTAATTCAATAAATATCAAAATATCCTTCGTGTTTCTAGCCTATATTATATATTTTTAATAGATCAATTAAAACTATTAAAATTAGAACAAAACAGAACCCTGTGTAATATATAACTACATAATTATGTAAGAAAGATTTTACAAATTAATATGTACTTGGTTTCTAGGAATATTTTTTACTTCTCCATCTTTTGAAACTTTCATCAATTCTTTAATACATTTCACCTCTATATTTTCTACTCTTCATTTAATTTTCTTCCTCAATCAACCGTTGATTCGCCAATTTATTCAACTCTAAATAGGATTAAATACAAACTTTTAATTCTTTTTTCTCTATTTAAATCCGATTTCTATTAATGAACACAGAAGAAGTAACAGAGATTGATTTAAGTCAACTCCAAGTTATTGTTTTGATCAATTCTCTTTATTTACTAACATTTCCCTGGATGGAACGACGGAGATTTCCATTAAACTTCTTTAAGTCTTTTGATAACATTTTCTCGATTGAGAATTGAAAAGATACTCAATTTCCTTCAAGTTTCAATTGACTTTTATATTTTTATATTCAGTCATTCTCTATTCAACCAAATAGACAGGTTTTTATGGGAATTGCACTCAGTTGCATCCTATATTCTCTTTTTATGTCCTTTTATGAGGACCTTTTGGTAGTAGGATAAAAACTCTGTTGAGAGCCGTGTAATATATGAGATGCGGAGATGATTATTTATATAACCTAATCACGTCCCATAAACGTTATAAACTATTTAAGGAAATAACATCTTAATATTAGGTTTATTGCGGAAACCGACGTTAAGGAGACGATCGCATTTTTAGGCATCAAACGATGAGGCAAAATAATCAGTTCACTATAAAGAAAAACAGGATTCACACGACTAGAATTAAAATTGCGTCTCTATTGTAAATCTTTAAATGAAAACATGTTTTTGAAACTTTCGTTTTACGTAAACATTCTTCTTACCCTCAAAGTCTTTATTTACTAATCAAAATCTTGAAAAGAACACGGCAAACTTCTATTTTTCTTTCTTATACTTATAAAAAAGTGAATTAATTGATTACATGTTCATAAATCCGATTAAGGCGAATAGAACTTAAGAACTTAATTTTATGCCCCTTTTTAATTTGATCCATTTTTAAATTTGGAATTTAAATACATTCAAATTAGTCCCAATTTTGCCGCTCTGTTTTGGGTCCAGAATATTCGAGTCCGTCCGTTATTGAAGCGGATACATAGAGAAGCTGCGCTTCCCCAACTAGGCAGTCGCCAGATGGGCTCCCCCCAAATAAAAAAAGAAGTAAAATACGAAAATAAATTTAATAACACCTGGGAGATCTCAAGCGCAATTTAACAAAGAAAAAAATGCAGGATAAAAAAGCCGCATTCATAACGAAGCCAACTATGGCGTCTCCTGCGAGGAAAAGATAAGGCTATCTATCGTTAATAACAAGGATTTTGAAATTCAAGCTTACAAATATTTGTGAGGTTAAAAGGTTACATTTTAATAGGAGACTGTAGAAGAATGGTCACCCCCCCCCCCTCCGTTCACTCGTGGTGCAGTCCCAAGGCGGTTACCGCAAGGACATCCGCCCCAGGCATCGGCGAGTCAAAAGCGTAACCACAACGTGGCACCACTTGGTGCCATGAAAGACCCTAAAGGTCAAAAAGGTAAGATCTCCCCCAGGAGAGTGAGATCCAGTTTCACGTTGAACAAGAAATTGGAGACGGGTTTCTCCCAATCTCGATGGCTAACGAGGAGCCGATGTTTGACTTCGTGGGAAAGACCGTTTGGAAAAAGAACTCTCCTGGGGCCGTCCTCAAGCCCCTCCTTCCTTTACCACTCCCCCAGTGGGGGTGCGAGGTATAAATGAGGAACTCTGAGGAAAAAGGAGGTAGTATACGTCAGTCTCTAGGTGACGAAGTCCTCGGATCCACAACCGAGCTACCGAGACTGGAGAGGTAGTGTACTTGGCTCGC